>JANHMN010000003.1:130142964-130415882 GCA_030674055.1 Rhabdomys pumilio
GAGAGAGAGAGAGAGAGAGAGAGAGAGAGAGAGAGAGAGAGAGAGAGGAAAAAGCCAAAGTGAACATTCCAGGAGAAAGGAGCCAAGAGACAGGAGGATATACCAGATTTTGCTTTGCTCTCTTGACCTTAAAGCTCAGATTCCAGGGCAGGAGTGGCAAGGTGTGTGGGGGCTAGGTTTTCAAGCTATCATTGTGATTTTTGGAGCATGATAATGGGTGTTCTCTGTCTCTTTGCACCCATGGAAGACTTCTGAAGCCAATCACCTGTGGAGCTCCTATCAAAAGAAAGAACATGCCTTACATTATTGAGACAGTTGTGGATGTTCTCGGATCCAAACTCACCGCAAGGGCTGGGGACTTGACTGAGCTGCTAGTGTTTGCCTGGCAGACATGAAGCCCTGGGTTCAATCTCCAATCTGTGTAAACTGTGTACAGTGGTGCACATCTATGATCCTAGCACTGGGGAAGATGAAGGTGGACAGGAGTACTGGAAGATCAAGGTTATCCTTGGCTACATAGAGTTTGAGGCCAGCCCAGGCTCCATGAGACCCTGTCTCAACAATAGCAACAAAAAGAACTGTAACAAAATTAATTAATTAAAAAGGGGGAAGAAAAAAAGAATGAATAAAACTAGAAACGTGGAAACAAATGGCTAAAATATTGAGAAGGGAAAAGAAGTCTTACAGGGATAGAGAGAAGCACTCTCATAAATAGCTAGGGAAACTCGGCAGGGTGAGGGAAGACAGGGAAGCTGTGGACAGCTATGTGGAGCTGACTTCTCTTAATGGAAAGACACTATCTGTCCTGCCCCCAGCGAGGCTCAGACTGCCCCTGTCCCCAGTGTTGCAGACATTTCATTTCCACGCCTGCCTGTCACCACGCTCCTCAATTGCTGGTGTTTGCGACCCCCACCTAGTTTGAAATTCATTAAATAAAAATCATTGCCTTCTGTCTTATGCAGGCACACACTTACAGAGCACCCAGGCTGCCTTCTCTCTGTCAGGGACTGGCTCACAAGTACCCTGGAGGCGGCTAGGGATGGCATGAATTTGCTTGGTTTGAATCTGCTGATGAGGCAATTCTGGGCAGGGATTTCCTGGGCTGGTCTGTATGCATATCCTGGCGCCATCTGCCCCGCCCCCCACCAGGCATCGGGAGGCCGCTGAACCCCCTTGTTCGCCTCCTGACCTCCAGAACACCCAGGCAGGGAGGAAGGGAGTGGGCAGGGTATGAAGACCCCCACCTTGCTGGCTTGCAGCAAGCTGGGTCCCAGAGCTGGAGGCAGCTCATTAAACCACCTGAACCGCATGTAACTCTAGTCAGTACCACACAGCTCCGCACCAGCGATACATGTAAATTAAAGTGACCACAGGGCCTGCTCCCCTCCCACTGTGGGTGGGCAGCCTTTATTCCAAGGTTGAGGCCTGGAAGCCTCCGATCTGAGAAGGATTTTTCCTAATGATAATGAGCCCAAGAATGGGCTAGCCCAATGGTGTGGGCCAAATCTCTTTGCTTTATCCTCAGTCGGCTCCATCTGTCTCCTGTTTAGACCGAGTCTCAGTAGGTGATTAGTAGGGCATTGTGGATCTGGTTGGGGCAGAAGGTCTTGAACCTTGACCTAGGGGCACAGTGTGCTCAAGAGGTACCTCCTGGGCATCCTGATTATACTTTTATTGTTTCCTAAGATTGTTTGGACATCTCAGCTTGTTAGGAAGCTCATGGAGACAGTCTGTCGGGATGTCCAACATCCTGTTGGGGTGGCCTCTATACCTGTAAAATAATAATGTGAGGGTTAGGGATGATACCAGGGGACCTGACGTGGCTGAGCCTTGGCCTGAAGGTGGACACTAGACTATAAAGGAAAGGGAGACATGGGCCTTAGCACCCTTTGGGAGTCTTACACAGGGCAACTTGGATGTAGAACATGGATCAGGAGAAACAACTGGTCTTCAAGGCCCCCCTGTGGTTTTGGTACCCTGTAAGCTTCCCCAGATAGCAGTGGACACTGGGCCTCACACCACCTGCTGAAGTAAAATTCATGATGGGAGGACCAGGTGACAGCTGTTGCCCACTTTCAGAGCCTGGCTGCCCGATGGATGGGAATGCTTGTTCCTATGGTGACTGAGCAAGCCTCATTGCTTCTTCTGCCCAGTGTGGAGAATGGCTCCCTAGACAGCTGGCAGTTGAAGCTGGTTCTCAGGGGAAAGTAACTGTGTCCCCTAGAGTTGCCCCCAAATCGATTCTACCCTAATAGGTGTGGACACAGCAGCTGCTGATCTGTGCCCAGTGCCATTGGGAACTGGCTACTGAAGAAGGCCTGTGTGGGACTCTGCTGCCCACTCCCAGGATCAGGTCTTCTGCCTCTAGTTCTGTCTTTATAGCTCACTAGCTTTCACAGTGGCTGGCATGCAGAAATGCCTACTTCCTGGCTGTGTGACCCCAGAATCCCACCAACTTACTGTCATTGCTGGGAGAGGTTCCCTGGTGCAGAAGGGACCCTGTTGTCTAAGCAAACTGACCAACTCCAGGCCACCTTAGGTATACAGGGGCTCAGGTGAGATGAGAGGGTTCCCAATCAAAGTTGTGAAATGTGGTTCAGAGGGGTCTGGAAAAGCATCCTACCAACAGGAGTCCAACATTCGGTGGAGCATGTGCTCTCAGCTGTGGCTTCTGAGGTACCCACGCCTCCCAGGACATTTGGAGATGAGTGGACTGTTAAAGAAAGGTCATGTCTCTATAGGGTCCTGGTTCAGTCTACTGCCATTGGGTCCTGACTCTGTGCCTCCTTAGAGTCTCTGAAGGCTTTGTGTCACCTGGGACTAGCTGGTGTCCTATGGGGGCTGACAATCCCCAGGGTGGGCAGTGAGCATGGCCTGAGGACTCCAGCTGTGCCCAGCACATGTCACGGGGGGGGGGGGCATGAGCTCTCAGTACAGGCCGGCGGCTGGGAGCAGCTGGCCACAGGCAGGACCTGAACAAAGGGTGCTTTGAGCAGCTTGCATGCCGGCACCAAGCCTCCGGCCAGCTGCCCCTCCCGAGAATGCAAGGCTGGCCCTCTCTATGGCTTATTGGGGCCCATGTAGAGTCAGAACAGCTGGCCCCAAAGTCTGCTGGCTGGCTGTGTGCTGAGAGGGCACTATCCTCTCACAGGAAGCCCTCTGGCTCGGGAAATGGCCATCTTACAGGTTTCCTAGCTATGAGAGGGTGGAAGGACCCTAGTCCTAGCTTCCCAAGGCACCTTTATGCTAAATGGTAGCCTACAGGGGGCCTAGAGGTATCTAACTCTCTAGAAACTGCCCTGTCCAGTGTTTGGAGGGCATCTGGGAGAACAGCCAGGCCTTTGGCCCCATGACCTTGCTTTGCTGGCCCTCTTGCAGGGCTCTTATTCACATGGGTCGACCCTTCATCTGAAGTAGTTAATCTTCCAGTCAGATTTCAAATTATTCTTTCATTAAAAAGATAATAAAACAGTAACATCAGAAACACTGAATACTCATGATAAGCATCTTTGAGCTCCTTTGATTGTTAAACAAAAAGAAACAGGAAAAAAATATAAGTGTCTTTCATCTGAGGATCCGAGGTAGTCTTCCCCACCCTGGCTTTGCTGTGGGCCACAGGTGAGTGATTGTAACAAGCTGAACCTCCACCCTCCCAGAAATGGGATTCACCAGCTGATAAAAAGAAACAATAGATAAGACACCCGCAGCCTTCAAGGATGGGCCTAGGAGGCTGTGAACTTTATGCTGGCCTTTTCCCTGTTTACCACAGCTTCACCCAGGTAGAGCACCTCCCTTACTTTAATCTCCACCCTTTAGGCTCATATGTGGGCAGATCTCTGCTTTGCTGTGCTTGCCAGCAAGCACCTGATGCACATCTGTGATATGTGCGCATAGGTGTTCCTGGCCAATCAGAAATTCCGTCACACCAAGCTTTTGCCTTCTGCAGCCCCTGCAGCTCACTTGGGTCCAGTTTGGGGATACAGGGTCCACCTGTCAAGTGAGACAACTTTCAGTTCCCAGTGTGAAGTTTTCAGTTGCTGTGTGTCTCTTCCCAGATGTCCCTGTGAGGATTCAGAGCCCAGGATGCCACCGAGCCCCTGCATCAACTCTTTCCAGCATTGCAGTAGTAAGATGAGATTACAGAGGACCTAAGTCCTTGGATGCTTCCTGCCTTTGCTCCACCGTTGTCTTCCTTATCTTTACAATGGAAGCCACAGCAAGGGTCCATTTGGTCCTTTGCAGGCCATAGATTCTGTCCTCCATGTTGTCTTCCCCTTCCTGTCCTTTCTTCTTTTATTACATATATTCCCTTATTTCTCTGGCATGTGTGTGTATCTGGGTGTGCATGTGGTAGTCAGAAGACAACTTGCATTGATTGATTTTGTTCTTCCATCGTGAGGGTTTGGGGATCAAACGTGAGCCAACAGGCAAGTGCCTTTCCTTGCTGAGCCATATTGTCCCCACTCCTCTTCCTAAAATATGCACAAGGTAGGGTGTCTCGTCTTGGCTACGTCCGAGTGCTCAGCTGAGCGGTGTGAAGCTGGTTCACACTGCTGTGTAGCAGTTCTCACCTTGTCCCTTGAGAACTCTCCATCTTCACAGATAACTCTGGTCCTCTTAAACACTCACTCCCCATACCCTGCCACCTCATCTTGCCTTGGCAACTTGGGGTCCTACAGTTATACTACGAGTGGGATCTTTCGGAACTTTTCTCTTAACAGAAGGCTCCCAAGGTCTGTCCATGCTGTGTCGTGTTGGAGCGGACTTCCTTCTGAAGGAATAATATGTGCCCTCCAGTATCTGGAACTTGTTTTCTCTGTCCTCTTGGTGGACATTGCCTTTGGCTATTGTGTACTTTGCCAAAGTAAACACGGTAGACAGATAGCTTCTCAAAGCCCTGCCTGTCTTTCGGGAATGTAGTAGAATTGCCGGGTTCTGTGGAAGATCTTACTTTTTTTTTTTTTTTTTAGAAAAATAAATGGTCTTCTGTTTTTATAGATGTATTTCTGTGTGATGCTGGGGATTAACTCGGGACCTCAGCCACACCAGGCAAGTGCCCTACCAACTATACTTTATATCCCCAGTCTAACAACTGTGTTTTTTCTGGGTTATTACTTTTTTTTTTTTTTTTTTTTAAGATAGAGCCTTGTTTGGAGAAGACTTGAGTGGGTGGCAACTCCATGCTTCATGACTTGGGGGGCCATTGAACCATGCTCCCAGGATCAAGGATCTGGTGTCTTCCTCAGGCAGCCATGTATGATAGCTCTGCCTGTCTGCCTCCTTGGCCGCTGTAGTCATTGCCTGTGTTTTGCTAGACTGTAGCATCTCTTTTGATTTGTATTTCCATAGTTAAGTAACATAGAATGTCTGTTGCTGTGGGCATTCTTTCTCAGTTGTGTGTCTTCTTCAAATAGCTGCCTATTCAGGCCCTCTCTTTTCTAAAACATTTGTTGTTGTTGTGGTCGTCATCATCGCCGTCATCTTTGGTAGTTTTATTTTAAAACAGGGTCTCATTAATCTAGGCCGGCTTCAATTTTTCTACATAGCCGGGGATGACCCTGAACTTCTGATCTTCCTGTCTCTATCCCCCTAGTGCTGGGAGTCCAGGTATACAGTACCACACCTGGTTTATACAGTACTAGATATGTAGCTGGGATGTACTGGATACAGCCCTGGAAATGTAACCTGGGGCTTCATGCATGCTAGGCAAGAACACTATCAACAGTCTCAGCTCCAGCAGCATTGCTTTTTAAAATAGTTTTAAATTATGTGACTCACTCCTTTGAGATACAACTCTCAACACTTACTGCACGGGAAATAAGCTGAGTGCGGCGGAGGGTACACCATGTGGATTGGGACCAGCACACAGGCAAAGTGACAGGCTACAAGATGCTGCAAGGGGTACACCCTAGAGATTGTTGCTTTCAGAGCCTGTCCACACCTCTTGCTCCTGGCTCTGGCATGGATACGTCATTAGACAATCCCTCTTGTTTCTCTGACAGAGCTCATGAGAGGTGGCCAGCAATCGGCTCTGGCCCTTGCTGCCCTTTTCTAACTCTTCAAGGGTCTAGAGGAGACAAGCACCAGTATGATAGATAGAGCCAGGATGATTGTATCTCCTCGGGGCTCTTCACACCCGCCTTAAGCCCATACCCACCTGCATAACTTCTAGCTCTCCTGCCATGCACAGAAGACCACCAGGATAGGGGTGCCGGGACCCACACATGGTCCAGGCTCATCTGTTTTTTTTTTCTTCCCCTTCCCTTCTTCCGCTCACTCTGGCCCTGCTCGATCTGACCAGGCTCATCTTTTATCCTTACCCAGGACATTTCCTGTCATAGCCGGCCAGGTAACTGATTCTTATATCTCTAGGTCACCCTCCATCTTAGGCCATTTCCTGTTAAACCCTGGTTTCCGTCCCTGATCCCTCAAGACCTTGACTCATATACACTATCCCTACTCACAGCCACTCCCCAAACCTCTTCTGTCCTCATGTCCCCAGATGTACCCATGTATCAGTAGCCATCCCTCTGAGGGGCAACTAGCCTCACTTGTCAGAGTCCACTCCCAAACCTGAGAGCCATGCTTCATCCTGCCTGTGAGAATCTCATAGGCTTTCCTCCCTATGTATGAAAGAGGCACAGTGGTCCTGCCTTGGTGAAGACAGGAAAAGCTGCAGGCTCTATGCTTGCTGTTTATCCCTGATACAGAAGTCTCAGCCATAAAGCCCTCTGCAGCCAGGATTCAGCCTAGCTCTAGTCCAAGGAACAATGGTCAGGGTGGGAGGGGCCACTGTGTTCTCTTGTCGTTTGTCTCAGCCCAAGCACACTGGCCCAAGGACAACCCTTTCTTTTATATCTCTGGGACAGAGCTCAGGGCCACACTCCATCAATGTCCCCTGGCCTTGAGTCCTTGGTTCTGGCAGCACGTGAATTCCTCTGGGAGGCTCTATAGGTAGTTGGACACTACTGGGTGCATTGGGCTGGTACTTTTATTGGTGGAGAGCACTTTAGGTGGCTGTTACAAGGTCTGGAGGTACTTACTGGTATGACCTAAATAGGCAAGGGGTTGGAAGTGGGGGATAAGAGAGTACACATATCACACACCAAGTCTCTGAGGACATGGAGAACCCAGAAGATGGCATGTGCCTGGGGTCTAGGGAAACTTTTGGGTACACTGGGCCGTGAGATTCTTTGGGTGGTAGCCCATAACCTTTGACCTCAAGTGGACCGCAGGAGTAGGCATGTTTGCGGGGTGGGTGGTAACAGGTATTTATGTGTTCTGTCGAGAAGTTTGAGGCCTCTCATTCAACACTGGGATTGTACTTGGATTATGTCTATAAGATAAGTAAGCTTAAGGCCTGGCCCTGCCTGAGCAGGGGGTGACTGTGCTGGAACAATAGCTGGCATCAACCCTGTGGTCTGTTCTACAAGCTAGCCCCCACTAACCCTGCTATGGACTAGGGTGTTGTTACGTGAATCAAACTATCCCCACAGTGTGTCTCCTACAGATTCACACTATAGCTAAATGTTAATCCCTCACCAGAGTCCCAGTGTGACCTTTGGCCTGAGGGCTACCCCTCCTAGCTCCAGCATACGTGCAAAGCTGGTGATAACCATTTTATCTCTGTCTAAACACTGGATCTGGCTATGTCCTGCTTAAGACAGTGTTGTTTTCCTCGGCCCCTTTCCTAGCAGCCCCTGAGCCCTACTGATTAACTCAGCCCTGCCTGCCTGGGACATAACTAGCCAGACATTTTCAGGGGATGAAGGGGCTCAAGTCTGCTGAATCCAGGCTTCACACTGTGTCCACATGCTGAATAGGATTTGGAGATTTGTGTAAGGGGGTCTTGCTGTTTCATGTAGCCAATCCCAAAATGGGTTTCCCTCTAAGTACTAGGTCAGGGGGCACCTTTAGCCATCAGAAGCCATTGCTAAGGAGATATTTGAGTAATGACAAACATCTGCAAATGAGAAAAACTGGATGATCAGCCAGCTGGGTGATGTATGGCCATGGAGTTGGAACAGAGGCCTTCTGCCTGGGCTAGCACTGTAACTAAATATTGGGCCTTCCCATGGTCAGGCGGGCTGTCTCCCATGAAGTCATATCCTGTGGTGGGGATTGGGAGTATGTTTTTCATGTTGGCCAAAGATACACACAGTACTTTGGGCAACAGCCCTACAGGCCCAGGTTCTTAAGAAACAAAGATGAATAAATATCCCTGCAACCCAGCTACTCACAGATTGTTCGTTCGTTCATTCATTCATTCATTCATTCATTCATTCATTCATTCATCATTCATATTCATTCATTCAACAGGCCAATACTGAGCTCTGGCTGGAGTGAACGAGACTATGGCTCCTCCCTGGTGTGCTCAGCCAAACAGGGCCCATGATTGCCAGCACTCTATTGCTCTCCCACACATAGCCACACACTCCCATTCCCAGTGAGTTCACTTCATGGGCCAAATGCTTTTCTCACAAGGAAGGAGCTATGATCTCCCAAGCTCACGCCTTCCATCAGTCACTGCTCGTGCCCAAATACAAGCCAGGTGGTGTCCTATTTTGCCTTAATTAAAAACATTTACATATGATGGGCAGTATTCAGCCCCCACTCGTGGTGGATTCTCCAGCAGCGGACAGGTGGGGGCAGGGCCAGCCAGTGTCACCCGTCAAAGAGGAAGTTCCCTCCAGGGCCAGGCTCCTGAGGGAGGCAGGCAGGGAGCCAGCTGGAAGCGGGCCTGAGCAGCACAATGCTTTGTGGCTTCTCGGGTTTGTGGCTTTGCACAGTCCCCTAACATATGTGGGAGTGGTTTCACCTCCTCACCCCAGGCCTTCCCCAAGGGCCTCTTACCAATGAAGGCTGGCTGGGAGCTGGGGAACAGGTCTGGGACAGGGCTGGAGACCTGGAGGGCCACAATGGGTTGTAGTTCACATGGAATGCATATTTATTTCAAATCCTCCCATCACCCACTTGCAGTGGACTGCTTACATTTTCATGCCATAGCGGGACTAAGGTCCAGACCTGAGCTGCCCAGGGATGGAGCAAGCAGGAAGGGGATTCTCACTCAGGACCCCCAGTCTATGACAGTAACCCTGTGGCAAGAGCTGGGAGAGCGCAGAGACTGGCAGCAGAGTATGGGTACCCCAGACCAGGCCTCCTGACATCACTATTCTATGGCAAGCCAGCCAATGCCTTACCCTCCAGATACTGTGTGTGTGACAGGTCTTTGGATGTTTCATTGGAGAGGCAGATAGAAAAGGCTGAGGAAGGAGAGGCTATTCACCAATCAAAGGCAAAGCCCCAGGCTCACCTTGACTTGCCAGGCCTCCAGTGACTGTCCCTTCAGTTTGTGTCAAGGCCATGTGAACACAAAGCAGTACATTTGCTCTCAGCCAGTGCTGTGACAGACTGGGAAGGCCCCAAGACTGCTGCTAGCTGAATTATAAATCATGGTCAGAGGCTGCGTCAGATGACAGAAGCCCTCTGTCTAGCTGTAGTTTTTATTGAGAGAGCTAATGGCACCAGATTGTTTTTTTAACTTGGTTCTCACACCAGTCACCTGCATTTATCTATTTACCTTTCTATTCATCTACTTAACCAACCATCGATACACCTACTCATCCATCCATCCATCCATCCATCCATCCATCCATCCGTCCATCCGTCCATCTGTCCATCCGTCCGTCCGTCCGTCCGCCCATCCATCCACCCACTCATCCAACCACATCCTAACTCATCCATCTATCTATTCATCCACTCTTTCATTCATTCATCTATCCATCCACTAACGTACCTATCCATTTGTCCATTCACCCATCTCCTCTTCTATCCATCCACTTTTGTGTCGATCTACTGCAGTAGCCTGGATGATAGCCTGAGTTTCTCTAGCTTGTAAAGCCCTCCCTTTCAGTGCACTCCAACTTCAGAGCATATGTGCATACACTGGGAGAGGCCTGGTCTGTGTGAACTGACCTAGGAGAGCTGTTTCACACTCTCAGTAAAGACCACAGATGGTGGGTGTGGTGTCTCCAGTGTGAGATAGAGCTATGAGCTAAGGGGGACAGTCCTCCAAAGACACGTGACCTTGAACCCTCAGTTTCAGATGTAGAGCTTGAGCTCTGTGGACAACACAGCGCTGGCTGTTGCCAGACCCAGTCATTATACCCCAACCATGGTGTGGAGTCTTCCCCAGCAAATAACAGCTGACCAGTGTCTACTCTTAGTGTCCCTGGGCTCAGTGTGTTGACCTCTCCAGACAGGTGGTATAATCATAGGCACTACTTGTTATCACAGGTGGTACTTGTTACCTCAGCAAAGGCTCCTGGCATGGTAGCCTGGTGTAGGTGCTCCAGCCTGAGTGGTGATAGCCTCTGATACAAGCTTATTGCCTTCTTTCTCAGGAGATTGTCCTTGTGGTGTTCTTTGGGACAGAGTATGTGGTCCGCCTCTGGTCTGCAGGCTGCCGCAGCAAATACGTGGGCATCTGGGGCCGGCTACGCTTTGCCCGGAAGCCCATCTCCATCATTGGTGAGTCCTGCCTACCCATCCTGTAGATACCCCACTCCACACTCATGGGTCCCCATTATAGACATCCCCAGAGAGTCCCCATGGACTGAGATGCCCTAGATTATTTCTGTGCCCTTGGTTATTGGGTCCCATCTTGCTTTAGTGGCACAACCCTCAGGTGTGGGTGGTGGCGCACCCTCCCTAGATTCCTGATTCCAAAAGTAATGACCCCCTGCCCCTCCCACAGACCTTATCGTGGTTGTAGCCTCTATGGTTGTCCTCTGTGTGGGATCCAAAGGACAAGTGTTTGCCACATCAGCTATCAGGTATGTTGGCTCTTCCGTTTCTTCCTGTGAGACAGGATTCACCACAAAGCCCTCTCCTCCTAAGCTGTAGTCTTTCCCTCTACCTGTCTCTTTCACCGTGGGTGGAGCAGGGATAGAGTGTCCATAGTTCATAGTCTTGAGACAGTAGGCAACCCTGGGTTCAAGGTTTGACCCCAGCACTTCCTAGCTTCAAAGACTTAGGTGATAGCCTAACTGTGTGATTGCCATGTGAGTGACCCTGGGCCTCCCCAAAGAAGGTCAGATAGAAGGGTTCAACAGGCATCTGTAGGAAGCAAGATGGTTCCAGTACAAAGTGTCATGTATGTTCCTCCTCTACCCATTGGAGGCTTGGTGGAGACAGGAACATAGGAAGCAAATGTTTGTGACCACCATGGCCCTCTCAACCCTTCTCTTCTTGCTTCTTAGGGGTATCCGCTTCCTTCAGATCTTGCGGATGCTGCATGTTGATCGCCAGGGGGGTACCTGGAGGCTCCTGGGCTCTGTAGTCTTCATTCACCGGCAGGTGAGTAAGCCTGGTATGGGCAGAAGAGAAGCTGGCCAGCCTATAGCAGGAGGGCTGGAGATTTATGAGGTCAGGTTACAAAGGTGGTGATAGCTTAGCACCTGGACCCCAGCTGAGTGGGCCAGGTCTAAGCAGGTACCAAGACATATGGGTCTGGGGACAGGGTCTAGGACCCCAGAGCCTTCCCAGTCTGAACCTGCTCCACATCCACGATGCTAGAATACTTGGCTTGTCAACAGTGTAGAGCTGCTTTTACCTTCACTTGGGCTTGGGACAAAAGACCACTGGGTCTTTTAGAAAATGTAAGATGAATAACAGATTTATGAAGCTCTGAAATCAAACCTAGGAAATCAAGGATGGTGCCTCAGACACGTTCCAGAGGGAACTCATTGTCTGAGAGGCTGCTGGGGACAGCTGGCTTTAAGTACAATCTTGTCATGGGTACAAAGGAGACTGTATAGACCGGAGTGGCTAATTCAGGGTGATAGCTGAGACTTCTTCATTGACACTTTCAAGAATTGCAAAAACTAGGTTACTCTGTAAGGTTATTTCTGTGTGTATAGCATGCTATAGTCAACACAGTACAATCGAGCAGCAAATTCTGGAACTTTCTACCAAGGGACTCCTCTCACCAGACTCATGCGGATCACAGGGTATGTAACCATGGCTGGTATGTTGTCTGTCCCTAGGAGCTGATCACCACCCTGTACATTGGCTTTCTGGGTCTTATCTTCTCCTCCTACTTTGTCTACCTGGCTGAAAAAGATGCAGTGAACGAGTCCGGCCGCATTGAGTTTGGCAGCTACGCAGATGCTCTGTGGTGGGGGGTGGTAAGTTGGAGTCTTTACCAGGGGTCTTAGGTGGGAGCTACATGGACCTGAGCAGTGGGGTTAGGATATTGTACTCTACTTTCTCAAAATTTTGCCTTCTCCACTAAGGCTACTAACCTCAGTTTTAAAAACTTTTGAACCATAAAGTGTGTACTCAAAGCTTACAGAATGGGCCCCCTGTATACCACAGTGAGTACTCTCTGGTCCCTGTCTTGAAATTCGAACTTTGTTATCGTTCAACTTCTGTTTTGGAAGGGAAGGCTGGTGGGACAAAGGATTGCAAACTGGGACTTCGTATCCCAGCCTTGTAGTGATCTTTACCCTGGAGGGATCTTGGGCTTAGAGTGCAGCAAGGGGTCAAATGCATACTTTGCATGTTTGCAGTGTCTATGTTGACCCAGGGAGCACACCTGTGCCAGGGATCAAGACATGCAATAATGCCATAATACCATTACAACCCTTGTGAGCTAAGAGAGATGCAGAGGCTTTTGGATATGAGGTCTGCAAAGGCTTTTGCTGCCCCAGGCAGCAGTAGTGCAAGTGCCAGCCAGGCCCTAAGGTCATGACAGTGGTCATGAACCTTCTGGGTTAGGGCAACTCCAAACCCACTGAGCTTCCAGTCTGTGTGGAGCCTGGTGTGTGACAATTACCTCTCATGCTTGGGCTGAATGTCATAAGGTATGGTGATATTGTATGCAGGCCGGTGGTGTGTGTGTGTGTGGGGGGATGTGACTCCTCGGGTGTCAGCTAGCAGGCAGAGGAGGGAGAGGCTATGGTGAGAATGGTGCTGAAGAAATTCAGGTATATCCATGACCTAAAAAACATTGTTCATGGTCTAAAAGCCTCTGGGGTAGCTGCTTCATGTCCTCCATGGCCTGCTCTGAAAGCAGGTTTTGTCTAACCACTGAGCTTTGGAGCCCCCTAAACTTCAGGAAACATATGGACCTAACAAGAGCATACAGTTCAGAGCACGTATGGTTCACCCCTGATTCCAACTCAGGCTCCTCCCCTCAGCTTCAAGAGCAATAGACTGACTAGATGTTTACACCATCATACTAGGAGGAGCTGCCAGGGCTGGCACCCCTGGGTGGGCACAAGAATTTCAATACACTCCCACCTAGCATTCTCAGTCTGTCGACTTTGGAGATCACTAGGCTAATGAGAAGGTTGGGTGGGCTGTGGCAGCCTATAGAAAGGGACAGTATAGACTCTGGGAGCTTGATTCAGAGCAAGCAGCCATCCATGATGATGATGGCTGTATCAGGCTCTGGCCTCAATACTCCCCCTACCCTAAATACCCTAATCAGGAATGAACAGTGTCTGAGGCCAGCTTACTCCAGAGCGTCTAGACTGGGGTTGAGACTGGAAGCTGAATAAACACATGTTCCCACAATTCCCGAGTGCCCCCAGGAAGCAGGGCACACAGCAAGAGCTTTTGACATTGGCCGAATCAGTCTGTTTTCTGGAAGTTTCCATCATTCTAAACAGCCTAGGGAGGTAAGGATACACTGAGAAGCTTCCAGGTTGGGACAGACCCCAAGGTTCAGCCACTCTTCTTGGAATCAATGTCCCCAGATACCCTAGTATGATAGAACCAGACAGGATTGGTAGGAAAACTCAGTGGGAAAGTTAGGGAGCTTGCCTGTGGAAAGAGAACACACTCCAGGGATGTAGCAGGACCTGCATGAGGGGCAGGCTACTCCAATCCAGAATTCTCTGGTGGGAGATGGACAATGCTGGCTGAGGTACAGCAGGAAGTGAATGGTAGACTACCCACAGTGTGCCTGATAAGTGATGCCCAGCCTTAGCAGTGCCCAGCCTTGGTGCTGCCCTGCCTATGTTCCCAGCCTCCTGCAGGAGCTGTTTCCCAGCCCCCCAACCCCTGGCCCCCCAGCCCTCGGCAGAAAGGCGCCCCCACTCCCACACCTGTGCAAACATCCGCCCGCCGGCCGGGAACACGGCCCCTTTGTGCCCAGCTTGGCACCGGTACTCTGGCCTACTCTCAACTGCAGCCCAGGCCTCGACCACAGCGCACCCTGGCCTGGCCATTGTTTCCGTGAGGCCCTGTGCCCTTGACTGTCCATGGGTCCCCCAGTATCCCCATTCATTCAGTGGCTGTCTCTGCAGCTGTCTAGTGGGAACAGCCCAAGGCTGTGTCCCTGGCACCTCTAGGGTAATCAGAACTTGAGTGCTGTAGGACAGGGCAGCCAGGCTCAGAGTCCTGTAGCCCTGAGCCAATGAACAGTCATCTCCTTTGTCTCCCTCATTCCACAAGGGAAATATTCCACCGACCCTGCCCCTGGGCTCCTCATCTGTTTAATGTGGGGGTTATGTGCACATTCTCAGGTGAGAGCATTTTCTGAACACCACACCCCTCTTCTGTCTGCTGTCCCTGCCTCAAACCAGGCCTCAAGCCCTGTCCCCTATCCCAAAGAATGTTGACTGGACCCTGAGAGATGGACTAGCTTCTCCTAAGGCACACTGAGGCAGGCATTGTGTAGAGAGGCATGCCTGCACAGGTAGGAATGTTTCTCACACTGTTAGCTTGCAGAGCCTGTGATGAAGCTGAGGGTCCTCTCCTGGCCAGAGCTTATTCACTGAGCAAGTAAAGCAGATTGTGGGGAGGGGCAGGAAAGCCTGTCCACTGCCAATGGGTAGATTCAGTATGTCCTGCTCTGCTCTGAATACCAGAGTACTGAAGCCGAGGCATGGGCAGGGCCACACTCACTTGGTAGGCTCTGGGAAGGGTCTTTTATTATTAAGTCTGGGTTTTGGTAGCTCTAAAATCCCATGTCATTCCTATGTGTTTCACATGAACACACAGCATTGGATTAGGGTCCACCCAGGAGACCCAGAAGGAAGCCTGTAATTCTGAATAAAATCATAGTCTGGGTTGGGGTTGGGTGAACCATGTGGAGGACACAGATAAGTCCAGAATGTAGGTATCCAGGCAGCATTTTGTGGGGTGGCCCTGTCTTCATAGACTAAATTCTTATAGCCGAAAAGCAAACTCTATGGACTGCATCCCCTTCCTCCAGAGGGAATAACCACATAGTTGTAAGATCCCTGGAACCCAGGACCTCCTAATATAATGTCCAAATGTGGCTGTGAAGCATTTGGGGAGCCCCTCAAACTTTCCTTTACACTTGAAACAGAATGCATTTGTTTGTATTACGGTTTGAGTGCAGGAAAACGGCATTTCTGCAAACACGGGCTCCTCTGTTTAATGCCTGGGGGTCTCTGAAAACAGGCGGCTGCTGGGCTCTGTTTACCCTGAGTAGCTAAATACAGAACTTCAAGTGAGCAGGCTGGAACCCCACCCTGTATTTCAGTCCCTTAAAAAACCCAGTCTGACGGCTCTTCATTCCTCACCTGGAGGCTCTGGAAAGTTCCCACCTCCCAGGCTGGACTGTATCCTGCAGAGCCAGGCCAGAAGGGCCTTGGAGTCGGGAGGTCTCTTATATAGTCACATGCAAGCTCTGTGGAACTGTCCATGGGAGGCATTATTCTTCAGGATTGATCTGATTATGGAGAAGTGAAGGCCAGAGCAGGGGCCAGGGCTGGTAGCACTAAACCCTTTGCTCTTCTGTGTAGGTTCTATGTGAATTAAGCAGCGAAGGCTGAAGGCCTGTGGGGGCCCCTTCCGAGTAAGCTCTTCTCAAGGAGGAGTCTTTATAGTTGGGCCTTATAGGATAACGAGGAGTCTCTATTGAAGCATGTCCATCTTTCTGTATCTGCTGTTCAGTAACCAGTGCCTAGATTTATTATACGGACTCAGCAGGTTAGGTGATGGTGATACACAGTTTGAGCTCATGCATTGAGGAGTTGCCTGTGCAAGTCTCGGGAATAGAGCTTCCCAGAGTGCCTTTCACCTGGAGGAAGCAGACAGCATCAGGAAGGAGTGAAACGTGAGGTAGGAGGTTGACATGCTTTGAGGCCAACATAGAGACCAAGCTGGACTCACCTCCCACGTCCACCAGGCATCAGCTGTGGAGTCCTGGGCATGCCAACTAGCTTCTTTGGGCACATCTAGTTAACAGATGTAGAAGAGTTAAGTCAGTGAGCATGCAGAAGGTGAGCTCCAGGAATGGTTGTGGTTGAAGATTCTCAGCCAGGCCACCTCTAGATTCAAAAGGAGGAAACTAGGTATCACTAGTTCTGAATATGCTTCCCAGTCTCTTATTCCTTGATACAGGGGCCTGTTCAAGGAGAATGAGGGGGGCCCATGAACCATACAGAGCCTGTCCGACAGGTTCTGTCACTGGGACAGCAATCTATGAACTCAAGTGCATATGGCTCAGGTGACCTATTGTTGGTTGGGTCCTTGAAAGGTCCCCTCTGTTCATTGGCCCAAGAGACTTGCAGATTTGGCCACTGGGGACAAGTTCCAAACAGCTCTATAAAATGATCCATTTCTGATTTGCTGAGTCTGTGACTTGGGGGAAAAACAACTTGACAGGGACAGGCCACCTGGGAGAGAGGACTCATGAATTAGATTAGGAGCTCTGTGGTGGCCCAGGAGAAATAAGAGGGTCCTGGTGGTTAGGTGCCTTCCAATAGTGGGCTGGCCAGTACTCAGGGCCACTGCACTGGGCCCTTCCTCCTTCTTATCCAAGGAGTGGAGGGTTAGCTAAACCTTTAGGGAAAAGGTATAGCCTCAGGTATTTTTACCTACATAAGGAGTTTCCTCTTTATTCACCTATGTTTCTTCCCAGCTTGCCATCTAGGCCATTCTCCCTTCAGCTTTGTAGATATTCCTTCCTTCCTTTTTTCCCTTCTCCCTTCCTCCTTCCCTCCCTCCCTCTCTTCTTCCTTCTTTTCCCCCACCCCCATTTTTGGACTGGGTTTTATATAGCCAAGGCTAGCCTCACATAAGCCATACATCCCAGATGATCTTGAACTCTTGCTGGCTCCAGCCCAGGTCTGCTTTCACGAGTAGCTCCTGTCATGTCCCTGGCTCCCTAGAGAAAGCAGCTGTGGGCCAGCTCTCACATGTGGGGTGCACACTCTCTGGGAAGACACCACTAGTAAGGAGCTTCAGCTCCCTTGAGCCCTCTCATCCAGCAGACTGCTGGCAGCCATGCCTTCAGTCCATGGAGCTGCTTGTCTTCAACTTACATTATATGAGTGGTTTCAGGTGTGTGTGCATATAAGCTATCTGGACAGCATGTGCCCTGGCTGTCAGTTGTGGGTATAACCTCTAGACCCCTTTGTGAACTTATGCAGTGTGTATGCGCAACTCATAGTGCCTCAGCTCAGTCAGTGGTGCATGTTTCCTCGTGTGCATATATGAGTGTGAACGGGTGTCCTTGTCTCCATGTGAGGCATGTTTACAACTAACTATATGCCCACATATGTAGAACAGGGTGGTCCCTTTAAAGGGTCCAGCCATGAATGGTTTGCTATGCCCTCTGTTCGTGTAGGGTGTGGATTTGTTTAAGGATAATGACATTGTGGGGACGATTTCATGTGGGCAATTGTGAGAAAACACCAGGATGCAGCCTCGATTGCATGGTGCAGCACTGAAGGGTGGCCCAGTGGTGGCCTGGGCCCAGCTGTGGCCTGCTCTGTTGTTTGCCTTCCAGGAAAAATTGACCTGTTGCTCCATGACCTGTTAACATATTGGCCAGAGTGACAAACTTGGCACTGTGGGGTTGCTCTTGCTGTCCTTGTCCTCTGTTCCCCTGCTGAAGTTGGTCAGAGTGCTTGCCTTTGCTGTGAGCACCTATCATCTCTATGCCCATTCATATGTACATATTAACTTCTGACTCCCATGCTTCTCTTGCCTTCCCCTCCCCCTTAGTGGCCACTGGGGAAAAGTTGTGGTTCACAGCAGTCCATCTGGGAGTGGAGTGGGTAGTGATGGCTGTGGGCTGGAGGTGGTGTGGGGATCTTAAGGCTTCCTCTCTGGGCCTCACTTCAGTTGGAGTCTATTAGACGGTGTCCCCAGATCCCATCCTTGTTGACCCTGTTGGGCAGAGGTTCACTTAAAAGTTCTCATGTAGGTCTTAGCTGGGTGGTTGTCACCTGGCCCCCAAGGGGTGACAGCTGTGGTGTCTAGAGTGATCAGGCTATAAAGACCTTGAATGGACAGGGTCTCCCTTCACACAGATCTGCCTTTACTGAAGGCCTGATCTGTACAGTGTATTGTGACCTTGAGGGCTGCGTGTTAGTGACTGTAACTACCCTGTTCTCTCAGCAGGCCCTAGACAGCCTCGTGGTGTGATCTAGCAGTTAGGCATAGCCAGGGTGGGGCCCCTGAGTCCCTCATCAGAGGGACTTTCAGAAAAATCTCAGATGTCAGCGGGGTGGCCGGGGGGGGGGGCAGCCCCTCACTCCTGTTGTCCCACTGCACACCCTGGACACTGCTCTCCCACCAAGAAGAAGGCTAGAGCCTTGTCTTATTCTCTCTGAAAAGGAAAAATAAAACATCTGGATCCCTGGGCTGGTGGCAGGAAGCAGCATGTCAGCCCCATCCTGGGGCTTTGTGGACGCTGGCCTCAGTGGGAGCTTCCGGCCTCCTGGGGGCCAGTGCACTGCAACTTTGGTGGCCAGGAGAGGGATTCTTGCAATGGGGCAGGAAGCCTGGCCCCTGTGGGTGGGCTCTGAGCTCTTTGCCTGTCCTGCACACCCCAATCTGTATATAACCCTAGGGCTGTGCCATCTGTAGTAATCAGAGTTGAGGGATTTAAGAGTCTCAGAAACTTGAACCAACTCACCATATTGCTGTCCCTGGTACTTTCTGACAACTGTGCCTTACTATCCTGGTGGGCAGGGTTTTAAGTTAGTCTCTCTGGTTATCAAGCCACTGTGTTGGGGCTGGCAGGTGTCCTGTCTGAGGCTCTTAGCCTGCCAGCCACTGACTGCAGTCCTTTTTCTTTGCAGGTCACAGTCACCACCATTGGCTACGGGGATAAGGTACCCCAGACATGGGTTGGGAAGACCATCGCCTCCTGTTTCTCTGTCTTCGCCATATCTTTCTTTGCACTCCCAGCGGTGGGTACCTATTAAGACCCCTCTCCCTTGTTTCCCACTCACCCTTGCCCCAACTCCTAGGCATTCCTTAAAACAGGGTAAGGAGGCCTTGTGGCACTTCACAGACATGGCAAGGTACAGGGGACCAGACTGGGCAGAACCTGCATGTCTGGTTCCAGGAGTGGCCCTGTCTTGTGACCTTTTAAAAAATCACAAACATATCTACACACGTGTGCTATGTGGGACACATAGTGGTGTCATTGTAGGTATGTCTTATACATGTTGTGTTTATATACTGTATACGTGTTACATGTACAAGTGTCTGTATTGCATTTGAATAGTGTGCTGTTTATGTGTATATGTATATGATGTATATATGTGTGTGTATGATTTTATGTGTGTCATGTATATACCTGTATTTGCACATGTGTTCCATGCCCATATAGTATCTGTGTTTCATGAGTCTCTGTAACACATGGGAGATGATGTGTTTTTGAGTGTCTGTTATATGTGCATATATGACACATAGATATGGGTCATGACCCACAATGTGTGTCCCCTGCATGTCCCCAGCTGCTGAGGCAGTACTCCATCACTGCCACTGCTGCCCCTGGCCACCCTGGCTACAGTAGCTGTGGGCTTCTTGCTGAGGACAGCTTCAAACTCCCACTCCCCTAAGGTTATGGTCCCTATGCCCCGGGGGCACAGGCTGAAGGCTAAATTACCTGGCTTCTCACAGGTGGTGCCAAGAAATGTGTAGAGTCCTCAGGTTTCTTCTATAGCCAAGCTTCCTGTTGAATCAGTCCTGAAAAATGGATTCTGCTTCCCCAGCTGGCAAGGGCAGGCAGGCTGAGCCTAGAGACTACCCGCATGTGGCATCTGCTGTCTCAAACCCACCTTCTGGTAGTGCCTGCCTAACCACAGCCCTGGGCACTATGCAAACCTGGTCTCCAGATGTTTTTGCTTCTTGCTCTTCCTTGGGAACCTTGTCCTCTGCTGGGCACTGGCCAGCATGGCTTGTGTAACAATGGGCACCTTCTGTCCCTTACCAGGGGATACTTGGCTCTGGGTTTGCACTGAAGGTTCAGCAGAAGCAGAGGCAGAAGCACTTCAACCGGCAGATCCCAGCTGCAGCCTCACTCATCCAGGTATGTGCTGTGCCTGGTGGACTGTCAGTGTTATGTACTTACATCTGTCTGGGCATTGGCACCACTCCCAGCCATGTCCACTGCTTGAGAGCCATTGATCCTTTTGCTGTAGTTCCTCCCGTAGTGAGAAAGCTCTCCGGGAAAGTACTCACTATTAAAATGATAGGGTGGGCTCAGGAATGCAGGACCACCATCCCTCATGCTGTTCCCATTGAGAGCCATACTTGCTGACTAGAGCGAGACCTGACCATTGCCACTTAGCCAGTCTATACTCTGCTGGGCATCCTCAGTTTCCTGAATTCTCTGATCTAGGCAGAATCCTGGGTAAGGGGCAGCCTTTTTCAAAGGTTGTAGCTCTAGTGATCTTATCTAAGCTTCTAGCACAGTCCTGGGTCCCAACTTGTTCCTCTGATGCCCTTCCAGAACTGTCTGCCTAATCATGATAGCAGCAACCATGAGGCCCGCAGTCACAGTTGTGTGCTTTCCCAGGCCTGGCTTAACCCCACAGCTTCTCATTTTGGGAAAACCTTAAATCAGACCCACTAACCCGCCTTGGCCACATTAACATAGCCAGGCAGTTATTGAGTTCCTCAGCTGAGTACAGAGGCCACTGTTCAGGAACCACATGGTCTGTGGACAAGACTCCTTCAGAAGCCATGCCCACAGAGGAAGATGTGTCTGGGCTCATACTGGTGGGAGTTGGAAACACAGACAACATGGGGTATGCTAGGAGCCGCAGGCTACATGAAGTATGGAGCTGCCCAGATAGGGTATACGTGAGACATAAAGCCCTTGGGGCTCCAAACTGTCCCAGGTCATAGACATCCCTGCTTGGATTTTGTGTCTATGCTAGGTTGTTGTCATAGCATGGGGCTGTCACTCAGAAGCCTTGCCAGCAGAAAGAACTTTCAACTAGTTTTATTTTCTCATGACCATAGGGCCTATAGTGACAAAGCCATCATGATATGTCCCCATAAGAGGCTTTGGTATTTGTTCCTTTTCCCCCTCTTGCTCACCTGACTCCTTCAGGCCCCTCCAGTGTCTTCCCCAGGTCATCTTTCTGTGATGACTAAGAGGAGGGGGTTTCCCTCCAGAATGTTGCCCAAGAGTTTCAACTGTAGTCATCAGAGACTCCTCATAGCCACAGGCTAGCACTTGAAATCCTGGGAGGCTTCACCGCCCACTGGGCCCTGGGGCTCTACTCCTCCACACCCTGCTGGTACTCACAAAGGCTTGGCTAGCCCCTTTCCACTTTCCTTCTCTGAGTAAAGTCTAACTCTGCCTTAGTTGAGCATCTGTGTTTCTAGGGCTTGCTCAAGACCCTCTTTAGCAGTGGCTCAAGTAATAGTTAATTAATTAATTAATTAATTAATTAATATAATAGATAGTTAATGCATGAGGCAGTCTCTTTCCTAGCCCTAGAGGGCCAAGCCTTGCTGTCAGGGAAGGGACCTTGGAACAAGCTGGGCCTGGGGCTCAGGAAGAGTTGAAGATTCTTTGAGAGGTACCACTGAGTGGCTGGACCAATGACCCTTCTCTTCTTTCCCCTCTGCCTGATTGCAGACTGCATGGAGGTGCTATGCTGCTGAGAACCCTGACTCATCCACTTGGAAGATCTATGTCCGGAAGCCTGCTCGGAGTCACACTCTCCTGTCCCCCAGCCCCAAGCCTAAAAAGTCTGTCATGGTAAGCAGCCTTACTGGCTACCAGGATGGAAACTGCATATTAGCAGGTTAGGAAGCTGTAGAGGCGGCGTATGAGACTCTGGCATTGCCACTCAGTGTACTGCTCATTAGGGTGTCAACATTGTTCTGAGGTCAGAAGAGGTCTACTCCATGCCTGATCCCTGTTGACCTCATTTCCTTCATCCTTGGAGCCATAGTGAACTGCAAAGACCAGGATATGATAGGTCTTCTGGATACGAGAGTGCTTCTGGAATAGGAGCCACCAGCTCCATCAGCTGTTGGAAGGATGCTCTTAAGAGGATTCTGGTGCTGAGCTTTCCTTACTGGTCAAAGCTTACAGAACAGGAAGGGATTGGAGCTCTAGCCCACAGTCAAGTTCCAGCAGCAGTAGACAAGAGTCCTGCTATTTACCTAGAGCAGTGAGGAAAAGGTTAGGGCTCTTCCCTTTTCTGCCTGCCCCTCCCTCCTCAAGAAGACAACTTTCCCAGCATCCAACTGTCATCGGACACTTGAACTTGCTCTTCCCTCTCTGTGGCTTCACACAACCTGCTCCCCCACTGTCTTTGAAGCACCTCTTTAAAGAGGCTCCAGTGCTTTTTTGCTGCCTTAGCCTTCAGCCCTACTGCCCTGGTGCAAGCTTGCATATTTACAGTCTACTGGGTTTTTGTTTGGTTTTGTTTGCCTGCCTTTCTTAGGCTGTGGCTCATAGAGGGCCACACTGGGCCAAGCAACACTCTAAACCCTGCAGCAGCAGCAGCAGCAAACTGAAGCCCCATGTCATCAATGTTTGCAGGTACTGGAGCTCGACCCCCAGACCCAAGTTCCCTCAAGGGTACACATTTCAAGCTTGGGCTCAGGACTCCATGGGTGCTCTGTGGTTGGTTAAAGATTGGGCAGACAGTGCTCGGGAAGTGCCACTCTTCATGTGGACTTTTTAGGTAAAGAAGAAGAAGTTCAAGCTGGATAAGGATAATGGGATGAGTCCTGGAGAGAAGATGTTCAATGTCCCTCACATCACTTATGATCCCCCAGAGGATCGGAGGCCAGACCATTTCTCCATTGATGGCTATGATAGCTCAGGTAAGCAAGCTCCCATGTGTGCAGGGCCAGGACACTTGGTACTGACCCTGTAGCAGGGTCAACCTGGCTTTGGGGAGCTTCCATGCCACCCATCCCTAGTTCTTCCCTGACACTCTGTCCATAAGGTTCCATAGCATATATACAGTCACTTGCCTACCTTGGAAGCCCAAGCATAGCTTGAGGTCTCTGCTACTGGAGGATGGAAGGTAGAATAGACCTAGAAGCTTCTGGAGGCTTTGAAGCCATGCTCCGCTAGCCTTTCCCAGGTGGTATTCACCATGTAGTCTGTTGAGAAGATGCCTACAACTGGCTTAGAATGTTGAGGGGTCAGCATGGCCCAACCTGGCCACAAGAGGGAAGGGTGACATATGTGTTCTATTCACTTGGCTTCTCTTTTTAGCACCCAAATTCTTTGTTTGAAAAATGGATGCAGTGACCTCTTGGAAGTTTGCCCACTGATGTGGAAGCTCAGAGGTGAGGGTGGTAAAGATGAAACGTCTGCAGGCCCTGGAGGGCCAGTGGCTAGCTGGAGAAATCATGAGGGCATTTTGCAGGGGTCAGTGTCTTGATGGGCACATTTCTTATACAGCTCTGGGTTTGTATCTAGTATCACCATCCTATATCCCTATGTCCTTCCTTCTATGGGTCCTGGATGAGGCCAGGTTCATGGGACCTGGTGATATAAGACTGCAAGCCTGTGAAAGATTTTCATGTCTGTGCCCTAGTTAGTTTTGTCTCTGTAAGGACATAGTAACGCTCTGTGATAAGGGAACTCAGAGAGGTTAAGCATATTTTCCAGGCCATGCAATGGGAATATGGCATGCTTCAGAAGTGTCTCTGGGTCACCAGTTAGAGAACATATAGGCTAAGGGCTCTCTTTTCATATCCTTCCTCTGTACTGAAAGGGGACTAGAGCAAGAATAAAAGGTTTCCTTACTAGAGAGACTTCTCAGGAGGTACATGTGCTGTTTCCATTACTATGACATACTATTAAGCATTGTCCCAGGAGACAGAGCTTTGTGGGTCTGGGATTCTCACACTCCTGGTCCCAGATGTGGAGTGTACAGTCTGAGTTTATAGCATAACCCTTGGGAGACAGCATAAGTGGCTGTGGGAGGGACATCCCCGTAGCTCTCATATCTCTCTGAAAACTTCAGTGCCCACCTCAGGGTGAATGACTCTAGCAGCTGCCTGTAACTCAAATTTGAACAGTTCTGGTCTTTTCCTTCCTCTGAAAAGTGTGGGTATCAAGGTAGTGAGCTAGATAGTGAGCCAGGCCTGGGATGTGGCTCATATCACCACATGCTTTTTGCTCAGCATCTCCTGGGAAGTCCTTTACACTGTCCTGCTAGCTGTTTCCTCTCAAGACTGTATGTTGAGGCAAATAGTCCAGACATCCAGTGTCCACTGGTTCTTTATCCTCTGACTCAATCTGTTACAGACTATTACATGGAAGTTACTTTTCTAAAGAGTCTGGAGATGCCATAAAGATGTACAAGAAGGTCTTATGCAAATGCTATGCCATTTTATCTAAGGGACCAGAGTATCTATGAATTGAGGGAGTCCAGGAACCACCCCTCCAAAGGCAGGGAGGAGAGGCTTGCACATATTTCTAAAGAGCCTGCCCAAGATGCAGTCCTGGGTGGCAGAGACACCTGATTGAAAACATAAAAGAATGATAGTTGGACCTCGGTACTTGAGGTCAGGGAGAGCCCTTTTCCAGATGGAGAGGTCAAAGGCACCAGTGTTTAGCTCATTACCCCACCTCACCCCGATTGCTCCAGCAATGATAGGCAGCCCAGGGCCTAGTGCTGGCTCCTGTAGTCCTGGTTTCTGGCATCAGCGTCTTGCTTCTCATTCAGAACTGTTCTGCTTACCTTCAAGAGTCTCAGGCTCCATGGAAAGGCTTCATTTGAGTGTCTTGTTGGAGACTGGACATCTCATTTCCATATTTGGGCCACCAAGAATCATACCCAGCCTCATGTGCCATGTGGCCAGTTCTTGCACCTGGCAGGAAGGAGGCACTGATGGTGGATGCTTGGTAGAGTAGGAACTAAGGGTTGAGACAAAAATGTGTGTGCAACAGTATCTCCTGAGTTAACACTCTATCCCTCCACTCTGCTGTCATTTAGGTGTGTCTCTCCCTTCTTAGAATTCTTCCCAATGCCTGGGACCTGCCAGAATGTTTTGTGACTAAGTAGAATGTTCTAGGATCCTCCAGAAACTTCCAGCTCATTGGAAGTTTTAAGGACAGTTTCAGGTATAGCAGAGGGTGACCAACAATATTGTTCCTCATCTTTCTTCTGAAAAGTGTCAGAGCCTCAGCCTACCAAGTTCAGCTTGTCCAAGGGCAGCTGATCTGTATCCTGTGTAATTGTTCCCGCCACCACATCTTGGCAGGAGGGTGGGAAGTGTTCAAGAAAGGGGCCATGGCTGTTCTATGCTCTCGAAGGCTATCCTAGGCATCCTGTCTGTCAGGACCCAGCCTGGGCCCCACTTTACTGAGCGTCCTCATCAGATGGCATGGGGATTTGGCTCAGGGCTGGCCACATCTCCATGAGCCCCTGGGACATACTCCCGCCTGCCCAGTGGAGCGGGCACAAAGGGCAATTGTGCCAACAAATGCCCAGTGCCCCTGCAGCTCTGCTTCAGGGGTAGGACCATTGTCTCAATGCAAATAGGGGCTTTCTGCTAATGCTAATGGGCAGGTTGGGCGTGAGCAGAGGCGGCAGGGATGCAGCCCTGTGCCTGCCCAGGAGAAGCATCACTCGATGTTTTCTGAATACGGGGCAGCAGTGTCCCTGCCGTCCATTCAGCCTGCTTAGTGTTATGAAGTCCGCAGTGATGTCTGTGGCATGTTAATGAGGTGCACGAGCAGAGAAAGCAGCACTGCTTGTGGAATGCTCCCACACCGTGCTGTCTCTTTCTGTTAATGAGATAAGTCAGCCTAGTTCAGAGCCACCAGATTTTAGAGATTGAACCACTGGTCTGGCCCCTCTAAGGACCTGGGGCAACCTCTACTCCACAGGTTACCTGATACACCCAAATCTCCTTACCCAAGAGACTCTTGGGAATCTTGAGCACTCTGGCATGGAGACGAGGTGCTAATCCCAGGCGGGGAGGGAGGGATGCCATCACTGGGAAAGCCCCAGAGTGCCTGCTCCCACGAGGCAGATCCCAAGCAGTCACACTGACTTCTAGTGCCAGGCCAAACCAGGACTTGGACCTCATCTGTGTGTGAGAACTAGGAAGCCATCATCTTGTCCTTGCAGGGGACACTTACCTGTTCATGGTGTGCAAAAATCCACCTGTATACTTTCAGTGTATACCCTTTTAGTGTATAGTGGGCAGAAGTGAGTTGCAGTGCTAACCCTAACTTGAGATGACAAACAGAAGCCCAGAATCATGCAGGGATCTCCAAAGGGTGCACATATATCCTAAGGACACTCTACTAAGCTCTCCTAAGAAATGTGTGCAGGTGTGGTGGAATTAGACTGATAGAAGCAGGTAAGGGAAGGGGTCTTTTGTGGAAGCATCAGAGCCCAGGCTACTCTGCAGTAAAAATGGGTCTGTGTCCCCTGTAAGGAAACACTGTAGAAAGCAGAAAGAAATATCCTCCTCCCCCAAAGGCCCACCACTCTTGCCAGGATCTTGTGCTTTTAGTGGGGACAGATACAATGTTAACAACTTAGAGAGGGTTCAGGGGACCATCTAGGCCTGAGAGAACTTATTGTCTTTCACACTTAAAGGACCCAAGCCACATGGCATTCAACTTACTAGCATCCAAAAGGGATTGATATCCAGGTTCAAGGAAGAAGTGGAGAGCAAGGCCCAGGGCCCTAGTTGATGGAGAAGCTATTGTCCAAGTTCAGGACAATAGAACCTTGCCCAAAGAACCTGACCTTGGTAACTTGGCTGCTGCTATCCATAGGAATCTTGAGGACTCACTATAGGCTTAATGGGCATCTCAACACTAGCAGCCACTGCTCAGAGATTGAGTGGGTGAATTATATTTAGAGATACCACTGTGGGTGAAGTTAGATTGTTCCCATATATGCAGTAGGTCTGCTAATGTGTGTCAAGCAGCATCTCTGACTTCCAGTTCAGAAAGCTGTCAGTGACGGAGGTGCTTGCTGGATGCACTTGACTCCAATCCAGGCTGGGCGTGAATTTCTGTGGCCCCCATAGGATTATATTTTGAATGTATTGCTGATTGTTGTCTCATGTGGACCCATCTCTTGAGTCCCCAAGTCATCTGGTTTTGTTCTAGGTACTGCCATACCCCCACTTACACACACACACACACACACACACACACACACACACACACACACACAAAGAGAGAGAGACATGCATGCACACACACACAAATATACATATATGCACACATGCACACACGTACTGATGTACACTTGCATACACATATAGAAACAGACAGGTATACACACACACACACACACACACACACACACACACACACCTACCTACCTCCTGGAAGGTGCTGCCCAGTGTTTTATTTTATCTTTTTACACTCTTCTCATTAGTTGTTCACATTGCTACCAGTGTGAACCTCTGGGGCTTCCTGCAGATTAACTAAATCTCCTTCTTCCTGAAGTCTAGGCCTCCTCTAGGGATAGTCTCGGTGAGCATTCAGTTGCAGCTGGGTTGCATCTTTTAATTGTGTACTCACTCCTAGATGATGATTCAATTGGGGGAAAAGATACATAGGAACACCTCTTTGGGCATGACCTTTTCACTCCTGGTGACTCTTAAAATTCTCTTTTGAGTTTAGTGTTACCTAAACTATGATGTATCAACATGGTGGATTTTTTTTTTTTTTTAAATCACGAGTTGTGATATTGACTCTTGAATCTAAGGGCTTATGTCTTTTGTCAAGCAAGCAAAGTGGCTACTATATCTACCGGAAACCGTGTGTGTACATATGCTTATGTGTGGAGGCCAGAGGACAACTTTGGGTATCATTCTCAGAAACACTGTCTCCTCGTTGGAAATGGAGTCTCTTATTGGCCTAGTGTTTATTAATTAGGCTAGACTGGCTGGTCATTGAACTCCAGGAATCCTGCTATCTCTGCTCCCACATTGCTGGGATTGGAAACATATGCCACCACACCAGGCATTCTTATATCAGTTCTGGAGATAAAACTAAGGTCCTTGTGAAGCAAGAAGTTTACAGACTGAACTATCTTTCAAGCCTCCCTTCTAGAATCTTCTGTTGGACCATCTCAGCTTGTCCTTGGTTATCTCATGTCCTTCTTAAGCTATCCATACGGTTGTTGTTGCTAACTACAGGTATGTTTCATCCACTGCCTTATCCAGCCACTAAGACAGTCCTTTTAGTTACCCTATATTTTCTTTTTCTGTGCATCCTTGCACAGAACTTTAAATCAGCTTGGTTTTAGCACCTAGTACCTCTCTCATATTTTACATCACAAGTTTTAATTTTGAATTCATGTGAACGTGTTTAGTTTTGCAGCATCTATTGATAATTACAACACCTACAGTGCTTTTAGTCTAATTCCATGTACTCTTGTTCATAGTAGCTTTTGTCTCTAAGGTTCCTGGGGGAGAGAGAGCACATTACTCTCAAACAGGATAGCCCAGGGAACACAATTAGAATTGTGTAGAGAGCTCATGCACTGGGAGTGGAGTCTTATATCTTGGTAAGCAGGCCTCTGTCACACAGGTCAAGCAAGGACCTTTGGTTTTATACACCAGAAAGAATAGACCAAGACAAATGAATTTCCTTCATTTCCCTGCCCACCAGTGTGTGGGCTTTTTCATTTGCTTTGTCTATGTTTCCCTTGAGTCTACTCTTTTGTAGCCTCTATAGAGCCTAGTTCTACATTGGGGGGCTATGGGGTGCAGTTCTCAGTTACCACTTCGTGCCTCATGAAGATTCCAGACTCACTTTCTTTCTTTAGGGACCATCAGATTCCACATGTGACTGCGTGGGCAGACTGAGTCCGAGGTCAGCTGTTTCAGGCTGAATGTGGTCTGTCCAGCTGTACCTGCTCTGTTACCAGCCCTCAGGACTGAGTCCAGAGCCACATTTATCAGGTGATTCCAGAGGTCCATGCAAGGCAGGTGTTCTGTTTCCACAAACTTGCCCAGGGACTTGCAGGGAGTGGACTTTTAGGACAGAGATTCTACTTGGTGCTAGACACAGAAGCATCTTCTCTGTGTCAGAGAAAGCTCTCTCTACACAGGGGGCCAGAGCTCATCTGCAGCAGACATAGAAACTCATATCTCGGTACTGTGGGCTGTGCTGACTGTGGTGAGGTCCTGGAATCTGTAACAGGCACTCATGTTACTATGAAGCAGGAGGTTTATAGATTAGCCCTGGGGAACTCCAAGTGTGAGGCGAGTGCCAGCTGCAGAGGTAAGAGCAGCTCTTCTGTGACTGTACCATGCTGCATCAGAACCACCAGGGTGGAAGGGCCAGGCCTGACTATAGGATAATAGGAGGCCTACTGCTCTTTGTGACACTGCATTTATGTCCTGGGCTTTAGGTATGTACAGCCCAGGACTTAATGGAAACTTCTGACAATCCTCCCAGTTGTCACAAATGACTCATAGCAGCCTCAGAGTCCTGAGGAAGTTAGTCAGTACTTTTGGGTTAGAGAACCTACCTCACTGATGAGATGTAGGCTATGGTGAGGCCAATAGGAAGGTTGGTCAAAGCTTCTTGGGTAAGTTCTGAATTAGGTTCCTATCAGCACTGCACCTGGCCTCTCGCTTCTATCCCTAGTGTCCTGATGACTCCTCTTCTCTCTGAGGCCATTGCTGTGAACATGGCGCTATCGCCCTGCCTTTTCACCTCCTGTTTGTTGTGTCGAGTCTAGTCTGCATGATCAGTGAGTAGACTGACCAATGGGTTCACCTTGGATGTGTGGGCAGGTAATGTCCCTTCTACACCTAGAAGGGTCACGTGACATCTGAGAGCCCAGTTTCTTCTCATCTTTCCAGCAGTGTCCTACTTAGCCATTTCTGTCTTGACCCCTGGTTGGACTCTCCCACCTGGCACATCTGCCCATTAGTCTACACACTGCATCATATATATTTAAGGGTAACCTATATCTTTAAGTGGAAAATATGTCCACCTTGAAGTTTTAAGAGTTATGTATATTTTTCTGATTAGAAAAGTAGATTATATTCACCATGGAGCACAAATACAGAGAAGAGGACACAGAATAATCATCTGCTGTCTTATGGCTGCTCAGTTTTGGACAACTGTCCTCTCTTGGGTGTGTTCTGAGCCTGGATCAGAACCTTCTTATTAGCACTGCACCTGGCCTCTCACTTCTATCCCCAGTGTCCTGATGACAAAATGGGTGCACCCCCACTTTGATGACTGTCATCCCTGGGTTGGGTCCACATTGACTGCTCAGTTTTAATCCTGCTTTTATCTACTTACTGTGACATGAGCATTAATGCCTGTCATTTTAAATTCTTTTGAAACTGGTTTGTGTTGTTTCTAGGCAAATATTTATGCCAATAATTTTGTGGTGTTCACCTGCTACATAGACTCTGCAAACTTGTTTGAGTCTGGTGGGAAAGTGACCTACAAGCTTTACTTTTTTTTTTTTTTTTTTTTTTTGTTAGAAATCTATTCAGTACTTTACTCTTTTGAACAATGCTGCTTCTGGCATTTAAACTTCTTCCCTTGAAGAAGAAATAAAGTCCCCAATTGGTGACTATTTAGAAAAATAATGATGAAAATAATTGACATCAGACCCTACAATGTAAATGTAAAACACTTAAATTATTGGTGATTAATTATTCTGTTTCAATTATAGGAGAGACATATGTACATAAATGCAAATGCCTGCATAGGGCTAGAGGTATCAGATCCCCTGGAGCTGGAGTTACAGGAGTTGTAAGCTACCCAGTGTAGGTGCTAAGAACTAAACTAGAGTCCTGTGCACGAGCAGTGTCCTCTCCTTACTGCTAAGCCATCTTTCCAGCTCCATGAGTTGATGTTTCTTAAAACAATTTACAACTAAAATCAGGAAATAATGTGTATAAAAGGAGAAGGAAAAATCTATAAGTAGTTTTGTGGATTTTAATGTCTCTATTATTAGAGATGATACTGTTAGACACAAAAATCTACAGAAATGTAGGTCTGAGTATACTTTGAATCAAGTTGACTTAATGCTGGTAGAAGACAGTGGGGTAAATACAGCTGCCAGCTACACAGAGAGCACATGCCAGGACACACCATATTCTAAGCTGTGAAAAAACTTCATAAACTTAAAGTTACTCAAGTCATATGTTCTTTTACCACAATAGAATTAAATTAAAAATCAATTAAGAAGATGGAAATATATGGAAAATGAAGAACATGTCTCTGAACAACACAGGGTCAGAGAAGAAAAAAATCTAAGAAAAAAGCGAATGTTTTAAATCAAATGAAAGTGAAAATGAAACATGCTCTGGTTTATAGGGCATTGCTAAAACAGTTCTTAGAGGACCATATAGCACCATACAAGCACTTCAGAGAAGGCCTCATACTGGGAACTATAAAACAGCGAAATAAACCAAAATAAGTAGACTAAAGAAAAATAAGAGTCTGTGAGGGGAGTAGGAAACTAAAGACAGGGAAAAATAATGAAACCAATGTTGGTTTTTTGTTTTGTTTTGTTTTGTTTTTTTAAGGCCAGGAAGATCAATAAGTGACTAACCAGATAGACCAAAGAGCAAATGTGATGTTGCAACTTGTCAGTGTCAGGAGTGAGATGCTCAGCTCTATACACATGACAGGACTTAAAACTACAAAAGTATCCTATAGCTCTTCATTACTATATTCTATAACTTAGAGGAAATGGAAAATTTCTTGGGAAAGGTAAAATGCAGAGAGATGTAACCCAGTTATCTACTGTGGATACCATGTCTATATACATGACAAAAGAAAGTCATATTTATCTCAGAAGATGCAGAGAAAGTACTTGACAAAAATCTAGCAAAAAATTAATTATAAACTAATAAAAAATAGAAGCTCCCTCAGGCTGAAACAGGTTATTGACAAAAGCCTGCAGTTAACATAATCAATGAACAAATACCTGTTTTTCCCATAAGTCAGAAGTACAAACATCTGGTGTTATGATTTCTATTCAACCTTAAGTTGGGGATGCTTGCCTTTGGGATAAGGTAAAAAACAGCAAGTTGGGAAAGAAATGAAATTGGCAGTATTTGTAGATTTCCTGGTTGTCTGTATAGAAAATCTGATGTGTTAGATTGGCCACTGGAATATACGGATTCAGTTCAGTTGCAGATACAAGATACCTCTGCAAAAAACAATTCTACTTCTAAATTTTTTAACTACTAAACTTCTAAACTTTTAACTACTATTCTGAGTAGCACTAAATATGTGAAGCATATAAATGTATCGGACAAAAGAGCTCTCCATTGGAACCTATATAACTATGCTGGTGAAACCTCAAGAAAAACAAATATAGATACATATTAGGTTCACAAATTACAAGGTTCAATATTGATTTCTAAATTCAGTATAAAGTCAGTCAAAGACAAGAATGCAAATAGCCTAGAATAACAAGGTTTGAGGATTAACACCAGATATATAATGTCAGCATAAAAAGCAAACAGATAGTGGGGGAGACTGGGGATCAGGTGGACCTTCATATTTATTGATAGATGCTTTCTAATCCATATGTGAAGTTATGTTTTGTTCTGTGGGGAGGAGACATAATAGAAAAACTGGATATTCATTTCAAACACTGAACTTTTATCCTCATCTCCACAAAACCATGTCAAAAAGGTCATAGAACTGAATCCAAAGGCTAAAACTTATAGGACACAACAGTATAGTTAAGGATATCTTTGATACAGCATCAAAAGCATATGAGTACATATGAACAAATTGCACATAGGAACAAATTGGTCAGCCAGGCTTCTCAAGCATGCTTTTTGAAAGGCACAATGAAAAAGACAGATATTGAAAGAAAGTATTCTGTGTTTTTGTGTGCAGTGTATGTGGAGTTGTGCTTGCCCATGAGCTCACATGCGGAGGACAAATGATTGCTGTCCTTTTTTTTTATGGCTCTCTGTCTTCTTTTCCTCAAGAAGTCTCTCACTGAATTGGAAATTCAGTGTTTCAGCCAGACTGGCATGTCAGTAAGCTCCCAGGATCTGCCTGTCTCTTCTCACCCCACCCCCAATGCTAGGGTTACAGTTATGTACAACCATGCTAGTATTTAAAAGTGTGGGTACTGGAGATTTGAACACCAGTTTCCATGTTTGCGCATCAAACAGTATTGCCCACTAGCCACTATCCCAATCCTGAAAATATTTTAAAGTCAATATTTTAAAGTCAGATACCTGATACCTAAAAACGAATTTATATTCAAAATATGTTATGGACACTTCAAACTGAAAACTAACTAACACATTACAAAAATAGGTAAATTGTTTAAACCAACACTTCATAGCAGTAATACATATAGGGAAGCATGTAAGACAATACCCAGCATCATTAATTGTTGGAGACATGCACAAAGGTAGACTCTACTTCATAGCTACCAACTGCCTAAAATTAAGGAGACTGACCAGGTATTGGTAAGGACATGAAAGAACTCAACCAGTTGTATGTCATGTCATGGTCACAGTGATTCAGGAACACTGAATCACAGAGATTTTTTGATGGTTTCCTTCCCCCCCCCTTTGGAAACATTCCAAGAGTAGTCAACATCTGAATAGTTTTTCCCCCCAAAGTTTTTCTGTGTGCATACAATGGAATACTACTCAGAAGTACAAAGGAATGAACTACTGATACACCTAACATGGATGAGCCACCAAGTAATTACAGTGAGTGAAAGAAGCCAGACAAAGAGTTCATACTGTCGTCTTCTGTTAACACAGCACTCTAGAAAATGAAGTCTAACCTAGAGTGACAGAAAGGTCAATAATTACCGAGGGGTGGAGCAGTGGTAGGGGAAGTCCAAAAGGGCAAAAGGAAGCTCCTGGGAGCACTGGATATGCTCATTACCTTAATTGTGGCAGCGATTTCAACACATGTCAAAAGTTACCAAATCCTACAATTTAAACACGTGCCTTTTATTATATGCCAGCTGTACCTCAGCAAAGCTGGTAATAGAATATATAAAATTTTCACAGCAAAAACCCCACCAAAAATAAAATTTAAGTGGTAACTTGGGGAAACAGTTGCCACCCATATTGTAAGCATAGAGTGAATTATTTTCATTCAATTTTTTCAAAGCTCTTTATATTGAGAAAATGAGAGATTAAAAGGGGGGGGGATGTTACTCATTCCAGGATTAAAAAAAATGCCAGACTAGTTCACTTATAATAGAGTGCAAATACAAGCAAGGGTTGATTCTTTTATTATTAAGTAAGACACCAATAATACTACATGAGTGAGTATATAGGGAAACTTAGCCTTAGTCATTGATGTTGGAAGAAGAAAAAGGATATCTAAAGTAAAACTGTACACAATTTTCAACTCTTCTATAAATTGATTCTATACATTTGAAAGGTGTTTTTGTCTGGAGATACTGATAACTATGGTTGTTAAGTAGCAAAACAATCCAAATTGCTAATATATCCATCCATGAAGATCTGTTTATTAGATGGAGATCTATCAGTCATTACAACTATGAGAAAGGTTTTTTTCCTTCAGTATGAAGGACAGCTCTGACATCTGATCCCACAAGTTACAGAATCTCTTAGCTCAGCAGAGTATGACAGGTTCCACCATGCCTTTGTGAATGCAGTGTCATGTAAGTTCAAGATCTGTCTGCTTGTGTTCTAAAAACAGTTTGAAAACATTTAGAAGTATGGTCTCTTTAAAGGTTAAGCAGTGGCTGGCAATTTGGCTCAGTGAATAAAGATACCCGCTGCCAAGCCTGATGAACTGAGTTTGATAACTGGGATCTACATGTTGGAAAAAGAGAACTAATTCCTGCACATTCTCTTTTGGCCTCCACACACATGCTGTGATGTGCACCCACCACCGCCACCCTGTATGCACATGTGCTCACATGCACACTCACATACAATAAGTGTAAAATCTTTTAAATTTACACAGAATGAAATTGTATAACCATCTGGACCTAATACAAAATCGTAATTGCTTTTAGTCTTTTCTGTGGTAATGTATTCTAAATTAGTGCATGTTTTAAGGGATAATTTATTCATTGCTATGTAATTTCCTGAAGCATTTCAACTGTGTTGACACTTGGTAGCAACTAATTTTCTTTCAGTAGTTTATGCTCTTTTCTATAAATTTTTCTTGCCTGTGCTTTTATAGTTTTGCTTTTTTCTTAGTCAAGTTCATGAGAAAATTTAGCTATTCTGTTAATTATTAAAATATTATGTTTATTATCTTATCAGAAAATTACCTTTGTCTATATTTGTTTTCTTCTTAGTCATCTTGGGCTATAATATCTATTAATTCCATCTTCCTAATTATCTTTAATTTATGCGTTTTCTTTTTAAACTTAATTAAGAGTAATATTTAGTTCACTTATTTAAAGTCCCTTTACCAAGAGACATTTTAAGAGCTATAAATTTTCCTCTGATCACGGCTTTAGCTGTGATATGCAGGGCTTGGTATGAAATATGACCCATTTCATTGCCTTTTTTGATAATTTTTTGTGTTTTGTTTTTTCTCTTTAATCTAGAGTTCTTTTTAAAAGTTTGCTTAATTTTTAAGCAATAAATTTTTATCACTGTTATTTATTTCTGGTTTAATGGGCTTACAGTGAAGGGATACAGTCTGTGAAAGCTCCAATTTTCTTATAAGAGCTCCTTTGCATCATCAAAGTCTAAAAATAAGACCATGACTTTTGTAATTTGTAAAACTGGGATGTGACCTGTGCCACATACCCAAGTTAAAAACATACCTTCTTTATTTGAGGGCTCAGTTTTATTTGGATAAGCAGATAAAATACATGATGACAAGATTATTCATCTGTCCATGTGTATTATTTATTTAATTAGTTGGGTCTCTTTTTCCCTCTAGTCTACCGGAACTTAATACATCTAAGTATTTTGAAATAGTGAAATTAAATGATTCCTTTACAGCTGTACTCTTTAAAAACGTAGACAAACTCAGAGTGTTCAGAGTACTACGTATAGACATGCTTCTTGAGGCCACAGCCCTTTCCCACCATTTATTATTATGTGACCCTAAGCCATCTACTTTTATGCCTCTATTACACATCAATGAAATCAAATTTCCAACTGTGGGGCCAACTCACGACATAAAGGTGCTTTCTGCCAAGACTGATGAGCTGAAACCAATTCCCTGCACCCATATGCTAGGAGGAAAAAAAATGGTTACTGTAAGTTGTTCTCTGATGCATGTGCATATGCGCACACACACACAAAGTAGCTCATATGTATCCATAAGCATATGTATGTGTGCACACACATGTACACACAAAAAGTAAAGTAAGTAAAATATAATTTTAAAACAATGGTAAGAAAAGTCTGTCTGTCTACTGAAAGGATTCCCACAGTGAACAAAGGTGAGGATGTTGGTTTCTACTCTACATACAATGAAAACTCTGGTGTCTGTTTCCTCTAATTAATTCCATGCTGCATCAACGCCAGACTTATTCTCTCCTATCAGACAACTCTGTGCTCCATCCTCTTCTATTTTATTCCTCATGCCACAAATCTTGAGGGAGGGATATTTTTTCTTCTTAAAAATGGTATTACTTATGCTCTTAGATTTACAGTTGACTATATTGTGTATATACAATCTTTTTCTTTATGTTTCTCCTCTGTTGCCTACATTGATAAACAATGATTTTATTCTCTAATGTTTTCCTGATGTTCATATAAAACATACATAGCATGAAGAAACCTTATTGTTGTTTTGAAACACATGGAAGCCACATCATGCCTGCTTTTCTGCCCCTTGCTTTTCTACAGTCGTACTGCTACAGCTTCCTCTGGGCTTCAGGAACAATTCTATTATCTCTCACTTCTATTTAAATCTAAGATTAGATTCCCTTCTTCATTCCCCCTTCTATGCCTGTACCATGATATTCTTAGTTGCTTGAAATATATTTTGCTTTAGGTTTAAGCTAGTTTTCTAAAAGTCTTGGTTTTTCAAGACAGGGTTTCTCTGTGTAGTCCTGGCTGTCCTGGAACTCACTCTGTAGACCAGGCTGGCCTGGAACTCAGAAATCTGCCTGCCTCTGCCTCCCAAGTGCTGGGATTAAAGGCGTATGCCACCACTGCCCGGCTAAAAGTCTTTCTTAAACTCACTTCCTAGTGTACAGGCTTTTATTTCTATGCAGTGAATTCACAAACTTCATTTGCCAGGGTTGTCAAAACCAAATGCGGAATCAAGAGGCTTCTCAAAAAGCAGGGGCCCACAAGACTGAGATTGTAGTGCCAGCAGGTTGTTTTTCTCGTAAAACCTCTCTCCTTTACTCCCAGATGGCCTCTGTAACCCTGTGTCTTCTGTCCACATAGCCATACTTTGGGATTCTTTCTGTGTCCTAATTTCCCCTTCTTTATAGGCACGCTAGTAAAATCGGACCCAACCTAACTGTATGCTTAAAGGTCTGATCTCCTGTTACAGTTCTGAAATATTGGAAGTGAGGGCTTCAACTTAGGAAAATAGTGGGGACGGAGTTCAGCCCCTTACGCAGGGATGGGTGCATTGTTAAATTGTATGCATGTTGCCAGGTTGCTTTCCTCAAATGCTGTCTGACCTCACATTTCCACAGGCAGGGTTCCCCTTTCCCGGCATCCCTGCAAGCCATTATTGGCAGAACAATTTTCCATCTTGTTAGCCAAGTGGGGCAGGGATACTCTACTGCAGAACCATTGACATTTGGCAGGAGATAATTCTTTGTCAACGAAGAGTGTCCCATGTACTGTAGGATGTTTAGCAGAGTCCCTGGCTTCTGCCAGGATGTTAACACAGCATTCCTTCAGTCGTGACAATCAAAAATGAAATAAAGTAACCACAACTCTCTACATATTATCATATTTACCCTCCTGAGTTAGGGCAAAATTGGCCTGAGTCAAGAATCCCTGGAATACTGTGATTTGTCATAGATGTTTCTTCAAACATAACAAAACCATTTTATTTGGAAGTAATGATGAACTATAGAAAAACTGCAGGAATGATATGTAAGACATCTTCATACCCTTCATTAAGATTTGAGGTGCACTTATTAACATTCCAGCCTCACTTGATTTTTCATTTCAATATTTTTATATGTGTACTTGTACACTGTGTTCCTCTGCAAAACTTGAAAGGGAGCTGCACACTTTACAGTCCCTCAGCCCTAGACATTTTGCTGTGTATTTCCTAACAATTTATTTCTTAACTGTACTACAGTTTAAGGAGGATGACAACATCACATTTCCCCCCTTTGAAAGCGATATAACAGACATCATCTTTGGCAATTAAACATCCATACAGTCACTGAAATAACCCAAAGCCTATGTTCTACTTTTGTCAGTGGACACAACAAAGTCCTTTGGTGTAGCTGTCCCCCAGTGCAGGGCCTATTCCATGTTCTTGGTTGTGCATCTTTAGTTACTGTGAACCTGGGCATTTCTAGTCTTTCTTAGTCTTTTTTTTTTTTTTTAACATCAAAGTCACTTTTTGAGAGATTTCTTTGATATTTCTTTATAATTAGATCCAGATTGTATATTCCCATCTGGAATATTTCACAAATGATATAAAGTTCTTCTTAGGGTGCCATGTCCCATGGTATATACATGATGGTACTCAATGGTGGTGATGTTTTAATCACTCCATTAAGGCACTGTCTGCTTTTCTATTGTGTAGTGACTATTATTTATCTTGAGGCAGATGAACTTGCTGTGGGTATACTATAAGTACTTAAAGTCTTGGTCTATCCTGATTAAGATGCTTTCTGGAACTAGTCTGTATTATTGGTAACTGCAAAAATGATTTTCCATCTATAATACCCCATCCAAAACGTGCTGAGAAAAAAACTATCTACCTAGTATTTGCTATCTGATTTCAGTCCTGATATGCTTCATAAATGGTGTTGAATATTTTTTCATGTGTTTATTGGTCAGTTAAATATCTTCTTTACTGAGATATGTTTTCAGAACCTTTGCACAGTTGTATTTTTTTTTTTTTACATATATGGGATGGGGATGACATACACATACCACAATATGCATGGAGAACAGAGGAAAACTTGTGGGAGTTTATTTTCTCTCTCTAGAATATGAGTCTTGGAGATCAAACTCAAGTCATTAAGCTAAGCAGAAAGCTCCTCTGCCCACTATCTTTCTGGCTTTCTTTTGCACACTTCTAAAATTCAAGCTTTTAATCTATTTTTAGACATCGACATGCATTTGTAATAAATAATGCAAAGAGATCACATATGGTTTGAAAAACTCATATACAGTTTTTCCCAGTAGTAATAAGACTGTAGTGCAATTTAAGGAGGATGGAAACACTAGTTCAATGATACAGAATATTATTCATTACCACAAAGATCCCTGTTTGCCATTATATAGCCACACCCTCTTTCCTCCTACCATCCCTTAATTCCCAGTAATCACTAATCTGTTCTTGATTCTATAGATTTGCTTTCTTGAGATTGCTATATAAATAGAATCAAACACATTTTTTGAAATTTGACCATTTTTAGCATTTACCATAATTCTCTAGAAGTTCATCCAAGTTGTTTTATGTATCAGTAGTTAATTCAGACTTGTTGCTGGATAGAATTTCATGGCATGGATAGACCACATTTTTAACCACTCACTCACCCACAGACATCTAGGTTATTCCTAATTTGGAATTACTATAGATCATTTAATATTGACAGTATTTTTCATTTTACAAATCATAGTAGACATGCAGTAATTTTTTTGGTTTTTTGAGAGAGGGTTTCTTTGTGTAGCAAAGTGCTGGGATTAAAGGCATATGCCACCATGCTTGACACAGTAATTTCTTATTGTGGTTTAAATTTTGTATGTTGCCAATGGATAATAATAATAAATCATTTTTCCACATTCTCTCACTCAGTGAACTGTTTGTTTAAATTATTTACTAATTTCCCAACTGAACTTCCTTTTATATTAAGTTTTATGAAGTTCTTGTGTTCTGAATACAGATCCTAAGTCAAGTATATGATTTCTCAGTCTTTTGCCCCCTCTGTAGCCATCTATCTCATCCTATTGACATGTTTTTTATTAGAGCTATTATTAAAATTTTTATTTTTTCTTTAGTTTGGCATCTGTATGTATGGTCACATATAAGTGTATTTATGTATGTGTGCAGGTGCATTGGAGATTTAAGGTTGATGTCAGAATATTACTTAGTTGTTCTTATACCTTATTCTTTGGGGCAGGGTCTTCAAATCAAACTCAGAACATCATGGCTAGTCTCAAAATCAGTTTCCTACAGGGATCTAATATCTGCTTTCTGAGAATGGCTTTATAGATAGGTTTCTTTGTCCACCTAACACTCATGTGGGTTCTGGAGATCTGAACTCTTGCTTGTGTTTAACCTTTGAGTCATCTCCTTAGACCCTTATGTTTTATTTTGATGAATTTCAATTTATCCTTTTTGTGGAATATAATATGGATGAATTGCCTGCACGTATATCTGTGTACCATGTATATGCCTGGTATCATCAATTTATATTTTCATCACATCACAAGAAAATAAATATTCATTAAATATCATTTTCTAACACTTCTCCCACCCCATTCTGCCACCCTAAGCCTCAGACAATTGCTAGTCTACTTTCTGTCTCTATTGATTAGCATGTTTTGGATGATTTATATAAATGGAATAATAATATGTGGCCCTTCAAGACTGACTGATCACTTAAAATGTACCCAATGGTTCATCCATTCATCCGTGTTACGATACATATCAAAACTTCATTTCCTTTTAAGGCTCAATACTGTTTTATAGTATGTATTTTGTATAGTACCATATTTTGGTGATCCATTCATTAACTGGTAGATATTTTGGTTATCTCCACCTTTTCATTATAGTGTGGAAATGAACATATGTTTAAATGTTTTATATGGAAATATGTTTTAATGTCTCTTGAATAAACACATAGGAACAGAAAGCTGAGCCTAATAGTAACTCTTGCATCTTTGAGGGGAACTGAAATAAACACACTTATCTGAAGTATACAAGCATTAGATAATTTCTCCACATCTTCAACAACCCCTTTAGTAAAATATTTCGGAGGTGGGGACTGAGAGATGGCTTAGCAATTAAGGGCACTTGTTGCTCTTGTAGAGGAGCTGGGTTCAGTTTCCAATGCTCACATAGTGGTTCATGATTATCACTCCAGTTTCATGGGATCTAATGCCTACTTCTGACCTTTAAAGGCACTAACCATATACATGGTAAACACATATACATGTAGCCAAAACCACTAATATACATAAAATAAAATCTAACACACACACACACACACACACACACACACACACACACACAATCTGTTGAAACCAAATGACATGTCACTGTAGTTGTGGTTTGCGTTTCTACATAGCTTATGGATGTTGAACATTTTTTATGTTTGTTGAAAATTGTATATTTTCATTACTCTCATTTAGATTCTTCATTTTTTTAAAGGACACATAGCATAGAAATTGCTAAGTACACCAGTCTGGATTTAAATTCATAGAGATCTTCTTGTCTCTGCCCCTGAAGTTCTGAGATTAAAGATTTGCAGGCCACAGATTCTTCATTTTTTCAATTGGGAATTTTGTACACACACACACACAGTGTGTGTGTGTGTGTGTGTGTGTGTATGAATTGCAAGAGTTCTGAGTGTTGTGTATATTGAATTGTGTGTATATGTATATATATATATACATATATAAATAAAACATATATATATATGTTTTATTTATCCTGCTACAAATAGTCTGTCAACAATTTGTGGGTATCTTCTCATACCCGTGTATTGCCATCTTTCTTTTAAATTTTTTGATAATTCTTCTTTATTTTTAAGTGCATTAATGTTTTCCTTGCATGTACATCTTTGTGTGGGTGTTGGGTCCCCTGGACCTGGAGTTATAGACACTTTTGAGCTGCCATGTGGGTGATTCAACCAGGTGCTCTGGAAGAGCAGCCAATGTTCTTACCTGCTGAACCTGAACCATTTCTACAGCTTCCACTTTCTTTATAGTATACCCACAAGCATAAATTTTTAAGTTTTTAATAAAGTCCCATAAATCAATTCTTTATTTTACTTTTGGTTTATATCTAAGAAACTTTTGCCAAACCATTGGTTACAAAGACTTGACTCTATGTTGTTTTGTAAGAATTCTACATGATTTAATTGATATTTTTAAGTCTTTGATCGATTTTGAGCTTTTACATATAGTGGCAGGGAATGATTCAACTTTATTTCCCTTACATATATAACCAGCCGTTGAAGAAAAATCTGTTCAAAACACTGTTCATTCCCTCATTTATTTCTGTACTATTTATTCCTCACAGTACATCTTTATCAAAAGTTCACTTACCATAGAGCTATCTGGTTTTATTTTTAGACTATTAATTCTATCCCCTCTTATGTATGTCTATTTAATGTCATGCTTACATAGTGCCTTGTTATTTTATAGTAAGTCTATATATTGAAAAGTATACCCTCTAACTTGATTGATTTTTCAGGATTGCTTTAACTGTTTTAGCTCATGTGGGGTTTGTTTTGTTTTGTTTTGTTTTGTTTTGTTTTGTTTTTTCGAGACAGAGTTTCTCTGTGTAGCCCTGGCTGTCCTAGAACTCACTCTGTAGACCAGGCTGGCCTTGAACTCAGAAATCCGCCTGTCTCTGCCTCCCAAATGCTGGGATTAAAGGCGTGTGCCACCACCGCCCAGCGCTCATGTGGGTTTCACATAATTTTAAACATTGCTTGTCATTTTCCAGAGAAGACAGCTGATTTTCTGGTAAGGATTGGGTCTCTATCATCTTGAAGACCATTTGTATCTTAACTTCAAGTCTTCTAATTAATAAACACAAGATATATTTTTATTTATATAGATCTAGACTTTCAGGGGTGTCTTGTCAGAGTATAATTTTTTATACTTCTTTTGTTAGATATATTAATTTTGTTCCTTTTATTATGGTAAAACACATAATTTATAGTTAATAACTTTAAGTGTATTTCTGTGTTATTAAGTACATCCTTTGTGATTTATTCATTTTTATATTATAAATTGAATTGTTTTCTTAATTCCATCGAGTCCCTCACAATACATAGAAGTATGATTGATTTTTATATGTTGCAAACTTGCTGAAGTTGTTTCTTGGGATTTTGGTGAAATATAGAAATATAATTTTACTTATTTCTAATTTTGTTTCTTTTCCTTGTATAATTCTACTGATCAGAACTTCTATATAATATTTAATAGAAGTGATAAACAGGTCCCCTTGACTCAATTGGGGGTAGCTGGGGTTTTTTTGTTTTGTGTTTTGAAACAACTATATAGTCCAAGATGACATCTAACTTACCTTTCTTCTTCCTCCTCCTCTGTGGAGACGGAATTAGAGTTGTATGTCATTATACTCAGGATTTAAAGGAAAGTGTTTCATCTCTCACCATTAAGTACAATGTGAGGCACTGATGTTTGTTTTGTTTGTTTATAGATAGGGTCTCCTGTAGCCCAGGGTGGTCTCAACTGCTCTCACTGTGCAGCTGAGAATGACCTTGAGCTTCAAAACCTTCTTACCTCCACCTCTGGAGTACTGAGATTATCAGCATCCACTACCACAACTGTTTCAGTGGAACAGAGGATTGTCCCAGCACCTTTGCATGCTAGGCAAGAACTCTACCAGCTGAACTACATCCCCTGCACCAGGTGTGGTTTTTAACAATTGTCTTTTATGAGGTTGAAAATGTTTCTTTCTATTCCTAGTACATCATATATCGCCCAGTCATGGAAGGCTGTTTAACTGTTCAAATGCCTTTTGTTGTGTTTGCATGTACTGTAGACTGAAAGATGATGTTCCTTAAAGTCCATAGATTGAAATATTAACTGACAATATTATGGTAAGAAGAAGTGAAATTTTGTATATGATTCTCTGTGAATGGGATTGACTTATAAGAAAACACAGAAGGCTTGTATGGGAGTGTAGGTATGTTCATACCATGACGGGCATCTAGAAACTAGAGAACAACTCTGGGAGTCAGTTCTCTTCTTCAACCAATGTGAATCCTAGGGATTAAACCTGGGTTGTTAGGCTTGGTTTAAGATGCTGAGTCATCTCATCAACCCGTTTTTTTTCTTATGATGGTGTCTATGTGACCCTTCCTGGTCTCAAATTCATTAAGCCTCCTAAGACCTGCTATGGGCATGAGCTACCATACCTGGCTCTTTAGTTCTGATATAGCAAATTTTATATCATAAATTGTTTTCTTAATTCAAGGAATATTATGATTTATCAAAGAATGCTATGATTTATCTGCTTAATTTTAATTTTAATAATCTGGTTTTTCTGGACCTTAGTTTTTGCTTTTGAGTGGTTTGTATATGATATCTTGCTGTTTCCTGAATTCTTTTGTTTCCATTGAATGGAAAGAGTCATAGTTTGTTCCTCAGCAAAACATACACACACATACACAATCCTTGGTTACATATAAATTCATGGTAACACCCACTCTTATGATGGCTAACAGGTCTCTGAGGTTCTATTCCTTGTTCTTCTTTACTCTTTTTTTTTCTGTCCTTTAAACTGAATTATCTTTATATATCTATACTTAAATTCATTGATTCTTTTTCTCTGCTCCCAGCTTATCTTGCTGCTTGGCCCTACAAGTAAGGCTTTCATTTAAGTTTTTGTAATTTGTATTTACTGAACTTTGTAATACATCTCTTTATTAACATTTTCATTTGATAAGTTATTGTCATAATGTTTTACTTTCATTCTTTAAAACAAGGCTTATTTTAGTTCTCTGAGAGTAATTATACTCTGAAATCTTGACCTACTAAAACTAGTGTTTAGGCTCCCTCAATGATCATTTCTATTTACAGATCTTTAATCTCTCTATCCTTTCCTCCTTCTCTCCACTTAGGATGATGTATTGATTGTAGGAACACTACATTTGAACTTTTTTCCATCTGCGTGGGCAATTGCTTGTTTCTGCCATGCCTGTGCCAATTTTGCTTCTATGGTGTTTGCATTTCTCTGAAGTGTATGTATCTGATTTATCTTCAAGTTTGCTCTTTAGAAAATGACTGTCTTTGTTTTTAAAGCTTGGTTTAATTGATTAGCTTAAGCCACCATTAGTCAGAGGCCTTATTTTAAGTATCTCAATCTGGTAAATCTTCCAAGCTTTCTTGAAAGGGCTTTGCCTTGGGATTTCCACTCAACATTTGGGCTCTTTACAACTGTCCTTTGTTTAACCATCTTGTCTGTACAGTGTCTCATAGTCAGCAATGTAGATAAGGAGTGTACTAATGCTCTTTTTTTTTGAGAGTTCAGGCCATCTTCCATAGCTCTAAGAATTTACTGTGGGTTCTTTGTTGTTGTTGTTGTTTACATGCATCAACCAATGCTAGAGCATCAGATTACTATAATAGTGTCTTTATCTAGTCTGTGTCTCGAGGACACTAATTTTGAACATAGAGAATGAGGTTTGTGATAAAGTTCAAATCAGGTTAGGCTTTTTCATCAGAAGAAAAGCTGCTAGTCTTCAAGGCTGTTGTACTCATCTGGGTCTGTGAAAGGTAGCTTCAGGTTAAATTGCCACAGACCTTGGAATTTCCATGGAGATTTATCAGATTTTACCTTGTAGATTTTTTTTTAAATAATTGGGATTAAATTGGATTCTTACAACTGAAATAAGTACTCTGTTTCTGCTCTACAACCCTAATATTTTTCTTGAGTAAGAACGTTTCAATTTGTTATGTGACTTTAATTTACATTTCTGAAATCATTGTTTTTGATAGTCTGGCTCAGTTTTACCATTTGCTTGATTGTGTCTTTAGAAAGATGAGAAGTTTCTAGTCGTTCCTGTAGAGTGGTGGTTCTCAGCATTCCTAATGCCGTGTCCCTTTAATACAGATCTTCATGTTGTGGTGCTCCCCAATAATACATTTGTTTTTGTTACTACTTCATAACTATAATTTTGTTACTGTTATGAATCATAATGTAAATAATCTGATATGCAGGATATCTGATATGTGACCTTTGTGAAAAAGGTCATGACACAGAATTTGAGAACCAGTGGTTTAGAGAAATGGAAGTTTGCCATTATCCAGACTGCTCTTGAATTCCTAGGCTATCATTCTTACTAAATCTTTTTCCCAATACCTGGAACTATTTAGCCTGCGTTTAAGATGAGTTTCTTATCCCACTGCTTTTTAGAAGCTACCCACATGTTAATTAAAATATTGAAAATATCAACATATTTCCAAAAGTCAAAGTGATACAAGAAAATCTATTGAGAGAAGTCTTTTTCTCCCATATCCCTTTTATGTTCATAAGCCCCAACTCTTGTAAGTAACAAATTGTAGTGTTTTCTGGTTTAGAGTTTATGTTCCAAATACATGTAATCATCTTATCATTTCAAGTTATTTATTTAAAAGAAATATATTACCCATTCATAGTTCTCATTCTTTGGTACACTTGTATAGTATTCCTTTCAATTAATGTCTAATGTATGGATCTTTACCCATTATTTTGTGGTCTTCAGCTTTGCAACATCACCACCAATTACAATTAGAGGTGTTCATCTCTCTCTGTATATTAAGCATTTACTGTGCATACAACTTTGTTAAACTAATTCATTATCTCTATAAATTTTATAAGATTTTCTACATATAAATGTATATGTAAATAGCTTTGCTCCTTTTTTTTTTTTTTTTGCAGTTTTGACACTATTTGATAATTTTTTCAATTCACCACTTCCTAACTATGGGAAATACATATTCCATTATCTTTCTAACTGGGGAAGTTTCCAGTCTTTTGCCATTGTTCATCATGTCTGGTATGGACTTTTCCATGAATTTCCATTGTCACATTTTCCAAGGTCTTCTGAATTCCCAATTTTCTGAATGTTTTTATTTTGACATTGAATTTTACCCAGTTCTTCCATATTAACTGATATAGTTATATGGTTGTATATGATGTAAGATAGATCCTGTTGTTTGATTCAATTTAGTTTTTTGTTCATTTGTTTTACTTTATGACAGGATGAAAGTGGTAGACTTTCAGTGGAAACTGTACTTTCAATTTTGACCTTGTGATACTGGGAAACATCACCAAGTGCCAGGTCCAAGTTTGCCATGAAATTATGATGGTAAACAATAAATACTCATAAAATATCTATTCCTAAACTGTGGTGTTTGGTAGGGTAGGTATGCTAAATGAATTTTCAAATTACATTTTCAGTTAGGATGTAACCCCACTGAAATTTCAGGACTATTTATAAGATGTTAGTCTATATTCTTCTAATCACTACTTCTTTATTCCTGATATAATTTCTCTTTGGTCATTTTTGTAAGCTGCTGCATTTGGTTTGGTGGTACATTGTCAAGGACATTTGCATCTATCTATATATGGTAGGCTTATCTAGTTTTCCTTTCTTGTGGTATATTTTATTGGCTTTATAATCAGGGTAATTCTAGCCTCACAGAATATATTCTAAAAGTCTCCCTATTCTGTTAGTTTGTTTGTTCCTTTGTTTTTTGAAAGAATTGGTCTTACTTTTTGATGTAATTAAATGAAGTCATATAATACTAAGTATTTTCACTTTTGAGAGAAATCTTTTGTAAAATTTATTTTAAAAATTTTTGATGAGCATGGGTGGGTGTTTTGCTTGTATCTGTGTATATATATCATGTCCCATGGGTATGAGTTGCCATGTGGGTGCTGAGAACTCAAAATGGGATCTCTGAAATAGCAGGTAATGCTCCTTAACTACTGAGTAACCCCTCCAAACCTGGTTAGTATTTTCTTCACAAGGAGGTTTTATCATGGTTTCAAACCTTTTACTTATATGTCTGTTCATAACTGTTTCATCTTTACAAGTCAATGTTGATAACGTATTTTCTGTTTTTCTGGTTTTTTTTTTTTAAGATAGAGTTTCTTTGTGTAGCCCTGGCTACACTAGAATTAGCTCTGTACACCAGGCTGTCCTTGAACTCTCAGAAATCCACCTTTCTCTACCTTCTGAGTGCTGGGATTAAAGGTGTGTGCCATCACCACTTAACTACTTATATTTTCTAAGAGTTTATCTATTCTCTTTACATAATTTCACTTGTAGGCATCATAGTATTCTTTTGTAATTTCTTTTATTTGGAAAATAAGTAATAATGTTATCACCTTTACTAGTAACTCCTCTTTTTTTTTTGTTATTCTAGCTAAAGGTTTCTACTTTTCATACCTCTTCAAAGTAATCCAACTTGTATTTAGTTGACTTATATTTTGAGTGTTTTTCATTTTTATATTATTTTATTTGTCTGCTAACTCTGGGCTTAGCTTGTTCTTTTTATGTAGCCCCATAAAGTGAGAAATTAGATTAAGGATCTTTCTTAGTTTAATGTAGGCATTTATAATTATTGTTTTCCCTGAGAAAATATTTCATTACCTTTTATAATTTTTTTACTATAGTGCGTCTTAGATTTAGCTGTTTTTAATGAATTTTCTAATTTTTTTCTTGGAACTTCTTTAGCTCAGTGGCTAAAGTGTGTGTTGTTTTATTGCCAAGTGTCTGTAAATGTTTTAGTATATCATATTCTGGATTCTTTCAATTGTATTTGGAAAAGAACTTTTATACTACTTCTATCTCATGAAAACGTTTATATTCTTATAATCTCTTAAAACATGATTTATCATAGAGAATTTCTCATGTATACTTGTGAAGATTGTATATTCTGTTTCCAAATATACATATTCTGACGATGTAGGCAGTTTATAGTATTGCTTAAAATTTCTTTGTCACCAGTATTCTTTCTGGTTGCTGCATATATTATTCTTTTATAAAATAAATTTTAACAATGTATATTTAAGGTAGATAGTATGTTATAAAAGTCACACTGATCATTTAGTATAAAATTTGAGAACAAAAGAGATGTGCCACACAACTGTAATCCCAGCTTGAGAGGTGGAGGCAGGAAAATCATGACTTTAAGGCTAGTTAAAAGCTTGCTGGAACTACATAGGGTCTAATTATGGTCCTTGCAATGTATGTAAGCCTTTAGAAAATTTCATTTTCTGTGTTCTGCTACTTCGTACTCTTTTACCTACACCTAAAACTTCATTTGTATTAACCATTGATTTATTGTATACACATATATTTTTAAAACCCCTTTCCAGTTCTTTACAGTTTACACAGAAATGACATAAGATAGGTTTCAATTTTTCTCTGGCTTATTTCTCTTAGCAAAAGGTCCTCCAAGTTTATCTTACTTTGTCGAAAATGACAACATCACTTTCATTTTGCAAGCCAAATAATATTGTTTTACCTGTTCATTACCAATGGACACTTACATTGTACCTATATCTTGTCTATAATTAACATGAAAGTACAAATATCTTTACATAATTTTCTTTCAGCATATACTCAAAATAGAAATTGCTATATCACTTGGTAGTTCTCTTTTTTAAGATAGGAAATTTGATTTTGCATTCTGTAATGGCAACACCAAAACATATTCCATCAACAAAGTAGAAGTGAAACATTTTGTACATTCTCTTATTGTGTGTTGGAGCACATATTCATGTGCATGGCATATGTAAGGAAGTCAGAGGCCAGCTTTCAAGAGATGGTGCTCTCATTCCACTGGGGATTTGAAGGACTTAACTCAGGTCATCAGGTGTGATGGTCTGAATGAAAATGGCCTACATAAGCTCAGAGGGAGTGACACTATTAGGAGGCATGGCCTTGTGGAAGAAAGTGTGTCACTGGTGGCAGGATTTGAAGTTTCAGGAGCTCAAGCTAGGCCCAATATCATTCTATTTTCCTGCTGCTTGTTGATACAAATGTAAACCTCTTGGTTCCTTCTCTAGACTAGTTTGCCTGCATGCTACCATCCTTTCTGCCATGATGACTATAGACTAAAACTCTGAACTGTAAGCCAGCTCCATTTAATTGTTTTTCTTTATAAGAGTTTCTTCACAGCAACAGAAACCCTAACTAAGACACCAGACCTAATAGATTATGTAAATAGTTTCTTCCAACTCATGAGTTCCATTTTATTTATTTATTTATTTTTGCTGATTTTATCTTTATTGTGAAGCTTTTAAGATTTTGTTGTTTAGTTCACTTTAATAGTACAAGAATAGTATCTATTCTTGTGTTAAATATCCAAAATATCAATGCCAATATGCTTTCCCCACATATTCTAGGCCTTATTGTGGCCTTAGTTTTACACTGAGTTTTTAAAAATCTATTTTGAGCTCATTTATTTATGAATTGGTTTATCTTGAGACAAATTCTCATATACTCCAGGCTAGCCTCAAACTTGTTATGTGGCCAAGAATGACTGATTTTTCTTCCTCTACCTTGTGAGTGCTGGAATTAACATTATGAGCCACAACATCTGGGTTCTTAATCTATTTTTTAGCCATTTTGAGTTGATGATGATTTTCCCAGTACCACTTATTGAAAATATAATCCACTACCCATTGTCTTCTCTTTATACTTTTGTCAAAACATAGTTGAATTCATGTATTTGGATTTATTCCTGGGTTCTCTTTTCTGTTCCACTCATCAGTATTTCTATTTTTATACCAATAACACATTGATATTCTCTTTCATAGTTGCTTTGTCTATTTGGGTTTTTTTTTGTGTGTGTGTGTGTGTGTGTGTGATTTCATATGAAATGTATGGTCTCTGTGTAGCTGGGGCTCACTGGACTGAACTTGCTATGTAAATCATATTGGCCTTGAGCTCACAAAAATCTGCCTGTCATGCCTCCTGTGTCCTGGGATTAAAGGTGTGTGCTTTATTAAAGGCTTATATTTGGAATCTTAAAGTACATAGTCTTTCCAGATTGCTTTTATTTCACATAGCAGTAAGTATTTACATTTACTTTGTCTTTTCATGGGTTGATAGTTTCTTTTTAGTAGTAACATTCTATTATTTTTACATGACCAGCTAAGTATATTTTTTTAAGTATATTTTTGATGCGAATTAAAAATTAGATGTTTTTTTTAAATCTTCTGAACAAATGCAGTTAGTGCTTTTATACTGCCTCTTCACTGGATTCATTTACAAGTACTAATAGATCTTTTCTGTAATCGTCAATATTTTCCACACCTAGGATTAATTAATTGGCAAATATTTTTACTTCTTGTTTCTACAATGGATAACTTTTATTTCTTTTTATATTGATTCATTTTGTATTTTTCTTATTGCTTTGAATTTAAGTAGCAAGAACAGGCATCTGTGCCTTGTACTCAACTGTAGAGAAAAAAATTTCCATTTTCAAAACTAGATGTTATATTTATTTTTACTTACTTATTAACATGTTACTCATTTTCATAAGTTGCTTTTGTTATTTGAGGAATTTTCATTCTATACATAAACTGATAAGTTAATATAAAAATGTTGAATTTGTAAAATTCTTTTTTCATATTGGTATCATGTTTTCATCAGTTACTATATATATGTATATATAACTGACATATATCATGCATATATATATATATCACCCTAGTATACTATGAACAAATCATACACGGTTATGATGTGTAATCTTGATATAGTATTAAATTTAGATTGCTAATAATTTATTGAACATTGATGCAGCATTCTTTAATAGCAGTATTAGTCTGTGGTTTTATTTTTCTGTGGTGCTTCTAGCTTATATACCACAGTGATGCTGGCTTCATAAAATTTATTAAAAAATATTCTATGTTTTTGAGATTATTTATATTAGAATGTTTGTTAGTGTTCAGCAATGAAACTGTTTTTATCTTGGACTTGTCTTTGTTGGATTTTTTTAAAATTATGATTTTGATATTATGGTTGCCTTTTTGAGTTATTCCTTCGTGAGTCATTTCTGATTTGTTGGAATTTTCTAGGAAGTATCCTTTCCTCTAAGGTATCTATTTTATTATATCCATATACCTTTCATTTTTCAATGATTCCACTTTAATTTTTGATCTTGTACATTCCTTTTTTTTTTCTTCAGTGGTCTAAAGAGCTTTTTTTTTTTTTTTTTTTTTTTAATCAAAAAGAACCATGGTTTTAGTTAACAGTTCTTTTTCTAATATATCTCTTCTGATCTTGATTTCCTTACTTCTGCAAATTGAGTTGTTCTTTATATAGTTCCTTGAGGTATTTGATTTAGGGATTAGTTATTAGGTTTTATTTTTAACATATATAAGGAATTTGTTACTATCAATCTCTAAGTACCTTTCCTATACTCCATAGGGGTTTTTTTTTGTATGTGTTCAATGTTATTTGTTAAAAAATGATGTTAAATTTTCTGAACTTAAATCTTCATTCATTCTGTACCTTAAAGTGGATTATTAAAGGTTCCAAATTTAGTGTGGGACTCTATTTCTACCTGTAATTTAATTTGTCAGCATTGATTCTTGTATTTTCTGGTTCTACCATTTGGGGTATGTATTATCTTTAAGTAACATATTTCTGACATTATGTAGGTCTTTACTGCAATATTTTATTGAATGACTAGTTTTCATTAATGTAGACTTTCCATCTTTCTTTTGGTTACTTTATGGGATGTCATTTTATCATTTATTTTCAACCTATTTGTGTTGTTTTACCAAAAGTGTGTGTCTTATGCACATATAAAGTATGTTTTTTAAAACTCATTGTGTCAATTTTAGTTTTTTCCTGAGTTTACTCAACAGTTGATAATTGACAGGAAATAACTTTACCATCTTGCAAAGTTTATATTATAATTTATGTACATTTTTGTCCTTCCCTTATGTATTTAATGTTTATTTTAAAGTACTTTCTTAGTAATTTGCCATTATAATGCTTTACACAATTATCTGTGTGTCAAAGACTATATTTTTTGAGAAGTTTTAGGTTCATATCGTAATTGAGGAAGCTACAGAGACTTATGACATCACCTGCCCCTATACATCCACTACTTTGCATGTTATCAAATGAAACAATTGTTATAGTGAATTAGACTACATTTCCACTTAATTATCAACCAAAATCTATGGTTGGTATTAGGGTTCACTTTCATTTGTACAAATGGATAATGTATAGTATAGTATACAGATCAAGTAAAACATTTTCACTGCACTAAAATTTCTCTTTACCCTTCCTATCCATCTTTTACTCACCTCATTTTCTGGCACCTACTGAACATTTCACCATAATTTTGCCTTTACCAGAATGGCTTATATTTGGAATCTTAAAGTACATAGTCTTTCCAGATTGCTTTTATTTCACATAGCAGTACGTATTTACATTTACTTTGTCTTTTCATGGGTTGATAGTTTCTTTTTAGTAGTAACATTCTATTATTTTTGCATACCTGTTTTTACATCAGTATTTATATACCAAAGGACATCTTGGCTGCTTCCAACTCTTAACAATATGTTTATATTTCTATGTGAACATAAATTTTCATCTCCTTTGGAAAAATACCAAAGATTTGACTGTTGGAATGGATATGAAAAGTATATTTGCTTTCATAAGAGAGCACCAAAGTATATTCCAAAATCAGCAGGAGAATTGCACTTTCAGCTCCACTTCTATAGGATATTTAGTGCTATGTTCTAAATTTGATACATCTTAATAGGGCTGTAAAGCATCATGGTTTTGTTTTCATTCACATTTCCTAATGACATGTGATGTCAAGAATACTTCAATATGTATATTTGCCATTTTAATGATGAGATGACAGTTTTTTCTTTATCAAATTGTTTTCTCATAGACAAGTTTTAAAAGATTCTTTGTATATTTTGGAAAGTTTTTTGTTAATTTTGGTAAAAATTTTCTCCAGTCTTGTATTGTGGCTATTCATGTTTTGCAGAGTGCCAATTTTTATTTTTGATTAAAGTCTAGTTTATTCTTTTTTCATGGAAAAAGTTTTAAAGTTGTATCTACAACATCATGAACTAACTGGAAATTGTCATCAACAAACTACATTGTCTACAATTTCGTCTTTTATTCTGCTAGACTTTTGTTTGGTTTTGAAGTCCTTGTTTTCATGAAGTAAGATACATTTTACATAAAAGTTACTATCTTAAACTCTTCTACGTAGAAAATCCACTAGTGAGTGTATAATCACTACACACTGTATTGAGTGCTATCTCCAAAAATTCTCTATTGCAAAATTGCTTTCTATTCTTTCAACAAAACTGCATTCTTCTCAGTAATTTTAACATTAAATAACTCACACAAAAATGATATGTTTGCCTTTTTGCAATATATTTCACTATACACATCCTCCAGTTTCATTTACATTATAACATGCTTCTGAATTTCTTTTTGTTTGAAATTTTAATTAACATATATTGGTCATACATATTAAGGGGGCTATATGGTTTTAGCATATTTGCCCTAATTGAATCTATCTTCCCTATCACATCTCCTACCTAATTTTTAATAAACATTATTCTATATGTAAATACTTTTATAGTGTAAACATATAAATGTACAATACTTGTCTCTCTTTGTCTAGCTTATTTTTACTTGGATGCAATAGAAAAAGTTATTTTTTTATAGCTGAATAATTATGCATTGGGCACATAATACCTTCATTTGTTGAGAGGCACCAAGGCTGGTTTTACATCTAAGTTATGGAGAATTGTATAATACAGTTTTGCGAGTTTTTCTCTAATATCTAGAATTTTATATGACTTACTTACATAACTAGACATACATCAGCTATTCTTTTGGTTGTTGATGGGGCTGGAATTTTTTATTTTCTCAATAATGGCTATAATAATTTACATCTCTACCAATGTTTAAGAAATTTCTTAATTCACATTTTACATAGATTTTTATTTTTAGTTCCTGCATTTTTAATTTTTGTTTTTATATTTGATTATTGTTTGAGACAAGGTCTCCATATTATACTATAGCTGATATTGAATTCATGATCCTTCTGTCTCACTTGCCTTAATATCTTGAATTATCCACATATGACACTTGTCAGTTTTATTTTGTTGTTATAAGCCATTCTAAGTTCAGTTAGATGATATCTTCCACTTTTGATTAATATTTTCTTCATGGATAGTACTATTGATTACTTTTACATGAAGTTTTGATCACTGGTATTTTTTCTTTTGATAAGTATCTGTCTAGGTCATTTACCAACTTTAACTTGGATTAAATTTTAAGTTTAAAAAAATTATTATGTACTCTGGATATAAACCTGCTTTTTTCCATTATTATTGGTTATTTTATTGACTTACATTTCAAATGTTATCCTACTTCCCAGTTTCCCCTTCAAAAACCCTCTATCCCTCCCCACCCCCCACTTTCAGTTGGCAAATACTTTCTAAAATTATTTTAAAGTCTACAAGCATTAATGATGAAAGGTAAGATGAATCCTCTGCATATCACTGTATTAGAGGGCTTCCTAGAGGATAACCCTTGCCTATACTTTGAAAGCTGGCATATTTGAGGCATGCTGATTAACTGCAAGTGTTATTCACCTGTTTGGTGCAAACGTTGTAGGAAATATGGCCAGAATGGTGTTATAAGCTTTTGTATGCTAAGTGTGAGCTAAATGAGAGCTAGATGTAACTACTAGTGGATTCTGGGCTGCGTTGTTGCCTGAAGGCTGACATGTAAAGCAGCTGGTAATGCACTGAAAAAAAAGAGATAAAGAGAAACCCCAAGTCTGAATCAAGGATGATTCAGATGGAGAATATGGGGAGACTGTTAAGAAGATCAGCATCCACTGAATGTTGAGGTTGAGCAGAGGGTTCTGAGCAATATCAGGCTTTAGATATCCAGGAATAGTGGTTGGTACTGCTATTCACCCACAGGAATACAGAGTAGACATTGATAAGCTTCTTGGAAGGAGTCCAAGCATTTTTAGTAGAAAACACTGGGAAGTGGGAAACAAGAGAATTTAAGGGGCAGTGCAGGGGGGTAAGTTAACCGAACAGTCTCCATGGTGTCTGGAAAATGGTGTAGAAATGAACTCTTCAAACTGTAACAAAATAACTGTTCTGGCCCACAAGTAGGCGCAAGAAGATGCTTGTGTTTTTTAGTCAAGGTCTTTTTATGTACTTTAGGCTACAAAAGAATTTTCTATACTAGACTTTAAACTCTCAATCCCATTCCTTGACCCTCACAAGTACTAAGATTGCAGGCATGTGAAACTAGCCCCACTTTTCCCAATTCAGTCAGGTGCCTCTGTTCTGATAATTGTTGCCTGTTCTGTGCAGAAACTTTTCAACTTAATGTAAATTTCTTACTGTCATTTTTTTGTTTCTTGTGTCATTATTTTGACTTTGGAATCCTTATCCAGAAAAATCATTACCTGTACATACAAAGATCTTGCAATGACTCATGTTTTCTTCTAGTGGCTTTAGATTCAGATTTTCATGTTTTATATTTAGATCACTGATCCATTTTGAGTTGATTTTTATAAAAGATGAAACAAATAAAATTTCAGTGCTCTGCATATGCATATCTATTTTGCAGAGAAGTCTGTTGAAGGAGCTATCTAGTCTGTAATGTACACTTTTATCAAGAATTAGTTTGCTGTTTCTGTATAGGCTTTTTTCCTGAAATGTGTACACGCTTTTGTTGTTCTGTGTCTGTGAACATACAGCAACCATGTTGTTCTGGTACCTACAACTCTGTAGAGGTTGCAGTCATCTGATGTCTCTAGCTTTATTTTGTTTTACTGGGGGTGTGGAGAGGGTGTGCTTCCATATAAATTTTAGAACACTGCTTTTTCTTTTCTTTTTTAAATTTTGTTTTTTTGAGCTATTTCCCAGTGTAGTTTAGTTATATTGGAAATCGCTCTATACATCCATCAACCTGTCCTGCCTCTCCCTTCCAAGTCCTGGGATTAAAGGTGTGCTCTGCCATGCCCCAGATCCATCTTCCTTTTGTAATTCTGTGGAGAATGTCATTTGCACTTGGGCGGATTACACTAAATCTATACATTGTATATTATGGGTGTCTAAAAAATGTTAATTCAAAAATATGACTTTTATTACAAAACTTCATAGAGAGAGAGAGAAAGGGAGGGGAGGGGAGGTCAAAAACATTTTGTTCTAGAAATCAAACTCAGGTCATCAGACATGGAACACACAGTCATTTCAGTAGCTGTTCTTTTTTCACTGTAGAGTACTCTTAATAATTTTGCTTATTCTTCATTTTCTCTTAGTTAATCTAGCTAAAATTTTACAGATTTTTTCTTTTAAAAAACAGAGTTCTTACTTTCATAGTGTTTTTAATCTATTTCCACTCTGATCTTTTTCTTTCTTCTAACTAGGGGTCTATTTTATTGTTTTCTAAATTCTTGAGAATTCAGCATTAGATTAGTTGAAATAATTTTTAAGATCGCTACCTCCAGTAAACTTTTTATCGCTATTTTGATAAGTCTTAATATGTTGCATTTTACATTTTTTGGTTTCAAGAAATCATTTGTATTTCATTTTTTTTGTTGGCCACTGTTCATTTAAAGTGTGTCATTTAGTCTCTGTATTTGTGTAAACTGTAAAATTCCTTGTTATTGTCTTTGGTCTCATTCTTTTCTGATCAGAAAAGATACAGAACATTTTTTCTCTTTGCTTTTATGTAGATAGTTCTGGAACCAAACCAATGTTTCTACCACTAATGCACTGTATCCTTAGATTAAGACTTATTTTATGGCCTAGTATATACACCAAATTCAAGAGACAGTTCCACACACTGATGAAAACAAATCTGTCTTCTGCTGTGATCTCATTGATTTTTCCTTTTTCTGAATGGGAGGGTCTGGATAACCCGTTCACAAGTAAGATGATGACATCTCTCACATATGCTTTTGTCTGATGATGTTTTATAAAACTAGATACTCCAATATTGAGCAAATATAGATTTGAACTTGACTGTTATAAAGAAACTTTTGTTATCCCTTAAATTGTCAAGAAATCTAATCTGCCTAATACTATTGCTTTTGCTTGTTTTATATTTCCATTTGTCTATAGTACCATTTAATATGTTTGGAGATATCACATTTGTTGTAGGAAAGGTTGCTCCATGTAGTCCTGCTTGTTATGTAGTCCTGAAACTTGTTATGTAGATCAGACTGACCTCAAATTCACAGAGATTCATCTGCTTCTGCCTTCTCAGTGCTAGGGTTAAAGGTGTGTGCCACCAGGGCCATTTTGTTTAGGTATTTTAAAATTAAATTTAACTGGCCTTTTGACTATAGAATTTGAAATAACGTATATCCAAGGTTATTATGGATAACTAATGACTTGTTCTTGTCATTTATTTTTGTGGTTTGAAATTTTGATGTATTAATAATGCTTTCTTTTCTATTGTGTATCTACTTTTTTAGTGGGGTTAATATTTTATGCTTATATGAAGGTAGTTGTCTCTTCTAGATACAACACACATAATTTTTATAATACTTGCTGGTCTAGTGCTTAGTGATGCCCTCAGATTTTGCTTGTTTTAGATAGGCATTGTTTCTCCTTTATTTCTAAGGATAACCTTGAACTTACTGGTTGGAATTTGCTTTGTTTCTGAGCTTGTTGCATCTCATTTTATCACCTCCTGGCCTGTAGAATTTCATCTTTAAAATCTGCTGTAGTCTACAATACTATAAATATGATTTATAACTTCCCTTAAAAATTTTAGGGAAATTTTCTATTTTATCAAAAGGATTTTAATGTCTGTTCTTTTTCTGTTTGCCTTTAAATATTCTAGAAAATTTTCCTTTCCTTTCCCTTTTCTTCTTTCTTGGTTTTGTTGCAGTAAAATGCCTCTAGAGTCATACACACAAGACTATGAAAATTTCACTCTTAGGATAATCTAGAATGAAGTTTACAGTGTACCTCATTTCTCAGATTACTGAGAGACAATATGCTTTTCTGAGCAAGTCAAATTCATGCAGATTTTATGTTACATATTTAAGATGGCTTCAAGTTTTATGAATAGTGGGAAACATGTCAGTACCTAGGACATCAAGCATCCAAACTGTTTCTGAGACTTTTATACACTTATTCCAACCTTTCTGAGCTATCGAACCAGGATGACAAATCCTAGGGTATTTTGTTTCTTTGGTTCTCTGAAGATTACAAAGCTCTAGTCTTGCTTGTAGGTTGTCAATGTTCTCCAAGTTACTTTTTCTCAAGAACTATAAAGAAAAAACTTGTTTTAGTGGTTCTTTGTAGAACAAATGACTGCTGGGCACTTCTTTTCCACCACTTTGTATTTCCTCCAGAATTTCCCAGGAGTGAATAATGTCCAACTCTGTATGCACATCCATGTTTTATTAGCTATCCAAAGATGCTTGTGTTTTCATATTTTAAATGCTGTACATAATACCAATGTGACTATCAATGTACAGATGAATATTTGAGGCCCTATATTAATAATTTTTAGTTTTAGACCCAGAAGTGGGATTGGTGGATCATGCAGAAACTATAATTTAACATTTGTAAAGACATAAAGCTTGCTTCCACAAGGATTATACTACGTTAAATCATTGAAATTATGCAAGGATTCTGACTTGTTCAAATTTGATCACCAATTGACATTGGTTTTATTTTTTGTTTTTTGTTGTTTTGTTTTGTTTTTTTTGAGACAGGGTTTCTCTGTGTAGCCCTGGCTGTCCTGGAACTCACTCTGTAGACCGGGCTGGCCTCGAACTCAGAAATCTGCCTGCCTCTGCCTCCCAAGTGCTGGGATTAAAGGCGTGCGCCACCACCGCTGGGCTGACATTATTTTTTAAATGTTCAAATATGTAGTGTTGTGTTTTATATGAAAAGGTATGTGACTGTGAGGCATATTTTATTATAGTTAGATGAGTGGGGAAGAGTTCACACTATATATGGTATATATGCAGAACAGAAGATAACACTGTGGACTCAGTTCTCTTTTTCCACCTTTCACAGAGGTTTCAGGGACAATTAGATTGTCAGTCTTGCATCATACAACAGCAAGCATTTTACCTGATGAGCCATCTCAGTGGTCCTGTTATTTTGAGTTTTGATGTACATTTCATTATTATACTTCTCAAGGTCTTTTGCATGTTTGAATTGAGCTTTTACAAGTAATGCATTTTGTTTGTATATAACAGATATTAATCCCTTATCAGATAAGCAACTTGCAAATACTTTACTCTCTGTTCAAATTTTTACAGCTAAATAGTATTTTGAGGTTCAAACATTTAAAATGCTCACGGAATTTTCTATTTTCCACTCCCCCTTTTTTTCTTGTTCCTTAAGTTTCATATCTAAGGAGTCACTGCCAGTTCCATGAGTTCGATAGTTGTCAGACCATGTTTAGCTCTTTGACTGACTTTGAGTTAATTTTTTAATATGGTTATAGTAAAGATCTCAAATTTACCCTTTCACATAAGGATGTTTAGGTTTACCAGAACTATATATTGTCAAGATGATTTTTCCTTTTTAATTGGTCTGGGCAACACTGTCAAATGTTATACACATACCAAGGATCATTTCTGAGTTCTCTCTTTTAATACATTCAATTGGTATATACATCTATCTTTAAATTACTACCATTCACTTTTCACAAGGTTAGCATGGTAAAACCCTTTGAAACCAGGAAATGTGAGTCCCGCAGTACTGTTTGTGCTTCATTTCAAGATCATAATCATATAAAGGCTCTGTGTAATCATCTAAGCTTGTGAATATCAGGATGGATTTTTGTAGATATTAGGATTTTATTATTGATGCACTGGGTGCATAGATTGCTTTGTATATTTATATATTGCGTTCAAATTTGTAGATGGTGACTGTTTTTGTTTATCTTTAGCAATAATTTGTATTTGTATTTTAAGTATGTAAGTCTCCTCCATCTTAGCTAATTGTTGAATTATTTTTCACTCCTTGATGCTTTGAGGTTTTAACAGTTGTATTGAAATATAATTCACAATATATATTCACAGTCTCTAAAACCTTATGATTATAAATATATTAATATAATGAAATTACTATCTGAGTTAGTTCACATAGTTTTTATGTTGGTATACTTTAAGTACTTAAGATATATTCATCAGGGTCTAAATAGAAATGATATAAAATGAGGTTCACAATGATGAATGTGTTCATCTTATAGCTGTAATTGAATTCAACTAATATTTTCTATAAGCTAAACTACTAACCAATCTTATATTCAGCTTTTAGAGCATAACATTTAGTGAAAACATGAAGTATTTTGGCCTTTCTTATTCACACAGCTTGACCTGAGTTCATCCATACAAAAAAACAAATGACTTTTTTTGAGATTAAACATTTTCTGTCTGTGTTAATTTTATACATTCTATCCATTTTGACACACTATTTCCATATCTTGACTAATATTAATGTTATGATAAAAATTAAAACACAGGTATCTAAAAATTGATCAAACCATCCTTTAATTGAAAATATTTTATATATTATTATCATTGTCATTATTAATCTGTATCTATTTGATTATGGGTGCATGCATGCCACAGCTCATATGTAGTAGTCATTTGACAAATTTGGGGATTTTGTCCTTTCTTTTTCTGTGTTCTGAAGGTTGAACTAAGGTTGATAGACTTTTAAGGCAAATGCTTTTGAAGAGATGTCTCACTCAGCTTACATTTTAAATCCTTTGTTGTTAAGTTCAGTTGTATTTTAAAGCCAGTAAATTTGTTTAACTATTATGTTAGCATGCTCCTTGTGTGAGACAGATGCTGGCAATCATAACAACTTATTCTACTTGAGCCAGAAAGATATTTGGTGCCTCAATTTTGTTTTAAATATGCCAACGTACATTTCAATTTTTATATTACACATACAACTTGTTATGCCAGTTTACATTTACACCAAACATATATTTAGATTTTAATTCTTCCATATCTTCACTAACATTATTTTTTTTTATTTTTATACTTCCTAAAATATTTGAGATATTATCTCATGGTTGATCTGAGTTGCATTCCCCAGAAAGTGATACTGAGCACTTCTTATATTATTCTTAATACATTGTATGTCTGTGTTGGGAAAATGCTTAACTGGCCTTTGTATAAGTCATATTTAGGTCATTTTTTAATCATTTGCTATTGAAATATTTGTTACTTTTATGGTTTAGATATTAACATATTAGATATAGTTTAGAAATATTATGTATGTTATCTTTTTTATTTTTGTTTCCTCTTCATCCTATCAAACTTGTGATAGACAGCAACTTTGCATTTATTTCTGGGCTTTTAATGTTTTATCTCAAAAAAATTGTTAAAATCAATGTTAGAATTACAGTTTACGCTAGTTTTAGTTTAGAATTAAATCACTAACATAATTGGGTTAATTTGATTTATGATGTATTTTCAAAACCAATTTCATTTTTTTCATGTGTATTTCCAGCTTTAACATACTATGTTTTATTGAGTATTCTATTCTCATAGTGTAATCTGACTTCCTGTGTGAAAGGTAAATTGATCATTTAGGTGTAAGTGTGAAGATCTGCATTGTTTACCATTGGTCTATGTCTCTATGACTAAAGTAGTTTAATCAAGATGTGTGATAGTTCATTATTTTTGTGTCATAAATGCTCAGCTATTGAACTTTGTCATTTCATATTTTTATAATTTCTTCTTTCTGAAGAAATCCGAAAACCAGTATAATATTATTTTAAATCTGTGCAATGCTTTAGGCTGTATGAATATGTTGAAAGTCTTTTGACCCACAAGCAGGTCTACATTTATTCCTGTCATCCTCAATTTTTCATGAGTATTTGGTTTTAGCATACAGATATTTTGCTGCCTTGGTTAAACTTACTATTTATCATGAAGTTCAGTCTTTTGTTGTCTATGCTTTTGGTGTTAATGTTCGTGAAATTAATACCACATATTATGCAATTTTTCTCTACATTTTATTCAGATTTTACACTTACAATTATATTCTTATTTATTTCAAGTTAATTTTATATAGTGTACGTTGAAGTTGCTACACTCATTTTCCTAAATCTTTACACCTGGTTTCCTCAAAACTATTTGTTCAAACAATAGACCTTGTCCAAATGCTCTTGAAATACTCAAGGTTTTATTTCTGATTTGGGGCACTATTTTCTTCAGAGATTTCTTAATTATCCTTTTTGGTAGTTCACTGTTAATGTAAAGAAATGTAAATATTTCTGTGTGGTTTTTTATATTGAACTTGAATTTGAAGACTATAATAATTTCTTGAGCAGTAACATTTTTCTGTACAATCATATCATTTGCAAATAGTCATCTTACTTTTTTTCTTTCTGATTTGTCTTTCTCATTTCCCATCCTCAATTACTCTAGCTAAAACTTGCATCATTATCTTGACTCCAATTGGCAACAATGGGCATCACTTACTTTTTAAACATTTTATTTATTTATTTATTTGTGAGTATTCATGCACTTGCATGTGCATATGCCTTTACACTCATGTGATCAATAAGGAACAACTTGAAAAAGTGAATTCTACTATGGGAGTCCCAAGGATTCAGTTTAGGTCATGAGGCGTGGCAGCAATTGCCTTTTATCTAATAGCTATATTACTTGCTCCATAGGAATCATTTTCTTACTTTTATTCAAGAAAATAATTCAATTTCTCAATATTTACTTGTGATAATTACTGTAAGCTTCTCACATATGTGCTTTATTAAGACATTTCTTCAACACCTAATTTGACATTTTATCACAAAATGGTCTATTTTTAAATTTATTTAATATACCTGAGATTATTACGATTTTATTCTTTATATTGTTAGTATAGTATTGCTAATTTGCTGACTGTATGTTAAACCACCCTTGTAAAATTGGAGTAATTGTGTCATTAGTATGTGAACATTTAAATGTGCTACTAGAATGTTATTAACAAATTTAGCTTTTTCTGAAAGTTAAATTATTAAGGAGGAAAAATTAATGACTTAATTTTTCTAGTCTTTACTTTATACCTGCATGTTCTTTCCCGTTGACATGTACGAATTTTTTTCCTTTGCAGTTTCATGAGATTCAAAGTCAGATTATTTGAGTAGCTTTCTCCCTTCTGTAAGCAGGTACTTATTATGAAATATTTCTCTTTGCTTCTGTTGTATTCTATTAGTTTAGACATGTGTCATACTGTAATATTACAATATTAATTTTACTTACTTCTACAACCTATTATTTGTTAAGGAGTATTTTTAATTTATTCAGTCTGCTCATACATTCATACATACTAGTGCATATGATTATCAGAGGATAATTTTCATGGATTGATTCTCTCTTCTTGCCATAGAGATCAAATAATATCAGACCACCAAGCTTACCAACGAATGCCTTCATCTATGAGTAACATTGTTGACCCTACATTTTAATTTGTAAAAGTTTTCCTACTATGGTTTATTTTTAGTTTCATAGCAATGTGGTTATAAAAGGCACTTGGAATTTACGTCTAGTCAGTGTATTGGGGCCTAAAATTCAAAGTCTGGGAGAGAGCTATTTGCACTCATATAGTAAAATTTACTGCTATGAAATGTACTTGTATACCTGTTTCATTCATTTAGAATGAATATATATAGTTCAAGAACAAATGGTTCTTTACTGGTTCTCTGTATAGGTGATTTATCACTATAAGTGGATACTATAAGTGGAGAATATTAACAGATAATCCTTTCATGTGTTTATATGTTTATAAGTTATAAGATAGATAATATATTACAAGTATTAGGCCTCTTCATTAATGGATTCACTTATAATATAGTGACTACATCTTCATAATTGTCACTCCTTTGTTTTCCATGTTTAATGTATTCCTAATTTCTATCCTAATTTTTAGTTTGTATGCTCTTAAATCTAAAATGAAGTTTGTGACTATCTTTGTTTGGCTTTTTGTTTTAACCCTATATTTAACCAGTAAATTTCATACTTTCTGTTCTCTCTCTGACTAGAAATATTTGCCAAGAAATGCACTGATAGAATTGTAAAGTTTTTGTGATGAAACTCTTGCTCTAAAAATAATTAAATCTTTAAATTTCTAATGTGTATTGTTTACATTGTTGTATTGACTCTTTCATGTACCTGCATGTCCATATTGCTCCTAGATCTGAAAGTTTTCAGTGATTATTTATTGGCATGAACTACCTGGTCACCTTTCAGTGATAGGATCTTGAGAGAGAGGAAAAGGTTTTCAGAAAATATAGAGGATTTACAAAAGTTTGAAATAGGTAGACTGCATTTCTCCTTTCATTAGGGCCTCTGAGAATGCTTTGGCTTGGTCTAGTTCTCAATAGGTTATGTACTTAAAGTTTCTCTGTCTTTTCTATTTAAACCCTACAATTCAGAAATTTGAATGTTAATGGTCATTTTATTCTATAAAGCCTCTAAGAGATCTTAACTTTTTCATATTTTCTTGATTTCAAATGACCTCTTTATCAAACATCAAGTGTCCATAGGTGTGTTTACTTCTGGGTCTTCAATTCCATTCCTTTGATCTACATGTTTGTCTCTGTACCAATACTATGTGGCTTTTATCGTGATTGCTTGGCAGTACAGCTTGAGGTCAGGAATGATCATTTCCCAGAAGATCTTTTATTGTTGAGAACTGTTTTTTGCTCTCCTGGGTTTTTCTTTTTCATATGAAGTTGAGAATTACTCTTTCCATGTCTGTGAAGAATTGTGTTGGAATTGTTGGGCATTTCATTGAATCCATAGATTGCTTTTGGTAAGATGTTTATGTTAATCCTACTAATCCTACCAGTCTGTGATTATGGGAGGTCTTTCTATTTTCTGAGATCTTCTTTGACTTCTTTCTTCAGAGACTTGAAGTACTTGTCATACAGATCTTTCACTTGATTGGTTAGAGATCCACTAAAATATGTTATATTATTTGTTGGTATTGTGAGGGGTATTGTTTCCTAATGTCTTTCTCAGTCCATTTATCATTTGTAGAAAGGAATGCTACTGATTTGTTGGACTTAATTTTATATCCAGCAACTTTGCAAAAGTTATCAGCTGTAGGAGTTCTCCTCAAACAGTGATACAATGGCTTCTTCCTTTCCAATTTGTATCCCCTTGATCCTTTTGTTGTCTAATTGCTCTAGCTAGAACTTTTGAGTACTATATTAAGAAAACAGAGAAAGAATGGGCAGATTTGTTCCTGATTTTAGTGAGATTGCTTCATGTTTCTCTCAATTTAATTTGATGTTGACTGTGAGTTTGCTGTATATTGCTTTTATTATATTTAGGCATAGCCCATGAATTCTTGATCTCTCAGAGACTTTTAACATGAAGGGGTTTTGTATTTTTACAAAGGCTTTTTCAACATCTGAGATAATCATGTGTTTTTTCTGCATTTGTGTATATAATTGATTATGTTGATGAATTTTTGTATATTGACCCATCCCTGGAATGAAGCCTACTTGATCCTGGTGAATGATAGTTTTGATGTGTTCATGAATTTGGTTTGCAAGAATTTTGAGTATTTTTGTATCAATATTCATAAGCAAAACTTGTCTGAAGTTTGTTGAGTCTTTCTCTGATTTAGGTATCAGAGTAACTTTGCCTTCAAATTTGTCTCTCTTACGGAATAGTTTGAGGAGTATTGGTATTAGCTGTTCTTTGAAGGCCTGATAGAATTCTACACTAAAACCATCTGGCACTGGGCTTTGTGTGGTTAGGAGACTTTTAATGACTGCTTCTATTTCCTTAGGGGTCAAGGGTCCTAGGGATTTAGATAGTTTAACTGATCTTGGTTTAACTTTGGCACATGATATCTGTCTAGAAAGCCATCCATTTCATCTAGATTTTCCAGATTTGAGGAGTATAAGCTTTTGTAGTAAGATCTGATGATTTTTTTGAATTTCCTCAGTTCATGTTTTGTCTCCCTTTTCACTTTTGATTGTTAATCTGGATACTGCATCTGTGCCCTTTAGTTTGGCTAAGGGTTTACATTGTTGGTTTTTTACAAAGAACCAGCTCTTGGTTTTGTTGAGTCTTTCTATATTCTTTGTTTCTAATTGGTTGATTTCAATCTTGAATTTGGCTATTTCTTGCCATCTACCCCTCGGGTGTATTTGCTTATTTTTTAGAGCTTTCAAGTGTGCTTTGAAATTTCTAGTATATGATCTCTCACTTAGTGCTATGAATTTTCTTCTTAACACTGTCTTCGTTGTGTTTCCTAAGTCTGGGTTTGCTGTGCCTTCATTTTCATTGACTTCTAGAAAGTTCTAAATTTCTTTATTTCTTCCTAGACCAAGTTATCATTGAGTAGATTTTTGTCCATGAGTATGTGGGCTTTTCATTTTTTTTTGTTGTTGTTGTTATTGCACTCCAGCCTTAGTCTGTGGTGATCTGATAGAATACACAGGATTATTTCAATGTTCTTGTATCTATTGAGGCCTTTTATATGCCCAATTATGTGGTCAACTTTGGAGAAGTTCATGACATGCTGAGAAGGTATATTCTTTTGTTTTGAGATGAAATGTTCTGTAGATATCTGTTAAATTCATTTGGTTCAAATGACCTCTTTTCAAGGTCAAGGTTTCTAGTTTTAATGGAACAATCTGGCTTTGAGGCAGTCTTATAATTTTCCTTTCACTGTAATCTTCAGCTCCAGAATCAATTTGGCTTTGCTTTCCATAGCTTAATTGAAAGTCATTTGCTCATGTATTGTTTTTCAGGTTGTACTCTCCCAGTTCTCTTGTAGTTGTTTGACTATTCTTAACTCATTTTAAATTGTCACTAAGATAATATGCCTGTTTTTTGTTTTTGTCAGTTACTGGAACATGACTTGTATTTGGTGATGGCCTTGTTTTTTTATACACAAAGATATATGTGTATGTGTATGTGTTCTAAGTCAGAGGACAACCTTCACTTTCTTAACCAGGAATGCTACCCACCTCCATTGAGACAGTCTCTCCTTGGGTTACCAATTAGGCCAGATTGGCAAATCAATAAACACTTTAGATTCTGTTCCTACCACCCCAAAACTGGGACTGCAATCATCCACAAATACATATGACATTTTCACATGAGTTCTGGGGCTCAACCTCAGATCCTCATGCTGTAAAGGCAAGCATTTTACCAAACGGATATCTTCCAAGCTCTCTTTGGTTTTTAGTATTTCTGATTGTATTAGGACAGTGTTCTTTGATTTTGGTAGATATCCATTGGATTTACAGTCTGGGTTGAATAAGATAAGACCTATTGTAAGTGCAAGAATCAAGACTCAGTTGGATGCAGTGCTTCCTCCTGTAGTAAGGGCAAAACAATATAGTTTCCTTTCAGATAAGAAATCAAGAAAATTACAAGGTTACTCAGTCACCAAATCTGTGGATACTATGGTGCTGCATCAAATGAAACAATTTCAGTGGTACACTTAGATCTAATTTTTGATGTATAGAAATGAAACTTGTGTACTGATACTCTTTTGCACTGCTACTTTGCTGAATTTACCATACACAATCTTAGGAGGAATCTTGCTTTTTCTACATATATGATGTGTTGTATTTGTCCAGTTAAACCATTCACCATCATGTTGAATAGAAGTGACAAAAGTTTGACATGTTTTGTTCTTAGTATCAAAGAAAAATGCAAAATGATTTAGTACTTCACTGCAAGGTTTGTTCGTTTTTTTAGGTATGTATTGTGTTTTGTATTCTCTTCTACTTTTACAATGTGTTCTTCATTGGTGTCTGTGATTCATTTTCACTTGTTTTTTATTGAGTGCAAGGTCTGTATCTAGATTCTCACATTTTCCATGTGGCTATCCATTATCACCATTAGTGAAAAATAATCATATTTTCCCCATTGTCTTATTTTTATTCCCTTATTACATATTAGTTGAGTGAACTTGGAAGGTTCCATTTTGACATGCTATTTTCGTTTCCTTTCAGCTTTATTTATCTATTCTTTTATAAGTAATATAGTTTCTGGGTCCCCAAAGCTTTATAGCAGTGCATTAAAATGGGTTAACTTTAAATTATCCTTTAATATTATGTTTCATATTCTATCTTTTTCTTCCATAAAAGCCTTAGAGTCCATTTTCAAGTACTGATAAAACATTCATGTTTTGCTTATGGATGCATTTAATGTAAGGATCAGCCTGGATTATTGCATATCTGCCAATATTGAATTTTTCACTATATTAAATATATACTGTGGGCAGTGGTGACGCACGCCTTTAATCCCAGCACTTGGGAGGCAGAGGCAGGCGGATTTCTGAGTTTGAGGCCAGCCTGGTCTACAGAGTGAGTTCCAGGACAGCCAGGGCTACACAGAGAAACCCTGTCTCGAAAAAACCAAATTATATATATTTTTATATATTTTTAATCTATGTTTCATTTGGCAATGCCAATGCAATAATGCACTTTGTTCCAAATTCCACTCATGAACTTTTGGCATATAGGAAAGTGACTGAGTTTGGTATATTAACTTTATGTCATGTAACCTTGCTGTGGTGACTTATTAGTTGCAGAGTATGTGTCCTTTCATGTTTTCTACATCAATAATGCCACCTAAAACAAAACTTTGGCCCTTTTTAAACAAAAATCTATATGCCCTTCATTTTGATCCATTGCTTATGATTTTTCCATGAGATTTTTAAAATCTGAGTGGGTACCATCCTTGCCTTTTTCTTCTGTCAATGATATTTGGTATACATTTTTGGTATATGTTATTTATGAGATTAATAATTTCCTTGTAATGTTTACTGGTGGTTTTTTATCTTTTGTTGATAGGGAATTTTGTCAGATGCACTTTTGTGTCCAGTGATTTTATCATGTAACTTCTTTTTGCTTATTGTGATCACTTACCTGAGTTTTTAATATTCTACATGTTTTGTGTGTGCTTGTTTTCTGTTTTGTATTATGAGTTGGTAAAGAATGTTGTCAGGTTTCTGTGTCTAGTGAAATAATCATGTGATTTACTTTTTGCTTCTTGTGTCTTGTGATCATTTACCAGTTTTCAATGTTCTGGGGATTTTGTGTTTTGTTTTGTTTTGTATTGAGTTGGTAAAGAATGTTGTCAGATTTCTGTGTCCAGTGAAATAATCATGTAATTTCTTTTTTGCTTCTTGTGATGACTTACCTGAGTTTTTAATGCTCCAAAGTTGTTGGGGTTTTCTTTTCTTTTTTTTAAATCGTGAGTTTTGATAAGAAATTTTGTCAGATGCATGCTTGTGTCCAGTGATATAATCATGGAACTTCATTTTGCTTCATGATCACTTACCTGAGGTTTTTAATGTTACAAAGGTGTTTTATTTGTTGTTGTTGTTTGCTTGTAGTATGAGTTGATAATGTCAGATTTCTGTGTCTAGTGAAATAAGCATGTTATTTTTTTGCTTTTTGTATCTTCTGATCACTTACCTGAGTTTTTAATGTTCCGGAGGTTTGTGTGTTTTTTGTTTTGTATTATGAGTTGGTAAAGAACTTTGTCAGATTTCTGTGTCTAGAGAAAAACAATCCTGTAACTTTTTTGTTTTTAATGTTCGAGTTGGGTTTTTGTTTTCTTAATTATTATGAGTTGATAAAAAAAAAATTGTCAGATGCATGCTTGTGTCCAGTGATATAATCATGTAACTTCTTTTTGCTTCTTGTGATCACTTATCTGAGCTTTTATGTTCCAGAAGTTTTGTGTTTATTTCTGTTTTGTATTAAGAGTTGATAAAGAATGTTGTCAGGTTTCTGTGTCTAGTGAAATAATCATATAACTTCCTTTTTGCTTCTGTTGTCTTGTGATCACTTACCTGAGTTTTTAATGTTCCAGAGTGTTTGTTTTGTTTCTGTTTTGTATTATGAGTTGGTAAAGAATGTTGTCAGATTTCTGTGTCTAGTGAAATAATCATGTAACTTCTTTTTTGTTTCTTGAGTCTTGTGATCACTTACCTGAGGTTTTAATGTTCCAGAGTTGCTGGTTCTTTTTTTATCTTGAGTTGATAAGGAATTTTGTCAGATGAATGCTTGTGCCCAGTGATATAATCAGGTAACTTCTTTTTGCTTCTTGTAATCATTTACCTGAGTTTTTGATGTTCCAGATGTTTCGTGTGTGCTTGTTTTGTATTCTGAGTTTGTGAAGAATGTTGTCAGATTTCTATGTCTAGTAAAATAATCACATAACTTTTTGGTTTTGTGTCTTATAACAACTTATCTGTTTTTAATATTCTAAAGGGTTTGTGTGTGCTTGTTTTGTTTTGTACTATGAGTTGATAAAAAATGTCAGATTTCTGTAACTTCGTTTCTTTTGTCTTGTGATCACTTACCTGAGTTTTTAGTGTTCCAGAAGTTTTCTTTGTTTTTATCATGAGTTAGTGAAGAATGTTGTCAGATTTTGTGTCTAGTGATATAATCGTGTAACTTCTTTTTTTGATTTTTGTGTCTTGTGATCACTATCCTGAGTTTTTAATATGTAGTGTTGTTGGTTGTTCTTTATTTTGAGTTGGTAATTGTGTCCAGTGATATAATCATGTAACTTCTTTTTGGCTTCTTATGATTATTTACTTGAGATTTTAATGCTCTGGGTTGTTTTGTTTTGATCATAATGTTGGTAAAGAACGTCGTTGTCTAGTGGTATAATCGTGTAACTTTTTTGTGCTTCTTGTGTTTACTTACCTGGAATCTTAATGCTCCAGAGGGCCTTTTAAAAATTGGTATAGAATTTTTTTAGATGCATTTTTGTGTTCAATATACTCATGTAACTTCTTTTTGCTTCTTATGATTACTTACCTGAGTTTTTAATGTTCCAAAGGGCTTTTAAAACATCATTAGTAACGAATTTTGTTAGTAAAGAATTTTGTCAGATGAAATATTGTATCCATCGATATAATCATGTCATATAACATTTTTTTTCTTCTTGTGATCACTTACCTGAGTTATTAATGTTCCAGGGATTTTTTTTAAATCAAGAATTTTGTCAGATTCACTTGTATCCAGTGATATAATTATGTAACTTCTTTTTTAATTTTGTGATTATTTACCTGAGGTTTAATGTTCCAGAGTTGTTTTTACCATGAGTTGGTAAAGATTTTTGTCAGATGTATATTTCTGTCTGGTTATATAATCATGTAACTTCATTTTTGCTTATGATCACTTACCTTAGTTTTTAATGTCTCACAGCACTGAGCAGTTGTGATCTTCTTGGATTTGCCATATTAATGCTACATACTCTATTGTTTTACATGTACAGCATAAGTTACTGGTGTTTAGCTTGCTTGGAATGTGTTGTCTGCTATGGAATTTAGGGCAATGATGGCCTCAACAAATGAGTTAAGCAATATTTTCTACCTTCTAAAAGATACTGAAGAAACTTTGGTATACATTCTTCCATTAAATATTTGTCACAATTCATCAGTAAATCTATCCAAGCATGGTACTTTCTGTTTAGATTCCCTAATATCTTCTTTGTGATGTGTGACATATTTTCCAAAAAGTTGGTCCATTTCATTAATTTTCACCCTCTAGTATTTTAACACTCCATCTTTTATTTCTGATATTAGTGATTCATGCCTTGTCTTTCTTGTTTAGCTAACCTGGTTAGATGATTTCTCAACTTTACTTATGAATACAATAATCTTTTTGTTCAATTGATTTCCTACTCTAATTTCTGTTATTCCACTTTCTTTCTTTCTTTCTTTTTAACCCATTGTCATTGTTCTGATTTCTTAAGCATAAACAGTAATTTAGTGTCAGTACTTTAATGCCAATGGTATAAAACTGCTTCAAAAACTGTTTTCTCTGTATTGCAAACTTGATATTACAACATTAAATTTTCTTCTTCAGAGTTCTTCTTTGAATCATGTGTTTACTTAGACATGCTTAATAAACAAGTCAGAATTTTGAGATTTTTTTCCCCACTATTTTCCCCTGCTACTTTGAAAATTAATTGCACTCTGAGGGCACTCCATCACTCCATTTATATTCTTTCAACTTAGGGTGTGTGATAAAGCCTCAAAACTAATCCAGTTTGGTTGGGTGGATTTAAACATGAGAGTAATGTATATTCTGATACTGAAAATATAGGTGTCTTACATGGTTAGTTAATGGTGAGGATCATTTCAGTTATGTGCTGAATGATTTTCAGACTAGAAGCACTTAACTTTAACAGTAATATGAAAGTATCCAACTCTGATAGAGTATTGTGCCTTTAAAGTCTATCAAATTTTGAAGTTGTACAGTCTCGATAAGCACACACATTATAGATGTTTTATTTTCTTGCCAAATTGTCTTCTTTTCTTACTTCAAGTCCACTCTATCTCATTAGTGCAAAACACTTTCTTTTTTTAGTGTTAGCACTATAGGTATTTTTCAGTTTGCTTGTTTACTTTGTATGTTATTATATTTAATATTAAATGGAGGTTTCTTGTAAGCAGTAAGTTGAGTCCTGTTTATTTTATACGTCATGACAATCAAATTTTTAATTGTTGTCGTTAGACCTCAAAGTGCTTACTGATTGTCTATGTGGAATAATGTCTGTCATATTTACTCATGGTTTTTACTTTTTTAGGCATTCTAAATAGTTTTGGCTTCTCTCACGTGTTTTCATATATGTGTCTACATTATTTGCCATTTTCAAACTTCAGTTTCAGACAGTTCTATGTGTCTTATTTGTCAATATCCTGGTTTTTAGGGGAGGAAGATAATTTTCTCAACGTGATATACATATCTTCCTCATAAGTAGAACTCATCTGGTGTGACATCAATGTATTTATTAAACTTCTCTGGCTTCTGGGTCTAACTTACTAGCTTACTTATTAGTTTCCAAGACACCTTGTTAATCCCATAACACTGAATTCAAGTCACTTGATATTGTCAAAAGAAATATGGGGGAAAGGGAGAGAGAAAAAGAAAAGCTATTTGGCATGACAGGTTTCTTCAGAAGCATGACATTAAGTTCATTACCTTCCTTAACCTACAATAGAGATGTTTTTATATGTACCAAACCTCAGTGTACCATTCTTCCTCATATGCGTGTTATGTTTGGAAAGGGAAAGTCTATCAGGAAAACAAGTTTATCATCCTTCCCATCTTTTCATAAATCCTGCCTTTGTGAAAACTAAGAGGACCTTGTATGTTAACCTCTTAAAAAAGACATTTCCATGTAATTACCATCTTATTTTTTTTCCAGTGAACCTTGACACTTTAGAATCTTTTAAATCTTCAAAAAAATAAGATGATCAGACTAACATGTTTCATTTTAAAAGCCTTTTGATTTAAGAATATGGCAAAAGATACCTACCCCAACTACACATTCTTAGCTACTTTTGAAGTTCTCATCAATGTACTCAAATTGATGCTGTAACATAATCTTACCGTTGCTTGTTCTTCATTGTCTTTTTATCATTTACAATAGACCTCATTTTGTATTTGATAATTTTGTAGATTTTACTGAACTGGCTCAGGCATGAGATGATGTTCTTTGGAAGCCTGGCCCATTTTCCATCAACATTGTGCTTCTGGAGTTTGGATTCAAGATGTGGGTCCTTAATATCCATGCTAAATGAAGCTATTTCTCCTGTGAAACTGATGCACATTAGTAAAGTTGCCATTCATTTAACCTCAGATTGTTCTGGTATTTTTAAAATCAGAAGGTAAAATTCAGTCATACACATTTCTTTCAATTTACGATAGAATTTTAAGTTTTGTTCATGCTAGACAAGTACCCTAGTGTTGTGAGGTACTTGTCCCAGCCCTGTTAAGTTTTGTGGAGCTCTTTATATATTTTGAAAATGTTTTGTCCTGGTCTGTAGCTTATATTTTTATTATGCTTATCAATGTTTTCAACTCTTTGAAATAACTGCTTGAAGTATTTGTCTAGTAAGTCCAAAGGTGGGGCTTCAACTTCTGTTTGAATACTGTAATTTCTCTTGAAACTATAGCAACCCTTTGCTCCTCTTTATCTGAAATGGCTTCATCCAAAGGATTATCGAGAATGAGTAGATCTTACTTTGATAGGAACTTGGAAATCAGATTCTGATGGACCATATTCTGCCATACTTTTACAAGAAGCAAGGCTATACAAACAGGCATTTCCCCTAAACAGAGTTGTGCTACAGAAAGTCAACACTCGTTCCTATTCCAATTTTCTCTTTACCAAGGCTATAAATCCTGAGAAGTGTGTCTCTATGTAGTATTATGTTGGTTTCTTGACAAATTGCTACCTCTCCCAAACAAGAAAAAAATATAGCAACTCTCCCCTGCTTATCCTACCCTAGTCTCTTTGTCATATTTCCCGTTTTCTGGATTATCTTTTTCTATCAATGGCAACAACAGAAATACTAGCTATATCATACCTGATGGCTTGTTAGCAGATGTCTTTTGTTGTGATGGTAATGGTGGTTGGTTGCTTGGTTTTGGCCCACTGAAAAACCACTTTTAATCTCTTAGGTAATACTTACAGGTAAAGAACTGTGTTATATTTAATACAGAGCTTCTTTTAAGTGTGATAAGATTACAGCTTGTATAATTAGAAAGGCATGATACAGTCTTGAGATATAGCTCAGTAGCAACTCACTTTCCTCTACTAAGCATTACCACAAAATGAGATGAAAGATACTTATTGAATACCAATGACTATGCAAAAGAGATTTCCCAATCTGAAATCTACTGTAAACATGAAATTATATGTAGAATTTTAGTTCCATGGACCCAGGAGATTACTAAGCTACAACCTGTAACTACAAACTGATTTTGCTATACATGTTTTGTGAAAAGTTTGTTTACTAGTATTATCTATGAAACTACTAAGACCAGAGAGGTCTATGGCTCTCTCTCTCTCCCACCCCATGGTGTGTGTGTGTGTGTGTGTGTGTGTGTGTGTGTGTGTGTGTGTACACTGCTTACACTGAATTTTATTCTCTCTTGGTGATTTCTCTGGGTCTTGTATCCATTTTCAACTAACCTAAACTCAATTTTAAATAATACTATACCAATTCATGCATAGTATGACCTAAATTAACCATTAATTCCTCCATCTTTTAAAAAGTCACTGTTGCCATTTGTTTCACTTAAGCATATATAAACATAATTAAGCACATTGTTGGCTATTTTGAACAAAATTTTACCTATTAGGCCAATCTTAAGACAATTCCAGAGTGCAGAATGATATATAGCACTTTGCTTTGTTTTTTTTTACTCCACTCTTCTTGCTTACATAGTTTCTGAGGGCAGATTGGAAGTAGTTTGTATTATTGCTACTTTATAGTAGGTGTTCCTGGAGGGCTTTTACATATTTGATTTTCTGTAGATAATGATATGCTTAGATACAAGTTTTGATATTAATCATGTTTGGTGTTCTCTCAGCTTCCTAGACCTATCATTTAGTTTATGATACTAATTTAGGGGAAATTGTTAGTTACTGTTGTTTCATATGGTTTTCTTTTTGGAGCTTCTATATGACTATTTCTAGTATTTTTATGGATTGACATGTCTTCTAATGCCTCTAAAGGATGGAGATGACTAGTATACCCAACTTTTTTACTTAAATTCTGGGAGCCAAACTCTGGCCCTATGTATACAAGACAAGCACTTTACCAACTGAGCCAAATTCTCAATATGTTTTGTTCATTTTGTCTTTTATTTCTGGTTGCTTGTACAAAAAGATACTCTGAAATTTTTTTCCAGCTGTATGCAATCAAATGGGTCCACAGAGAGTATTTCTCATACATTGATATTGCTAGTTCCCAGAACTTTTGTGTTTTCCCTGACTTTGGTTTCTTCCTTGTATATTGTCTTCTGTAGTTTTACAGTTCAAATATCTGTGATAATTTCAACATATCTGAAATGTCTGCACCTGGTGCTATGGTTTCAAAAGTTAATGTCTTTTAGATGCCTTGTATTTTTTTTCAATAGGTGGACAGTGTATACGATGTACCAAACAAAACCAACTTCTACTAGATGGTCTTTATTAATAAAACAGAAAGGTTTAGTGTATAAGCATTCTATAGTACTATGTTTAGGTCTCACTTTTACCAACCTCTTAAGTTAGCTAAACCTGATAACAAAACACATTAATTGTATTGAGAATCACTACATGATAAACAAGTCTTATTTTCTTTTCATAGTACATTCTGTCCTCCAATAACTGATAGTGTATTTTTCTGTGACTCTTAGTTATAATTTCTGGGTCCTTTTGCTTATGTTCCTGGACATAGAGATTTTTTTATTTAATCAAATTTGGGGAGTTCATGGCCACTATAATGTCTCCTATCCCTTCTTTAACCTACCTTTTGGGATTTCCAACATAAATATTAGTATACTTTGTAGTTTATCATAGAATTCTTGGAATGCACACTTTTTTTTTTTTGATGCTCAGACTTGACCCGTAAGTCCATTCATTCTTATATCCATTCAGATCTGCTGATGAAACCCTCTAATGGATTTTTTTGTTAATACTTTTCAGTTTCAGAATTTGTTTAATTCCATTATCTAATTTATATCTCATTCTTCATATTCTCTCTTGGTTTTCTTTAGTTGTTTATTGTTTTCTTTTTATCTTTTGGGATAATTTAGACTATTTTTATTTCATTTAACTTTAGTTTATTATTACTGAGATTACTGTATATGTCATACTGCCCATTTCTAGGTTAGGGACCAATTTTGGGTAGTTCTGCCCTTATACCTTTATTTGGGATCTGGAGCTTAATTTTAGGTCACCAGGCTTAAGCAGCAAGTCCCTTTACCAGCTGAAACATTCCCTAGCCTAATTAAAAACAATTTTTTTGGTCATGTTAAGTCCAGTGTCTATGCTTCTTTCAGCCTTCTGTGGAAAGGAACCTTGTTGTTACTGTTTTTCTATATACCCCATAATTTTTTCTTGTTGTTGTTTAAAGCTGTATATTTTCAATTTTTTATATAACAACTATGGACATTAGAATTTTTTTCTGCCTCCAAATTTTTTAATGCTATTTTTTATTCCTATTTTTTTTGTGTGTGTGTGTGTGAAGTTATGTGTGGTCTTTGAAGTTCTGTTCCTTTCATTTCTGTTCAGTTCATTATGACAAAGAGGTATAAAAGGAGGTCAGGATTCTTCCAGCTTTTGCAAATTAACTGAATTGGAATTTTCCTTCAATATTTAGACAGACTATTTAGAATCTTGTCTTTGCTTTCACTTGTAGCTTGAGGTAAGTATAGAAATCTGCCATAGGTACTGGTTTTAAATGTTGTTAGGGCTTTTCTTAGCATCCAGTTCTGTACATGTTTTGTACGTTATTAGCACATAGTATTATTTAAAATGCTCTAAACTTCCAGAGCAGTTCTCTGTAGATTGTCTTCTGAGGCTTTTCAGTGGGCTGCTGTGTGCTTCAACCACTGATTTTTGCTCAAGTTACTATAACTGCTCTGAAGGTCTTACAGTGTTTACAAGTACTGTCCACTATTTTTCACACTGAGAAAATTTGTAATTAGGATTTCGCAAAAAGATGCAGTCATCTTAAGTCAGTCTTTCAGGCTACCCACAAACAATATTAAACAAAAATAATTATTTTAGAACAAGGTCTGTATTGTGCCCTCCAGAAACAAGAGCCAAGGTCTATACTACCATCTTCAACACTGCCACCAAACCAGGTTGAGTAGAGGGAAGGTGAGTATTCAAGGACAAGTGAAAATGTCACAAGTTCTTACCATTTATGCAGAAACTGTTCTTTCCTTCTACCAAATGAGTTTTTCCAGGGGTTGAATTAAAATTGTTAGTCTCGACAGGAAGCACCTTTATCCTCTCAGCCATCTTGCTGGCTGCCTACCACTTTTTAATTTGGTGTTTCTTTTTGTGATATTCACTTGTTGATGTAAATTACTGACTGCTTCTCAGAATTAATCACTGACATTAACTCTGAGTTCCTATAAAAATATTTCTGTGGAGAGGGGCACCTTATTTTTGTTGACACTACTTAGCATCCTCGCTCTTTTGACAGATCATCCTAGGCCTCTTCTGACCTTTTGCACCTACAGGCATACAATGGTGGACAGATTCTCCTCTCATGGTAATTTCTATGTATTTGGCCTGCTGTTGAAGGAATAGATCGTATATGGTTTTATTTTGCTCTTACTGTTGTGGATTTGCTTGTTCTGATCTTTAGAATAAGTGAGGACATTTGAAGTCCAAGAGGGAAAAGCAGAATGTTGTTATTCTCCAAACATTCCCAGAAGTCTTTAAAATTATGCTTTTTCACATATGGATTTTCCCACTCCTGGTCTCTATAGCTTCTTCCCCTGCTAATTCCACCATGTTTGTTTGAGGGTTTGTTTGTTTGTTTTGATGGTTCACTTTCACTCTTCACTGGCCTCCCAAGTCTCCCTGGCTCTCCTTTGCTACATTGTATACATAGCAGTCCAAAAATTCTTTTGATTAAAAAGTGCATCATGGTACTTTCATTCTTAAATGCTTTATCCCTTCATATCACATTTTCTTGGGCTAGATTCATGACAGAGAGTAACAAGAAACTTGTGCCAGCCACTTCCTGAGAAAGTATTCTAGTGAGCAGCTGGATAACAGCTTACAACACTCCTTAAAGATCTACCAGTAATGTGGAGCTGGAGTATTGATTATCACTGAAGGTTTACTTTGAGAGGTTTCTTTCCATTGCCTTTAGCCTACCCTGCATGCCGTTAAACAGAGCCATGGAGTCCTATCTGGTATTTCTTGTATTAAGAAGCCTTTGGTATGAAGACAACATGAATGCTAAAAGTTGTGCATGTGTGAGGACCCATACTGCCTATGTGTCCTCAAAACCAGGGATGTTTCCTTTTCTTCTATGTTCTTTGTATGTACTATATAGCAAGGGTTCCAGTGCAGTTTAATGAGCTGCCTGAATAACACAGTAAGGTCCTCACTTTCAAGCCATTTAACTTTAGTCATATGCTCTTCTGCTCTCTAAAACGGGCCAGTTCCTAAGTAAGCAGCACCCTCATTTCTACATGGTTTCTGAAAATTAGTTTTGGAAATTCCTCAAAGATGGACTAATTCGCTTCTTGGGTCTAACTTGGCAAATTAAGCCAAGGCACACAGAGTCAGACTGCACCAATGCTCCCACACCTTTATGTGATGTCCATGCTGAAGAGGTCAAAGAAGAGAGTCTCCCCAGCCCCTGCCAGGGGCTCTTTTCCCTCCCTTCTTCTACTCATAGTCCTCCTGCAGCCAGCAGGGGTGAGGGAGCCAGTTTGAGTTGATTACTTTTGACATCAGTTGTTAACATAATTTTGACATTAAGCTTCTCCCTAGCTCTGGGGTGATTCTGACTATGTCCAGGCTCTGGCTTGAGGAACCATGGGGAGCCTCTGGGGCCCCAGATCTAGCCTTGCTGGAGGCAGCCTGGAAAGAGACCTGTGTTTCTCAAGCACACGCCCTCCAGGCCTGGGGGTGGGGCCCCAGCAGATGTCTGGATTTGGTAGCCAGGGCCTGGAGCCGGATGCTGAGAATGAGGCCTGCAACTCATTTCCCCATTAAACATTCTGAGAACATCTGCACCAGTTTCCAAGGCTTCTCCTTAATTGCTTTGATTATTGTGTGAAGTTAAGAACTGGCACATTTCCGTGATGTTGTGATGAAGGTGAAAAGATCGCTCTTAATTAGATTAAAAACATTTTTTTCTTCCTGTGTAATTTCTCCTTGAAAAATCAAGGCCACTTTTTTGTTTTCTTCATCCAAAGACCTCCAGAAACTTTCCTCCCCACCTCTCCAGAGGTTTCTGGGGAATGTCCTGTGAGCTCAACTTTTGGAGAAGATAGTGCTTAACCCAGATTCCATTGTATATTAAAGTTTCCTGGGGCTGCTCTTGTTGCCTGGAACCTTCCCTTGCAAATGTGTCTTGGGAGACCTGGACAGTGACTTCTTGCAGCATGGAAAGCTGGATAGACTAATTTAGTTCTGCAGGCAGCTGTGCTACTCATGCTCTGTTTCCTGGGCTCACTCAGGGCTGGCTCTGTCATTGCCTGTCCTCTTTAGCACCTTACTATTCAGACCCCACCCTTGGGCCCACAGAACCATTTCCATTTACTCTGAGAGTTATGTGTTAGGCCTGTTATCTCCATTATGAGAAAAGGCATTCAGGGCAAAGTCTCCAGCACTATGAACTCTGTAGTTGCACAAAGCCTAGCATTGTTCCTAGGATTTCTTGGGATTCCATAGGTCATCTTCAACTGTTATGTCACTGTCCATCTCAAGTTAAATGTATCATTCAGTCTTTGCTTGAACACAAAATACAACATGTTCCATAATGTGCTGTAAATACAGGGTAGAGAGAGAAACTCTCTAAAGAGAAGTTTGCATTATAACAGTAGAAAGTCAGTGAACAGCTGTATGAAGCACCTTTCCCAGAATTTCCTGGCCAATGTAGAGCTGAAGCTGGGGCCTTGGGCCAGATTTTTTTTTCTAGCTAATCTTCTTCTTCCCTGTCCTCTACCCTGCAAAGCTTAACAAGGCTGTCTTGGGGTGTTTACTGTTTGTTGTTTTGTAACCTAGACTTACTCTCAGACATATCTCCTTGAGCTCATATCTTACCCCTAGCTTTATGTACTCCTAAGTGCTAGCTATTGGTCACAAGACTGCAGAGCCCAATTCAATCTAGATAAGGACAAGTGGGACATTTTTCTAGTTTATGAATCTGAACCCAGCTGTTTCAGACACAGCTGGACCTAGTCCAGTGATGTTCTTTCTCTCCTTCCCCTTCTACCCTGTCCCTTTTGTTCTCTTTCCCTACTCTCTGCCTATAGATACATGCATAGCTATACTCATCTGCGTCCTTAAGCAGCCATTTTCCAATGAATGTAAGATGCCAGTTTACATGTACCAGGAGAAAAATGCCACAGACGCTTTCCAAGTGATTTCTGCCACAGGCTCAGGCTAGACTCTCACTGCTCCCAACCAAAGTACAAGACATCTTTATAAGTGCAACTATGTTTCTGAAGCTGTGGTCCCAGCCACAAAGCCCACTTTGGAAATAGCCAATGGATTCCTAAATCTTACACATGGGGGAGTAGGAAATGAGGACCCCTCTAAGGAAGATTCAGTGAACTATTTCCAGAAGCCAGGCCTGGTTGCAAAGTTTGCAAAAACAACAGGTGTCCACTCAAGCAAGGTATTTTCCTAAGCGGAACTGGGTACCAGCTGTGAATATACATTTACACTGCACTCTTGCCTTGTTCCTGGCAGCTGTTGTGGGAATGGCTTTTACACTTTCTGTCCTTGTCTCTTACTTCTCCCCTCTGAGTGAAGACACAGGTGGTGGTAGGTCTGGTCTGGCTCAGGGTCTGTGAACAGGGCATGGGCAGCTGGCACAGGCTGTGGGGCTGCAGCTCAGCAATGTCACGCAGGACCTGGCTGCAGCTGTCCAGATGCCCTAGGGAGGGTTTTTTCCTTCATGGTGCAGGATCCACGGGGCTTTGGCAAATCCACCAAGACAGGGAAATTGATTGAGGGGGCTAGAGAAAGGGTCTCTGCTAGGGGAGGACATAGGCAGCCTGTTTATTCCATCAGAGTGAGCTGGCTGAGGGGACTAGCCTGTGCCAGGGATCGGAGGTGACATGGAAGGAAAAAAGCAAGGTTCCTGTGCTGAAGGCCAGGCACACATAAGCTCCACAGCAACTGAGGGGGCAATCTTTAGAGCCTTGGGGAGCTTATGGAGGAAGGTGGTTTAGGTTACATCTGGGAGATCAGGCAGGATTATAATCAGTTAGAAGGAGGAGGGCAGGGGTGAGCAGCTGGGCAAAGTTACTGACACCAGCAATTCTTAGCAGAGGGCAGTTGGCAACAGGGTACCTGGGGCTTTGCAGAGAGTTGGACTTGGAATGTTCAAATGATGATTGGGTGTGCAGAGGGAGGGTCTGGGAGCTCAATGCAGGGGTAATGAAGCTAGGAAAGGAACGGTCTTGGAGAGGTTGGGAAAGAAGAGCTCTGTGTCATTGGGTCTCTTGGGCATCCTAGGGGCAGAATGGAGGAGGTGGGTGAGTAAGGACACTTAGATACATTGTGCTAACCCCAGGATGATGAGGGCAAGGCAAATACTAAATACTGGGCTTACATGAACTAATGGTTTTTTGGGGGTTTTTTTGACTTCTAAATGTATCATTCATTCAAATAGAAAACATATATACTATAAGGAAGGAAATGAAAATCATTTGAAGTCCTTTAATCCACATCACATTTTGATCTATTTCCTTCCAGTCATTTCTTTTTTCAATGCTTAAGTAAAACACAAATCACCCTAATGAGTAGGCCCTTTGGCTGAGAAGGAAGATGCTGCGTACAGTCTGGTTTTGGTTCTCTTGAGAGAGGGTGAAACTTGGCAGTGGGTAGCCCCAGCTGGGGCAGTTGCCACGCCTGAGGCTACATTCACCATTCCAGACCTCCCATTTTCCTAGAAAACAAAATTGTTTTGTTCTGCCCTGCACACTTAGGTCCAGATTCTGGCTCTGACAAGACAGAAGCAGCCAAGGAATGAAAGCATCAAAAACTGGGATCATTTTAGGAAAATGTGACTTCACTGTCACTAGGAAACAGTACTTTCCCTCCAGGACCAGGTACTCTGACACTGGTTGGTTCAGCAGAGAACACTTGACATTACTCTAGTGTCCTCTATGCAGGGTCTAAGTGTTCAGAAGACCCTTGTCACATTCACCATGGCCTCACAGTTTGCTCTGCAGTAGGGCTATCTTTTTACATCTTTATGAAAGACCAACTCTGGGCTCTTCAGAGATGAGGATGGCCAATGGGGCTTCTTAGAACACAATACTTACCCCAAGGTCTTGCTTAAGAGGAACACTGCCAGTGTGTATAAGTTGAAGCCTTGCCCTACCAACTCCCTTTCAGAATCTTGGAGATGTCTGACCTGGCTGTAAGTACAGATCCAAATGCAAAGAGGGTGGCAGTCCTGACTAGTGTTTCCCTATGGAAGAGGAGGTACCTCTATAGTCCCTGAAACGTGTCTAGCAGACAACAGTCTCTCCTTTTGACTTGGAAAAACAACTGTGCTGAGCCCCTCTCTGACCCTCACTGCAGGGGCCCCATGAACTCTTCCCAGGATTAAACCAGAGTCCACATTCCTCTCTGGCAGGTGCAGGCCCCGCCCGCTGTGGACAGCCAACTGATGTGCACCAGGACTGAGCCTTTCTCAGGGGTTGAGGGGCTCACCCTGGGCCCTCAGGCTTGGAGATGGCACTTGTCATACTGGGTGTGTAAAACACAGCTCCCTCTTCCAGTCACCTCTGCTACTCCTTTCTTGTGTATACAAGTGATGCAAGCATTGAAATATGTATTTGTGTTCTTTTGCTTTCTTTTTTTCCAAAAGAACAGTTGAATCCTGGATGAATTTTAGCTGTGACTTGACAAGTGTATAATATAACCCAGTACACTTGAATCTCAGCCCTGAGTCTCTAGAAGGGGAACAGTAACATACTCCCACCGAGTCCCAGACCTGTGGGCCTCTTCATGTGCACACATTCCTCAAGGTTTACAGGTCTTTCCCTGGTCTCTCTGAGGATGTTACAGGCACAGAGCCCTTTACTTGAGCCCTTCTTCCAGCTATGACTAAGTAATGTCTGTATAGTTTCCTGCTGGAAGTCTGCCGCTGGCCCCATGGGCCATGAGCTCCTGAGTTTATTTACATTTCCCTGATTGCTAGTCAGGCACAACACCTTTCCATAAGCTCATCAGGCTTTTGAATTCTTGTCTCATTTTGAGTGGGGGTGTGGGGATGTCTTGCTTATTTTTTGGTTAGGTCATTTTTTTTGTGTGTGTGTGCTGAAGAATTAAACCTAAGGTTTTATACCTAGTAGAAAAACACTCTACTATTAATTAATCTCTAGCCCCCATTTTGCTCTTTGAGAGTTATCCTGACTCACTGTTGTCCAGGCAAGGTCTTGAACTTAACAATTCTCCTTCCTTAGCTTCCCAGATAGCTAGAATTACAGACCTGCACCTCCAGGCTTACCTATTTTTTCTTATTGATTTACCTAACTTTTTATGTTTTATTATTTTTGAATCTCTTTTTACTATTTAAAATGTATTTAGATATTTAGGTTTTGACTCTGAATGTGGCCAGATGGTTATTTTCCTTTTTGATTACTGCTTCTAAGTTATCCAACCCCAAAGCAATGGACATATTCTTCAATATCCAGGCCTATGGTGCTTCTAGTTCTATTTGTCATAAGCACTGAAATGCCAAGAATGGATTTTCAAGTTATGCTGTGAGAAAATTAAGGGCCCGATTTAATCTTCTTTCCCCATGTGAATTTCCTTGTTCTTGAATGTTTTATTAAAAGGCTATCTCATGATAAATAAGCCTTTAATATATTACAAGTGTCCATGTGTAGGCCTATTTTCTGACACATCCAGTCCTGTCCCACTTGTCAGTTAAGTCTCTCCTTGAATCAGTTCCCTGCTGTATTAATGACCACTATTTAGAAGTACTTGCGTTTGGTAAGCATATTAGCTACCCTGTTCTTAAAGAATATTACTTCTTCCTGGTCTTTTACACTTCCAAATAAACCTTAGAATCCGCTTGTCAGGGTATTTATCACCAACATTAGGATTTTCATTAAAATTTAGGAAGGCTTTTTTATTTTTTCCCAGAATGTTTTTGAGTGTTTTGTCAATGCAATAAAGGCAGTTTTCTGTTTGTCGGTGTCTATTTAAACTTTTGTGCTTTTCTTCATAGATTTTATGTATCTTTATACACTTAAGATTCTTTTCTACTATTCTGCCTCTTTCCCCTTTTAGTGTAAGTTTTATTTTGTAATTTATTTAGTGTAAGTTTTATTTGCATGTATATTACATACTCTTGTAAAAGAAAAGCAAAACTAGTTTTGCCGTGTACCTTTCACTGCAGTACCTGACATAACTATGTTACTTTAATGAAAACTAAAACAAGTTTAATTTGTTACAACACTGTTGAGCTATAGCTTAGTCCTTCTCCCAGTTTAACTACTTCATGTTCCAAGGGCCTGTCCAATATCTGCCATCACAGTCATTCTGCTGCAGGTCCTTAGTGCCCTGTGACCTACAGCAGCTTCTCAGGACTGTCACTGGAGTTGATGCTTTTGAATGCTCATCAAATGTCAGTGCTACTCTGGGTCTGTCTAAGGTTTTCTCAAATTAGAATAGGGTTATAGGTTTGGTAAATGTCATTAAGGCAAGGCGCTTTTCTCATTTTCTTCTATCAACATGGTGTCAACTTTACATGATTAACTAGCTCACTGTTAACTAGCTCACTGTAACTGACCTATTATTTCATCCTTATTAGACCTAGTTATTAAAAGCAAGTCGCTAGGTCTAGGCAGCATTCAGGGAATGAGGAATTTCATTCTATCTCTTGCAAAAGAGTAATAGAGACTCTGCGAATGTGTTAAAATCACTAAAGCAATTAAAATTTATTTTGGGACTAAGGATGTAGCTTAGTGGCAGAATGCTTGTCTAGCATGCACAAAGCCCTGGATTCAATCAATGTCACTGGGGGGTGGGGGGGAACCTATGGGGAAGGGAGACTTTGAAGTCTGTACTTAAGATTTCACCTACTAATTTTAGCCTTCACCCATGGATCTTTCTTGAAGCATTTCTATGGTACACTTGGTTAACTCATTCCTTCTCCACTTCCAGGGATCACTCTGTAAGAAAGTCCTTCATCTCTTTTTCAGTCACTTTTGAATATGGACTTGGCAACTGTGTTTCTTAAGTATAACTGAGTAGTATTGTTTCGTCACTGAGCTTTTTCTAGCTTTAGCCACTTGTACACCAGCCCTTTTGACATGCTTTCCATTTATTTCCTTTTAGGTTCATCTTGTAGTTTCCCTGTGCTAGCCCCAGAAGCTTCCATGCTTCTAAAGAGCTATCTTTGCTTTTATTGGCAAACTAACAGTGTTAGAAAATAAGATCTGGGCACTGAGTATGTTCTTTGTCACAAAAGGGTCACTGTTTACATCTCCTTTCAGCAGGTAGAACTAGGAAATGTGTATGTCTATAACTGAAGTCTATATACATCCGTGTTGTTGTATCTATATGCAGCTAACTCTGAGTTTATACTGTTTCTGACTATCCTTACTTTGTCCTCAGCCTCCATTTTCTAGTATAGATACTGGTTTGTATACTCCTTGATATATAATATCCCTGCATGAAAGAAAACTACAAGAATACTGTGTTCATGTCAGTAGTTTTCTTTAGCTTTTAGTTTTTCTTTAGTCTAAACATTATTTTTAAAAGCAACTTCGGCCAGTTCCTCCCCCCCACGTTCTCTTTTCAGTGCTGTATCATGAATTTGCAATACACAGTCTACTCACCATGGTCTATTACCTGTCCCAGGGACCTCCAATATTCCAATATTCTGGTTGATTGCTGGATATTATTCCACTGCATAGCTGGAACAGATACACCATGATTTCTTTATTCATTTAGCTGTTAATATCTTGGTTATTACTTGTTTGTTGCAATTAGAGGTGAAATTGCTCTATATGAGTGCAGATTTGTGTGAACATAAATATTCCATATACTGAGTCATAGACCATATCTGTGTTTATAAGATTATGAAGTATATTCTTCAGAGCAGTTGGGCCACTCTGCATTCTCACCTCTGTTACATGAGGGTTGCAGTCATTCTTCCTCCTTGGAATGCTTGCTGATACAAGGTTTTACATTTTAACCATCTTCATGATAATTTTCAGGGTTCTCTCACTACAGCTTTAATATTGTATTTCCATAAAGACCATTATAGACTTTGGCCAAGCACAATTTCACATGATTATTTGTAATCCACTTTTTAAGATGGGTTGTTTGTTTCACTGTGGTCAAATTATGATCATGCTACTTGATATGCTCTGGGTACGAGTCCTTGATTCCGTAAGTTATGTGCAGCAAATCTGCGATTTGTCTCACTGTCTTCACAAAGCGAAGCACTTTAACAGTCAGCAAGCCTGTTTCTCTTTGCTTCTGTTGCTACTTAGCAAAATGCACTTGTTGCAGGAATAACTCATTTGTTTCTAATTATAATAAAGTTGATATCTCCCCCCTCTTTCGGACTAAATTTTCAGTGTCGTATCTCAATTCACTTTCAAATCTAAAGTCCTAGAGATTTTGATGTTTCCTCAATTTTTTTTAGTTTTATGTTCTATTTCAGATTTGTAAAAAGTAAGACTATATATAGTATTCTTGAATTTCCATTTTATGACTGCTACACATCCCTTGTGTTACACATAAATGCTAAATGTGTTAAAAATTTATATACACATATAGATGTATGCCCACATTTGTATGTTTATATTGGAAATAAATGTAAAAGACCACTGTAGTAGATGTGGGAAACCCATTCCATAAACTAAATGTATCACTGTAAAAAAAAAAAAAAACAAAACAAAAAACAAGACAGTCTTTATGATAAAACAACACAGTGTTAAAAGGCCAAACATAGACTAAGAAAGTTATTTATGCTTCGTGTAACACAAGGTTATTATCTCTAATGAATTAATGCCAAGGTTATGAATGGGCAATTCTGCAAAAGGAATCCCAAACAAACCAGAAGCAGTCGGTAAAGATGAAAATGAGAAAACCCCCCCTCCCACCCCCAGGTTCAGGACCACTGTAGAAGGGATTGGGGGACTAGAAAAGCCAGAGATAGGAGAGGACTGGAACAAAACTAACTTCTGGACATGACAGGACAGCTGCATGATTGCCTACATAAGATCAAGACAGTCAATATTGTATCACTGAGTAGAAGAAATTCACCAACCCCAAGAGGTTCTGGATAAGCTATGGGCAGTTAATGGCTCCTGTGGAGGAAGAGTCAGTTTTTCTTTAACATTATAATTCTCGGTCGGTCAGTCATACTCCAGTGTGTAGTCCCACACTCAGAAGTATAGAGAGAGTAAAAATTGAAGTTGATGGATTATTAAATTTTAAAACAAGAGGATACAAAATTGGGTAGTTAGGAGATGGATGGGAATGGATCTGGGAGGAGAAATGGTGAATACGATCAAAGTCCATTGATCATACTCTCAAAGAACTAATCACAGTTTTGAAAACGAGAAAACCTCAGTTTTTAATCCATGCTTGAAAGGCCAAGCAAAATTGGAGGGGAAGAATAGTTGGCTACAACTTAACAGAAGAACAATCCAAAAGCACTTATTAATATTACCAAAGACACACCATTTCACCTGCCCAGTGTGTCAGCAACTTTTAACAATAAAGATGGAGATTACATCACTGTCTGATTGTCATAAACCTACAAGACTGAACATCCATAAAAATATGGGATGAGTAAGTTAATTGTGGTAGACCTAAGCTATGCACTCTTGTGGTGCTAACATGATCATTAGATGCATAGCTGCACACCTGAAGAAAATAATGTCACAGAATAAGAAAAACTGACAGGAACAGAAGTCTATCCAAGTTTATAAAATGGCATCTGTGCTACCTGTGATGAGAAAAGTCAGGCAAGAGCCAGGGATCCAGCCAGCAGGTGACTCTTATAATTGAGGACCACTGTGGATTTTTCAATATTCCATTCATCAGAAGTACTTGATACTTCTAAATTAAATACTTTAAAGGAGAAGAGAGTTGAGAACAAACACTAGTAAGCTTGGAAACTCTGTGAAGACTGATCTGAGTCAGTCTCCTGAGCTATGGAAGTCAGCTATTGGGACAGTTTGGAAGCCTCTCTCAAAGAGCACCTGGTTAATGTGGCATCATGGCCAGAACAAGGAACTCAGCTTGTGATTCCTGATAGGCAGAGGTACTAGCACCCTTTACTGCCTGGTCCACTGATCTGCCAGTGTATGTATGTGAAGAGCACAGTACTGGGGATCAGTGCTTACATTTGTTCTTGGCACAAATGTTCTGTGTGAAGCTGGTGAGAGGCCCAGAACCTAACATAGGGCAGGACTTCACTCAGTTCAGAAACTCAGCCCCAGGGCAGTTACCACACTGGGGAGAATGTACCAGCCTTTATCATTTACTCTGGGAGACTGAGGCCCGGGTACGTGGGGACCAATCAGAATGCCCATTCACTTTATTCCACTCAGTATAAACCAACCTGATGGGTAAGGCTGAAACTTCTAACTAAGCTCTGTTCTTACTCTTCACCTGATCTTGAGAGCTCACAGGTTTATCCCAAAGCAGCAGCAGGTTGGGGTGGATATTTGAGTTGAGTTCTGTCCAGTTCTGGAGCCCCTTCATGATCAAGTTTCTACTGAAGTCTAATGAACTGTCACCATGCCTTCTTCACAGTAAGGAAGAGCCCTACACTGCTGGAAGTAAGCACACCCCACTTCTTGAGAACAAACAGCTTTGCTGAGGACCTGGACCTGGAAGGGGAGACACTGCTGACCCCCATCACCCATGTATCACAGTGAGTGTCCATTTGCCCACAAAGGCTGTGGCTCAAGGGAATTGCCCTGGCATAGGGCAAAGCTTATCCTCTTGCTGGGATGCAGTCTATTTACTCAGTACCCAGAACTCACTGCCTATCCTTAAGAACCTGGGGACACTGGCTGCTGGGGCTGGCCTCAGGGCTCAGGAAGGAGAGAGGAGCAGGGGCTTTCCCACCGAATCTGGAAACATGATCCTCTTGTTTTGACTTATGGAAAACCAGACTGATCATTTTCCACTTGTTTGCATGCTTTGAGCGTCTGAGAAAATTGTTTTTCCCCTCTCCCCTAAGCCCCTCCACCACTCCTTCAAGAGAGTCAACTTTATTTTTTAGCATTTCCCCATGGAACTTTGGCCAAAACCATGGGGCAGATGCCGGGTGCTGCCTGCCAGTTGCCACTACTGTCCTCAGGGTCTCCTTCAGGTGGAGGAAATGGCTGATTTTCTACGCCTTCCAGTTGGCCTTCCCCCAAGGCACAGCTGGCCTGGAACACATGCCCATCCTCTCCCCCTATCTGGGCCCCCATCACGGCATCACCAGGCCAATCCCTAGTACCCAGTCATGCCGTGATTTCTCTGCAACATGTGACTCAAATGTTCCTACCAAAGCCCAGTAGAGGCAGCCGATATGGTGGAAGCAGGTCACTCAGACCCCTTCTGACCACTGCCACGCTGGGTACTCCCCTGGAAAAGTGTCTTTGTGTCAGGATGTTAATGGCATACTCTTAGCTCTCCTGAGATTCGCATGCTAGGACACTTTTACTCCTTCTACTAAAATTTATGTCCTTAGCTCTGTGTGCTTGGTCATAATGCTTCTGGCCTATACCTAGAGTTTTAGGCTTAACTTTGCAATGACTGAAGAAACTGGGACTCTCAGTGCTGAGGGCTTCTCAAGTAACCAGATAGCCAAGTTGAGGCCACCCTGGGGGAAGGCAGGCTTGTCAGAGGAATGATTAGGATCAAACAAGCCATCCCCACTATCTTCCCAAGCCACCCAAAATCAAAAGGAGGTTAGCAGTATCTCATGGTTTATAAGATGTAGAGAGAGTAATCGTGAATTCAGAAAGAACCAGAATGTTATTGAGAAGCAGAGGTCACTCTCCCTCCTAAGACAGCCTTAGGGGCTGGCTGCATTAGCAGGCAGAACAGAGATGTGAGCAGGAGTCCAGTCCAGACAGGCTAGGCAGGTATAGGCTAGTGTGGGTAGAAAAATAGCTTACACTATGGTTAAGTTTCTCCATCAAGTCCAGGGCATGAGACAACTCCAAGTATAAACACTGGTGTCTTGTGTTGTATGCAATATGCCAGTGCCTGCTTAGGAGTAGGGATAGTAAGTAGCACCATGGCAACCATAACAGGCCCCAGGGAATTGCCTAGGCCTGGAAAGGCCACTCAGCCTTCTTATCCCCCCTGATCACTCACCTCTCGTTGGTACCCATTCCGTTTTATTATTCTGGCCATGGAGCAACCTCCAGACACAAAGAGCAGCTGCATCAAGAAAGAGTAGCACTCTCAACAAACCCTCTACCCAGATGGACAAATATGTTTCGCATCATCTCCTAGCTACTTTGAGTTTTCTGAAAGAAAGCACCTACAGGGTCCCAAGCAAGGGAGGATACTAGTGATAAATGCCCATAGTTTAGTCCATAGTTGCCCTGTAACCAACCACCCCTTTCAGAGCAAAAGGCCACCTGTGCTGGTATTAGTAGACTCAAAACTCCTGGAGCCAGACATTCACTGTCTATCTGTTTCAGAAACAGCCCTAAGCCAATAAATAAGACAACACTGCTCAGAGTACTAGGCAATTCTGATCTCCACTCTGAGGTAACAGAGCCTCAGAGACATGAGTGATGCTTTCTTGGTTGCTATAGGCCTAGTGTATCACCATCTTTCCAGGTACCACAGCTCTTCTCAGGCCAGCGCTCCTGGAGCCTGAGTAGATGGACAGTCTTTATCCATTCAATCAAATCTCCACCCAAGAACATACCAAGACTCTTTCTAGGCCAATTTATTCCAAATGCAGCAGCTGGGAATGAACCAACCTAGAAAGGTAGGAAAGAAGGAGCCCATGGTGGTCACAAGTTAAAAAGACCGAAGGTAGAGACAGAGAGATCACAGGTTTGAGCGCGCACGCGCACGCACACACATACACACACATACACACACATACACACACACACACACACACACACACACACACACATACACACACACACACACACACACACACACACACACACACACACACAATGATCTGGTCAAAACAGAGTTGTGGCCAGGGTTGAGGCATCTAAGAATCTACACACCCACATCCACAGAAGACTAGTGCCATCCTTGCTGGGAGTCCTAGCAAAGAGGATGACCATAGGCTTGGTGTGTGTCTGGTTCCTAGAACCCTATGTGTTCCCAGGACTACTGGCCTTACCAAGATCCCTCTCCATTCTAGGGCGGGGGGGGGGGGGGGGGGGCAGATAGGCCATCATGAGTACTGTGTAAGGGGTCCACGTGCCCACACCAGGGCTGCATTCCTTTGCCTCTTGCACAGTCAGCCTGTTGATTGATGTCTGTAATTAAGCTAGACTCCAGCAGCTCACTGATGCAGCATGGCTCCTGTGGGCAACTGGCCCTGTGAACTTACACTAAGAGAAGAGGCACACACCCTGGTACGTGTCTACCAGGAACAGAGATGTGTACTAGGGTCTTGCAGGGGGCAGAATGGGTGGGAAGCAGTTGCAGAAAAACAGATCCATTTTTCTTCAGCATTTTACTGATGTTAAATGTATTACCATGCTGGGCCAGTTCCAGAATTCAAATTAAAAGCATAAATAAAGACACATTTTGTTTCCATCTCAAGCTTTCCCCGCCCAGGAGCCCTAGGGAGGTGAGGTCACTGTAGCCTTGATTATGGGAAGGTCCCTGGGGCTGGGTGAAGCTCCTCTTTTCAGAGCCTGTTGGCCACTGATAGTTTGGGGACAGAGAGGCCAAGGTGCAGGCCTACTGAAAACCAGAGAGCTGCTGGCAAACAGGGAAAGGCGTTGGGAAGACAATATAGCTTCTCTGACCCTAGCTCAACGGGCACTCAGCAGCAGCTCCTCATGTAAGCCCCAGGCCTTGTCCAGCTCTGGGCAGCTGGGTCTCAGCCTTGCATACATATTTCAGTCAGATGCTGTCTTCCTGGTTCTAATATCATTGGAAGGGAGCCCTGTACTCCTCAAGCTCCCTCAACATGAATCCTCTATCCAAAGCCTTGTTCCAGGCTTCTGAGGGCCAAGTAGAAAATAAAGACTTACTGCCACAAGAGACGGGGGTATCTTTACAGCTAATAGGGTAAGTCTCCAGGATTCTGCTTACTGGTGTTAACTGGCAAGGGCTCCTGTGTATCCCACCAGCTGGAATGCTCTTATCAGTCCTGTAGCCATCAGAGTTGCACATATCTTTCCAGTGTCTACTCCGTCCTTCCTTTCCCCAGGGATGCCTCTCACATCCTCTTGAGGCTATCATCAAGGGTCCCTGATTCTAGCCTGGGTCAGACAGGGAGCAGAGTCTCTGTGGCTGCTCATGGCCACTCCTTTTCCAGCATTCCTCAAAATTCCAGGATGAAAGAACTCTAAGACTGCCAGTCCTACTCTGACACAGAAAGCACATCCTTAGCCTTGCCTGAGATGAAGCAAGGTCTCCAGGTACCTCCCGGAGATGTTGAGACATAGGGCCCAGGCCATGAGTACCTATAGCTCAAAGCCAAAGAAGCATGTTGGGGTTTTGCCTCAGTGAGCTTCTCCTACAGCCACTTCACCCGACACTCCAGCTGATGAACCAATCAGAACTTGTCTGGAACCTTTGCACAAGGGTATCTGAGATGAACATATCTCCAAAAGCCAAGCGTATCATAAGCACAGCCTATAGCTCAGCATGGCTCTGCCATGTGGTTTCCCTGAAGGTTTCTTCCAAGAGGTTGGTTCCTCAGTCCTCTGACTTTTTTGTTGTAACATTTTCAACAGGAAGCCTCAACATTTATTTACTAACCAGCCTGTCATCCCATTCTGGGATGACATTCAGGGGCCACCCAGTTCACCAAGATGGGTGGAGGAAAGTCTAGAGGACAGAAGGAAAGTAAGAATACAGGCTAGGGCATTGCAAGAATCCCACCAGGTGCCCACAAGCACCTCCCGGGCGAGCATGTGCTTGCCGGGCCTCTTGTGACATGACAGCTTCAAAAATCTTTGAGCAAAACCAGCCCCGCGTGCGTTAATTAGAATTTCCATGTCTTCAACTTTCTCCTGGACCCTGCAGAATCTCACGCCAAGACGTTCGAGTTTCTCTTTTCCAGGGAGGCCCGCTGTGGCCTGGCTTTCATCCACATCACTACTAATGTCTCCTGAATTCTGCGTTTGTCAGCGAGGCTGGGGCCAGCCTATGCCTTCTGGAAAGGGGGGCATTAGTGGACCAGGGGGCTAGCCTTTCTGATGGGACTGCTTTGCCTGGGATGTTCAGGGCCTGGAGACAATCAGGGCCTGCTGTGGCACCTCAATGAACACCCATTTCTCTTACTTGGCTTCTCAATCTACAAATGATGATGGGAGAAAACAGAGGGGCCATGTTGGGGGCAGTGTCCAGAAGGAAAGGGAAGGGAGATTGTCAAGAACAGATGAGACCAGTTTGTCTTTCCAGACTAGTGTCCTGTCTTCTGTGAATCTCCAGACCACCTCTGTCTGCACAAGGTGCCAAAGAAGCCCCATGGGAGCCCTCCAGGGAGGGCTGTGCAAGGCTGTATGAGTCACAGGATCCCTGTCAGAGCCCCACAAGGCCCCGGCCAGGCTCAAACCCGTCTCTGAAATGCACGGGGGATTAAATGTTCTCCTAATTAAATTAAAAGCGAGGCGGAGTGGCTCAGTGGGAAAGAGAGAGGGACTGGGAATCAAATGCCCTCAATCTGGCTCCCAGCCTGCACTGGCCCAGCTACAGGCAGCCCCCAGTGCCCCCTAACCTTCCCTAGTTTCACTTCCTCCATCTAAACATGAAAAGGGATGCAGCAACCGCCTAGAATTGTTCTGAGGGAGAGGCCAGGGAGAGTAGTGTGCTGGTACATACTCCCCTGGTGATACCATAAAAAGAAAGGTACTCTGAATAACAGAGAGAGCCCCCAAACATATCTCCTGTGTGCTTTGCCTAGAGCTAGAAGTGGAAACTGAACTATAGGGGCTACTGATGGTCTGGCCAGGGTACTGGAGTAATATATATCCTTTTAAGGAAGGTGGGAGCCAGGCGGCAAGCCTAGTCTCTGTGTACCTAGGTTGTGTCTCTAGTAAAGCTCAGAAAATACTATCTTCTACAGGGCACTATATTATAAACTTACATAGAGTAGAAAGGGAACACACCAAAAGAGTAAAGTACACAGATTTCCAGTGCAGACTTAATACAGTCTCCCTAGCCGAGAGCCAAGCATCCAGAGACAGCAACAGACTCCAGAAGTCCTCTGGATCCTATTTTCTAACCCTGACACAACACTGAACAACTGATGTTCCAGCATCAACAGCCATCTTTGCCCATGTTTGAAATCTACATGGCTAGATCACACACAGCACACACATCTGTGTGTCTGGCACTCAGATTCACTATAATGCCTGAGAACCCTCCTGTGAGGCTGAGGAAAACAGTGGTCTCAGGAGCCCACTCTGTGTGGCCTGTGATCTGCTCATTCATTCTACTACCCATGACCATTGGGCAGGTTTTGGTAGTGAGCTACTAAGCATATTCTCCACGTTTGGTGAAAGTTACGGCTATCTCTGCTAACTGTATGCCTAGGATAGAAGTGATGGGTCACTGAGGGACTGGCTGTTTCCCATGGCAGTCACCCTAGCTTTTACCCCTGCTTGGTAGTATGTGAATATTGCACTTTTCCCACATCCTCACACACTTGGAATTTTTTTTTACCGTTTCTTTTTTAGCCATCCTGGTTTCTAGCAGCATCAAAATTGTGTCTGTAATTTGCAGTAGGCTGAGCCCCATTCTATATTTGCATTTCTTCACATCTATCGTCTCTGTAAAACATCTCTATCTTATACTGAGAGCTGTTCTTCTTCAGGCACAATTTTATCTCTCTCTGTCCTGGGTGTTTTAAGTGTGAGTCATTTGTCAGAAACACAGATACATGTATTGTAAATACTGCCCCACTCACAGGCTGTCCTGCCCCCTCTCTTGGTGTCTTTTGATGAACAGAAGGTCTTAATTTTAACATGGTCCAGTTAATCAAACATTTCCTCTCTGGATAGTGCTGTTTATGTCCTACTTAAGAAACTTTGACTACTCCAAGGTCATAAAGATATTCTGCTTTGCTCCGAAACTTTAAAAGCGCACCTTTCACATGTAGATCTGCAGTCCATCTGGAATCGATTTTTGTGAAGTGTGTGAAGTCAAGGTCAAGATAAGCTTTTTCCTCCACTTGGACATCCAGGCTGATGCAGCGCCATCCTTCTCCCATTGTCCTGCCCTATCAGCATCACTATAAATCAGCTCACTGTTGGCATATGGTTCGTTTCTGGACTCTCCTCTATTCAACTGGTCAGCTTTCAGCCTGTTCTCTTTAGCCAGTGTTACACTTTCGTTATCATTGCTGTTTACCAGTATGACCTGAGGGCTGGGCTCTGCAGGCTCCCACAGTTTTTCCTCATGGCTGGCTCTGCTGGCTCGGTAAGGCCTTTGCCCTTTGCATATGTACATCAGTTTCTATGAAACTGTCCTCTGTGATGGCCCTCTAGATGGCCATGAGTAGGCGAAGCTTTATCCTATAAAGGCTCTGGGGGCCTGATTGGTCCTCCGGCTAGTTCAGTCAACTTTCTTTCCACTTACTGCTTCTGTAGTTTTCTGCATATGCTAATGATTTGGTGTGGGCTCACAATGGCTAAGAACAGTGTCTTCCAGGAAACCCTGGGAAGAGCTTTCATTTGCTGTGGGCTCGCAAGGGCTATGGACCCTGTCTTTCAGGAAACCCTAACAGGCTTCAGTCATACAATCCTGCTCACAGGACCCAAGAGCCATTTTCTTAATGTCTATGAGATACAGTTCTCCTTGTGTATTAAAACATTGGGATGTATCTTCCTGTGTTGGTATATAAATTTTAGCAAATTCGGACAGGTATCCAGCCATATACCTGATTTGGGGAACAACTTGAGAAATGTTAAGACAGTATAAAGTGTCCCTTTGTGACTGGAGACCACATAAGATTGTTGCTTATTTGACCTGACAGTTTTAAAAACTGCCAGGTAATGATTTTCCATGGGATACAAATGGCTCAGGCTGTCCTAAACAAGATAAAATTAGAGACTTAAGAGCTCTGGGATGATCTGGAGTGTGGTAGCAGCAGGGGAAGGCTACAGGTCCTGACTAAAGCCTCAAGGAGCTGGGAAAGGGGCTTGTGAGCTATTCTGACTCCTGTTAATAGAGGTACAGGCAGGGGCCTAGTGCCCATAATTCTGCTGAGGAAGTCAGACGTGGGATCAGAGGACTGTGCCTTTGGCAGTTATAGGTGCCCCTGTGTGCTTCAATCATTTGGTCCCGTCATCATTGGGCTGACTTGCTAACTCAAGCACCTACCTTCAGACAGACTAAGGAGAGGGGATAAGTTTTATATCCTGCCTTCCTTTGGCCCTGCAAGTGATAGGAAGCAGGCTCTCTGTTGAAAAGATAAACCCAAATGTAGCCACAATACTCACAAATTGGCTTTCAGTGCTGAGGATGAGCTAGCTAAGCTGCACTTCTGGTGCTACAGTTGGTGACAGTATAGTTAGCTGACACACATACTGTATGTCCATGTAAGCTGAAAGACTATTAGTGGGTTAGTGTTCATCTTCACAAAAGGGGAAGGTAAGATTCATGAAGGGCAGAAACTTGCTGCTATCACACAAGAAATACTGGTAGAACCAGGCTCATTCTGGGACACATTGTCATTGGGAGACCCTCTGTCTCCTTTGGTGAAGGTCAGGTTGAAGTCCTGAGAGTGGTAAGCTGGCACTGAAGCAGTAATATGTGACAGTCGACGACCACTGGGTAGATTTGAACAGTCCATGGCGGGTTTAGGAACTGGTCATTTGATCACCTTCTGCCATGAGAATTCTGTAAATTCAGCCTCTTAAGTATACTATGACTGACATTGCCACATAAGGAAGCCAGAAGCCTTCACTGGCCTCCAGGCCACTCTAAATCTCATAGACTAGGAACTAGGATGCCCTTTCTCATGGTGCCCCAAAGCCTCCGACTCAGCATTTATGCCTATATTTGTATCCCTTTTAGGATAGTTCAGGTGTCCTTGGCAGAAGCCACATCTGAGATCTCCTTGGCAATGACTGGTTAGCAGAGGTCTGACTATAATAAGCACATGGCTGGATCCATGGGATACCTGGGTGACATCTTGGAAACATGGAAGAGGAAGAGAAATAAAAGATGGGGGGAAGTAGATAGGGGTCCAGTCTGAGTCTCTACTCAACCAAGCACCTCCAGCTCCATAACCCTGGCCTCACCATCTGCTTAGATATTCTGCCTAAGTAATCCCTCCACACATGTAGCTACAGCCCCATAAGTCCAGAGACAATTGGCAGGTCCCCTGAGAGCTTCTTCTACTTTGGGGACATTAGAGCAACTTAGAAGGAAGAAATCCAAAGGCTCTGAGAGAGATTATTGGGGAGGGGTGCAATTCAAGATGTTTCCAGAGATTATTTTTATTCTACCGGGCTTTTCTCTGAGGACTCTGGCTGTAAGCCCTCATATAAAATCAGACTGCACTATGCTCGAAGTATAACTCTGTCCACTTGTGGTATCCTACTGGAAAGTTGAGGCAGAAACTCAGCTGAGGCTGAGTTTACAAGGTAGTAAGGAGGTGTTGGTGTCGTGGGGTGGTAGGCACATGAGAAGGGTGAAAGGTGAGGCTTAGGCAATGAAGAGCTCTCTACAAATACATATTTACTGTCAAGCAGCATTCTTACCTAAATGAATCCACCTAACCTGACTTAGGGCCTAAATTTGCTGCCCCAAGAGAACCAGGTTCATTGAGGTAGATAGCATTAAGCAGCCATCCTCTGGGCCCCACCATTAATTCCTGGGTAGCTGGTCTCTGTAGGGTAGAAGATGGTAGGGTGAAGGTCATACTGGAACTTAAAGTGCTCATTTGTTCTGGGCCTGTCCCCTTGCCCTAGCCTTGACTACACATAGGCCCTATGTGTGAATCAACGCCTTGCCCTCTGCTCCAAGATCCTTTTCTCTTGCCTGATTCTCCCTCCTGCATCTTTTGGAGGTAGGCAGGCTTTTACTTCCTCTAGCTCTGTATATGGAGGTAGGTTGGTTGGTTGGTTGATTGGTTGGTTGGTTGGCTGGTTGGTTAGTTAGTTGGTTTTAGAGGCAGGGTTTTTCTGTGTAGCCTTGGCTGTCCTGGAACACTCACTCTATAGAGCAGGCTAGCCCTCAGAAACCTGCCTGCCTTTGCCTCCAGGCAGATTAAAGGTTAGGATTAAAGGCGTATGTCACCACCACCCAGCTTAGAGTTGTTAAATTAAATTGAAACTCTGCTAATCTGAAACACTGAAATAGTCTTTTTCAGAAAACAAGAACCTACCCTATGAACTCTACCAATTGGGTGTGTGGACTCCAGGTGCAGGTGCCTGGGGCAGGGGACATGGATGACCTTCAGTGGAGTAATGCTTGACAAAAGGCTCCAGGCTTGACTGAACTCAGCATGCTACATGCAGAAGCACTAGGTTCAGGGCTTCACTTAAAGATATTCTTATCTCTAAGATGTGATTTAGCAGTTATAGAGCTATCTTATCATTTATGAAGCCCCAGGTTTGACCCCCAGCACATAAACTAGGTTGAGTTGTACACATTTGTAATCCCAGCACTCAGGAGCTGCAGGCAGGAAGATCGGAAGTTCAAAGTCATCCTCAGTTACATTGAGCTTGAGAACAAACAATAGACTCAGCTCCATGAGATATGTCTCAAACAAACAGATATTCTTCCCGAAGGTTTTCCATACACCATGCTACCAGGCTTTTCTTTACCAGACTGTCTCATCAATGGGCAGTGGCCTCATCACAGTATCTCAGTAGACCATGTGGCCTGGGTTTGAGTCACAACATCCCTGGAGGTGTCATACAATGGAAAAACAAAAGAATGGGAGTCAACCAGAGACAAGAGAGTATAAGGCCACCTAATGGCATGACTGGAGCCAGAAAGCAGGCCCAATTCTTACTCCTATGTTCTATTTTTCTGGTGAGACCTATCTCCTCTCTGTAATAGGTTCTGTCAGTCACCTCCAGTAGGGCTAGATCAAATGGCTGCCTTATTGCTAGCTACCTGGGGCATTTTCTTAAGTACCACACTCAAACCTAGGACTAGAACGAGAAGATTTTTCCAAGTTGATGAAGACAAGTCCACTGCAGGCTCTGGAGGAAGAAGCTGGTAGAGTTGAGGTATGATGCAGATACTTAAAGATAAGATCTGGGATTGGCCAAGGAAGGAGAGTAAAGCTGGCCAGTAAAGCCATAATAACACTTCACAGAACACCTGGAAAACCCTAGTGGACAAAACTGTTTGAACAAGAAAGAGAATCAGACTGGGCCTGAGAGCCATAGACAGTAGAGACAGTCAACTGTGATTAGCTAACATAAGCACCTTGTAGCATCTGTAACCAGGTGAGATAGCAACCTCCAGAATTGATCTCAAGAGAAACAATCCTGCCTTCCAGGAGACTATGGCATTGAAAACAGTCTCATTCAAAAACAAAGGGAGCAGTCAGACGGGAGCTCAGCACAGCCTCTGAGCTGAACCTCTGCCCTAGGTATCAGGACTTGCTGAGCACAGAACCAAAATGCCCACCATAGTCACTCATTCATTCTGATGGCTGCAGAAGGGTCTCCGCATGTTCCCTTTCTGGCTGTACAAGTACAAATCCCCGTAACTTAGGTGTAGGACCAACCAGTCTATCTTGTCACTGCTGATCACTACTGTGACTCATTATCAAAACCATGTCAACATTTATAAATGTACAACCCCTGGGGATGCTGGATCACGGGGTGCGGAAGGATTAGATAGGGATAGAGAGCCCTGATACATTGGAAAGTTCGAGTAGCGAAGGGCTACAGCAGCCCAAACAGCAACTTCATTTCCAGGCCCAAGAATGTTACAGGCAGAAGTAGGCTAGAATTTCCTGGAAGCAAGCACAGGAAGGTGAAAGCCTAGACCTAGGGGCTGCTAGACAGAGCAAAAGGGAATCGTCTCTGACTGGAGTGAGAACAGACACAAGGGAGGACCCCACTTCTGCTTTTAAACTGTTTGGGGCTTGCAGTGTGACCTTCATTTTCACTGTTGGCTGTTCAATGAGGACATGAGTTAGGTCTCCCCACTGGTGGGAAGGGAGGAGTGGAAGCTGGTTTGTGGGGCCACCCAGGGTGGGCTCAGGAAGGGAAGGAATGTGACTGAGGTTGGGTGGGGCTAGGGAGAGCACAGCCAGTTGTTGGTTTTTCTTGGGGCCCAGAAAGATTTGAATGGACACGGAAGCCCCTCTCTCCCAGCCCCAGAGCGCACACTAGCATCTTTCTTCGTCAGATGGCTTTTTGGAGCTAGAGACCAAGGATACCCTCTGGAAATCTGAATTCCATTCACTTTTGGCAAAGAGCAGCTTCCTGCTTAGGGAAGGTGTGTGCATGTGTGTACTCCCAACCACAGAAACTGGTAAAGGGGAGAGACACGTGGGTGGATGGCTGTTTAAAAAGATAGTAAGATGGTTCTAGTGTCTCCAGGCACTGGATGGCACTTGCAAAGCTTGTCTCTAGGATTAGGCAAATATCTCCAGGGAATGAGTTAGAAACGTGCAGTCTGTGTTGCCTTTGAAATAAGCTCTGGCTTAAAACCATCACAGGGAAACATGCCTTTGAGTTGGAAAGCCAGAACTTTTTTGCAAAATAATTCAAAAAGTTTGTTGAACCTTAAACCTTTCCTGATGACTCCTTCCTTCTGAACTTCACTCGTTAAAAGTTGCTATGATCCCAGCCCCATGCCAGACCAGCTTCCTGGAAACTCTCGCCAACTGCTGGCCTTTGGAAAGGCTTGTCACCCTAATAGCTGTATTAAAAAAAAAAAAAAAAAAGCAAGCACTGGGCACCTTGGCTGCAGGATCTGAAAAGTCCTTTGTGTTAGCTCCAGCTGCAGAGTTTTTCCAGGCCTCCCTTCTAGGGCTGACTGGAGCTGTTTCTCTCTGTTTCCTCTTATTCTGGCGGGTACTCGGCTAGCCTCTTCCCGCCCAACTTCTCTTCCAGAGCCCAGGTGGGCAACAGGGATGCCAAGGGCAGAGTCCATAGACAAGCCTAGCATGGGCATGTCCCGAGTGGGCAGGTCTGGGAGTGGGCTCCCAGCTTCTTCTTCTTCCCCAACCACAGGGACTCAGTAGGGAGAAGTGAGGGCCCCTCTTAGGTCAACATTGTGTCATTTTCACAGAACAGACAGAGTCAAACTAGCTCCAGGACAGACCTGTTTCAATAGTGAAGATAACTCAGCCCTCCCAATGTAGAGTTTTGGCAATATGAAATGTGGTTATAGAATAGGAGATGTAAGTTAAATTTGAAAGTAAATTTGTTTAGAAAACATTCAATTAGATCAATAGAGACACAAATGACCTCAAAGATGAACTGTTGTCATTCTTCATCAAATTAGAGATTACCTGAAATGGAGGAAAGTTACATAAAAACTTCAATATCTAATGAGGCACAATAGAGCATGCCGTTCTCATTCTTTTCTTTCAGAATCACTCCACTCAAAATTCTGTACTGAGACTTGTGTAGCAATCTTACTGCACAAGAGGTGTCCTCCTGTGCAATGGGGTTCATAGCACCCTTCAGTAGAGGGTTGCTGGCTCTCTTGGAGCCTGCCAAGTGCCTGCCCTGATTCTGGCTCTGCCTTTGCCTTTCAAAACCTTCTTTGTGCTAAAGCAGCCCCTGCTCCAGAGTGACATGAACCAGAGACTCCCAGCTCCACACAGGCATGCTGTCCACACAGCACGCATACTGTGACTGCCTGCAGCCACTCCCAAGCTGGAATTACACCTGCTATGTTCAAACAAGACTTTTGTAAAGTATTAATGTTGTGCTAAAAAAGCAAACATCACAGTAAAATGCACTGCACGTCAGAGCAATACTAGTATTGTTTTAAAAAAAAAATCACAAATGCACCACACATCCTTGTGTGTACATAAGGGAATATGAAAAAAAAAAAAAAAAACTAAGGGTCGCCTACCCCAACCCTGAGTCCCAAGTTTCCTTTTCTAAATGTTGTCACTCCTGCTAGGTCTTCCCAGAGACTTTATGTAAGTAAGGATACATGTCTCTGTGCCTCCTTTTGACATGAGTGGCACACACTCTTCTGTACTTGTACGTGTGCTGTGTGCACAGGTAGATGCCACAGTCTTGCAGCTGTCTGCACAGGACTGGCTTGTTATGATATGTTGCAACTCTGAGCAGCAGTTTTACTTACAGATGCACATTCAAGTGAGCAGGTGACAATGCTGTTTTTCTCACGGCTGGGATTCCACTATGTTGTAAGGGGGATGTGGCCTTTGCTCTGGGCCAGGCTTTTTCCAGACAGAATGTGCTCACTGTTCTGCTCAGGTTGTTAGCTGGTGTATTCCTGGAACCAGCCCCGCTTCTAGTCAACACATGAACTCAACAGTGCCTGGCACAGTCACGTAGATAGTGGTGCAGGATTAGGAATACCAAACTAGGTGTTAAAAAGCTACTTTCCTATAGGTATCTCTAAGAAATGGGTGGAACTCAGACTCTCTTCCAAAGGATAGTTTATGAAGACAGTGAACATTCCCAAGGGTGCTACTATACAATACAGAAATCAGGAGGCCAACAGCACACTGTGGCCAGCAACAGAGACACATGACCCAGAGGTCATACCAAATGAAACCTTGCAGGTTTAGCATGGGCACTCTGTACCAATGGACATGAATTCGAAGATAGAGCTTTACTCAGACAAGCAGCAAACATCCTTTCTACCAACAGCTGCAGAGCCTCTGATTATGCCATGATTTATGGAACAAGTCCCCTATTGATGAATGTATAGAGCAGCTAAAAATAGTGATTATCCATTCAAGTGTATTCACTTATGAACCGACCACTTATGAAATTAGTTCCCTCTGAAATTGCTCTCCCCATTGAACATGGCTGTTCCTCCCATCCATGTTATCCCTGCTGGCATCTCTGTAGACTGAGCTCCTTCTAGACTGCTCTTGTCCACCAAACAACATTAGGCACACACAAAGCAAATCCCTTATGAAGAGACACTATAAATCTTATAGAAGAATTCATCAAGTTGGAAAGAGATTTGCTGATGAATTTCTCCATGGAAAATCAGACAGTTAGACCAGTTATCTGTTGAAAAGAAGACCCAGGCTAATTCTAGATAAGCATTTTAAGGGAGTTGGTGAGGTCATAGAAGATTCAGGGCAGTCTCTCTCAAAACCAGCCAGGCCCTGCCATATGTCTGCAACAACATCCTCTCTCTGCAAGATGGTACTGCATAATGCTTTACACAAGAAATTAAAAACTGTTTTCAATTTGTTATTTTCCTATAATAAGTACATATCTGCAGACACTACTGTTATAACATATGACCAAATCTTTTCATAACTTACCATTTTTTCAAGATAACCTTTTCAATCATCTGCTTATCACATGTACTGATTTTTATTTTAAATGGATTCACTTTAAGATGTGTCTTCAGCCTATTTCAAATGAGATTAAAATATTTCCTTACCTTTAGGTAGATACTGCCTAACAGACACTGTGCTATACTATTGTAAATGCTGCCCAAATATTCCTGTTTCCCTAGATCTCTGTAAGAGACCGGCCTGTTAATTTGAAAGACTTAAAACATAGTATGCTACAGCTTTGGTTTTATCTAGGGGGTCCATGGGTATGGGGGTGGGGAGAACACATGTGCCGTGCATGTGCCCATGCACATGTAGAAGCCAGAGGAGAGCATCAGGTGTCATGACCTATCACTACCTGATTCCTTTGAGACAGGGTCTCTCACTGAACCTGGACTTCAGCTGGCAGCCAGCAAGGCCCAGCAATCCTCCAAGACATCAACAGGTACTATTCCAGGCATGAATGCAGTTATACCCACCTTTTGACATGGGTGCTGAGATCCTAACTCGGGTCCTCACGTTTGCATGCCAAGCCCTTTTGCTCACTGAGCCATCTCTTCCCCCATGAGGGTTTTATCTTTTTAAAAATATTTAAAACAGATAAGAATATCTGGTTTGGGTCATAGTTTTAAAAGTCTACCCATTTCCTTTTGGAAGGCTATCTCTTCATAGCCTTTAGACTTTTTTAATTACTTCATGTAAAATGCCTATAGCACATACACTAAAAACACTTTTTCCTACTGTTTCTTGGATATTTTAGCTTTTTTTTTTTTTTTTTTTTTTTTTTTGGTAAGTGATGAAGAATTAAGCTTTCTTTTCTTTTCTCTTCTTTTTAAGTGAGCTCTTTCAGTCTTTAGTTATTTGGGGGTTTTGTATCCGATCTGGAAATAAGCTTGTTGTGAAACTGTTTTAATGAAGTCCTCCATGTTTTCTATCTTTTTTTTATTTCATGCTTTACATTTATATTATTTGTTTATCTAGACTTTGAATAGTTAAAAAACCGATTTATTTATTTAGTATTTCCACAGTTATGTGGTTGTTTCAACACTAAACTTACCATCTTTTCTCTATTGATTTTAACTGCTATCTTGATTGTATTTCCTGATCTTGTTTGTGTCTGCTTTCAGGCTCTACTTAGGACTATACTGATATCATTATATAACTTTATATATTTTTGTATGTCAGGGCTACTTCGTATATTATTGAAGACCCAATGGTATGAAGTGTTCATTCACATTGTATCCAACTAGTCTGGCTCCCAGACTGGCCTGTGAGCTAAGCATAGCTATGGCTATGATTGACCTACAGCCTTAACTCCTGACTTAGTCCTCACTAGCTAATCATGTCAGAGACCATGAGAACTTGTTTCTTAGAGGCTCCCTCATAAGTTAACGTCCAAAGGGTATGTTATGGCTGGACACAAGAGCCATCTGGGTACATCTCTAATCATGCCTTAGGGCCATCTTAAGAAAATTTATCATATTAGGAGAAAACAAGAGAATAATGTATTACTCAAGGCAAGGGTTTAGAGGTTTTGTTTGTTTAAAAGAACTACAATAGGGTTTTGAGTATGAGTATAGTTCAGCACACTTACCTAGCATGTGGGAGGCCATGGGTTCAGTCCCCAGAAACTGCCCTTCCCCTCAAAAAAAAAAACTTAAAAAAAAAATCATAATCTTAACATATAGCCCAGCCTCTCCCCTATACCTGTCACCAAAAAGAGGGGGCACCAGAAAGTGCTATTATAGCCTATACAGGTAAAAACGGTTCCACAGCATGATCTGCAAAGCAAGGATGCAGTCAGTCCCTTTCTCAGCTGGGCCACCTGGACCAATTATGCTTTTCCAACCTTGTCCATGGGAAACTGGCCGGCTGGCCGGGAGGAATGCCACACCCGCGACTTGATTGGTGCTCCCATTTCCGGATGTGCAACTACAGTGTTACATGGTCAAGGGCAGGTGATGACGGGGCCATAGACCACTTCCTTCATTCTAGACCTTCAGTCTATAAAGTCATACTAAAAGAACATTCTTCCTGAGTTGTTCAGGGATGAAGTGTATTAACACAGAACCATGTAGAAAGGTGTCCCACGTGGGTTAGCTGCTGTGCTCCTTAAACGCATGATGCATCATGATAAGGCATCCACTTATCTTTTATCACCTACAACCCAAATTCTCCATGCTTAGCAAGGCCAGTGGAGAAGGAAGTCTGACTGACTAGCATCCGTGTCAGAAGCAAGACAGATGCAGCCCCTGTGGTTATTCAGAATGGGAGCATAATCTTAGAATTCACTGCCTTTCTCACCTTGATGGAAGACTTGCCCCAGCCGTGATGAGTGGGGCAGGGAGAGGCCAGACTGTAGAGGTACAGGGCTGGTTCCAACTGCTTCAGAATCGTGGGACGTGCCATGTTTTTCACAAACCTTAGCATAACTCACCTAGTTAAAATTTGTGTGTAGCCTTCCTTATTGTGCTGATATTTTCCGCTGACTTCATCAGTTTAGATGAAGGAAGAACCGTCTTGGAAAATAGAAAATGTCCGTTCATAAGCAGAAGTAGCTGCTCAAGTGCTCAAGTGAACTATAAAGTCTCTATATTGTCTAACTCTTTACCCACCCACCCATCTTTCTCTTACATTTTTTTTAATTCACTTCTTGGTAATTTTAAGTGTGCGGCTGATTTAAATGAGATGTAATGTTTTAAGCACTCTATTCTTAGTTCACCATAGATTGACATACGCCTGTAAGCAACAGCAGATTCCCTATACTCTTTTGTCCAGTTTCCCCGAATGGCATCTTTAGAACTACAGGAGCATATCAAGTGTAGGGTACAGTGCCACTGCATATGTTTCTGTGGCTTCAAGGGCCCCTTTATAGGAGTTCCCGACCCCCTGGCAACTACTAGCCTGTACTGCACTGAAGTGTATTTGTTTGTGTGTTTACTTTGAGTCAAGGTCTCATTATATACCCTGGCTAGACTGAAACTCAGCATCACCTGCTCCGCCCCCTGAGTGCTGGGATTAAAGGCATGGACCACACATGGCATTATGGGAATGTAACATGAATTGAACCAAGCAGCATGCCATCTTTGAATGAAGATGAAGCCCTCCCTCTGCCTACCTCTGAGGTTCACCCCAAATTGTATATGTATCTTTGCATCCTGCTATCATCTTAATCCAGGTCTATATATTTTTTAAACTGCCAGACTTTCTTTGCTAATATGTAAGAGTTTTGTATCAGCCATCATAGGTTTGTTAGGTGTGTGTTCTTTTATTATGTATTATTATTTATTGTCAGAGTAACACACAAGTATAATTTGTACTCCAATGAGACTTTAGAAAATGTCATTAAGAATGTGATCAGTGTGTGTGTGTGTGTGTGTGTGTGTGTGTGTGTGTGTGTACAGAGAGAGAGAGAATCTTAAGAGAAAATCCTTCTACAGTTCTATTCCCAATGCTAGGGGGATTCCAAGGAAGGTGTTTTTATATTATGTTAAGGGGAGGTAAGAGGCTAGAAAGAAGTCTGCTAGCTTTGATAGAAGGTAGATGCAAACTTAGGAGGCAGAAGCAACATGCTCTCTTCTGTGAGTTCCAGGACAACCATTCTCTGTTTTGTCTGTCTCTTCAACTCTGGGACTCCTAGTTTTATAACTTACTGCTCATCCCCATGTGAAAGGAGGCTCTTGGGGCTAAACTAACTCAGATAAAATTGGTGATTTTTGTGAGCACTCTGGGAAACAATGGAACCAGGTGACCTTAATATCCTCAGACTCTGGGTAGGAAGTGAGGCTTTGGTGATCTCCACTAGGCTGCCATGAAGCCTAGAAATAACATCCTCTTCCCCAGGACATTTCTGGAGATTTTTAGCTGTGCCCTACAAACAAATGTGTACACAAATGATGGGCGTGCACATACAGTGCACTCTGCTCCAAAAGGTAGCTTTGATCTCCCATGGCACTGAGACCTAGTTCTAGACTGAGCAAAGCTGTTATGTGACAAATACAGGCTCCTGGAGCTGAAAGAAGCTAGAAACCACAGTGCAACACCCTGCACACAGGTAGAGGAAAGCCTTCTCTTTTCTTTTGAGTATTAGGCCTCCACCAGAGCCTCTCCATTCATCCAGAAGGAGTCCTAGGGACAGGAGCAACAGGAGAGTCCTGGTTTTACCATCTAGATATTTCAAAAAAAAAAAACCCCACTCTGCTGCTTAAGGAGAAAACATGCTTGCTCTGAGCACACTGTCAGTCTCTAAAGAATAATCCTGAGCTAATACTACTTAGAGTTTTCAGGCATTATGCTGAGTGCTTTACACACATCACCTCACTAATCCTCACAGCAGCCTCTGACATAGGAAGACTATCATTTCTGATTTAGAGATAAACTGAAACTAGTGATCAAATCGAGGGCCCAGGTCACAAAGCCAGGGAGTAGTCGCTCTGCCGAAGGTGCCCCAGCTCCTGTAACACTCTCTTAGCATCATCTTTAAACATGCCAAGCTCTCCTCCGACTTTCACCTCCACAAGCTGGGGCTGATTTCTTAGGCTAAAACATGCCTAAGCTATTTCTCAGCTTCAGACTGAGCCATGGAGAACTGCACCCCCATTCCTCATTTTTAATGTATAACCGCACGTTTGTGGTAATGAGTTTACCGACTTTCTCTGTCGATCCCACTCAAGGTCCATGAGGGCAGACATTGACCACTTGCATTCAGTGTTTTATATTCCGTGCTTAATCTACTTGGAGCACATCAGGAACCTTCAGTGAATGTTTGATGAAGAAATGAATGAACACATAAATGACTGAGGTTTCAAATTGCAATCAATTAGGTTCTACTAGGACCCAGGGTGGGGCTAGGAAAGCTACTCTGGGCCCTGTTAGTTCCAGGATCATCCTGAAGGGGCAGCAGAGCTTCAAAGCTCCCTACCATGGTTCTATCCATGGGGCCTGAGGTCCCGGAGCCCATCAGAAGCTATCTCATTGCCATTCACTCAATGCGCATCTTTCTGCCTGCCGTTCTGGAAATGTAGGCACCAACGAAATACAATGATTTTGGATGATTTTTCTTAGAAGGGTTTCACATGGAAGGAACCATCTTAGTTTTTGTAGATCAAGAACTTGTAGATCTGTAACTCCAGTTCTAGGGGCCCTGGTGCCCTTTCCTGGCCTCTGTGGGCTCCATGTATGCATGCAATACACAGACATACATGCAGGCAAACACACATAAAATAAAAATAAATCGTTTTTAAAAAACCAAACCTGTAGATCTAGGCTTGGGGCAGCAGCTATTTCTAGGTCATACCAGCAACCTCTGGCAACTAGGTACATACAGGAAACCCACTCTACTATTTAATTAAAGGAAACACACTGCTACCTTAGGGCTGGTAGATCTCGCCACATGTTTGTGTGTATACACTCTCAGCGCTGGGTAGGACTAGCTAGGCTCTCCTGAGGCAACAGGACTTCTGTTGCTTCTAATTCCATAGCACAGCAACAGGCCAGTCTTAGGAATGAACCAGCACCGAGACTGAGAGTTCCCACTGAAGGCTTCCACACAGTGGGTAAGGGGGATGGAGTACAGGGGAAGTGAAGGATGGAGCACAGTCCCCAACTCTCCAGAACTGTCAGTCTGAAGGACTGGCAAGACCAGGCACATAGAGGCCAGGTTCTCCCTTATGCACATGAGGCCACCATATCTGCCACACTAGTGTCTGCAAATGGCTAGTTCCTGAGGCTCTGGGTGCTTGCCAAATGGCTGTGCTTTTCTTAGGAATGGGTAACTGGCGGGGAGGGAGACAGGGAAGAGCTGTATTCGATTCCATCAACGAAGGTTTTCCTATTGAAACATGACTTGTTAAAGCAGAGGCTTAGTTCAGAGTAAACATTTCACAGTGCTAAGGAGAAGTGGAGATTTATGGGCTAGAGCAAGCCTCAGGCATCAGGAGAAACCTTCCTGCTATCCAGCAGCATACACACTGCCCTGGAGTACCAGCATTTCAGAAGCTGTTCCCATAGCTACAGGGAAAACTTTCTTGACTCTCTCTGTGTGGATCAGAAGCCTCTAAGACCTGGAGCCTTCTTGTTCTCTCTCTGGGTTCTTGTGGATGCATGAGGCCTCCAGGGCTAGCCTCTTGCTCCATGACCCAAATGTGTTCATTAGCCTGACTGGGTTAGGTGACTCGTTGTGGCCATCATTCAGAGTTGCCTCTTCTAAGCCACATGGCCAAGGATATACACTGATATTTTCCTGGTAAGACCAAGTTTGATGACTGCCTTAGCTTCTCTGAATTGAGAAGAACTTCCTCGTCAACCTGCCTTTCCTTACTTGGGCAGTAATAGCTAATAGTGTCCATGCCTATCACTATACAGTTCAGAGCAAAGAACCCATTAACAGGTGCAGCCACTTCAAATCTTTCACACCAGTTCTTACAGGTATGGCTTTGCTTGAAGAAAGGGGCACGCCGCAGGACTTAGGAAGACATGTACCTTCTAGCTCTTAATCAGGTACTGTCTATTATTGACTTTACCTAGTCCAAGCAGTGTACCCCACTCTTGTCATTACAGTCTCTCTTTGCAAGCGGCCTGTGGCGAGATAAGGGCCTAGGCCAGCCACAGACAAGATACAGAGGAACAGATGGGGTAAACCCCCAGCACCATCTTCTTTCATGTGGGGATGAGAAGCAAGTACTACGTGTGACTTTCTGATCCATCTCCCCCTTCTTTCTCTTCTTTCCACTTCTAGGTATTAGAAAAGCCACAGATCTACCCTCTCTGTGTCCCTTAAGTAACTGCGGCAGAAATGAGTAGCACCTCTCCTCCATCCGTAGAACAATACTTGAAGATAGCCTTGTGAGAGTTGGGACCTGACTGAGTACTTGCTTTGGGCTGAGAGAGGTGGGGAGGGAAGGCCTCAGCTAAGGCACAGTCACATGTCAAAGCTCAATATGTCTTCACTAGGGCCTCCCACGATTCAGCCTGCTACAAAAGCCATACTGGTACTTAGATATGTTTCTCTAAAGATTTTTTTTTCTACTTTTTCCATAATCATAGAGTAGGCCAGGCATTGACAGTAACACAGAAAGCATGAGCCTATGTCCTGTCAATGAGGTGGCAAACCTCATTTCTGATATTTTCTATGCCTTTGTTGGATCTCACTGTGTCTAGTCATGCCCTCTAAGCCTGCTCCAGCCTAGTTGTGTGACCAGACCCTGACAGGATGGGGAAGGCAAACACCTCATCTCAGTAGTGCTGCTGACCCTGGGCATCCCTGAAACCACACTGCATTCTCTCTGACCCGTCCCCTGAGCTCTAGGCTGAAGGGGCAACACAATCACTATGGCTTATCAACAATGCCATGACACCCCAAGCCGACTGTCAAATGTTGATGCCTATGCCTAAAAACTACACTGTCAGGTTTTCTCTATTGTTTTTAAACAAACCCCCTCCCCTTCTCCATAGTCATCTCACAGAAAGCCCCAGAATACTTCACCTCTTAGTATACTGCTGGAGAGACAGCTGTGGGTACTAGCACTTTCCTCATCAATGCATCTGCTCTCAGACCCAGTCTGCAGCTACACAGAACAGGTCTGTTATGCCATATATGGGACTCTTTAGGATGGCAAACTCAAGTTACAAACTCCGACATCATCAGCCTCATTTTTAGCCCAAAACCAGTAATTGCCAACTATAAGCCTGTAACCCAGCCACTGTCAAGTAAGCAGCCCTTGCACATCCCCAAAAAGTAGAAAAAGGGACTCTGAGATATGATACCCTCCGGACAGAGGCCTTCATGTGTGTATACCTGGTGACCAGGTAGAGGCAAAGATACCCCAGTCCAGGTCCATAAGGGTCTTATGGACATTTGGTCTCAGAGTGCTACTGGTACTTCATCCTAGTAAATAAAGGCTAATAATACTAATAATAATACTAATACTACTAATAATAATAACAATATTTTTTAAAAAACAAACCACAGACCTAAGGTTGCTGTTGACTCAGAGGGAAATCTAACAGTCTAACTCTTGAGGGACAGGATTAGATAGATACCCTGAGTAGCCTACAAATTGTGCGTGGAAATCTGAGAGCTGGAAGCTGCCAAAAGCCCATGTTAGTCAAGGAGGGTACCCTGGCTTACCATAAATGTGACTTCTATTTCTGGGCTTCCTGCCCCCTCAGATTGGGAGGTGCTGAATCCTCAGGCCTCATTGTACTTTGCTTGAGAACTTGGAATAGTCTAGGATAGCCTGGGCTATGCTGGGCTGCTACTTAGGCTGAAGTGTGCACTCCACAAAAGGCCTGGGGGTTAAACAGCTGATAGGGAAAAGGCAGGCATCTTCTCTTTACTTTTCTTGGGCCCGCACACAACTGTCATCTCCCCTGGCTAGCTAGATCTCAGAAGATCTCAAGGGAGTGTTCTGCTAGGGTGAAAAATGGAAAGATTTCAAACCAACAGTCAGTATGTCATGAGGAAACTGAGGATAGGGAGCTCCTCAAGTGGCTGGCCATGCTCTGAAGCCAATGAGCCTAGCCCTTCATGGCACCACCAAAAGGCTAAAAACCAAACACTGGTTCCTCGGGGTGGGGTATCATGTGAATATCGTTGTAGCATGGAAAATCCCCAGCCCAGCCAGCTGAGCCACGCTGCTGCTTTTCTTCCACTCACTGGGGGTCAGCGAGAAATGCTCCCAGTTTCCCTTTGATGTCTCCCTGAATGAGGGCAGGGTCAGCACCCCTCTGCACTCTGCAAAGGCACAGCTTGGTTAGGCTCTGCTTGAGAAGTTGGTGCTTCTGGTACCACAGTATACTGGAGTCAGACAAGGGACCCAACAGGGGTGGGGGTAAAGCAGGAGTGGGGAGACAGAGAGCAAGGTAGATTCCCCTGGGTCTTTTCAGAGTGTTCTGGGAGAGGCTGAAGGAGGGTCTCCTCTAAATGTATTCAAGGCTGCTAGGACTGGAAGAAAGGCACTGTATAAAGCTAGAATAAATTTTAGACTAAAAGCTAGAATCCAACCTGAGCAGCCTGACTCTGAGTTTCCTCAGGGCTGTCATACCATACTACCTCCCTATTCCCAACATCCAGATAGCCTGCCCCCCAAAACATAGGTGCTGGAGGCAGGGAAGCAAAATACAAGGCCAGATATAAAGCAGGAATCTGAATGCATATGGAGATCTCTCCACACAGGTGTCTCCCTAGGCTTGTGCCTAAGGCTGTAGTCTTCAAACCCTAAACTGGGGTGTAAGGTGATTTCTATGTCTTTGAGAGGCAGTTACTTTCTCCTCTGGTGGCTCTTGTGCCTAAGAAGAGGGTGGAATGCCTGCTGTCTTCACGGGAAGGCTTTTAAGCCCTCCACTCTCCCTTTTATGTGCAAACTGTTTAACTGGCTGACTTTGATGCAGCGGGCTAAGCCCAGCAGCAGCTTTGAAGTCAGCCCTGCAGATGGAGGGTTCTACCAGCTCTGCACTAATCTCTCCTCTGCATCCTGCAACTCAGTGCCACCCTCAGGTTATCCCTCTAGAACTTAAGGCCTTTCAAGTGGCTTTGGGAAGAAGTGCCCATGGGAAGAAGCCTACCCATAGGAAGAAGGGAATGAGGAGGAGAGCATCATGTAGGGGTGATGTCCCTGAAGACTTCAGCTACAGCCGTGTCCCCTGGCAGCCTCTGGAGAGATCTGGGCAGGACCTTTCCTTGCCCTCTGCCCAGTGTCTCAGCATTTAGGCCTCTATGGGAAGAACAGAATGAATGACATATCAAGAAGAACATAAACATTGGTTGTAGCGGCTATTTGCTGGATTCTTGAAGTTTAGGTGGTTTTAGAAACAGAACCAAGAGGCCCACTGAGGAAAGTCAGGGCAGGAGGGGTGGCTGCTAGAGGCATCTGTCCTTTGCATTTGGATCAGGCCCACTTGTTTATGGCAAGTTAGTGGCAGGACATTTGGTACTAAAACAGCCCACCAGGCTAGAAGGGGAAGTGGTTCCTTATCACAGTGGCCTGTGGCACTTCCACATACCTAGGATGATATTTATAACACCCACACCTCTATATCCAGCCTATTCTCAGGGATGACTTCCAACTGCTCCAAACCTGGGCTGCCTTTCTCAACAGTGATAGCTGTGACTTCCCAAGCAGAGGGCTAGGAAAACAAAAGCTGTCTCTCTCCCCCTACCCAGACTGCTTCTATGGAAGTATGAATCCAAGAGCACTCTCTACCAAGATTAAGACAGGACGTGGCTCTACTACGGGCATGGGAGTACTGGTTTCCCCAGAGGCAGCACTCTTGTCAGGTACCCAGTGGCCTCAGACAAGTCCTTCTATGTGGCTGAGTTACTTCTTGCTATCCCTTTTCTTGTGGTGCTCTTGGGAGTAGTAAATCCCATCCATAGAACATGAAGTCCACAATGCCTAAAGGTAGTTAACCAGCACTGGAGCTGCCAACATGGCCGGCTGAGAGGGCTACCTGCCTCCCTTAGAAGAGCTGGAATCACAAAGAGCTAAGGTGAGGTGGATGACACCAGAAGGCGGAGTCTTTAGAGGTCACGCACAGCCATGGAGCTAAGTAGGTCTCAGCATCTATTACAAGGTAGATGGCACACAGGATAAGGGAAGGTGAAACAAAGGAATGAGAATCAGTCTTGAGCCCTGGCTGGGAACAGGATGAATGCTTGTGGTTGTGTACAGTTGTGGCAGTATATGTAGGTATGAAATGCCATTTCTCAGAAGTCCTGAGTGGTTAAGGATAGGGTGTGACCCTAGAACCTTTTAGGCACATAGCCCTTGGCAGAATCAATGGGAACACTGAGCTCAGGCCTCAAGGAGGGGGTGCTTCCCTCCCACTGTCGGGAGCTTGTTTTTAACAGTCTGAGCCATTTTCCCCATCCAGGTTTTGCCGTAGAGTCCTAGCTCTTTTATGCTGACCTGAAAGGTTCATTTGGGAATTAAGTAATATTAGCAAATTCCACTAAACCCTGGGCAAAGGGCAGAGGATGGATGAAGCCTTGATCTGGCACCTGAGTGAGGGAGATATTAGAGCCTCTACTCTAATGTACACCATTCCTAGACACGTGAGGTGAGGGCTGGGCAGTTGTGGTGTAGAAACTGTGCTGGCCTCTGGCCTCTGAGCCTCCGGGAGGGGCACTCGGGGCTCAGCTTGTTTAAAAATTACCAAGTAGAAGATAGAGAGGGTCCACAGTTAACCATTTTGTGAAGACTCTGTGAAGGCTGTTTGAACAGCTAATCAGGAACAATGACAAGAAAGAGACATCTTCTACCAAAGGGCTCTTGTCCCCTTGCACCTTGAACCCTGGACCTGCTCTGTTTGGTTTGGGCCTCTAGGTTTGAGCAGTAAAGCTCAGAAACTGCTAACTTTAGAGCCTCCCAAAATCTCCCTGCCCACTGCACACCCCTCCCCCAGGCTCTAGCATTGGCAGCCTCTTTGCTTTTCATCTCAGCCTATTCAAGGCCATTTTTTTTTTTTTTTTTTTTTTAAGAAGCTTGCCCGGCTTTGCATTAAAATGGGTAGAAGGATTTTCCATCGGTCCAAGATTATGAAATACTTTAGCAAGGACGAGGCCTCCAGAGGGAAGTGACCCTTCCTGCACATTCTGTGAAGAAATATTCTTTTGCTACTCTTGATTCTAGGAACACAGAGAGAAAACAGAACCACTGAGAAATAAGGCTTTCTCTCTAGTCACAGAGAAAGGCAGGTGTCATAGTCACCCTGGCAGGAGGCACATTCTAGGCTAGTTGCTGTTCACTGCCAACCCTCATAAGACTAGAACATTGACCCCCTGTGACCTCTGCAAAAATGGGTTCCTCTTTCCTGTCTATCCCATGCCACCCTGCTGGGTCTGTCCCCAGTTTCACTGCCCACTAAGTATTGCTGCCCTTCTTTCACTACACTGCTCCATCCCCTCAGCACCAGGAGCTCCTGGCCTGACAAAAACTAGCTTTCCAATTGCTGGACCCACCATATCTGTCACTTCATAGCCACTCCCCCAACTCATGTTCCGCCTCCAACAAAATTGCTTCCAGTAGCATAAACCTGAAACCCTGGAATCATTGCCACGACCTTCTCTTCCAGCTGACCCAACTAGTCCATTACCAAGCCAGGCTGCTTACCCCTTTACCCATTCCCTCCTTTTGTATTGTCACTGCCCTGTATCGGCCACAACACCTTCTGATAACCTCCACTCCCCTCCCGTTTAGTCTGGTGGTTCCTCAGAAAATTGGATATAACATTACCTGAGGACCCAGCTATACCACTCCTGGGCATATACCCAGAAGATGTGCCAACATATAACAAGGATATATGTTCTACTATGTTCATAGCAGCCTTATTTATAATAGCCAGAAGCTGGAAGGAACCCAGATGTCCTTCAACAGAGGAATGGATATAGAAAATGTGGTACATTTATACAATGAAGTAGCATTCAGCTATTAAAAACAATGACTTCATGAAATTCTTAGGCAAATGGATGGAACTAGAAAATATCATCCTGAGTAAGGTAACCCAATCACAAAAGAACACACAAATGCACTCACTGATAAATTGATATTAGCCCAAAAGTTCACAATACCCAAGATACAACTCACAGACCACATGAAGCTCATGAAGAAGGAAGACCAACATGTGGGTGCTTCAGTCCTTCTTAGAACCAGTAACAAAATACTCATTGGAGCAAATATGGAGACAAAGTGTGGGACAGAAACTGAAGGAGGGGATATCTGGAGACTGCTCCACCTGGGTATCCATCCCATGTGCAGTCACCAAAGGCAGTTGCTGATGTGGATGCCAGGAAGTGCAGGCTGACAGGAGCCTGATACAGCTGTCTCCTTAGAGGTCTGCCAGAGCCTGACATATACAGAGGCAGATGCTCACAGCTAACCATTGATCTGATCATGGGGTTCCCAATGGAGGAGTTAGAGAGAAGACTGAAGGAGTTGAAGGGGTTTAAGGCCCCATGGGGAAAGCAACAATACCAACCAACCAGAGCTCCCAGGGTCTAAACCACCAGCCTGGGAGTACATAAGGGGTGACCCATAGCTCCAGCTGTATATGTAGGGGAGGGTGGCCTTGTTGGACGTAAGTGAGAGAGGAGGTCCTTGGTCCCGTGAAGGCTAGATGCTCCAGTGTGGGGGAATTTAAGGGCAGGGAGGTGGGAGTGGGTGGGTAAGTGGGGGCACATCCTCATAGAATCAGGAGGAGGGGGGATGGCATAAGGGGTTTCTGGGTCGGGGGGGATGGGGAAAGAGGATAACATCTGAAATGTAAATAAAATATCTAATAAAAAATAATTTTAAAAAAATTAAAGAAAAAAGAAAGAGCATTTTAAAATGTGGATTCCACTTAGTTCCCTGAGTGGAATGGGATCTAAATGGAATGGGAACTTAGCAGCTCTCAGTGGTCTCAGGACAAACCCAAGATCCTCACAAGAAGGAAGGCCTGCAGTTCTGTACCCAGGTTTATAGAAAGCTAGCTTCTTTCTCTCTTGTGTTCCCTCCTCCACAGTGCCCTCCTGGTCTTGGTGCTTCACTAGGATCCCAGATTGGTTCTGGATGGTTCCTAATGGTCTTTTCTCTATATCCCCAGCCTTCAAATAATATTCCCTTCAGTGTATAACAACACATAAGCACCATAGGACAGGCCTAACCTGACTCCTGTAAAATCTCTCCTCCTTGAGCCAGTTGTGTGATGCATAGTGGACTTTCAACAAGTATGTGTGGAATGGCTGAGTCTATAAAATGGAGCAATAATCACTTCCCTGCCTCCCACACATAATTCACTTCCTGGAAAGGCTCTGTACCAAGCACACACTATATACTGATTCAAAGTCAGCTATGGTGTAACCTTAGAATAACAGGCAGCCTGTGCCTGTGCTGTGTTTTCCTTCCATCAGATTCCCAGCTCCCAGAGAGAACAGGACCCAGAGTGTTTTGTAAGCAAGACTGCAGAGTGAAGAAACATTGATCCTTTGGTCTAAGTTAGGAGGTTGAGGGGATTAGATTTACTAATTGGCCATACTGAGGAATGGTTTCTTAATCCATAAAGCCATATGCTTCAAAACCTAACTTCCTGCCAGACCAGATAAGCCCTCATCCCTGGTCCCCTGCTCACTCTTCATTCCCCCTCCCCTTCTCGCTCATGCCCGCTTGCTCGCTCTCTCTTTCTCTCTCTCTCCCTCTCTCTCTCTCTCTCTCTCTCTCTCTCTCTCTCTCTCACACACACACACACACACACACACACACACACACACAAAGGAGAGGGTAGATGTTGGTCTGTTGATTAATTCAAACCATCTTTATGCTCCAGTTAGACCCTCTTCTTGAAGGATCACATGGCCAAGCCCAGAGTCACCTGTGAGGATACTAGATTGAATACTAGTTCAGATACATAGCTCCTGTAACTGCCCCTGGAAGCCAGCAGTCCTCAGCCATCCTCTGCTAAACCTCTGCTCATGCAGAACCTTCACGGGGGCTTAGTCAACTTGAACAGCAGCCTGAGTAGTGGGCCTGGATTTGAGCTAAGGGCAAACTAGTAGGCCTGGCCCTGCCCCTTCTCCATTCTCAGAGCCTAATTGCTGCAATTAGCATTATTAGGAAAAAGACCAATTAGATCAGTTTCTTCCCCTGGCTAAGGCTACAGCTGCTAGGGAGGGTGAGCTCAAAGCTCAAGGAGCTGGGATTCTTCCATAAAGGAGGCCACATTTAAATTGCAAACAAGGGTCTCAGTTCCTAGGAAAGACTCAGGGAAGCTTTCAGTTCCCTGTGGGAGAGGCTAGGAGAGTTCTGTGCTCTAATCTCTCAGGCCTTCCTGAGGACTCTGATCAGGACCCTGGGAGTCTGGACTCTGGCCACTGACCCAGACTTTCTGGGGCCAGGCAGCACAGAGGATCATGGCAAAGGCTGATATCAGAGACAAGCACGGGAAAAGGAAACCCAGTATTAGAGGCCACCCACTTACTCTCCCAACCAGCCTTCTCTGAGGCAAACCCTCTTCTCCTCCTAAGTGTACTGTAAGCTTCTGGATCCATTGCTCACAAGAGCCACTTACTAGTCTGTCCTAACTGGCAGTGGTGAGAAGACCCAACCCAGCCTCTTTCCAGGCCATCTCCAAGCTGGTAAAGCTACAGGTGCTGATGCTATCCAGGACTTAGGAACCACAGCTAAAAGACTGTTGTAATTGGGATTGAGATATCTCAGTGGCTAAAAATACTTGCTGCTCTTGTAGAAAGGACCTAAGTTTGTTTCTTAGCACCCATGTGGCAACTTACAACCCTCTGAAACTTCTGTTCCCAGGGGGTGTGATACTTTCTTCTGTCCTCCATGGGTACTAGGCACATACATGGTATACATACACACATACAGACAATAAGTAGGGTTTTGTTTGTTTTAAGATTATTGTAAAGATTTTAATGGAATCCCATGCATTGTGAGGACAGGATTACTTGCCAATATATTTATACCAATGAGCAGAGATGGGGGTGCTTCTATTATATAGGCATAGGCCAGGGTCTTCCTCACAGGGACCATAAGGGCTTGGATTTAGTACATGGCAGGACAAAGGCCAGGGTCTGCTGTGTTTAAAGCAGAAAGGCTTTCCAGCTCCTTGGAACTAGTCTAAGGCAGGCCTGGCAGGGAGTGCCCCCACCCCCACCCCAGGGCCTATGTGGTAACCTTGGGAGGCAGGTTTTGTTATCGCAACTGTGAGGGGATTACTTCGCCTAGGTAAATGCCATTTAGGCTGCTAAACATACTACAATACAGAGCACCCCTCCCCTCCCCCCAATCCTTCACCAAATAACACCAAGGTGGCAGTTAAGAAACCCTCACTATTTTCTTACTGAATTCTGAAAGTGGAAGAACACTTTCCTGGCCTGTTCTTTCCTATTATTCAACAAATCAGTGAAGCCACTCACCAGAAACACCCCTGCAGAATGCTAACCCTACAAAGACACCCATGCTCACCCAGGACCTCCCTTCTAGTGGAGGAGACAGGCAGCTAACTTATGTGGACACGTCCAAGGAACAAGAATGCCACAGTGTAGCCCATGTTTCAGAGACTGAGGTAGCAATTAGCTGAGGAGACTAATTGATATGGCAGGTCAGAAAAGGCATTTCCAGTGAGATAGGAGAATTACAGGAAAATAAAAGCCAAGCAGAGTGGCTAACCATAAGAACCTGAAGTGGGAGGAATACTTTGCCAACATAACAAAATAAAAGAATGCTGGTACTGGGCTGGGGAGATGGCTCAATGGCCACAGTACTTACTGGGAATTGTGATGGCTGGAGATCATGAAAATCCAAGTTCAGATCCCCAGCGCACACTTAAAATCCAGGTACGGCAGCACATGACTAGGTTACGGACACTAAGATCCTAGGGGGCTCACTGGCCAGCCAGTCAAGACAAAATGGTGAGCTCCAGGTTCAGTGAGAGATCCTGTCTTCAAACAAACAAACAAACAAACCAAGTAGAAAGAGATAAAGAAAACACCCAGCATCAACTCTGGACTCCGCTCATACATGCACATAAAGTATGTGTGCACATATGCATAAATCACACAAACACACAAAGAATGTTGCTGAAGCAGAGCAAAAAGAGGAAGAAATGGTCAGAGTACAGGGGAAGCCAACCTTGGAAAAGGCTGATGTTCCTAGAAACAGGAGTCTACAGAGGGTATCTGGCAGGCAAGTGATGGGTGCGCATTCACTCCTTCGTACTTGGCTCTTAGGACCTGGTGCATAGCACACAGAGTAAATCACAGCCTTCAGCCTATAAAGCGGTTACTGTGGAAGGGTCTGTTTAGAAGTAGCACTCTGCTCCTTCCGTGCTTTTGCATTCTCTCTCCATCCTGTAAACCCCTACTCCGTTCCACGCAGACAGCTACTCTGGAATAATTTATTTATATCATTGTACGTATGGACAGCATGCCCTGTTAGCTGCCCTGTTAGCACAGGTCTGGGAGGTGTGTCATTTTAATTTAAACACAGAGGCAGGGACTGAAACCCTCCTTCTGTTTGCTGTCTGTGTCACTCAGCACCGTTTGCATGCATCTCCACCTTGTGAAGTGTACATCTAGTCCCCTGCTTCTAACCACAGCAACCAGAGCCAAATGCCCACCACCCTACCACCCCCAGGCCATGCTGCACTGAGCAGGCACACACAGCCTCTCCTTGTTCTGGGGGAGAACTGCTCCAGCATGTTTACTCAGGAGGGAAACTGTTGCGCCGCAGGTATAAAATATTTTATTTGAGGAAAAAATGCTGGCCAGCTTTCCAGAATGTCTGTGTTGGTCTGCCCTCTCACCTGCGGCAGGCAGGGAGCAAGCCTCCCTGCCCTCTGCCAACACAGCACTATCCTACTTTCTAAGGCTTCTCAGAAGAAAACTAAATGTCACTTTGATTCGCATTTCTCTGGTGACTTAAGTTTGGGCATATCTTCACTGGGAACCTTCTAGTGAGTTTCTTGTCCTACCTTCCTCTGATTTGCAGGGCCTTCTCCTTCTCATCATCTTAGCTGCTATTTCAGTGTTTTGATTATTTTGTAATTTGTCATGGGCAGAATTACGCATTCGAAGGGATAAAAAGGCAAATCATGTCTTCTGATTATGGAAATAGCGGCTCTGGCCACAGTGGATTTGTTTCATAGAAATCCTTAATTTGCATCACTTATTCAAGTTCATAAAGTTTAGTCCTGAGCTTTGTCCTGCTTAAGATTTCCATGCTACCCTAGAAAATATTCTCCATAGTGTTTCTTACTAAATATCAACTACCTTTACTTTAAAATTTGGAGCTCACTTTTTCTAAGGACTCAGAAGTTCACAGGATGTTTCTGTTTTACTTGTTTTTTAACATCTTCCAAGTAGGCTCCACTGATATGTGATGCCACTTTGATCACATGTCACCTTCCCCAGACTCAGGGCTGAGCTCTTTGAGCTCTGTTCTGGGTCTCTGTCACTCCACCCTTCTGGTTGCTAAGTCGTGGAATGTTTTTCAAAGTTCACTTGGCATCTTTTTCTTCCACATACATATTTGAGGAAGAGATGTTAAGCCCTCCAACTAGAAGTCTGACTGCAATCTAACTAAATTTATAGATTTGCAAAATACTGAGGTTTCTAATGCTAAATTTTCCCATCCAAGAAAAAACAGATGTCTCTGCACATCCAAATACCTTCCTCTATCTCCAACAGATTACAGTTTTCCCATAAACATCATCTTTTTAAAAAAAAAAAATGTTTAGACCAGACAATCTGCACATCCAAATACCTTCCTCTATCTCCAATGAGAATTTATAGTTCTCCTATAAACATCATTTTTAAAGAAGTTTAAACCAGACAGTCTTGTTGCTATTCTAATTTGTTTCTAAGTACATTTACATCTTTTAAATCACTATTGTTATAAAGAAATGTGGGGTTTTTATTTGTTTATTTTTTTGTCTGGATATACGCATATACCCAAATATTTCTTTTGCTGAAAAACCTTATCTTTTCAGGTAGCTCAGCAGTTTTCAAACAAAAGTCCAAAGATTGCAGAGAAGCCTACTTAGACCCTCTCAGGAAAGGTCATAGAAGGTCTGAGGAATAAGTATGCCCGTAATGCTCAGACCTCGTCTGCCTTCTCTATTTTGATTCTCACACAGTCAGAGTTTTCCAAAGATATGACCTCACTGGAATATATGCTTATATATCACTGAGTTTAAGCACGTAATTTTAACATCTAAGACTGTAACTACCAATAAATATAATCCATCTTAAATAAATTTGAGGAGGGGGCTTAATAATTTTTAAGTGCACAAAGGTTGTACCATCAAAATGTTTGCAAACCCCAATACAAATAATACTACTATCTCTAAGTAATTAGTTTTGTTCTTCCTGCCATGGAGCCTCACATCTCCATTTCTTTTCCTTATATTAGGAGGTGGCTAGAATAATACCCTTGGCCTGTTCCTTATCTTACCAAGAATCATACAGTTTCTTCCTTAAGTTTACTGAAAAGTAAAATTTGGGTATATACTGTATCAAGTTAGGGAAGTTCTCTTGTAGTTTTTGGTTTCCTAAGTAATGTCCTTCCAAACCCCTCAAATGCATACATAGGCGTCAAACTTTATCATATAAATTTTCTGCCTCTATTGAGAAAACCTTGGTTTTTTTTCTCCTGCAGTCTCTTAATACTGTGAATTATACGAATAGAGTTTCTGGTATTGGATCATCTTTACAGTCCAAGGAGAAATCCCATTTATTTAAGAACTGTTGTTTAAAATTCTGTTGGATTCAGTTAGTTAATAATGTACCTGGACCTTCATCTATATTCACCAGGAAAGTGCCTCATAATTTTCTTTATTTGTGCTCTCCTTATTTGAATTTGGACATGCTCTGACTCGCAATTTTAAAAGATCCTTCTAGCTGGAGCATAAATCCCAAAACAGATCCACTTTTTTCTTCAGTACGTTTGGTAACACATTAAAATAAAGCATAATCAAGCAATGCAATCCTTCAAATTTTTCTCCTAGTCACTATCTGGAAAACAGGTGCAGAAATGGATCATTTGAGACACCATAGAAATCTGGTTAATCCTGCCTGCCTGCTTTCCTTCAACAGCCTGAGGGATGGCTGTGTCTGGGGCCCATGGCTGGGTGGGGACAAGCACTGGGGAACAGAGAAAAGGCTCCTTTTTGGTAGTTACTAACAAACAGTACACCGTATGAGAAAAAATTGTTACGTGCATAGCATTTCTGCCTATTACTATTGAGAAATCTTTTATACTTTTTAATCACATAAGACTTTTTACCTCAATAAATTACTCCCTTTTATGCCCAGAAAGATTCCAGTAGAAAGCACTCATCCCCATTTTACAGAAAAGGGAATGTGACCAGCCAAGAACAAAATGGAGGGCTAAGATTTGAGCCCTGGCCTTGGTTCTTTAAATCAACTCTGACCCACATAGGAGAAAGATTTCTATGCCCCATTTCTCAAAATGTGATTCCCTCTTGTTAAAAACCGGACTCTTTATACTTCAGTCCTGAGTGCTCACACTCAAAACCAACTTTAATTCTTACTGTACTCCCCAGTCAGGTCCTGAATATAACTAGAAACCCTCAGTCCAGTCCCCAACAGGGAACTAACTGAGCCTCTTGGATCTCAACTCAAAACCACAGGAAGGAATCAAATTCCAACTGAAAATCTGGAGGTAACTCCCAGTTCTACTACTCCCCAATTCGGACCTGATTCTGACCTTGCAGGTCTCAACGTGTGGGTCGGGACCTCTTTGGGCTCTAACAACCCTTTCATAGGAACCACCTAAGACCATTGGAAAACATAGATATTTACATAATGACTCATAACAGTAGCAAAATTGCAGTTATGAAGTAGCAATGAAATTAATTTTACGGTCGGAGGTCACCACAACATGAGTAATTGTATTAAACGGTCATGGCACTAGGAAGGTTGAGAACCCACTGCAACCACTGCAGCCTCCACCCCAAGATCCCAATCCTGAACCACGGTGTACTCCACACCTAAATTCTGACTCGGCTCCAAACCCAAATCCCTACCCACTCCAATTGTGACTCTGCTCTCGACTTGGAACCACTGTGAACCCACACGTACACACACCCAAATCGGATCCAAGAGTCAGATCTCAACTCGGTTCAAAATTCCAAATAAGCACCCTTCCCCCAACAGGCGTGAGCATTCCAAAAGGAGCCCCTCACTCTCGGCATTAAAATAGCCATCACATAGCAAAATATACTCCACTCCCGACCTTGGTGCTGGCCATACTGGGCTGCAAAGCTCAGGTGCGCCGAGGCCTGATTTGGTCTCAGCTCGAGTGCGTTCCGACTCAGCCCGGGCTTAAAACCCTATGGACTGAGCCGGTGTCCTTGGATACTCACCTTGGGACTTGCCCGACCTCAGGGCTCAATGGGCCTTAAAACCACCCCGTCTCTGTGAGCCTGGGCCACAAAGATGGAGCCGTGGCCAGAGACATGACCGCAAAAAACGAGAATCGAGCCGTGGAACCGCGGCCCTAAAACGAGGATCGAGCTGCGGCAGTGAAATGAACACGGAGCCATTGCCGCAAAACGAAGATGGAGCCCCAGCCACGAAAACGCGGCACGGAATCACCTCTGCTTCTGGCCATGTGTGCTGGTCGCGTGGAGGCTATGATCAGCTCGGCCACGCGGACCTGCGACTTGTGCTGTGCTGAGGAAACTGCTCAGAGAAGAAAACTGCGCTGAGAGAAAACCATACCAAGGAGAACCACGCGGGGGGAAAAGATGCGCTGAGAACCAAGCTGAGCAGAAAAGCTATCCACGTAGAATCACTCTGAGGGAAAAGAAGCGTGTTGAAGAAAACAAACCGGGAGTCCCCGGCTGGCTAAATAATGCTGAAAAACCGAGCGTAGCGCGCCAAGGTAGCCAACCGCGCTGGAGTGATCCGTGCTGAAATAATCCACACGTAAGTAACCCGATTGCTGAGGCAGATCGGACTGAAGCTGGGACCACCATGCCAAAACAAGAAAAGACCTCACCATGGAGGTCTATGCATTGAGAAAAGCACACTGAGGCTAGCTGGTCGGGACTGAGGCGCAACGCGCTCAAGTGATCCGAGCAGAGGTCGAGCCAAAAGAATTCGTGGACAAATACGCTGAAGGTGATGGCTGGCTGATAGGACCTCACCGTGAAATACCACGCAGAAGACGACCACGCTGATGAAAACCACGCTGAGATGAGCCACGCTGGGAAGAACCATGCTGAGAAAGGCACACTAAGGTGTACTAGACCGGAACCACGCCGAGGAGAAGCTCACCAAAGTAATCCAAAATGAGGCCGACCACACCCGGCCTGACGGGACCAAAATGCACCATCATAGACCACGCGGAGAGGCACTGCAAGGAAAGCTGCGCAGACGCGCTGAGGCAACTGTTCTGCCCGGCGACTACCGCTAGGCCACCTACAAAGATCATGGTGACGTGGCAGCTACAACACAGTTGATTGGACAGATGATGAATAATGAGTAGGGAGGGCTTCCTCATGATAGGCTGGGCACAGAGAGCTCTGTGATGACCATTTTTATTGGCCAAGAGAAAAACAGCCTGATGTCTCCAGGACTTGGATTGGGTAAGTTTGTTCAGGCTTGCATGACCTAGCCTGCTGGGTCCACCATCCTTGAACGTCTTAAGAAGTATGGTTACCTACCTCCTACATGCCTTCCTGGCTAAGCCTAGGTCTCTTGTCTCTGAGTGTGAGACCAACCCCAATGCAGCCCAGGGCGGATCCCTCAGGCAGCCAATGTACCTTTAAGGTTTCATGGCCTAATAGGAGTGTGCCTCTGGCCCTGGCCTGCCCTCGGGTTCCAAAAAAGCAATCCACCCTCTCGACTGTCCCATGGAATCCTACTTTGGCCACCGTGTTTGTTATTTTTTGCCATCACCAAGTGAGGAAACTCTTGGTTCTTTATAAGCTATCCTGCTTATAAAAAGGACCTCTCCCTGGGTCTGCCCATGTTACAAAGCTAGGTAATGATTAGTTCTGAAGTTAGACCCCAGCCATCTACCCAACCTCCAGATTCTCTTGGTTCAAGGCCCTGTCACTGAAGTGTCCAGGATTGTTTCCACTCTGTCCACTTATTCATGCATTTATTTGACTAACACCATCTATGCACCACCCATGTGCCAGGCATTGACCTAGAGCCCGGAGAAACCTGACAAATGAAAACCAAAATTTGGGCAGATTTGAAACCTGGGCAGATTTGGGGCCCAGGATTCATAAGCAAGCCTGGGGGCAGTGCGGACTTCCTGTGCAAACTGTAGTTTTAGCATGTGGAACTCTAGATATACTTTCCAAACCACCCCAACCCAGAATTGACTTCAAACAGGATTTGGGGGAAGGGGAGGGAGGGCCAGTCCTGTGAGCAGGCCAGGGTGTAGTCATCTAAAGGACACAAGAAGGTCATACATCTTAACTGCTTTTGCTGAAAATATGTCTAAAAAAACAGCCAGGAATCTCTCATGCCAAAGATGATCAAGTTGGGGGGGGTGAGGTTTGGGGGATTTTTTTTCTTTTTCTTCTTCTTTTTCTTTCTCTTTTTCTTTTTTTTTTTCTTTTTTTCCTATTGTTATTTAGCTGGAGAAAAGAGAAAATGGTGTCATCTTCCAGCAACAGACAGTTCTTTTTACTCTCAGAAGCTGCTCCTACCTTGGTACCCCACCTCCTACCAGGCCACACATCTGCTTTGCCCTTTGGGCCCATCTGGAACGTGCTGAATTTGATTCAAAGGGCCAGTCCTACCCTCATACCTGCCAGGTGGTTTTCTTTTCTGCCTATCCCAGAGCAGATGTGCAACTAATGCCATCCCTCAAGAACCTGTCACCATCTTTAAATTCATCATATTGCCTTTGAACTTGCCTCTTGGAAGTAAAGCCCAGGATCTTTTGCCACAAATGGCCCCTTCCATCCCCCCATCCCCCGTCTCCCCAGGATAAGTGACCAGCCACCTGCTTCCTACAATTGCCAACCTTCCACGTGACCTTTAAGAGGTAAACATGGTTATTTGCTCCCCCTTGGCTGAGATCGGGGGCCCCTACTTTCAAAACTCTCTGTCTTGTTTCCCATCTGTCTAGTAGAGATGCTGTTTCTGACCCCATGGAGCTGCGAAGGCAGGCACCAGGAGAAGGTGAGGAGGCCATGGGGCTCCATTTGAAACCCTGCTCTTTCTTATTACTTTCCCAGCTTAGCTCTGAGGCCTAAGCCTTTGTGTGCCTCCTCTAGCCTAGAAGAGCAGGCATTTTCCTTGGATTCTGTCCCTGCAGGCAATTTCTTGCAGGGAAGGTAAGGGGAATAGAACCCCCAGTTCTTTAGAGAACATCCATCCACATATTTCACCAAAACAACTTCCAGCAAGAAATGTAGGCACATTTTCAAAGTGTTATGAATGTTCTTTTTGTCTGGTGATTGGTTGGTTTGGGTTTTTTGGTTTGTTTGTTTGTTTCAAAACAGGGTCTCTCTCTCTAGCCTTGGCTGTCCTGGAACTTGCTGTGTAGACCAGGCTAGACTCTAACTCTTGGAGATCCTCCTGCCTCTGCCTTCTAACTACTGGAATTAAAAGTGTGTGCCACCACCGCCTGGCTGTTATGGATGTTCTTAATCCAAACCCAAGGGGTAGATCTCTGCCGCCTAGGGAAGCTGTGTCTTGCAAAGCGCCTTGCTGACCCTCCAGGCCTCACTTGTGGTTTCCCAAAGGTTTGTTTGATTCAAATATGTGAGTGATTTCAGAAATTACCTGAAGCAAGGTCACTTTAAAGGAGTGAACACCCTCCCAGGAGTCATGGGGCTTGATAAGGATCCTATCTTGATAATGAATTGTTTCTTTGTTTTTGGTTTGTTGTTGTCATTGTTTTGTTTTGTTTTGTTTTGTTTTGTTTTGTTTTGTTTTGTTTTGTTTTCCAAGACAGTGTTTCTTTATGTTCCAGGCTCTCCTGGAACTAGCTCTGTAGACCAAACTCGACCCATACTCACAGAAATCTGTCTGCCTCTTCCTCCTGAGTGCTGGGATTAAAGGTTGTATGCCACAACCGCCTCGCCCAGCTAAGAATAGATTTTTTTTCTTTTTAATCATGAAAATTGAGTTTACTTGATGGTATATTTAAAGTCTGAGTTCTAATTGTGTCTTTAGTCAAGACACACCCAACAAGTAGTAGATTCATGAGTGTCTGTTGTCACTTTGTAGATTCTGGGCCCTCAGTCCCTAATCAAGGAATTGTTCCTAATCAATTTCCTTTTGATAACATCTGGTATACACTCACTGTGCAAGAGGTCTCCATAGGTCAATCTTTGAAGTCAGTTAGGCAAAACAAAACAACAACAACAACAACAACAACAACAACAACAACAACAAAACCTGTCCTTATTCTTTGGGTCATAGGCTCAATCAACAAGACCTGTGTATCCCCCACCACTCCCTTCCTGCTCATGGGATGCCGTCAAACAACTAGTGCTGTCTGTCAAGCTCGGTATACCTGCTGTAAGCCACCCCCAACCCTGCCTCTCTGTTCTTTTCAGGAGACCAGAGAGGATAGAGCTTGATCTGAAAGTATTTGTTGTCTCATTGAGAGATAAGACATATAGGTGTTTCTGGAGAGACATGGGAGAACTGGGTAGATTCCAGACTGGTTGGAGGAAAGTGGGGACTGCAAGGCAGGCTGAGGGAGAATGGAACCCGACTGAGGCATCAAAGAATTTGGGGAAAAGACAGCAGCCCTGAGGGTTGCACCAAAGTCTCTTCCCAGGTCCTGGCCAGCCTAGACGCTCTGTGATCATGGGTGTCTTCGGGTGTAGTGCCTGCACTTCCATACCTTCCAGAGGCTAAGGACTGTGGAGATGAGGATGCTGAGGCAGAGCCCAGCACCTGGTGCTCTGCACTTGAGCTTCCATGTGACAGAGGCAGGTCTTGTCTTCCTCCTGTATCTGGTTTATGTCATCTGGACATAGTGGGGGCTGGACTTAACGTTCCTTATGTTCCCTCCAACTCCAACATTTGGGGTTCAAAAGGTTCCCTCACAGGCCTCTGCTCCTGAGAACACGCACGCATACACGCACGCACACACAGCTGAAGAGAATTAGGCTGCAAACGGCCACTCGGCTTTTCTCTTGATTCCAAGGTATTTAGAGTGGGGGTGGGGGATTAGGGGGAGGAAGTTGCTGAGCTAATTCTTCTGCATTTGCCAGCACAGAAGTGCAGATGGGGCCCAGAGCCCCATGGGGTCCCAAGGGAAACACCAGATCTCTTCCACACAGGCAAGGAAGGAGAAAGAAAGGGCTGCAGTGGGAGCCCCTCATCCAAGCAACAACTCAGCAGGCCCTGGCCAAGGGGTTCTGTGGGCCTCACTTCTCCCCTCCCCCATCCCCAGAGTCTAAGGATAGAACTAGGCTTCAGGCTCAGCCAGGTTACCAAGTTACTGCTTTTCTCCAAAGCAGAGAGGCCCAGGGCCACGTGGCTGCCTGGTTAGTCCATCTTCTGGGAAAAGGCGTTGCTGTATGCTGTGGTCCAAACTGAACAGGAACCCCAGGTTATCTCTGAGTGGCCAGTTGCAAAGCTAGGAAAGCCATTCTTAAGGTTAGCCCCTGCAGCCATTGTCCACAGACTCCACAGCCCCTCCTCATGTCCCTGTTAATGCTCAAACATGTGCATGTGGACATCACTCACACACACACACACACACACACACACACACACACACACACTCCTGTCTCTTTGTATGTGTGTCCCTGTCTTTCTCTGTCCCTCTCTCTGTCTCTCTGCCTCTCTCTGTCTCTCTCTCTCTGTCTCTCTCTCTCTCTCTGTCTCTCTCTGTCTCTTTCTCTCTGTCCCTCTCTCTGTCTCTCTGTCTCTCTCTCTGTCCCTCTCTCTCTGTCTCTCTCTCTGTCTCTGTCTCTCTCTCTCTCTCTCTCTCTCTCTCTCTCTCTCTCTCTCTCTCTCTCCAGACCTAGGTGAGCTCTCTGTGATCTTCCATATAGCCCATGTGTTTGCTGTAGAATGTTCCTCTTCCCATGACCTCTGTGTCTCTTGAGCCTGCACTCCCATGTGGATCTCCCCACCAATCTGTGTCTTCGTGGACCTGTTGATACCTCCCCAAGCCCATCAGCCCTTGAGGTTCACAGGTCTGCTTTTCTCCTGCACAATGTCCCTGTGACCTTTGTCCCCATGCTTTGCATCCCTCCCACAATGAGCAGATTCTGGACATTCTGGGCCCTGTAGGCCAAGGCTGGGAATAAGGGACAATGAGCAATCTTTAGGGGCTCCCTAGAAGGATTTCTCTGGCTGCTGGATAGAAAGGCTGAAGGGTGTGTTCAATGTGTTCTGTGGGAGATTTGTCTTTCTGCAGTGGGAAAGGAGGGGAGTTTAGAGGAAAGTAGTATCCATGAAAGTGAAAAGGACTGGGGTTGGGGGAATCTTATGAAGAGGTGACCTTGATTAGCCTTTGTAGTTAAGGTTGGGCCTTCAGCCAAGTGGTGACACTGTGGCAGTGGGCAAGCATGCAGGAAAGTAAGGGCCAGTATCAATGCTATGTCTTAAGAAAGCCATGACCTGGGGCTGGAGAGATGGCTCAGCAGTTAAGAGCACTGACTACTCTTTCAGAGGTGGGTTGAATCCTAGTACCTACATGGTACTTCATAACTATTTGTCACTCCAGTTCCAGGGTGTCTGACACCCTCTTTGCCCTCATGTATCAGGCATGTATGTAACTCATAGACATATATGCATATAAAAAATACCAATACACATAAAATATAATAAAAAAATTTTAAAGAGCCATGGAGTGGGGGCTGGAGGGATGACTCAGTAGTTAAAAACATGTGCTGCTCCTCTAGAGGACCTGAGTTCAAATCCCAACATCCATATCAGGCAGCTCACAACCAGCCCTAGGGGAATTGGACCCCTCTGGCCTCTGTGGGCCTATGCACTTACCCACACACAGATAGACATACATACACATAACTAAAAATAATAAAATAAACTTTTTAAAAAGCTATAGGCAGAGAGTTAACCTCATACACAACACCTGCTACTGTGGTGACAGTTCATGTTCTAGGGTACCCCTGGATATAGCTGGTCAGTGTCTCCATCCCCGTTTTTGCTACATTGGACCAGAGATGAGGTACAAGCTCAGAAAAATACAGCCTGCCAGGCCTGTATTCTGCCACTTAGGGTTGCTCAGGGTCCAAATCAGTCTTAGGACCTTGAGGAACGCTGAGGTAGGCAGCTAGAGGACATGCCCTTAGGTGATTATGCTACATTAGGGCTGTTGCTGACCTCTGTGCACAGGAAGATTCAGTCACTTCGTTTGGGGTCATCAATAACTAGAGGCCAGGTGGTGGCTGGGGGAAGGCCTGGCATTCAGGCAGTCTCTGTGAGTGGCAGCATGGGGTGTGGGCACTTCTCATGGGGAGGGCAGCTGTCCTGTATATGTTTGGACATTGTACAGCCAAGCCTTGATTAGGCAAACCCAGCTCTCCCTGAGCCCCTGCTGCGACACGGGTTAATGCCGCAGCTGTCTCCCTGGCACCTGCCTAGGGCCTGGTTACGTGCCAGGCACTGGGGATGGGAAAATGAAGGGAGCTGGGCCCTACCAGGCCCACCACCAAAGAGCCTTTTCTGTCACCATCTTTCAGAAGCAGTGGTCTCCAGGATGCATCTCAAGCTAGGAGCATTTCTATCCTGCTCAGACCTGTCAAGTTCACAGCCCACTCACCAGGGAAAGGCCCCCATCCTGCCCTCTGAGTGTTACCACTGCTGGGGTTACCCCAAGGCTCTCTCTGAAGTCCCCAGAAAGGTGTCATCCAGAAGTATCGCCCCTCTGCTCCATTTATCCGGTCTTTCAGTGTTAAAGGGCTTTCCATGGTCTTTGTAGTGAGCGTAGAAGTTCATTCTCTCAGTCAGCCCCCAGCCCCCTCTGTGTGTTCTTAGAGAGCAGGACTGCTGAAGTGACTAGGCCTCTGGTAAACATCAAGTGCAGAGTGACTGGCCCCAAAGGGCCGGAGAGAGCCTGGTGAACACGTTTCCCTCAGCCAGGCAGGCTCAGAGGGCGGATGTCATTTGGACAAAAAAGATAAGACTGGGAAGAAAGGGAGGCCTGACAATGGCCATGGTGCTTTTACAATGTGTCTGTGGGTCTTTGACACCTCCCCTCCCCCATACACTCACATACTTCAAGAGTTAGGAGCTGGGAAGATGGCTCAGTTCATAAAGTGCTTGTCATTCAAGCATGGGGACCTAAGTTAAGATCTCCAACACCCACATGAAAAGCCAAACATAGCAGCACATCTATAGTCTCAGCACTGAGGAGGTGGGGACAGACACATCCCAGGAGTTCACTCACTGAGGCGCCCAGCTAGCTGAATCAATGAGGCTCATGGTCCATGAGAGACTCTGTCTCAGAAAATAAATGGAGAGCAGTTGTGGGAGACAGGTCAGGTTTTGACATGTACATGCACATACATACACACCCATGCACGTGTGCACACACACAGACATACACACACACACACACACACACACACACACACACACACACACACAGCATCTTCCACTCTAGTTAGGGTAGACTCAGTGATTCAATCTGACAAAGTGGAACATGAGTCAGGGGACAGCATGATTGTCAAGGCCAGCTCACAAAAGGTCTAACATCTGTCTCATTCTCCCTCACTGGGGTAGCTGACTCTTACAGAAGCCAGCTGCCATGTTGTAAGAACACCCAAGCAAACGTGTGGCTAGATACCAGTGAGAAAGTGTACTCATAAATGTTACCAAGAGCCAGAGGCAGGGATCACGCTCTGATTCAGGTCTTCAGGTAATTTCAGAAGCTCCAACCATTGCACACTTCTTCACTGCAATTTCATAAGCCAACACTGCCCAACAAGGCCACCAAAGACCCATGATCCACTGACCTTCATCCCTGTGTGTACTCCGTGGGGTGATGTGTGAGGCAGTAATAGCTGATCCAGCCATCTCTGCTCCTTTCAGCTCAACTGTTGCTAGAGCTCACCTGTCCATCAGACTCTCTCTAGTGGTAGACATCTCTCAGGAAGGTGGTACCTGGGCACCAGCAAGTGTACTGAACCCAGGCAGTACACCTCCCTGACCTCATACATCATGCCTCTTCTTTAATGAGGGTTGCCTGTCCTCTAGAACAGTAGTGTACCCCTGCTCAAGAACTAGGACCTAGCCTGGGAACCCAAGCGATCCAGTCACTGAGTTGGTCCCTAGCCTACAGGTCTGCAGTGTCTGCTGTGCTTTCAAATAGGAGTGATGTAGGGACAGTAGGCTTATGGTGGGGAGTTGTCCTGTGACAATATAAAAGGTGACTTCCACTCACAGAAAATCTCCAAGTTTAGTTCCTTGGGCTATGTTAAGACTAAGGACAATGCCTGTAAGCGATGGGAAAGGGGTCCTTAATAGTCAGCTCTATCCCTTATTTGTCTACTATGCCCAGAAAAATTGAGTTAGCCATAGAATAAAGGGAGCAAGAAAAAAATCCCTAAAAGTAGATGCAAGGGTATATAGGATTGGTACAGAAAGCCACTAAAGCCCCCCTCCCCAAGCCCTTCTTTTCCCGGGCCTGCCCAGTAAACAGGCTTTGTCTGTCTTTGAATGTTGCTAGAGTTGTGTGTTGGGTTAAATTCCTTTAGAGCCCATAAGTAAAGATTGGACTGATGTAAAACTGTCCATAAGTCTAGCCTGAAATAGAGCTACTGCCATTTTCTCTGTATTACTCTTCAGTCCCACCAGGACTGTGACCCCCCTTCCTCACAAGGAAGCCCTTGCCACCAAAGCCTCACCCTTAGCCAATTCCTGACAAGTTGGCTCACAGGTCCAACTTGGAGTCCCTGCAAGACTTTCAGACCATCTAGTATCCAGAAGAGCAAATAGACAGGCCCACTCCAAATAAGTCAGACAGGTAGAAGGCCCTGGCAATTTTTGTGTACAGAACCAGGAACCAACTCAGTTCTTCCATCTCTGGCATGCAGTTTCACATGAGAGAACAGGCCATGTTCATCAGCAGCTTCTGCTATGAAGGAGCACACATGTGGCTTCCTGGGCACCAAGCCCCCAAACGTCATTCCCAGAATCTGATTTGGGACCAGAGGACTATGTATTATCTACTGAAGGTCAAAGGCGTAACTTCTAACCGTCCACGGTGCCACATCTCCAGGGCTTGGCCTCTGCTCCTAAGGTGCCTTCTGCAGACAGCCAAGATGAGGGGCCCCAGGATCCTCTGCTGGGTCACATGACATTCTATTCTATAACTTCAGGCTAGAGGCCTTTGAGAACCATTCCTCAGTACAAAGAAGATGCCCCTTGATTTAAGCTTTAGATGCCAGAACTAGATGGTAGACAAGATTCTGACCTATAGGGTTCCCTGCCTGCCTAGTATTCAGGCCTAGCCTGTGGCATGACCGAGGAGGACTTGGCAAAATAGTAAACTGGCATCTCTGGAGTCTCCTGCTGCTGGTGTCCTGCCCATCTACCCACCACTCATTATCTTTCAAACTCCTTCAAGGTACGCAGGACACCCAGGAAAAGCTCGGGCAATCATGTTTAGAGACCTCTGTTGTGGGCACTTGTGTGAAGGGGTGAGTCGGGAAGCCTAGACCCAGGGCCTTGAATTTCGGCTTTTGAACGAGGACTAAAAGCCTTAGGGCAGGAGATGGAGGAAAACCTATCCTTTGCACCAAGGCAGCAGGGAACCCAATTCTTATGGAAGGCCCCATCACTCTGTCCCCTCCCCAAGCCAAAGCCTTTCTTGGGACACATCAATAGCAGCCAATATTTTAAAGACGTGACAGGTTCGGAGCCTGGTGACGGCTGGGCTGCTCGAGAACATGGCTGGATTTACGTCCTCAGCAAAGAACCCGGTCACCTTTCCCTACCCTAGTGCAATCTTTTTTTGGAAGCCCTGCTGGAAAATCTGAATCTTGTGAGCCATCAGCTGTTTATAATCAGAGAAGCATATGTTTAAAAGAGCTGAGGGGCCTTATAAACGCCGTGTGCAAATTACCTTTGGGGCTGCCTGCCCCACCGCCCCTCCCCGAGGCTGCCATCGCTGGCGAAGGCTCAGTGTGCTGCGCAGAATTAGCTGTAACCCCATTGTGGCATGGGGTCTGTTTAGCTTTAGTCACGTCAGCTTGGCCCTGGAGCGTGGGAGCCTACATCCCTGCTGCACAGCTTCCCGCCCCCACCCCAGCCCAGCCCCAGCTGCAGAGCACTGCTGGCTCCAGGCTCCTGTGCCTTCACCCTGAGAACAGCAAACCTGAGAGCTGAGGAGCAAGATGTGGGTGGAGGCTCAGCCCCAGAGCTCGAGGGGCCTCTTGGACGCCTGAATCCAAGAGCACCTGGATCTGGGAGCCACTCACAGTCAGGGCCTCCAGTACTTTGGAATTGGTTTGGGGGATTTTTGTTTGTTTGTTTGTCTTTCTTGGCTTTCCTCTTTTTTTTTTTTTTTTTTTTGTTTGGTTTTTTTTTTTTTTTTGAACAGCTTTATAAAGAAATTCCATACCATACAATTCACCTACTTGAAGTACTTGAAATTTACTGAAGGTTGCGCAACTCTCCCTTTGTCTAGTTCTAGAACATTCTCTCTGTCTCTTATCTATCATTTCCCATTCCCCACCCTACTCCCTAGTCCAGCTCAACTTTACATTGCTATAGTTTGGCATGCTCTGGATAGTTTCCGTAACTACAATCATACGTTCTGCGTTCTCTTGAGTCTGGCTTCTTTCACCTGGCATCATGTTTGTGAGGTCCATTCACAAGTGTTGGTGCTTGGTTCCTTTTTATGGCGATATAATATCTCATTGTATGGAGAGAACACATCCCTTGACGAACGTCTGGTCTATTTCCACCATTTAGTTTTTCTAAATAATGCAACCATCAACATCTGGGCATTTTATGAACATGCGTTTTCATTTGTGTATCCACCGAGGGGTAGAACTGCTGGTCCCAGGGCACTCGGTTGAACCTTTTGAGGATCCAGGAGTTTCATCTCTCACATTCTACCAACACTGTCTGAAGTTCCTGTCCACGACATCTTCACTAACATTTGCTTTCTGTTTTTACTTTGCTAGTGGGTATGAAGTTAGCGTGGCATTTCCTAGAGGGTTAATGACAGTGAGCGTTTTTTACAGAAAGACATTTATATACCATCTTTGGAGAAATGCCCATTCTGATTGATCATTCACTTTGTTGTTGTTGTTGTTGTTATAAAATATTTGTTCTTCCTGATCTGCATGCTAGATCTTATATTCTAGACAATTCTAGACAAAAGTCCCTTATCAGATTTATCTCCTCCCATTTTGTGGGTTGTCTCTTCACTTTCTTGTTTTTGATTTTTTTGTTTTTGAATGGGTGGGTCTCATGTAGCCCAGGCTGGCCTCCAATTTAATTAACTTGAACTTCTGACCCTCCTTCTTCCAACTCCCAGGTGCTAGAATTACAAAGCATATATCTGGGGTTTCCTCCTGCCCCACTTTCTTTTAAAATGCTTTAAATTTGTATTTGTTTATTCATTGAATGAGGGTATATTTGTACGTGTGCGAGGCTACAGCACACATGGAGGTCAGAGGACAATCTGGGATATTCAGTTCTCCCCTACTGCCATGTAGATGTTCAGGTTGAATGTCATCCCTTTACCAGCTGAGCCCTCTCATTGGCTCTTTATTAGTTCCTTTACAGTGTCCTTTGACTGATGAAACTTTTAGCTGTGATGAAGTCCAATTTATCTCCACGCCACCTCCATGTTGCTTGTGTTTGGTATTATATCTAAGTCACAGTGTATATAGGCAAGGTCAGAAAGATTTACCCCTCTACTTTCTTCTAAGAGTTTTAAAGTTTTTACTTTTAAAAACAATGTTGATTCATTTTTGTCTGTGGTGGTGAGGGGACCAACTTTGCTTTTTTTCATGTGACTACCCAGTGGTTGTTAACCGTTTGTTGAAAAGGGTGCCTCCTTTCCCCATTGAATGATCTTGACAAGCTTGTGGGCTCTCAGGAAAATGCAGGTCAATGTGAGGGTTCGTTGCCGTCCATCTCTCTTTATGGCAATACCACGTTGTTTTTATTTTTGTAGCTGTCCAGAGCTTGAAATCAGAAAAATGTGAATTGTCCGGTTTTGTTCTCCCCGGTTTAAGTTGCTCGGTCTGTAGAATTTCCAAGCACTTGTCAATTTTTAATAGAGGAGGCTGTTGGACTCTGAGGCTTGTTTGAACCTGAGATTGGGTTGGAGAGCGTTGTTACTTTAATGGTGATATGGCTATCTTTTTAGTTCTCTTCTAAGAATGCCCGGCCATCTTCGGAGTATCTCTTTGGTGATTCTTCTGTTGGTCTGGTGAGGCTTTAGTCTGATGACTGTTAGCTTCTCTTCCTCCCCACAGCACAACTCCTGTCAGTTCTCCGAGGCAGTCTCCCATGCTAGCCCCTTCAGGCCACACTTCCAGCCCCTTTACATCTGCCATACTTCTGCACAGCCTCCCACTGTGTCTCATTGTACAGTTTGCTGCTCTGACCAGGTTTGTCACGTCCTGCAGACCTCCCAAGAAGGCACTCTCTCCTTCTTCTCCATAAACTTCCTCAAGTTGCACCAGCAACTTGAATCATCCTCCTGTCCACGTGCTTTTCCCTGTTCCTTGGTGTCCTTTGCCAAGTGTGTTACCCCTAGACCAAAGATCCCTAAGCCTGGGGTGACTCTACCTTAGTAACCTACAGTCCAGCTCAGGGCCCCGAAATCTAAATTAGGATTTAACTATCTCCTAGATAATCATTTTTATCACATATCTCCAGGATAGACAAACAGTCCTTTAGTACCAAGCCAGGCATCTCGGGGCCTCAGTGCCAGAGAAGCAGGACTTTGGCAGCTTACAAAAGGAATTTGATTTTCAAATTTCCTTTCAATTCAAGGGCCTAAAATCCATCTACAGACTTATGGTGGGGGTGGGGTCCTGGCCCTGCTTCTGAAGAGGGTGCCTTTGAGGGTGAGGCAGAAGTAGCTCGTGATACATACTTGCCTGGAACCATGGCAGGTGGCAAGTGTTGAGGGCTGCTCCCTAAAGCCATCCCCATGAGCAGAACAAGGTCATGTCATTTGGACCAAATTTGATCACAGCCATCTGATATGACCCTGTCTCGCTGAGTCTCCTTCTCCATCTGTACACAGAGGAGATACTGCCTGTGTTTCCTGTCCCCAGAGAAACAGGAAGGGGATCAAAACCCAAAGAGGTGACAGCAGAGTTGGTGTCCCTTGGGAGTTTAGGAGAGGGCTTTGTGCTTGCATTTTTTAATGGTACTGAGAATTGAACCCAGGACCTTGTGCAGTCAACAAAATCACTCTGCTACTGAGCTGCAGACCCTGCCCTGTGCTTGCATCTCATTTAAGCTCTGAACATTCATTTGCTTCCTTCAGTGACCCCTGTGCTTTTGAATATTTTCTGTGTTTCTAGCCCTCTGCTAGGTGTGGAACTGTTGCTATGCAATGAGCTGACACTTGTGACCCCTGCCCTGGGGAAGGCAGAGTTCCACAGGGCAATGGGGCCTCAGGGAGAACATTATACCCCCCTTTGAGACTAGGTGAGGTTAAAGCAAGAGTCCCAACTACAGGATATTGTGCTCCCTGTAGCCCCTGGAAGACTGTGGGAGACTCAGAACGGAACTGTAGAAAACAATGAACAATATTCGAGACTGCAGACGGGAGCCCCCTCCCTGCCTCTGTCCCTAGCCACCCTGTGCTTCAGGATGGACTGGGAGCCCATAAACTCTGCTGTCTCAGCTTTGATCTCCAACTCATCAGATGACGTGGTTTGGGAACCCTTGGAGGTTTCTACTGATCCTGGAATGTAAAGATAAAGCCAACTGAGAGGCCCCTACCTCCCCTAACCCCACCTCCCACCCCACTCCCCCACTTCTCACTCCCCCACCCTGTATTCACTCAGCCTGCAGTGGGAGCCTCCTCTGGATACCCCAGCCTGGTCCTCCCCCCTGGAACAGCTACACCCAAAGGCTGAGACGCCCAGGCACATGATTCTCAGGGCCTCCTGGAGTGGAGTGTTCATGTTACCTGCTTTATTTCCTGTGTGGCCTCTGAACTGGACATCTGAGGAATTGGAAAGATGGAAGAACCCAGGTTCTTCTTTCTTATTCTTATCCTTCACCCCTCCCCCTTCATCAGAGGGCAGTTGGCTCCCTGAAGTTCTTCTGGGTAGTCAGGAGAGTGGATTGGAATCCTAGCAAGAATGAGAGGTCCACCTATTTAGCTGCAGTGGCAGCAGGAAGCACCCAGGAGGTCATGAGCTGATGGCTCTCAGTGAAATTAGTACCTTTATGAAAAAGCATCATGTATTGACAATATTTAAATTAAGAATTAATGAGCCTATGAAATGAGACCCCAGAGAATGGCCAGGAATCTACCTGAGTTGCAGCCTCCATAGGCAGAGTAGCTTGCAGCCCCCACTGCACTTGGTGGCCAGGGCCAGCCAGACCTGCATTCCACTCCTCCCCTCCCCCTGGCTGCCTTCTGGATGAGTTCCCCAGCCACATTGTTCGCTGAGCTCTGTCCGCCTTCTGGGCTCTTCCTCTGCTGCTCACTGTAAAACCTCTCCATCATCTTTTCCGCTGTGGTTTTATTGTTTCATTTTATTATTCCAACTATATTAAGTTGGGAAGAGCTGCAGGAATTATTTCTGCCTACCCTTACCCGACTCCAAAGCAAGCCTTGGCCATTGGAGATAGTGATAAATCACCCTGGTTTCCTACTTTCTCCAGTTCAACTTCTCTGGCTACAGGCTGGTCTGGAGATCAGTGACTCTGTTGCCCCAGAACAAGTCCCCAGTTCCCCCACTCCCACCCAGAGAAAGGAGGAAAAAAAAGAAAAGAAAAGAAAAGAAAAGAAAAGAAAAGAGAAGAAAAGAAAAGAAAAACAGCCCAGATCTCAAAGATCACACGCTTCTCCTGGAAGCTGTGCTGCAGGCTCTCTGGGCCCCCTGGCTGAGTTGGGGCTCCAAGAGAAACCAAGGCCCGGGTGAAGGCCGGGGAGGAATCTGGGTTCTTTTGGCTGCTGGTGAGATTATCCATTAAATCCATATTCCTCACTGTAGAGTTCACGGATTCAGAGAATATGCCGTATTCGAGCCATCTAACGTTACTACAATATTGCTTCCAGATGAGCAAACACCGGCTTGCAGCCCAGCCCTGAGATACATGATGGCCAGATCAGGGGCTCAGCACCAAGCCTTTGTTCTGTGCTTGCCTGCTGCCCACTCCCCACTAGCTCACTCAGGAACCTCCAGACCTCCTGCCACTCAGAAAAGTGTGAGATGCCTCAGGGCACCCAAGTTTGTGGCCCCACCCCTCAAGCAGCCTCTGGGTACAAGGCCAGGACTCTTTTCTGCACTATCTTGCCTTGATCTGTTCTGAACAGGGTAGAAGCCTGCATATGTGGAGTAAAGGAACTGAAGACACCTTTTTTGTTCACCTATCAGGAGCTGAGTTCTGTAGAAGTATTCCAGGCCTCCACCTTGTTGAGGGGTGGTCTTCATGTCCTTTTTTTTTTTTTTTTTGGCACCCTCGCTTCGCAAAAAAGGACAAATCCCTGGCAGAGGGAACAGTGCCCATACAAGCACAGAGTGAGTAGTTAGCCGTCACCAGCTTGAGAAAAACTGGTAGCACATGACTTCAAGGCCAAGAGCGAGTAGCAGGCAGGAGGGGAGGCACCAGGAGCTGCCAAGTGGGTCACTGTCTTTCAGATGACCAATTCCTTTCTTATGCAAGGACATGTTTTGGACAAGGGTAACTTTGCTTGCAAGACCTTAAGACTCATTTCTGGGACCTCCATAGCACATGGTTCTTTCCTTCCTTCCTTCCTTCCTTCCTTCCTTCCTTCCTTCCTTCCTTCCATCTTGTCAGTATCACCCCACTAAGGTGGAAAGCTTCAGGGTGGGGACCCTGGCAGGTATCATGCACACAGCTCACGAGTGCCAGCAGTCCTGCATACTCTGATGTTGGCACCAGTAAAAAGTATCAGGGTTGGGAACTAGCAGTAACACTAGTAACACTGCTGAGAGACTGAGCATGAATACCCTTGAGCAGATTTGGTCCCAGCATCACACACACACACACACACACACACACACACACCTCCTCCCTCTTTCTACATCTATCTCTCTCTCCTCCCTCTTCCTACAAGTCCTCTATATGGGTACTTTATGACCCAGCCCAGGATCCCCCAGACAGACAGACACATAGCCAGGAAATGGCTAGCCAGAGTATGCTCTGGAGCCTCTCTCAGGATCCTTCCTGTCCACTAAGCTCAGGAGAGTCCAGGCTGGAGAGATCTATGGGTCCTGGCATGGATGCTAGGCAGGAAAGGATCCGACAGGGGAACAGAAAGAGGCAGAAAGGAGAAAGAAGAGGCAGGCTGAGGATGAGCAGGAGGGCATAGGCTTTAAAGATTCATCAGATACCTGCAGCAGCTAGTTGGGTGGTGGGACAAACTCAGAGGGAATTCCTGCAATCTCAGCAAGGTGCAGCCGTGTGTGCGCACGCGTGTGTATGTGTGTGTGTGTGTGTGTGTGTGTGTGTGTACACATGTGTGTGTACCTATGAAACACCATAGTCAAACTAAAGAGAATCTCTCTAGAGGATTAGGGTCACCAGCTCAGCCCATATGGGATACTCTTGAGATACCTACATCTCATTCCCTGTCCCTCTGACCATCTCCCACCTGGCCCTTTCCTTCAAGATCAGCTAGCCAGAGTAGCGTATATCTCCCAGAAGTGGAGCCTTAGCCTGAGTGCCTCCAAGCTTCCTGGATTGAGGAGCCAGCCACATGAGCCACAGATCCAGTGCTTGAGTAGGCAGAGACAGCCTGGGCAAGAACCATGCCGATACAAACCATAAAACTGGCCCCCATGCCTCCGCCAGGCCTCCCAGCTGACCTGCTCAGTGAAGGATGATGACCGAGGGGCGGTCACTCTCCACCCATGTGATACAGCTCAGATACCTGAGATAAAACGAGGTTTCCTTGACAACCTCAAGGCTACAGCTTTAGGCTTCATCCCTGTGCCCCACAAAAGCACATTTCAGCCACACCCTGCCTCTGACCTCTCCTACATTTATGGTTTCCACACAGTGACAGGGGCACCCCTGTCCTCAGAGCACTGACCAGGCCACCTCATTTATCTTAGAGCCCAGGACTGCATTAGTAGCTGTTTATATTATACTTTTGTATAGCTATTTATCTTATATACGTTTACTTTTGACTTTTGACCATAACTATCTCCTAAGTGATGTGATCCTCTCTGTGCTAGACTCAGTGGCTCTGGCACTAAGGAAAGAAATTAGGAATGAGGCACAAAGCTCAAGGGCTAGGCAAAACATGATGGTGGTAGACTGGGGACACATGGCAGGAAGGTTGCTGTAAGTTTGTGGCTATCCTGATCTGCATAGCAAGTTCCAGGCTAACAAGGACTACAAATCACGACTCTATTTCATAGGCACTTAAAATAAGTTTTAAAGAGCCTCAGTCCCTTCACCCCAGGTCCATCTAAAAACCTAGAAGGTAGCTTCAGGTAGCAGAATCTGTAGCTAGCTTACAGAGCCACAGCAGCAAAGCTGACCTCTGATCAGACACTGAGGTCCCCCTGGCTCTTCAGGACAGAACGTGTCCCTCCCCCATCATCAGTCCAGTTTGTGCCCCAGGGCTCAGCTTCAGGTATCCAGGGCTCTTGAGTAATGGCTAGGCAGACAAACAACTTCAGTGCTGCAGGCTGCTGAAATTCTTCAGCCTGTCTCCCAGTATGCCTTATCTCAAAGGCTCCCTAGTCGCCCAGCTCTTCAGTTCCAGGATTCCAGACTCCTAGCTGGGGTAGGGGAACGCTGGAAGGCTTCCTGTGGAAGGGGACCTATGGGAGCCAGTTGCCTCTGCCAGGTGGTGTGTAACTGGATGACTCACACAGGGCCACGGGTCCTGGAATTTCTAATGTAGGACAACCACTCTATTTCCGTGTTTTGAGGGAGCCATGAGCAGTCTGGAGCAAGCTCTACGTGCGTCCTGCATATTGGGCAACTGAGGGCGTGGCCCCTGGCTACAGGCCAGACACACAGTCCAAGCTCAACAAATCCCCACTGAGCAAGTCCAGGAATCCTGATGTCAGGTGTGGAACTATTTGGCGGGCCCCTGATTAGCTGGCCAACTACCAAATGACAAACTGAAGATTTCCACCAAATATGAAGCCTCCCCAGCTGCCCTTCCTTCTCTCTGTGCTTATTCAGTATGGCAAGGGTGGGGCTTCAAGGACCCTGGTTATTGTTGTAAAGAATCTTGTGTTCCCTTCTCACTTCCAGCAGAAAGGTTACGCGGGTTTCTACAAGGCATTGTAGATTATGATCACAGTGCCTAGTGCTGATTAGGGATGGAGAGTAAGACGGCTGCACGGTGAGCGCACGGACAGACATGTCCCCATGTGTTTAATCACAATTCACCCTACATGTGCTGTGCACTCAGTCTCTCTTCAGATCTTTATCCAGCTATGGGAAGCCACAAAGCAAGGGAAAAAAAGGTGACTTACAGGTAGCCGAACAGAACTCTGCATCCATGCCTCCTCTGAGCCTTTCTATCAAGGTAACTAAATGACTATTTTCACACCAGGGTTGACATTAGGATAGGTAAGAGAGGACAGACCCAGGAAGTCATTGCTTCCCCCAGGACTATTATTTTCTAGCCTAGCCCTGCTTTCAGGAACATTTTAAAGCCCACATTGTTGGCTCTCTGACTTTGTTTAAACACATGATCTTGTAAGAATAGAAGAGAAGAGGCACGGGCAGCCAGGAGTACAATGAACAGCTGTGGGGACAAAGGAGAGCCAGGAAATGGAGGCAGAAAGTGAAAAGGCCACCCTCCATTAGGGCTGAGACCTGTGAACCTATCTGGATCTCAGGGAAAACACCCTTAAATGCTTACTTGTCTCAGGTCCCAGGGTCTGTTCCCTTAAAGACAGAGCTCAGCACTCTGGTTCTTTAAAACAATTGTGTGTGTGTGTGTGTGTGTGTGTGTGTGTGTACATACCATGTGTGTGGAGGTCAGAGGACAACTTGTAGGAGTTCGTTCTGTCTTTCTACCATGTGGGTTCTGGAAGTCAGACTTGGGTCATCAGGTTGGTTGGCAAGTGCCTTTCCCTTCCGAGCCCTCTCACCAGCCCTGACATTCCAGTTCTTTAAGGATCATGGAAAAAGAACTCAACTTGGCTGTGTTGTCTTGCTTCTGAGGCTGGGAAGGGCTCGTTTGCTGAGAAAGTAAGTCACGTTTTATTCTGATGACAGGGCATTGCCTCGAGGTCCCACGGCTCAAGGTCTGTGGGACTGCTCCCTCCAGGAGCTGAGTACTAGGCTGACATGGAACATGCCCCATCCTGGTCTCCCTTCTCAGATGAACTCCCAGATGACAGGGCTGACATGCCCCATTGTGGCTTAAACCCTTCGAGGACTCTCCCTGTCCTCGGGGAGGAGCTGGGAGCTCTGCTCCAGCCAAACATGTCTTCACCTTGCCTTCCTTCCTCCAGCTTCCTCTGTACTCTCCTCTCCCCTGCACCTCCCTCCGCCCCATGTTACCCTTGTATGTTCTGATCTCACTGGCACTGCCTGAGACCTGGTGGGCCCCATACTCAGAGAGCCTTATATAACCCTGGCCCTGACCACACCCCTTTATCTTGTTTGTTTCTGTGTTATTTTTCTTGACTTTCCACCCATGGCTGGACCTGAGTCCCTCAGGATCCCACTGGCTCCCACTGTTCTTCTGATTTTTCTATGCCATCCCTCTAGGGTTCATCTCTCAAGATACAAGTGAGCAGAGGAAGGGGCTCACATCTTTAGAACATAGGAATTGGCCATGGGGGCCATAATGGTAACAAGAAATGAGAATAATGGTCTCACTCCTTGTGACTTTCTGGGGGAACTGTACAGCCTGGGCCATCTGGGAACCTACTGCATGGCTTTCCATAGGCACAAGGCCTACCCATTTGCCTCCACACCTGGCAACCAGCCCCAGGGACATGCACATGTATAAGAAAAGAACAGGTGAGGAAACTATGGGAAACACTGTGTTGAAAAAAAAAAAAACACTATGGGATTTTGTCCACCTGGGTATTAAGTGAACCCTGACCCAAGTTACACAGAGCATCCAGGTCCCTATTTTCCTATGAGTGGCCGAAGAGTAGGCCAGGGAGGCATTCCATGGGAGCCTAGATTCAACTCCTATACATACACCTGAATTCCCAGAGAGTCTGAGAAATATAGGCTCCTGAGCCTTACACACACACACACACACACACACACACACACACACACACACACACATTGAGTTTCTAAATCTTTAGGGCAGAAGCTATCTCATGTCACTCTCACAGATACTGAGTTTGGCTATCACAAGTTTAAACCAGGAAGTCAGAATCTTCCATTCAAAAACAAAACAAAACCAACCAAGCAACAACAAATAAAAATAGAAAACCTTTCTCCTTTTTGGCATTCTAGAGCCAAATATGTTTGCTGATGGGTGAGCCTTCAGGCAGCCCATTAGTATCTATACGAGCCAGATGTCCTGGTAAAGAGCTTTGAGGCTGAATGTATCTTGGGTTCAGGGTGACAGTCTCCAACATGGCTGTGACCTCTTGGAGTTGTCTCAGTTTTCCATTGTCTTCCATTATGGAAAGACAGAAATGGATACAATCTAATCATATCAGGTGTGTAACTAGACCACACTGCTGGTGGGACCTCAGGGCCTGGCACTTTGTGCACCTGGTTGAAGGTAGGACAGTTCTGTGGTATGCGCAATATGCCAAGCCTCAGAGCACCACAACTAGTCCCCAACTCCCTGTGTCCCTTAGTGCTTGGGTGTTAGAGGAAATAGAGGACATGATTCCCAACTCACTAGAGGGTTAGCAGGAAAAGCTCTAGTATGTTAGATACTACAGGAATCTTTGACATGAATGGAGAAAAAGAAAAGTTTCAAGATGCAGGACAAGCCACATTCCCCATGCACATACTATCTTTAGAATCAGTGATGTCTCCAAGGCATGTGTGTGCTGGCAGTGCTCAAGTCAGGCCTATTTGCATATGCAGGCGCAGTCTCCCTAGCTCAACTGCCTTCCGGGACTGAGTTGAGGTCAAGCCTCCTTTAAGCTAAGCCCACACTGGCCTTGTGTGGGAACAGATGAAGGCCAAGAGGGGGCCATTGGCCTTGTGAAAACTTCCAAAGCAAAGGCAGCCCCCGAAGGTCACCAGGCTGTCTCTGCAAAAGGAATGGGCCAGGTTGGCCAGAACGTATATGTTGTTAACCTCTTCATGCATGGAGCCTGGAGCCACAGCACAGGGAAAAGCTTCTGTTGGAGGTGTCAACTTGAGGTCCAATGTCTTCCCAGCCACAGAAAATATACAGCAGTACTTTTCTGATCCCACACCTTGCCTTCACAGGCTCTCACAGCCAGAGGCATTCTGGGAAAGTGGTTGCTGAGGAGAGGGTTTACCCAGAGAGTTGTCTACTACCCATCTTGGGTATTGAGAGAACTCAAGAGACTAGAAGCTGCCGAAGGCAGGGAGGCTTCCACTTTGGAAGTGCCCACTGAGGGAAGGGGCACTATGAGAGGAGAGGGGTGGTAGCCAAAAGAAATGAGTTGACAGGCTTCCATCTTTCCTTTTCTCTTTCTCTTCTGGCTATCCCTGGAATGCCACATACTACCAGATAGCAACAGAGATGACAGTATTCCCATTGACTATTGGGACAAGAAAGGGACATGGAGACTCCAGGGTTTCCCAAGGAACATTAGTCTGCTTGGGGTTGGGGGTGCCTACAGACCTCCAGCAAGTACCTTCATCCTTGAGTGATCCTTGGTACCCTTGCCTATAAAGAGGAATATAAGGATACCCTCCTAACAGAAGACTTGCTGGGTGAAGCCAGTTAGTCAGTCAGAGACCCCATGGTGACACTCCCATAATCTGGAGTGATCAGGGGACCAGAAAATAATAGCATTTGAAGCAAACACTGGGATTCAAGGAGGTGGTGCTGTTCCCGACCCTAGTAGTTCAAAGGGACTTCTGTTTGTTGTTCAAGTTCTCATTGATTCATAGTACAGGCTGACAGGCCTGGGCTGGGATAGATGGCAAAGGACAACCTTGTGCCCAATAAGGGTTTTCGGCTATTCCACATGTGGTACGGCTAGCCTCTTAGGCCATTTACTTGTGACCTAGTGGTAAAAGCAAGTTGGGTGTGAGTGGGTAGCTGACACCTTCCTCACCAATTACAGGTTTAAAGGCCTCTGTTCTCTAGCTGGTAGGAAATGTGGATTTGACTCTGGTGTCTGTCGCAGAGCCCACCTTCTACAAGGTTCCCTTCCCCCTCTGCACGTGACCCCTTGGAGCTGCCTAGGGCCCCATCCTCTTGATAGAAAATCACATCTGGCCCCGGATGCTCTGATAAGATCACCAGGGGGTGGGGGCCACAGCAAGGAGACCAGGAAGGAGAGCCAGAAAGAAAAACACACACACATCCAGGCCCACATGATATACAGTCCTCCTGCCGGCTCCGAATTGCTTTATGGTGTCACCTTTCAGCATGGAACCACTTATTCTGTCAGAGTAGAGAGCCCTCTACTCTGCCAGGTGACAACCCTAAATCGTGAGGAGCGACAGCCGTCCTCCTGCCTGGATTGGGTTTCTTCACAATGGAGCAGGGCTAGTGACCAAGGTCCCATTGCTGGCTCTGGGGCCAGGCCTTCCCTGTGAAGAGAATACCGCTTGAGGAAGGGCTGGTAAGAGGGTAAAGGAGAGGTGGGAAAGGGGGAGGTCAGGCTGCTTTGGGGTTTTATCTGCACCCTGGTGAGGAGCCTCGTACCCTAAGGAGACCCATCTCAAAAACTGCACCCTGCTGAAGGAGAGACACTCGGGGGTACACACTTATGATCCCAGACAAATGCCAGCCATACGCTGTTAAGCTCTGTAGCTACTGGCTATCTTTTAACATACCCCTAGAACTTGCCAGGGAGTACACAGAGAAGTGGTGTGTACCAAAGTCTACTTAGGGGAAAGAGTTACCTATACTTGCTTATGATGGTCTTTGGGATTATCATCTTGGGGTCTGGGGAGGGTTGTATTCACCTATGTATTAGCATATGTGTGGAGGCCACAGGTCTCATTCCTCACGAGGCATTTTCCTTGTTTTTTGAGATAGGGTCTCTCTAGTCTAAAGCTTGCCAAGAGGTTAACAGGCTAACGAGCCCCAGAAATATTCCTGTTTCCATCCAACTTACCCCTAACCCCAACCCCAGGAGTATGAGCATGCGCTACAATGTCAAGCTCTTTTTGTTATGCACATTCTGAAGATCTGAACTCAATTCCTCATGCTTGCACAACATGCACTTTGCTTGAGCATCATCTGTCTCCCTGACAACATACAGAGTTTGCTTCACACCCTGCCATATCCTCCTTGGTCCTGTGTGATGTAAAACAAGACTCTCCAAGGCCTCCATATTCTGAGCTGTACAGTGGAGGTGTAGTGGACTCTGTTGCAGGGTAATGATGAGTGATCCAGTAAGCTATACCAGGTACCAAGGATAATGTCAGCCCCTAGGCACCCTGCACTAGGCCACAGTCTAACAGGTTCTTGGTGTGCTAAGAACAGTCAGAGGTGCCCTCCCAAGCACACTGAAGAACTAGGCTTGGCTCTGACTTGGGCAGGGTGGGGACAAGTCACTGGGATGGAGACAAGGGCTCTGGAGGTATTTGTAGATACAGCTTTAGAGAAACTCTGAGCTGGTCCCCACATAAACAGATGGACCATAAACATCTAAGAGAGTAGGTGGCTCTCATCAGGAATACTCCATGGTTCCTTGATGCTCTGCACTTCAGGCTCTGGCTTCCTAACTATGGTGCAGCAATTCCTGCCTTCTACATCAGAAGAGGCTAGCACCACAGTGGAGTCCCCCAGTATTTGTCTGCTCAGGCCCCCATCTTCTCTCTGAACTTTGAAGTAGAGCCCAACTGTGGCTGGAGGTCCCTAGGTCTGAGTCTGCCCTTTTATCCAGAACTGCTTACACCCCCTTCCCAGGTGTGTCATTTCCCAAGGCTAAGTGCCTGACCTGTTAGCAGTGCCAAGAACCCCAGCCTGAAGGCTCTAACTCACACAGTTCAGAGTGAGCCCAGGAAGGCACCAGGGAGGCCACTTGGACTTGAGGGGGAAAAAACACCAATTCGTATGAACACTGTCTCCCCAGGCTTTTCCACACTCAGAGCTAGGGTCACCTGCCCAGGAGTTATCCTGGACTCTGAGAGCCCCTGGGACCCAGCAGGTCAAGTATGTTCTGACTTAGAAAGGCAGGAGGCCAGCTCCTCACTTCTCAGATTCTGCTGAGCTCACTGAAACCCTAACCTTCGGGCTTCCCCACTAATTTGTGATAAGGCCGCGCCAAGAAAAACAGCAGCTAAAGACCCCAGATTTCTCTGCAAATTCCAAAGTGCTTGGTTCATTCCAGCGGGGAAGGGGCCCAAGGCAGCCGTGCATGCAGAACCACCTCTGCGTGGGTGCAGGGTTTGAGATGGCCTCGCAGGAGCCTGCTAAGGAGGACCACCTGCCGCTCTAGGGAGATTGCTTCCAGCTGGCCCCAGCAAGGACAAGGACAAGGGTGGGTTAGGGCGGTGGCTTGTAGAAGCTGAGATGGCTCTCAGGATATGTGCTGACGTGGCAAGCTTAGGCAGAAGTGAGTAGAGAAATGTCCACCCAGGCTCCTGACTCAAGGACCCCTAGGTCCCTGGATAGATTAGGTAACCTGCTGGCACCTCAGACAAAGAGTGATATGTTGTTTATTTGGGGGTGATGTATGTGTACGTGTGTTGCTAGGAATTGAACTGGGGGTCTTGTATGTACTGGGCAAGCATCCTACCACTGAACTATGTCCCAGATGTGTTTGAGTGAAGGGCACACCCTTCCTGGAGGCAAGCCTAGAGCTAGTGACAGATTTTCAAAGAAGCCCAGAAGCAGCTTGGGAGATGAGAGCTTCTCTGGCAAGGCAGAAGACACTAAGGACAGGGAAGTGACCTACTCCAGACTCTGGCAGCTCCCACCCCACCCCCTCTGCTGATATGAGAGGGAGGTGTCTTGGAGTCCAGAGGGGCTTTGGGAGGGACTGTGGTGACAAGCTAATGGAGCAGGGCCAGAGAGAGGGGTAAGACCATTTCCCAGCAGGGAAGAATATAAGTTTGATTTTTCCCTCCCATATCACATTATTTCTGTATTATCCCAAGTAGAAGCTAACTTGGATATGGGAGCTATGGGGGTTTTAAAGCCATTGAGGACCTGTGCTTAGCTTGCCCTGGTGACTGTTGCTTCCCTGATGAGTGGGGAAGGATGGCTGCATCCTTACAATGGGCAGAGAGGCCCAAGGCCCTAGGCCCTTCTACAGAGGTTGGCAAGCTGTTGAGAACCACAAACCCTCCAGGACCCTAGGCAGCGTCAGATCTTGCCCCAGACTTACAGACCAAGAAAAGAGAGTCTGAAACTCAGGAAACTGAAAGTAATGAGTCCTGGTCACCTTGAGAGAAATAAGGACCCAAGATATAAGTTACAGCCAGTGGCTTCATGGTGGGGAATCTTGGGCCTCAATGGCCTCCTTCCTTCTTTCACCATCCTCCTAGGTATCTCATTTGCTGCACCCAAATGGGAAGCCATGGGTAAAGAGCCTGGGCATTCAACTAAATCTAGTCAGTCTTCTTCAAGCATGAGCAGTAGAAAAAGCCCATAGGACCTGGAGGGGCCAGACGTGGTGTCCAGTGTTCAAGACCATCTAGGTAAAATGCTGAGACATGGGCTTTGTGTTGTCCGTGAGGAGCAGGGATGTTTGAGTAATCTTCTGTGGATACTGCAGGGCATATAGTGTAAATTGAGGGGGTGCCTGACTCCAAAACCATTGCACCCATACCCCTATCCCACTGACCTTGTACACAGTAACAAATGCAAACCTCATGTGCCCAAGATTCACCTGTCATTCACCAGCCTCATTGTTGCCGAATCCTCTTCTTACTCTGCCTAGGAACCTCTGTCCCTTGCCTTCTTCCATCTTTTTCATGTTCCAGGACCATTGGGTGTTCCTTCTGCTTAGGACATGTAATGGTGCTACCCTCCCCTCATGCAGGCCCCTGGTATCCTGTCCTTTCTGCCAAGAACATCTTTGGGAGGCTGCACACCTCTTCCTTCCACCCTGGGTATGGTTGTAGCCTCTTAGGTTTCTTCCTGGCATCCCTCTAGAGAGTGTACTGTGCAGGATAGAATTGTGCTGTCCTGTGGGAAACTGGGAAATGCCCATGTGCCAGCTATCTTTCCTACAGGGGCACCTTGAAAAGTTACCCTTATAACTAGGATTGGGTCTTCAGTACCTTAATATTGGGCTGGTTTCCTGAAGACTCCACCCACCAGAGTCCAGATGGCATCTTCTAGGAGATTTAAACACCTATTCATAGAGCCAGGTTTTAGGAAGGACAAGGACCAGACTGGAAGGCCAGAACAGAAGCTACTATAACTAATCCAAGCAAGAGAGAACCCGGCCATACACAAGAAAGTAGTGAAGCTGGTATTTTATTTTATTAAAAAAAGATTCTAGCTTTCTATAGCAACTGTAACATACTCCCACCAACACAACAGCTTTAAAAAGTACACAGCAAAGGACTCTGGGAGTTAGGAAATCAAGATAGGATCGATCAAGTCAATGTGCAGTTGGGTTTCTGCAAAGGGATGGCAGAGTAAATCCTTTCCTCAGATTTCTGACTCCTAGTGCCTGCCCCACCTCCAAGCTCTATCTCTACTTCCTCAGACCCTTCTACCTCATTGCCATCCTCCTTTTTTACAAGGCTCATAGAGGATCACTAAAGTAGAGCTAGGCTAGTGACATGGCAGCTTGTCTGTGGGGTCAGTTATATAAAGGCCCAAGGTAGGGTTCTATGCAGTCAGACAGGGAGTGGGTGGGTGCCTGACAGGGGCTTCCATGAAGGACGATAGTTGGTATTGATCATGGCTTCTAGGGACTGAGTTGGACAGAAGATTAAGATTTCAGCTAGACTGTTGTAGTGTTGGTTTTGGTAGCTATGCCTACCAACAAGCCCACCCCTAAGGCTGTGTGTACTAGAGCCCTAACTCTGGCTCCTAGCAGCCATGGTTCACTGGTAACTCAGTTTCCCTGAAAGAAATAGAAAGACCCATCTTCTTGGTCAATGAGCAAACATGAATATGGGGCCTGAAAGCTAACCACAGAACCTGAGATTGCGAGTTTGAGGGAACACTGCCTGGCCTGGCAGAGGAAAGTAGCCTCCCAAAGAGTCCATCACCAGCTCTCTGTAGGCATAGCTCAGGCTTCCCCCACTTGAGGGGCATTGACCTTGCTTTGGCCTGAGCTCACCTCTTGCCTCTTCCCAAGGACAAGGGGTACAAGTGGGTTCTAAGGGTTCCACCCTCCAAGCATCCTATAGTTATTATCCAGAGGACAATATAGCATGCTCTTATCCCATTGACAGAATGCTAGGCCCCTGGGGAATTGATGGTGGCACATTCTGGTAGTATGTTAATAGTAGAGTCCTGAGACTAGAAGCCACTGTCACAGGTCAACCACCAGCACACCCACCTCATCTTGGACACAAAACACAGTGACCATGCAAGGGTGGCTATCTTCTGGCTGTGACGATGAGCCTCCATTACCCTCCCTGAGGGTGGTTGCCCTCTCAGCAACAGAAGAGTCCCTCTGAACAGGTCTAGCACTCCAGGTACGTGTAAGAAGCAGGCTGCATAGGTCTAATGAAAAGCAGATTAGTGGCGAGAGCCCTGTGTGCTGCATTCGTTCTCAGGTCCACCTCCCTTTACATACCCAGGCCTCCCACGCTTTGGCCCCAGCAGCTGCCGGACCCCCTCACACAAATTCTGCTCACCATAAGCTCCAACCCTTATGGCTGCAAGTAGTTTAGGGGGTTTATTGGGCCAAAGTGGACTACAAAAGGCATTTGTATTCTCACCACTCCCTACTCCAGGATAGTTCAACTGGGCCTTGGGCAGGGGCAGCTTCCTTTAGAATCCCATAACCATCTTATTCCTGTGGTCTCAGTGAAAATGCTGGCGTGGTTTTGGGGGTATCCCTAAATAGCTTCCTGGAGAAAGGGCTTCACTCAGGGTCTGCTACCAAACCCAACAAATCATAAGGTCCTGTTTCTCCTTTCCCATCTCAGGAACTAGACAACCATTCTGAGATCCCAGATATTTGTTTATTGAGCCAGGGTATTATTTAGCCCAGGCTTGAACTACTGTGTAGACAAGAATGACCTTGAACTCCTGATTCTCCTGCCTCTTCATCTCCCAAGTGCTGGGATTTTAAGTGTGTAACAACAGGCAAGCACTCTACCAGTTAAGCTATACTCTTAGCCTAAAGATCAGGAGTGATTCTCTCTAGCATCAAGCATACTTGGGGATCTCCTTCAGCCATCTCATCTAGCAGAGTTGAAGTGATGGCTGTTCTGGCCTCTAAGAGTGGCCTGCTGGCCTTTGTGTTCGTCTGGATCTCTCCCTATGTCATCCCTAATGATTACTCTGTCATCCCTAATATATAGGCCTATAGTCAACTGAGCAAATTAGTGAAACCCCTCAACTGACTCCTGGCTGCGCCTGAGCACTGAGCCCCTTAAAGGGCCTGTTCTTCTCACACCTTTGTCCCTTGAGCTCAACAGGTGGACTCCCAGACTTGTTTCTCCCCTCGCCTCATTGCTTCTCTACCCATGCCAAGGCCAGAAGGCAGGCTGCACGCGGGCGTTACAGGGCATCATGGCAGGGTGCAAGCAAAGGGGCCCGAGGCACCGGGTGCTTCCGACGCGGCCTGAGGGCCGTCTGACCTTTCCGGCCATGGGGCAGCGGTTGCGTGAGCAGGAACAATCACCCCAGTGTGCAAGGCACAAGCAGCCTTTTCTTCCTCAGCAGGCCGGCGCACACAGCTCCCAGCCTGGCTTCCCTTGAACAAACATATTTATTGTGGCCGCCACTGAGGGCCTCGCCTTGCAGCCGGAGCCTGGGGGCCTCTGTCCCACCCACTGGGGCCCAGGGAGGGGACCCCTGCCCTGGCAGTCCCCTGGCCAGACCCTCTTCCCTTTGGGTCCTGGCCCCACTGTGCTGAGGCAAGGGTGGCTCCCGTCACAGCAGGCTCCAGAGCTTAGGGATTCTGCTAGGAGCTTGTGACCACCCACAGGCAGCAGGCCAGCCAGTCTCCCTGGTGGGGCACAAACACAAAAACACCTGAGACCTCATCACATGGACCAAGTCCTTCACCTTTGGGAGCCTCAGTTTCTTCTTCCATAAAATGGGAGGCATGATCCAGCCTCACACATCTCCAGAGTCCCAACCCAGCATCCAGGAACTCAAAAGGGGTAGTTACAGCTGTCTTTTCTTAGGCTTGTTCTTCATCTCAGCTTCTCCTTCCATGTCCAAAGTGAAAGAGTTCCCAATGGCAGGGCTCACCAACCCCAGGTCCTTCAATTGACCTCAGATCAAGGAATCCTACATTCTTCCCTCTGATGTCACTCCAAACCCTTATTTTTCTACAAATCCTCTATCATGCCAGCCTCTTCTCCACAGCACAACATGGAAGACACAACTGAGCATGAAATTCCCCATGAAGATCAAACCCTGATTATAAAAGTCTAGAAGTTAGGGTAGAGTCCAAAGGATAATGGGGTACCCCAAACTTCCAACCAGCAGTTCCTAGGAAGAGAGAAGGCCATCTTGCCAGGAAAGGCGCTATAGGAGTGTTCAAGCCAGACTCAGGCATCCCTGTAGGGAAGTAGGTGCACATTTCTTTATCTCACTCTCCCACCTGAAGCTGAACCCCCCACCCAGCTGAAAACAAAAATGCAAAGTTTCTGCAGGACAGGAGGGAGACTTCCGGGCCTATTGTTTGCTCTCATTTCCTACCTCGGGGCTTTTGTGCACACACACACACACACACACACACACACACACACACACACCTCTTTCCTCTGGTTGAGTCCTGTTTTGTCCCCCAGGTCCCTGGAGCAGCTATTTCTGAGGTTCTCCAAAGAGGAGTCATGTGTCATAAATGAGGCTGCCCAGACTTCTAGCAGGCCTGGCATTGCTTTCCCTGTTAGTTATAGATGCCAGTAAAGTGCCTACCATAGCTCTATCTCCAGGAACTGGAAGACTAAGGTTTGGGGAAGGGTTCTGCTCTGCTTCAGGGGCTTCAGGTATAGGAGGGAGGGACTGGTAAGCATTTGAAGAGAGAGAAAGAGAGAGTAAATACTACAGAGAACGAATAGGTAGTCATACCAGGCCTCAAAATGAGTCTGGATGGCTGAGAGGCAGGGAAGCCCCACTAACTGCTACATAGAGGGATGAGGCTGGGAAAATAGAGGCTAGGTCTTCAGTGACTGCCCTTGATGGAGACAGCATCAACAAGCTCTGCAGTGAGTGGGATGAACCTGAGTCATGCTACTTTTGTAGGATACTGGATGGCTGGAGAGTGGGGTACCCCTCTTAGGACCTTAAGAGTTGAGAAAAACATCTAGGAACAGTGTCCTGAATCCTCCAGTCTGATATCCACTAGGTAGTGATTCCAGAAGTGACCATGTGGTTAGGAGCAAGCATGAGGGTGTACTGTTTCTTTACATCTTGGAATAAGTTTCCTGCCTCACGTTCTCTGCTGTGAAATAAAAATTATGACCTCTACTTGGGCCAGGCAGTGGTAACCTAAGCCCCAGACTGAGACACCAAAAATGATGGCCAATGTAGACTTCTAGGGTGACATCTCTCTGTGGCTAAGAGCAGCCATGTGGCCAAGCCTGTGACATGCCTGCCCTGGGCCTAGTGGAAGTGAGTGCCTTGAATGGCATGCTAACACATGTCCCATGTGCCATGGAAGCCTCCACTTGTCATCATGCAAGCTGTGGCTGAGCTGTCTGTACATATCTGGCTTGATATGTGCTTCTCAAGAAAACATGTTAAATCTGACAGTTCGCACAGAAAGGCACGATGGCACTGAACGTAAGAGTGCAGGAGACAGAGCAAGGGCTTGGTGATTGCATGGTAAAATTCTTGCCTGCCATACAGAAGGCCTTGGTTCCATTTCCAGCCAATGCATGACTCAGTTTTAGCAGGGCATGGTGGCACATATCCTAGCATGTGAAATGTAGAGGCAGGTGGATTTCTATGAGTTTGATGCCAACCTGGTCTACATAGGGAGTTCCAGGCTAGCCAAGACATAGTGAGAGACCATGTCTCAAAACCAAACCAAACAAAAACCCTCAAGAAGTGGTCTGCTAAGTTGCTGTCCCTAGCGTGGTCATCTCCATGTCTCTCTGTGAAGATAAAGCACTCACTCTGTGGTCCTGAGGACATAGTCCCTGAAGAGAAGAGATGCCTGGAGCCTATGAAGTAAGAAGCTATGGATAGTGACCTCCACAGCTGCCTCCAATCTAAGACTATGACATGATTATGTATGTGCCTTGGTTATGCCAGGCAAAGCCATAGCGTGAGAACTTGGTCAAGATGAGACACCCAGGACTCAGCTACAAGTGGGGAGCCCAGAAAGTGCCAGGTCAGCTTCAGGCTATTCCTGAGGTGCCAATTCATGACAATGCTTCAGGCTCTTTGCCTACCTCTTCACAAGGCTATGCTGAATATGCTGGCCTGATTTCCCACAACACAGAGCTGTGGTAGCACATTCTGTTAGCAGGGTCTAGAGAGGACCTCAGAGGAAGGGGTAGCTTAGATGAGAGCTGGATACTAGGCAGGACCTTCCTAAGAGAAGGGGGCTCAAGAAGGACACTTTGAGAGAGTATATTCCAGGAGGAACAATTAAACCTCTCTCGACTTGTCAAGAAGGACAAAGAAAAGGAGGGGAGTCTGGGGGGTGAGTATCAGTATTTGGAGGATGGAGAGTTAGTTCTTGTCTAGTCACTACCCTGTCCCAGGAACCTACTTTCCTAGAGCATTGTACCCTCAGCAGGGAGAGCAGGCCCAGCCTCTCAGGCATACTGGCTGCCTAAGAACGGGAAGGAGTTAATTCCCGACCTCATGGGCTGGCAAACTCTGACTCACAGAGCAATAAAATTCCTGTGTTTTAAAAATCAGTATATTAGCTTAATTTTATAGATTTCAGAAGTGCTACTTGAAAATAAAAGTCTCCTAATTATATTTATGATCCCAACGTGAATCTATTTGACTCCGCTCACGGCGAAGAACCTTTGTGTAAAATGCCGGGAAGGCTTCGTGCGGACTCAGCCCTAACAGGCCGTAAAACACTGGCTGGTGGGTCCAAGCCCAGCAGGGATCTGAGATTGTGGCAAAGTCCCTGGTAACACTGCAGCACATGGGACTACTGGGTGCCAGTGAGTATGGAGCCATGGTTCAAGTGGCCATGGGAGGGGCTGTCACCGTCTTGACACATACTGTACGTTTAGAATGTGCAGGAGGCATAAGCGGGAGACACAAAGGGCTTGGCACCCATGCCACCCAGAGGAGGGGCATCTCTGGCATGGAACCAATACTATATCCAACTCCTGTCCTGGGCTGGGGCTCAGGAGCTCCAGGGGGAATCCTTATCCTAGCCCTGCCTTGACCAAGCTCTCTAAGAGCCCGAGTTGTAGCCAAGGCAAGAAATTAAAAATATAAACAAAAGGAAAAAAGAAATACTTCCTCTGGTAGGGAGGGGAGGGAAGGGAAAGGGAGGCCCCACCAACTAGAAGCTGGGTCTGGTTGAGGGACTTTACAATATGGTTCTTGGTAGTGAGGTGGATGGCTGTGTTGTCAGGAAGCCAAAATAATCTGGGAAGGCTGTCTGAGGAGGTGACTTTTGCCTTAGCTATGCAGAGAGAACTAACTATAGAAGCACCCTACTATGAAAAGGGCCACCAGTCCTTGACAGATTGGTAAGTGTACCACAGGGTGATGCGCACCTCTGAGGTGGGCAGATAAAGCACTGTGGCCACCTTGGTGTGCCTCACCCCCACCTGCCAACAGCAGAATATGCTTGGGGTATACAAGGAGGCAAAGCTCGGCTTATCGGTCCCTCCAGGGCCCAGGAGTCTCTGGCAGGGTGTCATTAAGCCAGGCAAAGGGCTTGTGAAGCCTTGGTGTTAGGGGCTGAGAGATGCTGGCTGGGCCCAGGCCCTGGGCTGGGCCAGGCTGCCCTCTCAGCAGGCCACATGCTGCAGTGCCAGCTGCACAGACACTGTGAGGATTGTCCTCCTGCCCGGCCCGGGGCCTCGATGTGCCGGCTTTCCGCAGGAATTCAGAGCAGGCCGCGAGGAGGCTGTAATCGGACGCCAGCTCCGACGCCCTGTTGTTACAGGTGCAGTGTGGGTGCCAGAGGCCAGGTGGGCGGCACAGCACAGCCTGTCACTCACCAGATGGGGCCCCAGGGACCCCTGGTATGAGTGGAGGCTGGGAATCCATAGATGATAGCCTAGTCCTGTGTCTGTCCTCTAAACCCCATTCCCACATTACTTTGAACAAGCACTGGCTTTCCTGCTGGGTCCATGTCTATGGGGGTGGGGGGCTAGATGACATTAGCTGGACTTTTTGAAGTAGTCTTGAGGGGCTGCCTCATCCTGTACCTCCCAGGCTAGCACCCCATATTCTTCCTGTATCAGGCATCCATAGTCAAAGCAGGGACCCAACCCAGGGTAGCTTAGCTCCCTTAGTGCCTGCAGGTAACCACTTTCCAGCCTCCAAATGAGGCACCAATGGACCAGTTGAAGTGATGTAAAGACAGCGATGGGTTCAAGACCACTGTTGGCTAATGATACCAGGTGGTAAGCTAGTCCTGGTCACAGATACAGCACAGATAGGACACATATAAGGTGGCCAGTGTTTTTATTACACAAAGGAAAACCTCAGACAAGGCAACTTTGCTCTGGTCACATGTGGCCATTTTCCTTCTAAAGGGGCTTAAGCCCTCCCCTCAGACTTGGGGAGCTGGTGGCCTAGGAGCTTGTTCATGTTCAACCAGGCTCACCATCAGCCCCACCCCTTGGCTTTAAGACAGTGAGTCCCACAAAGCTTGAAAGGAGTTGACACTTGTCCAGACATTAGGCTCCCTTGTGAACACCAGATGACATCTACCAAAGCCTCTGGGCCACCCTGCCACTCTAAGCACACCTGGCTCTGTCAGTGTGCTGTCCTTGTTCAGTCAGTATCGGTTTGACCAATCCAGAGGATAAGGGACAAAGGAGGAACAAGCTCTCTGAAGCCCTCCTAAGGAATGAGATTTTGAGGTAGATCCTGAGGGCTGTGACCATAGTCTTCTTGTATGGGATCCCCTTCTTGTGTCCCAGCAACCAAAGACATGTGACAAGGGTGTTGGACAAAACAGATCCATCGTGAAGCCACCAGAACCTACTAGCCTAAGATCCCACAACTATTACCCTGTGCCCACGGCTCAGGAATAGAGCTCTGAGCCGGCTCTCACTTTCCCCCTCTGCTCTGAAGCCATGAAAAGCCACCAGCTGCTCTCTCTTTCCTTTGCGAGACAGACTTCCTCAGGGTGCTCCTCTGGGGACAGTGCCAAGGGTAGGGCTGGAAGATGTGAAGAGTATACCTTCATCTCTCAGCCCAATTCGAAGAAACCTGAACAACGTCAGTGAAATTGACTTTTGATTATGTACGTTTCACAACTACCTTCAACACAAAGTGACATTTTCTGGCTTTTAAAACACACTCAGATAAGGAACGAGTCTGTTTAAGGAACAGTGCTAAACAAACAGTGGTACAGGTGTTCAAAGATAGCAAATGAGTAGCAGATACGGCAAGGGACCCAGCAAGGGAAGGGGGTGGGACGTGAGGACTTGGAAGGCTTTCCCAGCAGTCCCTGGATTTGCTGAATGGACATAGTACCCCTGGGGTACCCTGACTTTGACGAAAGATCATTCAAGGCTACCTTCATATTTCCTGTGTCAGTAGACACAAGACCTGTGTAGGGGACAGAAGACCCAACAAGCTGGTAGCTGTAAACTCTATGGAATTACCATCCTAGTCCTGGAGGCCAAGTGTGAGGAAGGCTGATTCCTACTGTAGACATCCCACATCCTTGGAGCATGGGCTGTGCAAGGATAGAGATGTCAATGAACATGTCCCCGTCTTGCTTGCCTTATCTCCTACCTGCTCTATGGCCACATATTTGCTCCACCAATTTCTGTATAAGGACCTTTATGGTCACATAAGGCAGCCCATAGTCCATGCTGATTTTGCCACCCCCAAATCAGCTGATACACAAAATTTATTCTGCTTTGACACATGACACATGTTAAGACATGGACGTTTTCAGGGACCAATAGGCTACTACCCACCACAGAACCCAGCTCCCTGTATTCCCTAGACCCACAGCTTGGACTCATGAACCACTGGGGCTACCATGCCTCCTATGAGGCTTGAAGGACATCACCGTGGTCAAAAGCTTATACAAGAAGCTTCAGGACTGGGGACAGGATCTCTGTACCTGGGAAGAGTAGAGACAGTAGGCCAGGAAGGATGAGAAGCTGGGTTTTGACTTGTTTTGTCTTTGAGGAACTAGGGGCCCTGGTGGATCTGCTGATGGAGATTTGTCTCACTGAAATGATGATGAACAGGACATAGTTGGTCCTGGACATAACTTCTTCCTCATCTTTGTCTCTCTGTATACTCTTGCCAAGGTTCCATATGTCCTCACAGGGATGCTCATAAGTGGGGTGAGTGCTTAACCCCATGTGATCCTGCACCAAGTCTTCTGTTCATCCCCTTTGATCTCTGCAGGTTTGTTCAATTCTAGTCCCAGGCCTGAGATCCCTTTGTGTCTCAGTTCTTTAGCCACAAGTCCCATCTGTTACTAAGGGAACATTCTAGAAGGTTCTGTTGCTTCTTACCTGCCCTATTTCTGGGAATGGAAAACTGCCTACTTTAGAGGAGCCATGCCCAGGCACCAAAGCAGCTGGGCTCTTTTCAGTATAGCCATGGGTATATGAATAGCTGGGGGGCTAGGAGCCCCTCCCAGAGCCCCTTGGCCTGTAGTTTTTCTGGATACCCCTCTTGAGAGGGTCCACCCCCTTCACCCAGGCATGCCAAGCAAAATCAGAGTGACCATCAACCAGAGCTGCTGAGGGCCTGGCAGCTCCCTTCTTACCCCTATCCCCTGCCCTGGAGCTGCCACTCCTGCCTCTTAGTTACCTCCTGGAACCCTTGGCACTGGAGTTGAGAGTGAGCGTTGACAGTTTAACCTGTTCAAGGCACTCACTGTGACAATGCCAGATTTTTCCACATTAAAAGTTAGAAGGAAGAAAAATAAGCTCTGAAACAAATAGGTTTTGCCCTGTCTCTTCTGCCCTTGAGATGGACTGCTTTCATCCAAAATAACCAAGCCTCTTCTCTTGTCCAACAAAAGTGTCTCCAAGGACATTCCTAGAACTACTGTCCCTAAGAGACAGGCAGGTCAACTTGGCTTAGGCTATCCTGTACCTTAGCTCAGGCATGACCAACATATCAGGGAAGCAGGAAGTAGTGGCAAATAGCCTTTGTCTTGAGCTAGTCCAATGTGTACTTTCTCTGTGTGCCTGGACACTCACAGCTATCTAGCCCCCTACGCCCCAGCACTGTGATAGGGACCATGGTGACTGACCATTCAGCTGTGCCACTTCCATACAGATCTTTCTGAATGCAGTTGGGACTGGGCTCCCCTTGGCCTTTTCTCAGGGCCGTTTGCACTCTGCAGCTGAATCAATGCAAGGCAGAAATGCGTGGCAGGGGAGTGTTTACCGGTAGAGTTTCTGAAGCCAAGGATGCTCAATGTTTGTCTAGGCTCCGTCCCACTGGGTCCTCCTGAGCTCGGCAAACAAGAGCCTTGGAGCACAAGGGGCCCTCACCTCCCCAGAGTGCTGAGTCCAGCACACCGGACCTCGGTGCAAACAGCCAGCTGGGGCTTTTCTACTGCACTAAATAAACGTAGGTCAAACAAAGCAAATGTGCCCTAGAGACCCCCATGAGTAGGCAGACTCAGAAAGCTCTGCGTGAGCCCTTTGCTGTAGTCCACAATTACTGGGAAGGGCAGTGTAGACGTTTGCCCTCCCCAGGTGGCTGCCAGGAGTTGAGGCACTTGATTTTTCTCATTCCTAGGATCCAGGAAAGTTAGACTTTTGCTGCCCTTCCCCCTGAGCTTTTTAGATTCTCTGAGTTCTTTGTGGAGAAGGCTGGCCTGGGTGTCCCTTAGTGTGGGTCAAAACCAAGGCAGGTCTCACTGGGGATACCTAAGCCAGGGTCACAGCTATTATGCTGCGGCAGAAAGCAGTGTCTTAGCAATTATGGGCAATTGAAGTGATTCATGGGCCTCCAGTGATGTAGGGACTATTTTTATCTGTAGGGGTCTTGCAAGCCAGGGACCCTGTGCTGCTCCAGTGCAGGAAGTCTGTGGGGGTTGGTCTGCTCTTTGCTGTTTCAGAGCCTTCGTTCATCCGGACCCAGCTTGGGCCTCAAGAAAGAGTTCCCACCCCCTTCTTACTGTTCAGATTCGGTGTTAGAAGGAATCACGGCTTTTACTCAGACGCAAAGCCTGAGATATATTTGAGACCTGGACTTGCCGTCACTGTGCCTATTCCCTACTCAAACCACCCTTCACTCTGGAGCCTGTATTCTGTCGTCTCAACCACCCCCATCCCCCACCAGGGATCAACCCTGCCTGACTCCCCTTTTGCTGAACTTCCTGAGTCTGTACAGATGGACCATGATGGTCTATGTCTGCCAGCAGTGTCTAAGTGAGGTGGAATGGATGCTTTCCTAACCAATATCTTTCTTCCCTCCATATCTACCTGAATGATCTCTCCAAACGCCCATTCAGTACTCTCCTGGAAAGCTGATGTTCACTGACCCAACTGTGAGATTCATATTCCCTCTTGGCCACACATATGCAAGCCTACAATATAACATACTATAACATTTCCCATTTTAATTCAGCCCTATTCTTTTAAAGGTAACCTTCATTATTATTTTAATAACCATCACAGATGTTCCTTTCCTTACTGTGGTGTCATATCCTAATAAATCAGTCATAAGTTGAAATTATTTTAAGTCAAAAATACATAGCAAAGCGAGTGCGCTGTGGCGCAGCAGCTTGGGCGTCCGCCTCTAGAGGTCAGGCGCAGCTGTCCTTCCCGTGCCGGTTCGAATCCCGTCGGACTCCTTTGCAGAGTCTGATGGGAAAGATGGGGAAAAAAATACATAGCAATAGCTAGGGAGTTAAAACTCAGTCAGTAATGTGCTCACCTTGCAAATACAAGCACCTGAGTTCTAGCCCAAGAACCCATGTAGGGCGTGGCCACATGCTTGTGATCCCAGCACTGGGGAGACAGAAACAAGCAGATCCTTGGGCTCTTTGGCGAGCCAGCCAAGCCTAGCCTGCTTAGCAAACTCCCAGGTCAGAGACCCTTTTTCCAAAAAACAAGGTGAATGGTACTTAAAGAATGATACCTGAGGTTGTCCTCTGGCTTACACCCTCCCCCAAACACATATAGATGCATACACGTGCGCGCACGCGCGCGCGCACACACACACACACACACACACACACACACACACACACACACACAGAGTCACATGGGGTTGAGGGAGAGTGAGTGTTCAGTATCTCCCTCTTTTAGTGGATACAGCAGTACAGCTTCCTGGCACCCTGTGGAACCACTGCCTCCTTGGGCCTGGCTGTGAGTTGTACCTTTTACTGCTTGCTACCTGTCATCATAAAAGATGACCAAACATAAGTGTAACACCAAGACTAGGTTGAAATTCAGCACATGAGATGCAATTTCCACTGAAAACACACCTATTTTGCACCACAGTGAGCTTAAAAATCATAAATTAATACATTGATCATCCTCAGACTGTACCACAGAAGTGTGTAATGATGGGCAGTCTCTTACTGTAACTGCTTTTAAGACCCGGTCCTCCCCCAGACTCCTTATATGCTTCTAGATGTGTGTCTGTAAGCGTGTGTATGCTCCTGGGTATTTGTTTAGGTGAATGCATGGCAGTAGAAGTCAGACTTCACTGAAAGCTCAGGAAGATGCCAGCAAGGTGGCTAAAAATAATAGGGTAGTATCATTTTTAGCAAGAGATTCTGGGAGAATTTGTGGTCTCAGACAATTACCTTTAAGCACAGTTCTGGAGGATACAGATGAGGCCTGCACATACATCTGGTTTGGGGCAGGCCTGGCCTAGCCTGAACTCTGAGCTCAGAGTATCATTCACCCTATCTCTGGCTCTTCCATACATGGCTATAATCTGAATCATTTGCCTACCCTGCCCTGTAACACATACCTGCTGCAAGTCCGGAGCATGAGCCCTGGGGCTAGGCTGAAAGAAATTGAACTCTAGGCAGAGCAGGAATCAAGGAGCCTAGCTATGTCTTGACAGTACTACTTCCCCAGTTTGCCCAGCTCTCAGGTCCCTGCTGGCATTATGTCCATCTACTCTCTCTTTATCCACTTAAATTTTATGGACACCAAGGAGCATCTTTGCCAGAAGACTGGAAGGGAAAGATGTGACTGTCCTTAAACCCAACACCCAGATGGTGTTGCATTACTGTGGAACCAAAAAGGAGCCTTTCCAGGCATGAGGAAATTGGCCAAAAGTGGTAGCTTGTGCCCCACCCACTTAGGACACCCCATGTCTTCTCCATCTTGTCACAAGCAGGAGGCTAGGTGGGTGTTGGGAAGACAGCATGGAATGCAGAGGGAAGAATGTTTCAGCTAGGCACACACTGAATGGACCAAGCAGCCCAGCATCTCTAACAGCACATGAGCGCTTAGATTCTTCTAGGCCCATAGAAATGAAGGATGTACCATTTACCACAGCTTTAGTGAGTGTAGGACACCTGCACAGCCTACTGTGAAAAGAGGAATCTGAAAGCAGACAACCTGTGCCTGCTTCAGAGGCAGAGCCAGTGTGCAAGCGTTTAGGAGTTTCTCTTTTGATCCCTCACTCATTCATCAATGTTTCCTGACGCCCACCCAACAATCCAGGCACCATACTAGGTCCTGGAGATGAAAAACAAAAAAAGATACAAGATCCTCATTTGTAAAGAGAGGAGATTTTGGCCAGGATGCCACAGTCATGAAGATGAGGCCTCAAAGAGCCAACACACACCCTCAGCATGCCGTGCATTATTCCTGTGATGGACCTTCTTGTGTGTGCCACTTGGAGCATTTCTCAGTATTTTTCTCTCATATCAGGACCCTCTGTATGTGTGCCGGTTAGTTTTAAGTGCCAGCCAGAATCCCCTTAGAAGGAAGTCTCACTTAAGGAATTATCCAGAGCATATTGGCCTGTGGGCATATCTGCGGGAGATCATCTTGATTGCTAACTGACCCAGCCCATAATGAGCTCCACCATTCATTCCCTAGGCATGGGGCCCTGAGCTAGATAAACCAGTACAACCCTAACTGAGAGAAGCAAGCAAGCAAGGTTATATTTTTCTCTCTGCTCCTGACTGTGCGCATGATGTGACTTGCCATTTGAGTTCCTGTCTTGACTTCCCTGAAATAATGAACTGTGCTGAAATTGTTAGCCACATTAACCACCCCACCCTTGGAATTGTTAGCCCCCTCCCCCACCACTCCCAGGTTGTTTTTTTTGGCCAGGGTACTTGTCACAGCTACAGAAATGGAGTTAGAACATTCTGCTATCATTCCCAGGTACACTTTTGTTCCAATGTAATCAAGCATCTTTTTCTTTATGGATAGACTTTGTGTCTTGTCCCACTCTCTCCATGACGGTAGATGGAGTCATGTTTGTGTTCAGCTCCATTCTCAAGGGTACAAGGAATATGGTAGGGCTACCTTCTTTGTCTGGTAGTCTGCTAACCACCCCTATCCCAAGACATACTGCTGTGGTAGGGAATGAGGTTCTAGAGCCTAATTCCTGAGTACCAATTCCTTTAGCATTTCACCCCTTTAACGTGGTGTAGGGGTTTGGACCCATTGTTCCTCCCTGTCAGCTTTGGAGTTCAGTTTATTTGGGAAATAGATTTTTCTCCAGATTAGATTGGTTTAGCATTCCATATGAGAATTCTGGAATCTATACTATTCTAGCAACCCACCCAAGAGCAAGGAATCTCTCTGTAGGGTATTGAACCACATGCTTGGTACCCCACTGCAGTCTGAAGGCCTCCCCCAGAGAGTTCACTTCTGTGACCCCAGGAGAATATATTCTTTCTCATACTCCATTGGAATTTATTGATTGCTGGCATAAAGCAGCATTGTACAGTAGGCAGTGCTGATGGCTTTAGCAAATGAGCTGCCAGGTTTCTCAGAGGACAGCAAAAATGTACAGCTTTTTCCTCTCTCCCCAACTCATCACAGCACCTTCTTCTGCTTCTCAACTCTGACCAGGACCACCCTTAACAACGGAGACCGTGGGTGCCCTGGCTGCTTCAGCTCATAGTGAAAGTCCCTGTGATGTCTGTTTGATGAATTGTTTGCTCCAGGGTTTGTTTATAATCTTTGCTGAGTTAAGAAAGTTTCTTTTCTATTCCTGTTCTCTAAAGATTGCCTTTTTAACTATAAGAAATAAAAGATGAGCTGGGTGTAGTGGCACACACCTTTAATCCCAGCATTCAGAAGACAGAGGCAGGAGGATCTATCTCTGAGTTCAAGGCCAGCCTGGTCTACAAGAGTGAGTTCCAGGGCTACACAAAGAAACCCTGTCTCAAAAGAAAGAGAGAGGGGGGGTGGAGGGAGGGAGAGGAGAAAGGGAGGAAGGAAGGAAGGAAGGAAGGAAGGAAGGAAGGAAGGAAGGAAGGAAGGAAGGAAACATACTTATCAAATGTTCTTTCTACTAACTGGAAGAATCATGTACTTTTCCCCTTGATCTGAGAATCACACTGCTAGACTCTGATATTGAACCATCCTTGCTTTCCTGGCACACATCCTCTTCTTTACTTGTTTAATATACATTCTTGGGTTTGATTAGCTAGCTGTTCCTTTAGGACTTTTGCTTCTCCATAAGTGGCGTGGGATCGCACCTCCATTTTCTTACATTTCCTTGCATGGATTTGGAGCCACACCCATTAACTGGGCAGTGTAACTCCTGTCCTGTTTTCTGGAGCCATGTAGATACTTTATGAAGCTTTGGAAGAGGTCAGCTACAAAACCAGACATGCTTTAGTGACATTTATATTTCCTTCTTTTGTGTGTGTGTCAGGGGAGGAGTCACTGAGGACCGACTAGAAGGCCTCATGCTTGCTAGGAAATTTCTTCCTCACAGGCTATCCACCCAGCTCTACACTGACTTTCTTAAATACTTTACCTTCTAGTTCTGATTTTGATATAGTTCTAAGTGTTCATCAGTTTCATTGGTGTTTTCAAGCTTAACTCATACACAAGTGTCCAGCAGACCTTAGTTTTATTCTTTTTGCAGCTTTCATTCATAAATCTTTGCCATGGGTTGCAAACTGAGAAGTGCCACTTATTTTTGTGTGGTCCATGAACTCATAGTTCTTTACATTTTTAAGTAATCAAAAAACCAAAAAAAAAAAAAAAAAAAAGAAAGAAAAAAAGAAAGAAAGAGAAAGGAAGAAAGAAAGAAAGAGAAGATGACAGGAAAAGGACACTGGGAAAGCGTAAGAATTTGAGCACGCTCTTCCACATGGTGAACCGTGCGGGTACACAGCTGTGGCAGCAGTGGCAGTCATTGTTCACAGCTGCTCCCATTCTGAAGTGCAGAGCCAAGCAGGTGTCTGCCCAGCAGATGGAACTGCACTGCTGTTCACATTCCACATAGCCTGTCATCCAAGACTCAGTCAATCCAGCATTGTTGGTGTTTCTCACCCCACCTAACTTCTCAGCTGTCCCTTCCCTGTCATCCCCATCTTGGGCTATGCCATATGTATCAGGCTCCTAGCCAACTTGGTCCAGGCCCAACCCTGTTTTTCTCTAGGCCCTCTGCTACCCACTCTGGAGATCATGCTTACCAAACTCCATGCTCCAGGCTAAAAACTCAGTAATAAAAAAATGACTTGCAGAGCCAGGCATGGTGGCACACACCTTTGGTTCCAACACTTGAGGGGCAAAGGGAAGCGGATCTCTCTGTGTTCAAGGCCAGCCTGGTCTACACAAAGAGTTCTAGGACAGCCAGAGCTACACAGTGAGACAGTGTCTCAAAGAAGAGGAGGAGGAGAAGGAGGAGGAATAAGAGGAGGAAGAAGAGGAGGAAGAGGAGGAGGAAGAGGAGGAAGAAAAGGAAGGAAGGAAGGAAAGAGAGAAAGGAAGGAAGAAGGAAGGAAGGAACGAACAAACAAATGAACGAACAAACGAACGAACGAACAAACGAACTTAAAGGTTCCCACATTGCAGAAACTTATTCCTACCTGACCCATTCATGGAGCTACTTGAGCTCATGGTGATCTTGTTGGCAATGGCACCCATCACACACAGCAGGATAACAGGGGCTAGGGAGGTGAGGAAATTTCAGAGTCCAAGTGTTAGAGCAGCCTGAACTCAGCCTGGGACTGACTCTCCATATTTCAAGTGAAGAGATCCATGGTTGAAATGCCCAGGGAGAACCTTCCCATGAGGAGTGAATGTAGCTAGCTTCAGGCCCCAGCATTTCTTGCCCAGTGACGTTCCTCTTTCCTTCAGGTACTGAGTTGCAGGGGTGCTCTGGAGACTTCAGTGCCTAACTGGTTGCCAATGATCTACTTTGGCTTATCTCCATCTCCTAGTTTGTTATATCCATGATGGACACCTACTTGCCTGCACCGCAGGCAAGAGGGAATGATAGGAAGACCCCTCTTCTTCCACCAGCCTCTTATCTCTCCCTATTATTTTATTTGACGCATTTGAGGTGAAGTATATTGTAGGACAGCTTTATAATTATAAGATCATTGCAAAGTCAGTACAGAGTCTCCATATGTCCTCTCCAATGTCTTTGCGGGAGCATAATGTCTGTGTCTATTCATTACCGATGACCAGCAGTACCTACCAGTACCCACCGTGCCTCACACAGTTCACTCTATTTATGTCCCCTCATATCCCTTTCCTGGTCCCCATCCAGGATTCCATGAAACCTCAGGTCCTACCTCCTGAGGCTCCTCTAGGCCAGAACTATTTCTTTCTATCTTTGATGTGACCATGGGTTCTGCAAGGGTTCTGAAGTGTCTATGCTGAGCTGCGTCACATTTTTCTTAGTATTAGGTGAGACTTTAGATTAGAAAAGGAAGTTGATCCTCTCTTTATGACCCACTAAGGGTGCCAACTGCTCACACAACTTAGCCCCATGCCAGGGTTGGCTATCTTGGCTGGGCTGTATCTGTCTAGCTTCTCAATGTTTATATTGCTCTGCTCCCTTTTTCTGTACTGTCCTTCTAAAAGGCACCAGGGCCTGGCATTATGGGGCTCTGGAGAGACCCCAAGACATGGACCCCACTGTTGACCCCTGTGGGCCCTAGTGGGGACCATTCATGAAGGGACCCCCTGAGAATGAAGTCTGGCCTCCTCCTGGATCAAAGCCATGGGCCCTGTTCCCCGGGGACCGGGAAGCTGAGCAGGCAGACAGGGTAGCAGGCCATCGCCCCAGGCAGGCGTGGGAATCCACACATGGCCCCTTCTCAAAGGCGGGTGCTGTCCCCGGGCCCCGGCAGGGTCCTGGAGCCTCTCTCATTGGGCACATCCGCGCCCAGCCTGGCCCATGGTGGAAATGCAAATCTAATTAGTCTGGCATTGAGCCCGTCTTAAAAGCATTAACAGAGCCTTAAACTGTGCTGTCGGATGGGGGTGAAGAAACGCCTTAGAGAGAAATTACCGGATGGTGACAAAGCCCCAATTTATTAGTCTTCTCCAATGGGGACTGTGCAAAGGACATTAATTACTTTAATGGGACTTATTTTGCTTCGTTGCCCAAAGTAATTGGTTTATTAACCTCTCCTTCCCTTTAGGGATGGAGGGAGGGGCTGGGGGACCGGGTGGTGGCCCCGGGAGGGCCCTGCCCACTGTGTTGCCTCTGCCCAGCAGGCCAACTCTGCACCCTGGAGCAGTTAGCACTCTGTCCCTGCTGGCTCTGACTGACACAGTATCAACACCCACTGCGCGCCCAGTTCTGGGGACACAGCTCTGAGGAAACAGAGCTCTCAAAAATAAATAAATAATAAAATAAAATACACTGTCCCTAAGGCTGTCAGCTTATAGCTATCCCAGGTATCTGAAGAGAAAGATCTACCTCTGGGGAAGTAGACCTATAGGGCAGGCGTCCTGCACAAGGGTCAGGTAGGGCTGGATAAAGGACACAGGGAGAGAAAATGAATAGCCAAGCCAGATTGAGGTATCATGGTGGACAGTGTTCAAAAGCCAAAGGGAAAGTCCTGGGATAGGTGTAGGGGGATGGGCAGGGCTAGCTTAAGCAGGTAAGGCAGCCAGTCCTAGGGAACCAGATTCCTTGTGCTTCCCAGATGAGACTGGATAACATTTAGTTTCAAAGCAATCTCTCTGGCTTGAGCAAGCTATCTTGAACACACATGGAAAAACTGCTTATCCACACGGACAGGACACCCTGGAAGACAGCTCAGCCCAGACTCTGAGAACAGTGTTGAGTTTGCAGAACTTCACAATCTACCCATAAGGAAGGGCAGAGATTAGTGCTGGGCAGGAGGCCAGCTCTTCCTTCAGGAACTAGGCCCGAAGGAGGCCCAGGACTAGGCGGGAAAGAGCCTGGTGGGGGTAGGGCAGCAGCTCCTCTCAACCCCAGCTCTTGGATAGACAAAGAAAAAAGTTTCCCCCAACTTTGGAAGCACAAGTTAGGCTAGTGTACACCCCCCCACACACACACACTTTACCCGGGTGAGGCCCACGGCAGGGGCACGTGTAGATTCCAGAAAATAGATGCTGTATTTGACACAAGTGGACCAGGGAACATGGTGAGATGGAATAGGGCTGAAGGGTCTTTATGTGTTGTGTGGTCATGAGCCCCCTCAGAAAGTCTGCAGGGGTTCGCACAGACAAGCATCCTGATAGACTGCTCCTTACCTGCCCTCCATCTAAGCCCGTGGCCTGGTCAGGCATATACATGGAGAGAAGGCTCTCAGATTCTCAGAGAAGGGTCCTTACCAAGGAGGACCCACCTGTAGGTATAAGAGCCCAGGAAGCCTGAGACATAAGGTCTTGGAGGGCAGCAGAGCTCACAGTGGAGACCCTCCCTCCCTTACCAATACCAAACCCATTTCATCAGTGCTCAGTAGTGGGCGAGCCCTCTTTCCCTCCCTTTCTGGAGATTCTGTTTGAAAGGACCAGTCTAGGCCTACCTTGACCTCACCAAGACCTTGGGAGCTATGATTAGGCCTGGGAAGTAGAAGTCAGTAGATCAGCATCCCCACCTCTTGTCAGGCTTTGAGGCCTTCACCCTTGGGAGAGCTTCCATCTTTGCAGATATCACCTTGTCATTGATTCTAACCTTCGCTGAAGGGCAGGTAGCTCTTGGTCCACTGAACTGTGTGACGAAGATATTTAGGGGTGATAGGGCTTGGCCCAGGCCTCTGAAATGAGGGAAGGGTTCAGGTCAGGTTAAGACCATGCTTTCCATACCTTTCTTAGAGTGAAAGTTAATGGGGAGTCATGGGGAGCCCTCAGTCCATACCTGGGCTTTAGGAAGAATGAGGTTCTGTATCAGGCAAGCCGATAGAGCTTGGTTTAATTCCTTCATCTGATTTGGAGGTCCATTCCTTCAGCACCCACAGAAAGGTCCCACATACTCCAGTTCTCAATGTAGAGTCAGAACCCACCAGCCAAGTCTAGAGAAGGTTACAGGCTCTGTGGGAAGGGGCTTGGGGGACAAGAATGGGGGAACTTGTGAAATGAGGATTGTTAGAGAGGCCTGACCTCAGGATATGAGGCATAGGAGCAGCTAGGGATAAGACTGAGTGCTCTGCTCTGCTGGGGAAGCAGCTGAGGGCTGCTACTCTTCCCCTCCAAGACTGTATGACCTGAGGCCAATAACTAAGCCTCTCTGACCTCTGTCCTTATTTGTACAAGGGAGAAGATTTAAGATGTTAAATGTATTTAAACGCACAATAACAGTGGTGCCTGGGAAGCTTGATGTAAAAATGTACTGAAAGAAGTCAGGATAAAGGGAAGGAACCTAGAGAAGAAGCCAATAAAGATGCTAAGCGCCTAGGATGTCTTGCCGGAAGCCTGGGGCAGGGTAGTATCTGTAGGTTCCCCACCTGAGGCATGCTGGGTCTAGGATTCGAGTACAGTCCAGAGGAAGATGGGAGTTGGTCACCAGGTGAGCTTGTAGGTGACCTGGCAGATTATGGTGTCTGTGGGCAAAACATCTAGTTACAAAGCAAAATGTGCCAGAGAGACAAACCCACCATGGATACACTGTGGCAGATTTACCCAGGACTTTCTGTCCCACACAGAAAGGTTCAGAAAGACGAGGTTAGAGGTGCCAGGTTTGCCAGTTCTACGCAACTTAAGGGATTTTTCTGTTCTGGAGTCCTGTGCTCTGGGCTGCTAAGTCCCTCTCCAGGAGCCCCAGAGAGCTGAATGCCCCTAGTTTAACTCCTGTCTTTTCCCCCTCCTACTTGTAACTCAAGTGGCTGTAGAGCCCCTGGTTGGGCCCAGGTTGCTGTGTAGTTCACAAGGAAATATGCACAAATCACTTCTCTAGACATAGCCCATGTAATTCTTCTTAGACATTAGGAGTTTCTCTCCCTTGTTTTAATCAACAAGTCCCCAATAAGCCATTTCAGCGAGGCCATTACCAACGGCCCCTAATCTCCCGGGGCTGCTGAACGAAATGGGATCTCTCGGCTCTTTCGCTGAAAACGCTTTTCTTGTTTTCTTTCTCCAATGTGCTGGAAACTAGCCAACTCGCCAGTTCCATTAACTTAATGAGGGCTGACAGTCTGCAGCAAACGTCCTCATAATCTCCCCAGGACTGAAACAGGGTCCTCTCCAGTGCTTGTTCATACCCCAACCTTCCTGGCTTCTCCCCAGGATTAAAGTGGGTCCTCTCCAGTGCCTGCCCATACCCCAGCCTTTGCTGGCTTCTCACCTCTGTGTACCAGGTCCTCCTGGTACAAACCCAGACAAAGACATGTCTTTTTACTGTTTCTACTCAGCAACTCCCCACAGGTTTCCCTGGATTTTCAGGCTATCAGTGACCTTGGGGCACTAGTACCCCTGTTACTTTAGTGGGTCCAGAGCCACTATGTAATTCTCAGAGCTACCAGTGTGTCTTGTTCTTGGCATTCCTTCGTCCCATGATGCTTCTTTGTCAACATGAAAACTTCATTCTTTTTTTTTTTTTTTCTGGGCTCTTTTGCTCCTGAGACTCCCAAAGATCAAAGAATTTACTGGAACCAGCTGAGGCCCAGAGAAGCAGTGGGCCTAGGACTTTTCTTATCTGGCAGGAAGCTTCCCTCTTCACCCTAGCCTACAGAAGCAACAGGTATCACCTTTGAGAGAGGGCCCAGACCTGGAATGGCAGTCTCTACTAGCAAAACAAGGACAAGGCTGAGCTGATACCCAAAGCAGACATCCATCCTATCCCAGCAACCCCTTCCCCTGGTGTGAAAACACAAGCTTCATTAGTGCCAGGAGCTGTGGGGTGGGACTAAAGATTCAGCTGCATACCCAGTGGTCCATATTCTCAGCCAGGTCAGCAGCTTCCCACCAACCACCCTTTCTGTTCTCTGTTCATTTTGGCTCTTTAAGACAAATTCTTTCTATGGGGCCTTGGCTTGTCTGGAACTCACAATGTAGACCAGGCTGGCCTTGAACTTGTTGCAGTCCTCCTGCCTCGGACTCTCAAGTGCTGAGATTACAGGTGTGTGCCACCTTGCCTGACCGAATCCTCCTTTCACAGGCCACGCATCTCCCAAACCAGGCTGTTGTTCTGAGATATGTGCTTGTCCTGGGCAGGCACTCTTTAGGTGTCACCCTTATTCTTCAACATGCAATGAACATTAAGTGGGGACAGGATTAGTGATGACATGTGCCTGTACATCTGTGGAAGTTGCCACACAGGGGACAACCTCTGAACATGCAGTCTGTCTGCAAAAGGAGTCCCTGAGGAGGACTCCTCAGGTCAGCATGAGAATAGGATGTGCTCACAAAACTAAGGCATTATGCTTGGCATAGCCGTGCTGCCTGACATTGGTTTCTGGATAACTTACGTGCTTTTATTGTTTTGTGTGGCCCTAGTGGAACTATACAGAGCCTCCTCAGGCCACCCTGCTACATAAGCCTTAGTTCTACAGGCCAACTTACAGATTTTATCTCCCACCTTACACTTAGCTCTCCCTCTCCCATCCTAATGGTGTCAGTCTCCTTGGATGAACAGTTTCCTCACTCTATCTAGTCTTTTGAATATTCCTGAAACTGTCATTGTATGACTACAATAATTTCCTTTGTCTTCAGCTCCCCTTTCTGCCTTCTTAGTTACTCCAACTAGGGTCAGAAAATATGAAATGGAAATTTCTAGAAATAAACAATGCAAAAGTTTTTAATTGCTTGTCTTTGCAATAGTGTTATGAGATTTGTGCCGCCCCACCCTGTCCCACCTGGGATATGAGTCCTGTCAACCAAATCCACACAGTTTGTGGGACCTTCCCCTTAGTCACTTGGTAACTGTCTCCTTATCGGGCCTGCCATCTGGGTGTCACAGGCTCACCTTTAATTTTACTTAATAGTAAAATACAATACAAAATAGTAAAAAACAAAATACATCAGTCATGATGCTGAACATTTAGATATGCTGACGAGAGGCCATAAAGTATGTCCTTTGGATGAAAAGAATGAAGTATCTACAAGGAAATAAAACAGTTGTATGCTAGGTTGCCAAGACCCACAGGAAGAACAAATCTGTAAAATTGTAAAGAAGGAAAAGGAAGTCACTGCTAATTGTGTTGTCTCTCTAGCTACACGGCTCAGAACTGCCCTTGGCTTTGGGCATCTGCTTGGCATCTTGGAGCTTGTTCCTTCTAGGTAAAGGTAATGTCTATATTCATTGAAGTGTTTGGTTCACGTTCATCTCACAGGACAGACCACTATTGTGTCAGGCAGGGGCCCCATGCACGTGACCAGGTCCTCACTCTCCTTCCCAGACTCAGCTAGGAGAAATGATTGGGGGTTCACAAACTGAGCCACTCCTGGCTGTCCTATTTTCTCCAGGTTCTGCCTTTCACCCCCTTGACTTACCTGGCAAAGGCAGCTTGTTCTGAGCCTGGGTGGCCCCACTGACGGTCAGGTCCCTGCCTAGTTGGTTCAACTCCTTAGGAAGCTCTTTCACACCAGCCTCCCTCACACTTACCAGTTCTTTTGTGGTGTCCCCATAAGACAATGCTGATGGAGTGGGATGGAACTTACTTGGGGTTTTCTGCTGGTCTTACGGCTATTATGGAGAGTAGGTTCTCGTACACTCTACCCCCTTTATCCCCAGGACATACAGACTACCCTCGAACTCACTGTGTAGTTGAAGATAACCTTGAATTTCTAATCTTATGGTCTCTACCTCCTCAGTAGTGAAATTATAGATGTGCATAAACCTGGATTATGTTAGGGATGAAACTAATGGATTTGGTACATGCTAAGCAAGAGCTTGTCAGAGCCACATCCCCAGCCCTTCAGACTTCTTTTATAAGAATATTAATCCCATTCATGAGAGCTCTACCATCAGGACCTAATCCCTTCCCAGAGACTCCACTTTTCAATGACACCACACCAGGACTGCACCATCCATGCATGAGACAGATAGATCGCAGTGTAACTAACCATCCAGATCATAGCATTCAGACTTCGTTCCCTCAAGTTCATGTCCTTTTCACATGTTCACACAGTCACTGAATCCCCAGAGCCTTCAAGATCTTATCTTATCCAGTACTTATACAAGAGTCTTCAGTGTCCAAAATGAGTGAGCCTTGGATCAGACTCATCCTGTTGCATATTGGTCTCCATTTCTATTAGCCTTTGAAATTACAAAGGCTACGAGCTTTCAAATTATTATAGTGGGGCTGGCCTGGTTCTGAATCTGAGTGGAGACATCTGTCTTCAGCTCCTATACCTGGGAGAGATGGCCCCATGAAGGCCACCAAGACCTGACACTCACTGGAGGGGTAGTCACTGTGCTAACACTTCACTTGGCTACCAAAGCCCCAGCTGGAGCATCTCAGAGCCACTGCACTGGAATTCAGGAAGCAGAGGCTTGAGATGTAAGGGATAAGTTACCCCTATACTTCCTGAAATGCCTCTTGGTCTCTGTGTCACCTGACAAGCAGCATCAATCCCCCTACCCCCCCCACCCCCCCTCCCACATACACACTGTGTTCTGACCTCTGACCTTTCTGCTTTCTCAGGAACATGCCTCTTTTCATTCTTTTCTATCTGCCTGGTTGGTTTAAAAGAGAGTCTTACTGTGTTTCTTGTTGTGTGGCCCTGCCTGGCCTGACACTAGCTGAGGCTGACATGAACTCTGTCTAAGCAGTCATCCTGTCTCAGCCTTCTGAGTGCTGGGGTTAGAGGATTATGCCACTATGCCTGGAGTCATTTCATTCTTTTCTTCCTCCTGGAAGTAGCTGAGTATTCTCCAGATGTGTATATTTTCCTCTCCTTGTGAAGGTCATTGGCTTGTGATTCACCTTTCACCTTATACTAGAACCAATCAAGAGAAGCCAGGCAGCACCGTCAACACTTTGCTGAGGGACAGCCTCTGCTAAATTGCCTTGTTCACTTCTCAGAAGTGCCATCCTGTACAGAGCACTAGGGTCCTGGGACACAATGCCACTGGGTTCTTTGCTATTTCATTACCCTGTGTTTCTACCAAGTCCTCACCAGCCTATCCTTTTCTGCCTCCGTTCTCACCAGCATCCTAACTGCAGCCCTTTGCCCATGCCTAGGAAGACTGAGGCTGTCTCTAAAGCTTTGGTCTTCCAAGCCATCCTCAGTCTCTCTTCCTGTGCTTCACAGGCCCCTATCTGATCCTCTCTCCAACACTGCCACTGTATCTTTCATCAGCACTCTTTCTCAGAGTCAAGTTCAGTACTAGCTGTAATTATCACAAAATGCCTTAGACTAGGTGATTTACAAATAATGAAGATTTACTGTGCACAATACTAAAGACAGAGAAGTCCAGAAATCTAGGCTCTGGCAGATTTAGTATCTAGTGAGGACTATGTCTGCCACATAGATAGTGTCTTCTTTCTGTGTGTCCTGTGGCAGATGGCAGAAGGGCAGAAAGAGATAACTAAACTCCCTCAGGCTTCTTGTATAAGATCATTAACCCTATTCATGTGGGTGCCCCTCTCATGACCTAATGTCCTCTCAAAGGCCCCACCATATTCTCCTTGGAGATGAAGTTTTTAGTGTATGCAGACACTCAGACGCAAGAGCCTTGACTCTGGGGAAACAGAATCACCCTCCTCTTTCAGCTCTGGGACAGTTAAAATAGGTGACCTTTGCGTTGCAGCCACCTGCCCCTGAGACCCTGCAGAATGTTAGTGCCAAACAAGAATGTCTGCTATGGCTGGCCTGGGTGGGGGCCCAGCAAGGGGTGGCTCACATGGATGGCTAATATGGAAATAATTTGACAAAGACATAAGAACCATCCATTGAACACTCTACGTGATGAGACATCACTTAGGCCTGCCAAAAGAGTCAAAGTTCACTGTCCTGTTTTTTGATAATGAACCGTGGGCTACCCAGAGAATGCGGATATCACTGGGTGTAGCAGGGAGCTGCAACAAGGATGCAGTGTGGGTTGGGGGAATCACAGGAGCTGTGCTTTGTCTGTTGGAAGCATCCCCTGTGATCCACGGTCTGGGGATTGGGCAGAAGGGGTAAGGATGGGCTACTGTGCCCACAGAAAGGAATGAGAGCAACTTCAGGGCACACTAGTGCCTTCCTGGGTTCCTGGGACACCCTGAGAAAGGGGTTCTCTCTACCCTCCAGAGCTTCCCTATCTCTCTAGCTGAGCTCTCTGCAGAGATTTGCAGGGAAGCCACTCCTGCCACAAAGCTCACCTCAGTGCACACGTCAGCATGGTCACACCCTGTGCAGCCATCACCACTAGCTTACCGTAGAGCGTTTCATCACCCTCAAAAGCCACCTTCACCCATCAGCAGTCACTCCGCATCCTCCCCTGCCTAAAGAACCACCGAGCTCCAATTTCCACAATGTGCTATTCTGAGCATTCTGTAGAGCTGGGACTCTCTGGCCTGGGGTCAATTGTGGCTGGCTTCCTTTTACCTAGCACAATGCCCTGTAGGTTTATTCATTTTGTGATATGTGTCAAAATGTCACCACTCTCAGTCTGTGTGACTGAATGATACTCAATTGCATGGACAAACCATGCTTGTGTGCTTGTCGGCCGACTGATGGTTTTTTTGATCTAGTCTGAAGAGCACTGCTTTGACCCTCACATCTGTGTTCTTATATGAATTTGTGTCTCCGTTCATATGTATATATAGAACCGTGGTTATTAGGGATCAAATTTTTTTAAGACCGCCCCCCCACACACACACATCCTGCTTCCACACAGCAGAGGACACACATTTGGTTGGTCAGTATATGGCTGTCACTTTAAAAATGTGACGTCATCTCTGAGGTGGGGGAATCCCAAGGCTGGTGAGCGAGAGCCTGTCTGGCTTTGCACCCACAGGAAACTCTGGTACTCAGACCTTGGAAAGGGAATGTATGTCCTAGCACTAGCCACAGGCCTGAGGCCTAGCACTGACCACACCTTTGCAGGGGGAACATGGATGCTCACCCTAAGGAGAACCTTATGACAGCTCATGTAACTGTGTTAACGGCAGACAGCTGCATAAGGGGCTCTCAGCAATGGGATGAAGCAATGCCGAGACAGGGCTGAGTAACCTCTGCTCAAGTTTATCTACTTGTTTGTTTGAGACATGGTCTCATTCTCTGACCTCATGCTCACAGCAGTTCTTCTGCCTCAGCTTCCAGAGACCTAGGATTATAGGTATGTGCAACCATACCAGCTCTTTTTTTTTTTTTAATTGAATCACCTAACTTAAAAGATATATAATTTAATATATATATGAAAACAAAAACCAAGGGATGAAGATGACAGGATTCAGGTTGGTGGTTACTACAGCCAAGACTGGAAGGTCTCAAGACCACAATCACTGTTGAGAAGGGGCCCTGCCCAGTGAGATATCCATGGAATCCCACTTTTCACCCACTTTCAGGCCTCTGGAGGATGGTAGAAAAAGGCTAGAGTCATATCTCCTCAGGCCAGGCCTGGAATGAAGGGTTTCAGGCAGCCTCCAGTTCGTCAATCCAGCTTTACTGGAATTGTTGTCTGATGGCTCATGTTCCTAGGAGTCCATAAGGAAACCTTTACCTAGCCCAAGGCTATGCAGGCACTCTGTGGCCTTTCACAGCCTGATCTCTCCAGCTTCCTGTTCAAGGCCTGACTAAGCTAGCTTTGCAGCTGCAGTGAGGGAGGAATCACAGTGTCTGTCTCTTCTTGTGGTGTCCAAGCACATTAACAGAGAACATTGGTTCCCTGTTGAAACAGCTTCAGTGATAAAGCCAGTGGCCACATACCTGTTTATAACATCTAAGGTCTTGCTCCACCCGATTACCCTGCCACCCTTGACGCTTTACCAGAATTTTTCTTTATGCTGTGTATGTGTCAAAAATTTGTTTGACTGGTTGGTTGAAACGTTTATCAAAAGATGGCCTACTGAAAAGGAGCTGGGGATGCCTGATATTCCTTGGTTTAGTGTTGATGAAGGGATTTTAAGGCCCAGGGAAACTGCTTTGTAAAACCTAATCCTTCACAATGGGAAGGTCCAAGACATACGCCCTTTACAAATCCTGTAATACGAAAACTGGTGAGAAGGGCACCAGCACATTTGAAGAGTTTTTGTTCTTGTCTTTTTCCTTGTGCCAGACCTTAGGGTTGGAGCTGCTGTTGCTTTTTTAAATGAATTTAATGCAATGGGTTTAATTGGGCCCTGAGGTAGCAAAGGCCAGGTGGCAGCATTGAATCGCCAGAGGCAAGTTGATCTTAGTTATTATAATGGAAAGTGTAGATAAATCAAGGTTCATAATGACCTAACCCAAGACAGTCAGCACAGGAGATGTACATGCTATAATGGCGGGATTTGTATGGACCTTTGGTACTGGCTAATCAGTCACGGTGTTTCCAGGCATGAAATAGGAAGCCTACTCCATTTCTGTTTGGTCTGTATATGCAGGGGAAAAAAGTCTCAAACAAATGGAAGAAAGACTCCATTGGATCTTGGCAAAAGGCAATCTTGGCCAGTGAACCAATTTTCAGACTTGAGCCAGTTTGCAGATTCAGAACCGATTGAATGAAGTCCTCCCGAAGAACCTTGAGAAGACACCTAAAGTTCTGCTGTTAGCCTTTCTCCAGTCCTTCCCAAGAGGGACCTACAGCCTTTTACAAGAGTACACTGAAAGAGCTGAGAGTGCTACCTCTTGTTCCCAAGGCAGCTAGGAGAAGACTGACTTCCAGGAATCTAAGAAGATCTTAAAGCCTCCCCCCACATACACACACACACAGTGACACACCTACTCCAATAAGCCCACACCTAATAGTGCTACTCCCTGTCCCAAGTATATTCAAACCACCACAACGGTTTTTTTAAATGTTTTTTATTATGTATGAATGTGTGTGTGCATGTATGTCTCTGCCCCATGCACCTGCAGTATCGTTGAGACCAGAGGACTGCTTCAGAGCCCCCGGGACTGGATTTACAGATGGTTGTGAATTGTCATGTAGGTGCTAAGACTCAAACCCAGGCCAGGCAGTGGTGGAGCCTGTATCCCCAGCACTCAGAAGGCAGAGAAAGGTAGATAGATCTCTGTAAGTTCCAAACCACCCTGGTCTACAGAGAAAGTTCCAGTGCTGCACAGAGAAATCCTGTCTGGGGGGCTGGGGGAAAGAATCAAACCCAGATCCTCTGGAAGAGCAAGCTGGTACCCTTTATCAAGGAGCCATCTCTCCAGCCCCACAGATAAGAACGAGTTATAACCTCCTTGGATTCAAGTCAGTGGCTGCTTCTCACTGTTCAGTGCTTGGCTGCCTATAAGTCTCACCTGGGAACAATCTAACAGCTCTATTAGCTTTGGCACTATTACAGTTAATGTCTTCATTTTATGGTCTAATTACTTATTGCTAACAGATAGAAAGATAATGGATTATTAACTTTCAATCTTTAGTAAAACCAGGCTTGCCCCCTCTTCCAATCCTCATGTCTTAACCTCTAGATTTCTGGGATTACATACATGAACTACTATGTCCGTGCCCAGCAAGGTCAGGACTCTGCTAAATGCATTTCTTTGTTTGGTTGTTTGGTTGGTTGGATTTTATTGTTTAGTTTTGTTTTTATTTTTGTTTCGTTTTAGTTTTCAGAGAGGGTCTCTCTATGTAGTCCTGGTTGTCCTTGAACTCACTATTTAGAGTAGGCTGGCCCTGAACTCACAGAAATCTACCTGCTCTGCCTCCCAAGTGCTTTACTCTAACTTTGAATTATATTTGTGTGGGGCCGGGTGGGAGGTCCCTGCCGCAGCATGAATGAGGAGGTCAGAAGACATGTGAGAGTCAGTCTCTTCTTACAACATATGGGTTCTGGGGATTGAACTCAGGTCACCAGGCTTTAGCTGTTGAACCCTTTTGCCAGCCCAATCCTTCCACCTTCTCTCTCCTTTTCTCATCTTAATGCACAGGCTGGGATTTCATGGACTCTGTTAGAAAATATGGGACATACCATGTCAGGAACAAAATGATTTCTCCATGACGCAATGTGTGCTCAGTGTTTAGGATAGTTTTTTTGTTTGTTTCAATTTTCATTTTTGTTCTTTTTTTTTTTTTTAATTGTGTTTCCTACTTTGCTAGGAGTTGTGTTTTTAATTAGGACTAGGGCCTTGAACTTTATCAAGTGCTTTTCTGCATCTTTTGAGTTGATTATATGTTTTCCCTTGTTCTGTTGATGTGGTGAGTTCTGTTGATTGATTTTCAAATGTTTAGGCAGCCTTGCATAACTGGATTAAGCCGTGCTGATCCTGCATCTTGACATGAGCCCTGGATCTCACTGGCTGCTGGGTTTTAGAAGCTGCCTCCACATCCAGGACAGACATTGATTGCCCTTGAGTTTTCTTTCAGGAATATCCTCATCAGATTTGAGCATCAAGGTCAGACCACCTCAGAAAAGCCCTGTGAAAAGCTTTGTATATGGCTGGGAGCTTCTTCCTTGCTGGGGAGTACCCACTGGTGACGTCATCTAGACCAGCTTCTCTGTAGAAAGATCGTTAAAACTCAAGTTTAATCCCATTCACATTGGGCAGTTTGAATTTATTTCTTCTTTTCTTAAAACATGTTTTGATGAGCTAATCTATTTAATCTGTATTATCAGAATTATTTTTCTTCACATTATTCTCTGACTAGACTTTTGTAAATGTCTCTAACTCCATAGTGGTGGCGGTCATTTCTTTTTAAACTCCCAACCTTGGTCATTTGTGCTTCCCTTTACCCCATCCCATCTATCTTGCTAAAGTTTTATCAGTTTTATTAGTCTCTTTGGAAAGCCAAATGTAAGCTTTGTTGATTTTCTTTAACGCAACATTCATTTTTTGATTTCATCAACTTACATCCTTATCTTTATTGTCTCTTTCCTTCTACTTCCTTTGGGTTTAGATTTGGTGTGTGTGTGTGTGTGTGTGTGTGTGTGTGTGTGTGTGTGTCTTTAACTTGAGCTGGATCTCAGCCTCTCCTCTATCACATTTTAAGCCAACCATTATCTTCCCCTCAATGTCCATATCTCAATATACATCCAACATTTATTTAACTATAATTTTGAAGATACGATTTTTAAATTTATATTATGTTTGTTTATATGTGTATATGTTGGGGGTGGGGGGAATACATGTGCCATGGCCCATATGTGGAGATCAGGGGACAACTTTTGAGAGTTGGTTTTCTTTTTCTACCAAGCTAGTCCTTGGGATCAAACTCAGGTCTTTAGGCTAGGACGCAAGCACCCTTACCCACTGAGCCATCTTGCTATTTTTAAAATCTCCATTTTGCTAAATTAGTGTGGGTTGGCCTCAAACTTGTGATCTTTAAGACTTGGCCTCCTGAGTTGCTGAGATTATAGGTGTATACTCCACATTGAATTTAGCTGTAATATTTGATGCATTTTTTTATTATTCAGTTAAAACTATTTTCTAATTCATGTAACTTTTTTTTTCTTTGACCTTGGGTTACTTAGATCATTTAATTTTCAAAACACTTGGGGATTTCCTAGTAATATTTTTGATTTGTAGTTTAATTTTATTGTGGTCAAGGACTATGCTAAACACCATTTAATTTATTTGAAATTTGTTGAAAGTTGCTTTTAAAACCTAGCACTTGGTATCTTTGTAAATACGTGTGTGTGCTGGCCTGCAGTGGTGTGGCTTTTGTCCCTGTCAGGGTAGACTGACACTCAGATTCTTCATATTGGGCTCTGCCAGTGCGTTGGTATCCATTGCCAAGGAGGTATGTTCAGATCAATCAATGTCTCATCATGGTTGTGGATTTGCTCTTCCCACTTTGTTTTCCCCGTGTGCTTTATACTTTTAAGGTTATACTTGTAGGCTCATCAGATTAGAGATTGACCTTTTCCTGCTGAACTGACTTTTTTTTTTTCAGATAGATGTGGGTGGAAACCCTGGGCAACCTTGAGTGCCTTTCTTCAGGTGCAGCCCACTTTTTTTTTTTTTTTTTTTTGAGACAGGGTCTCTCACTGGCTGCCCCAGGAATCTTGTCTCCAGTCTCCAGCCATAGGATTGCAAACACATGCTACTATGCCTAGATTGTTTTGTTTTGTTTTGTTTTGTTTTGTTTTGTTTTGTTTTGTTTTTTTAATGTGGGATCTAGGAAAGGACCTCGGTCCCACTTCTGCTTGTAAGACAAGCACTTTAATAGCTAGCCCAGAGCTGATACTTTGTAACTCTGAAATTTTCTTTGTCTAGTCTACTGTGCCTGGTACTAGTCTGCAGCTGCCTGTGTTTAGAGAACCAGGCTAGGCTATCTTTTTCTCTGCCCCTTTCTCTTTTCTTTGTTTATGTTTTTAGTGAATTCATATCATTGTTTTTAATCCTGACTGACAATCATGATCTACTTAATGGAATATCAATTCACTTAAACTCATTCTTTGCCACCTTATTCTTCTTATCATTTTTTATCGTCATTTTTTCTTTTTTCTTGTTTTACTACACAGCCTGTTTGACCAAACCACCTATTGTGTTCTTAATTTCCACCACTGTGTTCCCCTTCCTTTCTGTCTCTTTTTCTTCATTTATTTATTTATTTATTTATTTACTTACTTACTTCTTTATTTTTGAGAGGGAGACTTTGAATGGGGCTGAGACAGCATCTCCAGTAACCCAGGCTGGCTTCGAACCTTCCTGTGGCCAAGTAGGTGACCTGGAGCTCCCTGATCCTCCTGACTCCACCTCCCAAGTGGTGGAATTATAGGCATGTGCCACCATGCCTGACTTTTATAGAATTTCTTTTTTCAGTATTTGGAGGTAACTTTTATCGTCTGGTGAAATCCCTCATCTTTTCATCTATTTTCTTGACTCTATTCATCACAGTTATCTTAAAGTTCTCATCTAGAAAGTCTGATGCAAACCACAGCCATCTATCTACCAATGACTCTGTAGGTCAGACTCGGGCTGCTCTGCTGGGCGCATGCTGGGGGCTGAGCAGTGTCAGCCTCACATGCCTGAAGCTGTCAGCTGTCATCCAAGCCCTTCACCTCTCTTCCTTCACTCAGCTTTTCTAGCAGGCTAGCTTGGGCTTGTCCAGGAGGCAGACGTTTTTGTTTTTTTGTTTTTTTCTGAGAGGGTAAAAGTGAAGTCTGCAGGTCTCTTGAGGCCGAAGCTCAGAACACATGATCGGCTTCCACCATGGCGGAACAAGGCAGGAACAAGAGATTTTCAGGGCTTTTCATCGATCATTAAAAGCCATTGCTTCATACTCCTCCCTAAAACAAAGTTCTTTCTCCCTCCAGACAGACTTCGAGGTCTCACAGCTGCAAACACCACCACATATCCCAATCTTCTATCATCTGCCACCCCAACCCCGGTCCTAAAATCAATGTCAAATGTTATAAAAGGTTGATATCACAATGTCCTACCTCTGAGTTCTAATTAATAACTTTCTTTTTCTTCTTCTTTCGTTTCTTCTCTCCCCTGCCCCCCACGCCCCTGCACACCTCCCTTTCTCTCTTTTCCTCAGTGCTAGGGCTTGAAGCCAGGGCCTAATTCATGCTAAGCAAGCACTCTACCACTGATCTATGTTCCCAGCTCCAATTCCATTTTTTGAGACAGGGTCTCACTCTGTGGCCTGGAACTCACTCTTGTAATTCAGACAGGCCTATAAACTCACAGAGTGAACTTGCCTCTGATTCCTGAGTGCTGGAATTAAAGGCACATACCAACACACCAATCCCCTGCTCTTTTTTTTTTTTTTTTACTTTTTAAAAGTTGTATTTATTCTATTGTATATATACATGGGTGTTTATATATTATATTTATATATACATGTATATGTGTGTAGCATGTGTGAACCTGATGTCCTTGTAGTTCAGAAAAGGGTGTTGGATCCCTGAAACTGGAGTCCAAGGTTATAAGGTACCATGTGGGTACCTGGGACTGAACCCAGTACCTTTGGGAGTACAAGCAGCAAGTACTCTTAACTGCTGAACTGTCTCTTCAGGTATGATGCCATTAACTTGTTCAGGCTGGCCTTGAAATCACTGTGTTCCACAGACAGGGCCTGAACGTGTACTCCTGCCTCAGCCTTCTAAATATCTGGGAGTATAGGTCCAGCTTCTAACGTCTTTATCAGCTACCTATTACTAAACATCTAACCATAACCAAATGTTGTGGTCTAATAGTCATTTGTCTTGATAACAGCTCCATGGGTCAGGAGCTTGGACTCCGCTCCACTGGAAGGTGCTTCTGTGGTTGTGCTTGGGCTGACTCAGACAGATGCAGTCATCAGTAGCTTGCTTAGGGACTGGTGGTCTAAGATGGCTCAAGTCTTGGCCACCCACAGCCATCATACCTACAATCAGTGCTGACTGAAGGCTGGGCACCTTTACTTGTCCCCATTCAACCACTCCAGCCACACTCTTGACACCTGTGGGTTCCATACATGGAGAGCTCCCCAGAGCTCTACAGCCACATTAGGTCAGAAGGTCAGCTCGAATTCAAGCAGCACGAAAACAACTCTGTCTCCTTAGAGGAGGGCCTCTAGCAGTTAAGATTGCAAAATGTACCACACCTGCAGATCTCTAGCTAGGATCTATTTTTTTTTTTCCCTTATTTTTCAACTTTTATGTATGGACAAAAACAAAACCCAGAAATTCCAAAATATCTTTCTACAGATTTTCCTCTTATATGAAAAAGAAATCTGGGCTAGTTTACACTTGAGACGATGTGAGGTTGTGCCAGCCTTTCTCAACCAAGTCCTCTGGATGTTTCCTGGGGCCCCCCTATCCTAGAAGGGTCTGATTCCTGTCCTCGGTGGCAAGAGCCTGCTGCCTTCTGTTTTATTTTTATTCCCTCCCAGCAGCCACTATTGCTCTGTGAGAACCACAGCTATTTCCAAGAGGGAATTGTGTGAAAAAAAGATACCCTGATAGCCTTTGTTCTCCGGAATCTTGTCACTTGTCTCCTGGTGGCTCTGGAGCCTAGGCTCCACTGTTTTCCTCACAGCCCAGGAAGCCCCACCATCCCATCTGGTGTAGACATTTCCCACACTTCTCTGAGAAGGAAGCAGAGCCTGGAGGGTAGGCTGGCTTCCTCTTGCCTGGGGTTGGGGGGAGGCCTTCCAGTCTAGCTTTTCCAAAGGCTCCCAGCAGCTCTCTGTTGCCAGCGTGGTTTAGTCTAGCTGGTCAAATTTGAGCTTCACAGACAGGAAGATTCTCCCAGTCTCTCCATTGCCCTGATGCCTTCCAGTCTGTTTCTGTGCACACAGATGTCTGATCACAGGCCTGCTTTCTTCAGTGATGTTTATAAAAAAAAGACAAACCAACGAAGTATCTAAGCAGTCTCAGGAGACAGGATCCTCATTAACATGGCTGTGGCACCCCTTCCTCCAAGCGCAACCTGACTCTGCTGTTGGAGTTGCAACCCTTGCAAACTAGGGGTACAGACAGCCACCCAACTTCTGAGATACAAGCAAGAAAAGAGTCATTCTCTCCATCTGTGGATGGTAGCCCTCCCTTTCCCCTGTAGAAACTCCCTGTTTCCAGTTTCTCTAGAGACAGAACAAGCCCTGGATAGAATGTTCTTGTTTCTAGAGAGGCTACCATGTTTGGCAGGGGTACCTTTAACATGTGTTGTGGGGTTACCAACATGAAAGGTGCTCATACTCTGCCCTCCCTTCTCCAAAGGCTGCGGGATCACCATCGGGCCACCATCAAGGTCATCAGACGCATGCAATACTTTGTAGCCAAGAAGAAATTTCAGGTAAGACCATGCCCAGTGCAATTGATCCCGAGAAGACTACAGTAGTAGTATGCCCTCACACTTAGACACCCAACATGCTGTTACTGTACCCCTTAGAGCACCACCATTCCCCAAGACAGCAGGTTCCTCCAAGGACACTCTACCCAGACCTGGCCCAGGGACCCTTTATCACTCTACAATGATTGTCAGAAGTAACTTTCTAAGAGTACTTCTTCCATGCAAGACTATGATAGTGACAGCCTAGCAATGTCACCTGGACAGGAAGTGACATCTGTTCTCATCTAGCTTGGAGCTCTCTGTAGCCTACCCTACCCATCCTGGGGCTTGCTTAGTGAACAGAGGCTCCTGAGCTAGCAAGCCTGCAGCTCTGGGATCCATATAGTATCAGCACACCTCCAGAGTTGTTCTCCTGAGATCCCAAAGGTAGCAGGTTATGCTCCTCCTCTCCTCAGGGACAGTTGTGAGCAGAAGTCACAGGGAGGAGAGCCGCATTCCTCACTTTGAGAACATGTCAGTAGAAGCAGCAAGTGCTAGAGGGTATTCTTTTACTAGAAAGCCCTTGTCACTGGGCAGAGAAGGCTAGGGCAACCCACCTTAGTATAGCCTGCCCAAGGACAATCTCAGTGGTAGCCTTGTGCTGTGTTACAGACCACACCTACCACACTAGGCCATAAGATTGATACAAGCTCCCACTATCCCCTCAGCATAACCCCCACTCCAGCCCTGGGGCAGTCAAAACCTCTAGACGCTGCAGGAGGTAAGGGCTAAGGTATAGTCCCCATCCCAAGCTGTCATCATTGTACTGAGAGGAGCCTTGGGTGGTATGAGTCCCATTCATTGTAGCCCTCAGCTCCTCAACTGTTGTGGCCCTAAGAACAGCCACAGGCCGCTTCCTGCCAAGCTCCTGACACTAATGAGAGCATCCTGTAGCTCCTCACCCTAGCTACTCACTACCACCCTGAAGGGACCCTGCACCCATCCAGCAGTACCATGGTGACATTCAGCTGTACACTTGTTAGCCTGCACCCCCTGGTACTGTCACAACACAAGGAGACCAAGTTACTCCCAAGCTCCCACAAACCTAGGGACTTCATGTTGTCAAAAGGAGTAAAGGTCACACTCAACAGGGGCCAGAGTCAGGAAGCACCTGGAAATGTATTAGAAGGGTCCAAAGGCCCCACAAAGACTACACTTAAAGCTGTTTCTCCCCCTACCTAGAAGCCATGTGACCTCCAGTCCCACTGCTGAGACGTGGAGAGAGATAGGGAGATACGTTCCTGTAGAACCAGCTTGTCCCAGCTTGTCAAGGAGCCACAGGAGCCCCATGGGGAGTCATAGCTCTTGACAAGACAATCTCTCAGGGAAAAGTAGGGCTAGAGTATGACACTCTTACAAGGAAGTGGTGTAGCTTAAGTTGCTAGTGTTTAAAGGGTCATGAGGAATTGCTAGCTGATGGTGGTCCCCAGACTGAAAGAAGAGGACTCTGCAGGTAATGAAGGAGACTCCACATGAAACAGTATGGGAACTGCTCTAAGTTGAATGGGGTTATGGTAGGTAGGCTCATGGCTCCCTGGGGTTCACTTCTAGACTCTGGGTACCCAGTGAAACACAGGAACCCTTATGGTCCCTTTGAGTCAAAGGCCATCTTAGTGGCCTATGCAGACCCAGTTTCTAAGTCACTACCAAAGGACCTGCCTGATGACATGGTTAGAGGCTGATGAAGAAGAAACCGAGAGCCCTGCACTTTCTTTCAGGCCTCAGGACATTAGCCAACGTCCTAAGAGTGGCTCAGGAAATTTCCGGAACAGGCCAAACAGCTCCTATCATCCAGCTCTCTGCTTTCCACCCATATACTCAGCCCAGGTGGCAAAGGGGCCTTGCAGGGTACAGAGGCTTCTAAGTAGAGAAAAGTAAGGGCTCCACAATGAGCTGGCTTTATTGCTGGGGACACATGGACAGGTGGTGGCAGGCCTCCAGGAAAGAGTGAGGTAGTTGAAGAGGGAGCCCCTGTGGGGAGGGTTCCACAAGGCTTCCAGGCCACCCTGGTGACCCAGCCTTCTTGCCTCAGCCATCCACCCACCTGCTCTCCACCTGCCCTACTAGCCTGACTGAGAATGCCCACTATATGCCTTGATGGCCGATATAGTCCTTGGCCAGCTGCCCTTGTGTCTGGCTTGAGGTGCCAGGGCCTCTTAGCCCTGAAAGTTTGCCCCGAGCACCCACGTCCACAGCCAGTCAATCTGAACAGGCAGCATTTTCTGGCTCATCTCTGGCTCCTGCTGCCACCAGGGGACATTGGCCCAGGGAGAAAGCTAAGATGGTCTCTTACACTAGCACTATGCAAATATTTGACAGAGGCTCCTCAGTCCCCAACCAGATCCTAAAGGGGAGCTTAGTGGCTCCAAGACAAGTCTCAGCAGGCCTGGAGTGCTCCTCACCATGGGTGGTTGGTTGACAGGATAGCTCTGATCCTTCTGGGTTGGTTTGTTTTGTTTTGTTTTGTGGTTTTGAAATTTTGAGACCAAGTTTCTCTGTGTAGCCCTGGCTGTCCTGGAACTTACTCTGTAGACCAGGCTGGCTTTGAATTCAGAGATCCATTTGCCTCTGCCTCCTGAGTGCAGGGATTCAAAGTGTGCACCACCACTGGCCAGCTCTCTGATCCTTCTTAACCATTCTCTGCTTACAGGCCCCCCCCTCGCCCTCCTGCAGGCTGACATACTCACACCTCCCCACTACATAGTCTAAAGCATGTATGTTTGCACAAGCTGGCAGAGGTACCCATGTTCACTTGGGCTCTCAGACTCTCAGGGCATCCACAGGCCAACAGAAGATCTGTCTTGCTCCCGATCCAGGCCTGCACTGCCTCAAACTATAGTTTCTGCATCCCTTGCTCATTTGCCTCATGTGTCACCAGGCATTCCTAGAGGGGTCACATACCTTATAAAGCATTTTCTCCCACAAATCTCTCCCCTATTACTTAGGATCCCTTTCAGTATGCACTAAGGAGGGAGTCAGGCCCTGGACTCAGTCATGACCACCTCTGACTGACAAAGTGCTACATCAGGATTCCTTGACATTTCTCATCTTAGATCTTATTTTATTCTCAATCTCTTTTGGAAGTAGCAGTGTAGACTTCAGCAACCCATTTTCCAGGGAAGAGGAACAAGACTCAGTATCCTGTTTTACAGAAGACAGAAACAAGGCTCAGAAACTCATCTTGGAGAAGGGAGGAACAAGGCTTATATCCCTGTCTTACGGAAGATAGTACGACCTGGAGACTATCAAGTATGAAATTCTTAGTAGAATTTCATAAGTGACATATGCCCAGGACCAAGGATCTGCCTAAGTGTCATCCCAAGCGTGAACACAATAGTCCCTGGGTGTGTAGGCCACAGAAGGTGTGGTGACCCTGGTACCTAGAATGGCCCTGAGCATGGCAGGTCCTTCCTTCATGGGTCCTTCCTTCATGGGAGCTAGGCTGTCTTATGGAAAGTCTGTGTGGCATTGTGAGACATCTAGAACACATGTTGTTCTAGCTCCCCTCCCAGAGAAGCAGCAAGTGTGTCAAATGTCAGTCTAGGGCACAGATGAACTGTGGATATGCAGCACCATGTCTCTAGCCCACTAGGCCAACTCCTCCTGAGGAGGCTTGGAACAGAGAGGGCCAGTAGGAGCTGGCTAGTCCTACCAGTGAACTGACAGAAGAGAAAGACCTGGACAAGCTAAACTGGAAGCATTTGGGGGTGAAGCCTGCTCCTGTGTATGTTCTAAGCCGTTCCTCCCTGTCACTGTGTCCCACCCCATCACTATTTGTGTTTAGAATTGAGCATAAAGGATTCAGGAGAAAGTGACACGTGTCTTTTTGACCTGCAGCAAGCACGGAAGCCCTATGATGTGCGGGATGTCATCGAGCAGTATTCCCAGGGCCACCTCAACCTCATGGTGCGCATTAAAGAACTACAGAGAAGGTGAGCACAGAAACGGGTTTGAAGAGATGATGCCAGGAGACCCTGCCCCAACTCCACAGGGAAAGAAAGCGTTCTTAGTGACATCTACCTCTAGGTCACCCCTCAATCCTCGGATCTTCCTGCTACTGGGGAGGAGCTAAGGATTCTGACCATTTAGAGCCAACATGGTCTTGAATCCTATTTCGATCAAAGTCCCTGGGGCCCAGCACAGGTTTGGATCTAGGAGGCTAGCTTCATGAGCTAGCTTGCAGACCTAGCTCCATATATCCTGGAGTGCAGCTGGGAGAATGTGACTGTCCCTTCCATAGACAAGGTCAAAGGTTCAAGACCTCCCTGCTTTGACTCTACTCACCTCACCTAGAGAGGAAGCCTATGTAGCCCAGATTCTGTTCCTCATTTTTTAAATTCTTGCCTGACCCTCTCACAAGCATGAGCCCATAGGGTCTTGGGTGCCTCTTGGTTGGTCTTGAAGAAGTAGCAGCAGATAACCCTGGAGTGAGTGTCATGCTGTCTATCCTCCTGGACACTATGGCCTGTCTCTGTGGTGCCTCAGTCAGTGCGTGATCTCGTGTCCTTCTCTTCTCTCCAGGCTGGATCAGTCCATTGGGAAGCCATCTTTGTTCATCCCTATCTCAGGTGGGTATCCACACTGGTACCTAGACAGGGAAGCGCACAAGGGACTCTCTTTCTTGCCCCTGTCTGTCTCTCATCTTTCTTACAACAGGCTGCTAGGGCCTCCTGTGTAAAAGCCAGAAGGTACAGACCCCAGACTAGGCAAAGTGGCTGTAGGCAGGCTCCAGAAAGGGATGTTCTGGTGATGACAGAGCCCACTGTATCCCTCTAAATGATAGATTTATAAAGCCTCATGGTCAAACTCTGGGTATGCTAGTGAGAACCAAGGGCCCATTTTCCTCTGGTAGAAGGACCTGAGATGAAGCATGGGTCAGATAAGCAAAGGTTCAGGGGCCGTGATGAGGTAGGGGCTCCTTCCTGGCTGAGGTGTTCAGGAATGTACAATGACATGGTATGGGCTACTTCTTAGCGTGGTGGGAATCTTCAGATCCTCCGGACAAGGGGCTAAGCCACACCAGGGAAGGACAAAGCAAGGCACATTCCTGGTAACAATGCTAGCTGAGATTCAAACAGGACTATAGGGCATAATCTTATGTTGGGGACCACAAAAGCAGCAGACACCCTGGCCTGGTAATGTGACCAAGCCCAGTAAGTATTACAAATCAATAGAGTCAGCCTCTGGATAAAGAGTGCTTTGTCCCTCCCAGAAGATACTCAGGGGTTCCAAAGCCAGGAGGAGCAAGTCTGGAACCTAGATAGACTCTGCCATTATACTGTCTCCCCTTCCTTCAACCCCTGGTGTTCCAGCCACAAGAGAATTTTAAAGGACATCTTGTATTTTCAATTGTTCGCCCCTCCCCCAACTCCTGCTCCCTAGGCTCCTGAGCCCACACCCACAGCCCATACCGCTGACTTTGTGCTTTACCCAATAGAAAAGAGCAAAGACCGTGGCAGCAACACCATCGGTGCCCGTCTGAACAGGGTGGAAGACAAGGTAGGTTCCCGCATCAACTCTGTCAGCTCTAATCGCTGTCCTCGGCCAGTGCAGTACCCCACAGGCCCCACAGGCCTCTGATCTCCTCAATGACATTCTTGAGAAGCATTATGCATGGTGGCTGGCCAATTCGCTTCACAATTTCATGCCTGCAAAGTCAGAAACTTGCCTACCTATTGGCTGCTTCTGCCTGGTGTCCCAAGGTCTGTGGCCCTTGCCCCTGCCCTGGGAAGGAAGAAGTGAGGTTGCAAAGCACTGAAGCCTTAAACATGAGCTGGCTTTCCCCCTCCACTCCTTACCCTTAGAGCTCTAAGAGCCTCCTGACTGTGTCTTAGCTAGGAGGTGGCTGCAACCAGATTGACACCAGCCTCCCCATAAGCCACTGTCTAAGGTCCTTGCTTTGGGCAGGCCAAACCTTCAGAAGACTGGAACCTGGCTGGGGTGGATTCCTGGATGGTGTCAGCCTCTACTTATCCTGGACCTGACTGGTGGGGACGATCCAGCTCAAGTTAGTGTGCTAGGCTACACTGGCTCTGCCTGGCTATTTTTAGTATCTACTACTGGAGGCTCCCACGTACGGTACAGTACATACCCGGTAGAGTGCTGTTGCTCCTCGTGCTCTGCTTCCCACAATCTTGTGTTCCAAAATGTCAGAGCTGGCATTAGCTAGGCAACTAGGCTACTCCATTGCCCCCCAGATTCTGTGCCCACCACCATACTTTTCATGAGCAACTGGAGGCTCTGACTCATAGGAGAACCTCTCTTGGGCACATGGTATAACCCACTGCTACTCTTTGAAGTCTCTGCTGTTTGAGGTGTGCTGTTATCTTGCCAGACAACCCGAGTCTGTATACATGGATTTTATCTGAACATAACTAGGAAGCTAAAAATAGTGGAATTTCAGTTAAGTGGTGAGTGTGGTTGCTGCTGGGTTGCTCTAGCAACATCTGGCTCTGACTCTCAATATGGGCTGCAACTGAGCAGGTAGGCAAGGGTAGTCTGGCCTACATAGGATAAGGCTTTGAAGCCTCCCTACTCCTTGCTGGCACAAATGTCCCCAGCCTAAGGCCACCATGGAGCCCTGTGGCCAATAAATGGAAGGGGCATGGTCTGGGCTCCATATTCTCTCTGAAACCCTGAGGTGTGTATATCCAACATTGAGTCTCACTACAGGGCCTGGTCTAAATTGTAGCATCCCAGGCCTGAGCAGGGAGGTACTATGGCCCACAATCAGCAGGCCACCCATCGAGAACAGAGATTGTGCATGTCTGCCTGAATGGAAAAGATACTTAAGAGTGTTCAATTCACAAGGCCTAGGCCCATCAATGGCTTAGGAGCCATGTTATTTGTCTATAGGATCAAGAAATACCCTTGCCTTTCCCTCCTGTTTGCACATGGGCCCATTGGACTAGTGACAGACACACTGGTTTGAGTCCCCTACAACTCCTCAGATAGCCACAACTCTTTCCTGGTCAAGGCCACTTTTGCTGACTACTCCTGCTGCTGGCAGGAATCAAGGTAGTCCCCTAACTCCTAGGTAGTACCGACCATATCCTAGGTATGTGAGCCTTCTTAGCCCAGGAATTTAAAGGCAGCCTACTGACTCCGGACCTGGATAGTTTCTCTACCACAAATTCCTACTCCATGCAAACTGTTTCAGCTTTCTCCTTCTGCCCATTACCTATAGGACAGGCTACCCCTCAAGCCCAGACCAGAAACCTGGTGTCTCTTGTAAGTGACAAAGATGATAGGGAATAGCTTCTAAAATCAGTGTCTCCTTTCCCCACTCAATATATGGCTGCCTAGCAGCAGTCTAGGTTTTAAGAACTAAGTCACAGCTTTATATGACCAAGGTGGAACCTGTACTGGCCCAAGAGCAGGAGCAGGGGCAGAGGCAGAAGTATGTGCCTGTACTTCATCAGATCAGAACAACAAAGAACTGGTTTTCCATAGCCCATGGTCTCTGGGAGCAAGGTTTAGGAACAAAGCTAGGCCAATGCTCAGAGGTCCTGGTGACCTTGACCCTGTCTGGGCTCTGAGCCAGGTTGTCAAGAATGCTGGGATCCTGCAGCAAACACCTAATGGGCATTGCTTTGCACTTTCACTCCCTACCTCAAGATGGTTAAGATGGAGGAGTGGGTCTTCTGCAAGGCCATGGTCACACTGAACCAAGGCTCCTCCCAGAGCTCTAGCCTGGACCCTCACTGCACATCAAGAGGCTGTCAAGATGCACTGATCCAAACAGCCCATGGCAGCCTGCCCAGTCCCTCCCTTGTCCGGGACCACTGCCCCCTGTGGGGACAGACCCTGGGAAAAAGCTTTGTTGGGCCCAGAGGGCACGATGGCATGGCCGGGCCCCACGTTATCGCAGTTATCAACGTAACCATCGGGACCAGAAACAACCGAAGCGCAATCCTGCTGACCTTGGGAAGTAAGGGACAGGAAATCCCTGGGAGCCCAGCAGTCCCAGAGCAGAGCCAGTGCCAGCCAGCCTGGCTGAGCCCAGCCAGAGCCCCTGGGCTTCCCTGCTGACAGCCCCTCCCTCCCATCCCTCCAGGCCAGCTACAGACTGGCCAAAGTCAAGTCTCTAGTGCCCAGCAACTTGCCTAGCTCAGCTTAGTCCCTCAGCTGTGAAGCATGTCCCACCATAGACCACCCACATCACAGGGGCTGAACCCCACTCACGAACAGCTGAATCCCGCTGGAGGAGAGGATCAAGCTAAGGACCAAAGAAATTTGGGATGTCTACTTGTAAGGACTTCTTAGGGGAGACCAGCTGGTTCCTGACCAGGAGTTTCCCAAGGTCCAGGCCAGGGACCCATACCAGGGAGAACATGCCCAAGGGCAGCCTTCATGTAGCCACTACACACTTTCTACTTTTGTCATAGATTATGTTTTATTCTAGAAATCAAGCAGTCTCCTGTCACACAGTTAGTTATACAAAAAGCTGGTCCTTACGGTAGTCACAGATGTGGGAAGAGAAGAACATTTCAGAAGTGTGATAGTCCTTTGGAAATGAAGCTAGAATTAACTCTAAGAACCAAGGCTGGGTAGGGGCAGTGTCCTTGTCCACTAGCTACAGTAGTCAGGGCTAATGGCAATTCAAGATGGTATAAGCCACCTTGTCATCCCTGTAATAGGAACCCAGGAGTCTGGCTCCTGCCCCCACCCTCTTCTGATGCCTGGCCTACCTAGGCTTCCCTAGGGTCCCCTGGCTCTGTTCAGGACCCACACCCACCTCTTCCCCATGGTGTTCTTAGCTCTTCTTGGACATGGACCTGCTGCAGTGTTATTTTACAAGCCGAATTCACACTGTCATGCTGATATGCAGAGCACAGTGGGGCCAAGAGACTGATTTTCTTGGTTTTTGCAGGAAATGTTAGTGGCTCAAAGTCAGACATGGGAGCCCTGGTTTCCAGACCCTGTTCACAGGACATCTCGGGGCAGGGAGCATGGGTTGAGAGGAGAGGCCCCAGCACCCAGCACCCCTGCCTAGTTCTGTCTTAGAAGCCAGGCCATGCATACTTATTTCCTGTTTGAGGATACCACCCAGCCTCCACCACCTGCCTTTTGAGATCCTCTTCTATCCATGAGGCCTACAAGCTACACCCTGAGACCTTGTCATCCCAGGCCATTCCCTGGACCCTGCCCCATCCTTGCTCTCTAGCTGAGTATTTGCTAAGCCCAGGTCTTCCCGTTTTCTGGCTGGGGAATTAGTTATATAGATATCACTGCAGACTTCCCTACCTCATCTCTCACATCCCATATAAGTCTTAAATGCTGCCCAAATCCAGGTGATTCTGTTCTGCCATCTTTGCTGAGTTGTGGTGTCTCACAGGTTAAGCAGTGAGGTGTTCCCACCAATCCTGGAATACTTTCTGTGAGTCTTTATCTCTCAAATGTTTGTTAGAACTTCAAGGAAAAACCATCCAGACTGTAGTTTCCTCTGTGAGAACATTTTTAACTACTGACTACAGAGATCTGAGGTTTATGAACTACTAGGGATCTCAATTTCTTCTTGTGTCAGTTTTGATAAGCAGCAGAGCTGAGGAGTTTGTACCTTTTATCTTGGGTTTCAATTTGTTGGTGTTTACTTGGTATTGGTGGCTTCTGTATTTTGCCTCTGCTCTTATCCCCATTGTCATTTATCAGCAATGCACTGGTTCCCACGGTGACCCAGGCCACTGTGCACTCTCCAGTTTTGCTGCTATTTTCACCAAACTTTTGGCTTTGTGAATTTTCCCGCCTGTGGGTTTTTATCTTGCTTATTTGCTTCTGTTTATCTCTCTTTCCTTCTAATCACTTGGCCTTAATATGTTTTTTTTCTCTCTAACTTCTTAAGCTAGATAATTATTAATCTCCAGATTTTCTAGATTTTTGAGGCCTGTGAAGCATGATAGCTATTTGTAGCATTCAGACTATAATTTTTTTTCCCAGAAGTATCACTGGAAAGGCACACGCCACTTTTATTGAGCCAGCGTCTCACTATGTAGCTCTGTTTGGCCTCAAGATGGTCCTGCCTTAGTCTCCTCAGTCACAGGGGTGACAGGCACAGCACTGCACCAGGCTCCCCGCATTCGATAAACAGTGCTTTGCTTTCACTTTCATCTGCTTATGGTGTATTTTTTTAATCTCCACCATCTCTTGTTTATTCCAAGAGTTATGCCATGGCAGGATAACTATGTGGTTTTCATCATTGTTATTACTGTGGTAGAACTTTCTAGTAACATTGCTTCACTGTCAGAGAAAGTGGTCCTGGGATATCAAGACCTTGGAATGTTTTGAAGGATGTTTTATAGCAAAACACGCGCTCAGCCTTTGAAACGCGCCTTGAGTACTTGAGGCATATTCTGCAGTCACTGGATGCAGGGCTGTGTTTACAAGCGCGAGAACAAGCTTGTTCATTGTTTTGTTCAAATCTTCTGTATCCTCACTGGAATCTCTTTATCTATTTGATCTATCATTTCCGAGAAGTCATAGGGTAAATTTCTGTTTAGCTTTCTAGGAAAACGGCTAGACTCTTTTCTAAAGTTTTGTTTTTGTTTTGTTTTGTTTTGTTTTGTTTTTGCCCTTGTTTGCCCATCAGCAGTGTGTAAACGGCCCACTTTCTCTCAGCCTTGCAACCAGGCGGTCTGCTTGGGCTTTTCTGTTTCAGCCCTGTTAGTGAGTATGTAATGGTATCTCATTGTGGTTTTGATTTGCATTTCCCTAATGACTAATGATGTTGAGCAACTTTTCATGTGCTTATTAGCCATTCATAGTCTTCTCTGGTGAAATGTTTATTCAACTCTCCTGCCCGTTTTCCAATTAGGTACTCCGCTCTATTGTGAGTGGCAGGAGTTTTTAATATGTTCTGGGTACAAGTCCTCCATCAGATGTATGACTTGCAAATACTTTCTCCTAATCTCCGGCTGTCTTTTCATTTTCTGAATTGTCTTTTAAATCTCAGAAGTTTTTAATTTTAATGAAGTCCAATTTGTCTTTTGTATGGTTCCTGCTTTTGACGGGCTTAGATCTCTTTGCCCTATCTAAGGTCATGAACATTTTCTTTTTTTATTTTTTTTTTCTTCTTCTAGAAATTGTATAGAATGAGCTTTTATATTTAAGGCCTAGATTTAGAGGCAGTTTGAGGGTACTCATGAGATGAAGTCTAAGTTTTTGTTTACTTGGCTTAGTGTATATGTGTGCTTGTATGTGTGCAGGTACACATGTGTGCAGGTGTGTATGTATATAGGGGCCAGAGAAGCATCTCAACTGTTATTTTTCAGCAACCATCCATTGAGAAAAGTTCTCAGATTAACCTGCAGCTCACCAAGTATGCTAGGCTGGCTGGTGAACGAACTCCAGGGACCCACTAGTCTCTTCTTCAACTCTAGAATTACAATGTCTGACCTTTTTATAGGAGAACTGGGAACTAAACTGGTTCTCAAGTTTACACAGCAAGCACCTTAACAACTGAGCTATCTTCCTAGCCTCTTAAAGGTATATAGCTCAGAGGCCAAGCATGATGGACTTACCTTTAATCCCAGCACTTGGGAGTCAGAGACAAGTCTATGTCTATGAGTTCAAGGCCAGCCTGGTCTACATGGTGACTTCTGGGTCAGGTCTACATAGTGAGACCTTGTCTCAAACAATGAAAATAAAAACAAACAAAAGAAGATGTAGCCCAAGCTGACCTCTGACTGGTGTCCAATAGTCTTTAATATCTGCCTACCAGCAAGTACCACACAAACAGCTGCTCTTTCACTTACAGATACTCAGTTGCACGGCACCATTAGTCAAAAAAGACCTTTTATTTAATCAAGCAGCAAAGGCATCTTTCTTAGGAACCAATTAACCAAGCCAAGCATGGTGGTGCACACTTTTAATCCCTGTACTTGGGAAACTGATGCAGAAGGGTCAGGAGTTCAAAAGCAGACTCAACCACATACTAAGTTTAAAGTAAGCCTGTGCTACCTCCAAAAATATCCATTTACCATAAATGTATGGGTTTCTTTATGGACCTTCAATTCTGTTCTCTTGGTCCATATCCTTGCCCCACACTCTCTTGGTTATTGGATCTTTGCAGTAAGTTTTGAAATTGAGTAATGAAAATATTCTGATTTTTTTTTTCCTAGCCTGGTCTGAGACCTAGAAGTTTTCATATGAATTTTTGGATGAACTTGTAATTTTTTATTTTTAAAAGAAATATTATGGGGAGAAAAGGCAGGCAGGCAGAGTGGCAGGCTTCTGGGATTTTCTACTGTATCTATGAATCCACTTGGGTAAATAGACATCTTAGACCATGAACACGCTATCTCTGTTTTATTTTCAGTTGTTTGGAGGTAAGGTTATGACAGGGTTGTTGTTTTTTTTTCTCTGTAGCCCAGGCTACCTTGGAACTAGCTAGCTATACCATGAAATTAAAAATCCACCTGCCTCAATCAAAATCTGGGATTATAAATTTTGATAAATTTTTTGTAGTTTGGGGTGCATAAATGTTGTGTGGGCTTTTTTGTTGTTAACTTCACTTCCGTTTTATTCACCATGCAAGTGCTACTGGGATTGTTTTTTTTAATTTCACTTTGGGATCCTATGTTCCTGCAGCTAGAAACTCAATCTTTGGCTGATCTGGGAAAGTCCAAACTTGCTATTCTTAGTCTTGGTGTTTTGTTCTTGCTGTTGATTCTGTTAGATTTTCCACTCCTGCTACAGATAATGAAGGCAAACTTACTTCTTCCCCTCCAGTCCAAATGCCTTTCATTTCCTTCCTTCCCTCCTTCCTGCTCTCGCCGCCTTCCCACCACCCTTGCCCTAGCTTGAACGTCAGTAATGTGTAGGAATGACTGGAGACTCTCCTGGGAGAAGGCCTCCAGTCACCTGCCATTAAGGATGAGGATGGCGTTGGAGTTCTCACCAATGCTTCCTGTCAGTTCAGGATATGTCCTTCTATGCTGGGTGCACTAAGAGCTGACCAGAAGTACATGTACATTTCCCCAGCTGTCCTTTCTGAGTCTATCAAGGTGCTATGTGGTTTTTAACCCCTGATTCTATTAATACAGTATGATATAGCCACGGATTTGGGGGGTGCTAAATCAACCTCACATTACTGGGACACACCCCATTTGGTCATGGTAAATGAAGGATTCTTTTTTAATTTTGCAGGGCTCAGGTTGTTACACTGTGGCAAGAACATTTGTATTTATGTATACAAAGATAAATATACACAATGAGATGGGGAAATGGGGGTTAATGCAGAGCCTCCTTGTATAGTCTATCCCAGGCTGGCCTGGAACTTGCTGTGTAACCCAAGCTGGTTTCAAACTCACTATGATCCTCCTGATTCTGCCCTACACATACTGAGATTCCAGGACCGCCATGCCTGGCTTGTATCTATAGTCATAAAGGATATTGTACTTTGGGATTTTTGTGCTTTTAAATTTCTCTCTCTCTCTCTCTCTCTCTGTGTGTGTGTGTGTGTGTGTGTGTTTTGAGCATGTGTGGGTTTTTAAAATACAACCAGCAGTCTTATCTCCTTCTTTCTCACACCCGCTGCCTTGTCTGAGGTGCCTGATTTCATTCCCTCTCCTGTTGCTACACATATGGGCATACATCCAGCCTGGCCTTTCAGTCCTAGGCTCAGAGATTTTCCAGACCACTCAGATGATAAGAGTTTGAGCTCTAATCAGAGCTGTAACTAGCTTGAGGATATAACTTCCCAGGGCAAAAACTGTTCCCTTCCTCTTAACAGTTAAAGCCATCTTGACAGTCTTCTCAGGGAGTGGGCTAATTTTGTTGACTTTCCCACTGAGCTATTTGAAGGTCTGAGCTTGCTGACAGTTTCTGCCTTGAGACTCCCAGGTTCTAATGCTCAGAGTGACTAGTAAGATTGTAGAAACTAAAGCTCATGGTGCATGGGTGCCTTTGGGAAGCTCTTACCTCCAAGTCCTCAGCCTCTAGTCTTCCTACTGTCTGGTCAGCTTCTGGCTGCTAAACATTGATATTTTATTTTCCAGTAGCTGCTCTAAAAAGTAATATGATGAAATTAAAATCACCGTCATTTATTTAATTTAATTCTGGAGACCCCAAATACTATAATTTCAATATGATCAATACAGAAACTATTAAAACACTTGCTTCTCTTCCCTTATTCTGAGTCCTCAGAAGCCAGATGAATTTTGTACACATGGCCCATCTCAATTTGAAAGCTGGGTTTTCATGAGAGCTTCTGGGGTTGTATTAAGACTTCATAAAATTTACAACTTGGAAAGGACATTTGGGGTGGTTGTCTTTGTTTTTTAAGACTAGGTTTTGCTCTGTAATCCAGGCTGGCCTAGAATTTACTTTGTAGCCCAAGCTAGCCGGTAACCTACTGTACAGCTAAGACAGGCTTTAAAAAACACAGTGATTCCCCTGCTTCAGCCTCCCAAATGCTTAGATTATGGGCACTGAGTTACCATACCCAGTCTAAAAAAGGAGATTCTTTAAATGTCCTTAAAGCTCAGTTAAGGATCTATGTGTAATTAAGTTTAAATTTATTAAAATTAGGTCCTTAAAACCCAGTTTTTCTGAAGATAATATGGGGTAGGGACTAAGCTGCTGGATGCGCTGTTTCATAGGACTTAACAGGGAGACCAGAAGCTCTGGGAACACCAGCAGGAGAGTGGGGAGGCCAAGTGGAGGTGGCACAAAGGGGAAGAGGGATAAGAGACAGCATCTTTGCCTCTGAACCCCCATCTACCCAGGAAAGCATCCTTGTAGGATGTCCCTGGGTTCCCTCTCCTAAGCCTATTAAGTCCCAGAGGACCATAGCCTGGAACCCACAGGCCATACTCCAGGCTGATTTGCCAGCTGCCATTAAGAGCCTTGCTACCTGCACGGACTGGTTACATTAGAAAGTGGAGCTGCCTAGGACACACCACAGCCCTGCCTCCCCCACCGAGTTCTTCTTACTTGTCCCCCAGCCCTACTCCAACACCCCTCTTTGCCTTGCTGCTGGGCTACTCTTGAGTGACAGGGCCGTAAACAGGCAAAGGCATGGGGCTCCAGACGATCAAAGAGCTCCCTTCAGAAGCCGGCATTCGTTTGCTATTCTGGGAACTGGTTATTTTAAGGTTCGTGTATTTTTTCTTTCCTGAGGAGCCGTCTTAGTGGATGGTGGAGTCCTGAGGTGCTGGTCCTTTACTCAAACCACACAAGCCCTGTTTTGTCTAGGGTTTCAAAGATAAACCTATAATGAAAGCACCATTTGACACAGCGCCCCACCACCCCAGTCCTGGGCGGGAGTGGGCATGGCTTCTGGGGAGTCCCTGTGCCCAGCTAACGCTCTGAGGGAAGCCGCTCATGAAGAGAACCTGAAGTGTCACAGTGCTGATCTGTAGGAGCCAGGCCTGTGTCCTGTAAGCCACTCCTTTCTGCCTTCAGGCTAGGAGTTTGAGGAGTGTCCTTGCAAAAGATCCCAGCAAGGTTATAGGGAAGTGTCTGCTGCTAACCTCTCCCAGAAGGAAGTCAACATGTAAGAAAATGACCACAGCCACAATGGCTAGCATAGTGTGAGTCACAGGCTTCCTGTCTTTTTTAGTGGAGCAGGTTCCCTTCAGGCACAGGCTCAGTAGAAAAGCTTAGGGAAGTCTGTGCAAACTGAATACCCATTCACCTTTTCAACCTATAGCTTGAGGAGAAGTACCAGGTGCAGCAGAGGGCTGGGTGTACAAGGGCATTGTTGACTGTTAGGTTACAACCTTGAGAAGCTATGGGAGAAGAGGAGTTGGTCACACTGACTGCTTCCTGACACTGTGTTCTGCAGCGCTGTGGCCAGTTGGACGTAGTATGTGGTTCTCTAAGGATGTTGCTATTACCCAAAGGGTGTAGCTAGAGGCCTCATGACCCTTCTCTTCCCAGATAACTGTGGCATAGCAAACCATAAGCAGAATATTAGGGCAGTAAATGGCTCTCATTTTGCTCGAGCAGAAGATACGGATGCCTAGCGGCCTCTGGATACTTCTTCCTGGACTGGCAATGGAAGGAAAGCTATGTCTGAATCACGGAGTTGCCTCAGAAACAAGGGTACCAGCGATCTCCAGCTGGTTTCCTTGCCCTGGTCCTCTAACCATCTAGCTGCAATCTGCCATGGTTCCAGGACTCCCAGTCTGACACCTTGTGTGCTAGGCACTCTCCCCCCACCCACCCACCCCCACTCTTCCCAGGCCTACAGACTAGCCCCGCAATAACAGTCAGCATGAAAATGGCCTTATACCCTGCCTATCTTGACAGTAAATCTCAGAGCCCATTTCAGCCCATGACAGTCTTTTGAAGGGACTAGGAACCTTCTCTTTCATCCATATAACAAGGACATCATCTGGACCTCAACAACTGCAGACAGATATGGGACATGGATGGCTCTCTCTGTCTTTAGCAAACCCCCCCCCCCACTGTCCTCACTGAGCCTAAATTTTCTTCTCTATTCAAGACACAGAGATACTCTGTGTCAGTTATCATGAATTTAGAGAAATTAAGAGAAGCGTGTGTGTCCCCCAGGGTCTTCTCTCTGGCCTGACTTGGGAGTCATTTGCCTGTGGAAGAACCACACTGATTTGCTGTAGGCATAATCTCAGTGCTCATCTCAAGCCCCCATTAAGCTCCCCTAGCCCCTGACCCCCATGCCAAAGGTCATCATAGCTCCTTTACTTGGGCTCTGCCCAGGTTTTCTGCATCTGTGTTCTGTCCACTGTGCACACAGGCATACCACAAACCCTGCACTGCCGTCATCTGCCTGTGTCACACAGGCCAGAACCTGGACCTCCTGTAATGCCTGTGGAGCCAGCATCTAGGCTACAAGCTCTGCTGCTGACACTCAGTGCTGATAAAGGATCCCCAGCCAGGCCAAAAGCCCATTATATGCAAGAACCTTGTGACCTGGGCAATACTGTGTGACTATTCTAGAGCCAAGAGCCCCAAGTGTGACCACTGAGCTGATGACTGACTACTGAGCTCACAGTGTGAGCATGAGAACATGAGGAGCAACTGGCTCTGTCCCTGTCTTATGTATCCCTGAGCAACCCTCCCAAATCTGGGTCTCAGTTTCCCCCACTTCGACAGCGACCAGTCCTCAGCAGCCCCCACCTCAGAGTCATCCTTTCCCTCTACACTCCTTTCTCATGGGATGGTTCTCTCCCTGTCTGTGTGAGAGACACTTCCCCGCCCTACACCAGCTCTCCTGAGTGACTCTATTTATAGGCCTTAAATATTGGCTGGAGAAGAAATTTACATTTTTTAAAAATTTAGCTCAAGCCCGTGTCAACTTCTGTGGGTGCGACTACTTCTGAGAGGCAGGGAGAAGGGCGGGCAGCAGACAGAGGCACATGTGTCAGCCTGCAGCAGGCGAGGGCCCCAGGCCTCAACAGGGCTGTTGGGTGATCTGTAATCAGTAGCTTCTGTAAAGGGAGGCAGTGGGTACTGTCCACAGGGGATGGGACGTGAGAGTGGTGTGAGCCTGTGTCCGTGTGGCCAGCCCTGCCTGGCCTCCTTGGCCAACCTCAGAAAAACATGTATTTTGGTCAAAATGAGCCTCTTTTTAAACTTGTCACCCTGTGGGCCAGGGCCTAGCTTGCCCCAGCTTTGCATATTAAGCAGCAGTTTGGTCACCACCAAAAATAGATCTTTCAACCTAGAGCCATCCCTCCCTCCCTAGGAAAGGACCAGCCTAGAAAGGGGCAGCCAGCCGTGCCTGGCCCTGGCCTTGGCCCTTGTAGCTCCGGAAACCATGGGCTGGTTAAGGCAGGCAGTGGACAGGGCGGGGATAACAGGCATGAGGCACACTTAGGGGCGCCCCTCAGGGTACGCAGAGACCATTGCGAACACCTGGTATAGCAAATGACAGCCAAAGCCAGGTCTGGATGGTGTCACAGTGGGCCTCTCTTGATGGGAAAAGCCTTCTCAGCCTCAGTGTGGCAAGTAGGTCACATAACCCCTACCTAATGACAGGTGGATCCAATAGATCCTTGCCATGAAACCTGCTAACACAGCAAGCCCCTTCTCCATGCTCACCCACTGAAGGCCTGGGGTGCAGGTGGGGCCTCGCCTGGCCTGGAGGGCCTCATCTACAAAATGGCTGACTCTGCCTTTCAGCTGGGGCCGCAAGCACAGGGAATCGCTACGCACACGGAGGCCTGTTTGCTTTGCTGAGGGAACGGCCTTTCCTTGCCTGGGTTCCAAGGGCTCCAGAAGCAGATGGAAATTTTTGTGGATTAAATGCCGGGCTGAGGCACGCTGGGCTGTTTGGGTTGGCAGCATGCTGCCTCCCCGCCCGCTCCTCATCCGCTGCTTCCCGTCCTCGGCATATCCATTCATGCCTCCGCTCCTGGGTCTCCCTCCTCCACTGCTCTGTATCCCTTCCCTCTCCTATGGCCTCGAGGGATAACTGTGCTGGTCCAGAACAGGGAAGGCCAAGGCCCTACACAGCAGCTCCTGCAGGGACCCTAACCTTAAGGTACTCCTCACCTCCAGATCTCTATCTGTGAAACAGCAGCCTGAGTTTGAATCAGGTGAGGCAGTGTGTCTGTGGTCCAGTACCCAGAAAGCACCAGGACACAAGGCTGTCACACTAACTACTGTGCACCCAAGAAAACAAATGGCCCAGGCTGATATGGGGAGCACCATGCCTTTAACCCTCCGTCTCAGAAGCTTCTTCCAGGAAGATCTGGATTTTTGCAAAGGGGTTCAGAGGGTAGGCAGGTCTGTCAGGGATCCAGAGGGCAAGGGGCATGTCTGTCCTATGAAGGGCTCTGGGACAAAAGGTACAGAGCATGCCTGTCATCTTGCCCCACAGCAAAAGATGGATTAAGAGGAACAGAAAGTGGAGCAAATGATGAGGGTAGCTGTTCACCCTGGAGCCACTGAAGGTTTCATTCTAAGGAGTCTGGGAGATGGGGCTTGGGTGAGCAGCATCCCAGTTCCGTGTTCAGCAGGCCCACTTCGACATGCTACTATGAGCTGCAGAGAGTAAAACCCATGTGTATCCTCCCTACCCACCCTACCCACTGCCCCACCTCTGCCTACCACCTCACCCCACAGCCAAGGACACAGGTTGGTTAGTGCGCACAGCGCCCCCTCTGTTCCCAGGCAGCCAGGAGCCGCAAGTCAGGTCTGGAGCATAAAGAGACATCTGTGTGGGCAGCAAAATGGCTAGCTGCCTGCTGCCCGCACAGAGATGCTATATCCAGCCCGGTGGACGCCCCATCAGACCACCGGCACCCACCCCCAAGGGGTGGGGCTTCTGAGGAAGGTGTGAGGTCCTGGCCTAGGGCCTAGGTAGCCTATGTCACTGGGTCACTCTTGGCTGTTTGTGTGGGAATTGTGAGAGGCCCGTGGCTACAGACAGGGTCAGCCTACCAACACCATGTAGGATATGTCTGGGTGTACCCAGCAAGCCCACAAACTTGGTTTACATGTCTGTGACATCCTCTCTGGCTACAACGAGCCACCTCCAACAACCAGGGTGGACATGTACTGTCAGATCATGTAGAGTACTTCCCCAGAGCCCACAAAACCCTCTAAAATGCAGCCTTTCCAGCCAAGACAGAGGAGCAGAGGGCCCAGGGAAGCAGGCAGGGAACCTCTGCTCACTGCATGAACTCATTCCGTTGGCCAGTCATCTTACACCCACTGATACCAGCTTCATATCCAGTGCTACCACTTAGAGTAGAATGGGCTGGCTCTTGTCCTTGGAACATGCAGTCCATTGGCAGAGGAGGAGACACCCATAGTGACCTGTAATTACGTATTTCCCATGGTAGAGAGGGGAAAGTCTCAAAGCAGGGTTTTCCTGGTCAGAAAGTCAGGAGCCAGAAGCCACAAAAAAGATGGCCAGGTAGAGGGCCAGATAGGGCAGGGACATACCTTGTGAGCAGCCTGTACAAAGGCCCTGGGGCATAAAGGCTATGCCCCTCTAAGTCAAAGAAAGCAGCAAGACAGAACCTAGCCAACAAGGTACAGACTGGCCAGCTAGGACCCCTGCAGAGTTCTTGGGGGAGACCCCGGAGAACTAGGAGGGGCTTCCTTGGGGTTAATTGGACCATCCCTACACACTTCTGGTCCCTTCAGAGGCTGGATAGGCAGATAAGGGGACAGAGAGCATCAAGGTGCCCAAACCTGAGGTAAGCAGCTGGACCTCTAATGTCTGGAGCTTATGTAGAAAGGGATGAAGAAGTCAGTGTAAGCTAGAGAGGCAAGAAGGGTACAAAGTCATAGCTAAGGCCTAAGAAACAGGCTTTACCTCCTCCTCAGAGGGGCAGGAAGAGAAGGCTGGCCCTGCTTCAGGCCAGTGCTCCCAAGTCCAATCCAGTGCTGAACTCAGGGCTTGCTTCAAGGAAAGGCTGAACCAAGTTTTTGAGAATCTAAACGGGACAGACTCCAGGCATCAGATTTCCTGAGCAAAAGGCTCTGGGACTCGCAGCTCCTAGGAGGATTACAAAGTCTGACCAGGGTGAGAATGAAGCAAGTTCATCTCCCAGTAGTGACTGGACCATAGAAGGAAGCCCAGGTGACCAGTGGCCTCCACAGCTCTTCTATCCCCCACCCCCTTTTCCAACCCCACTCTTCATGTTGGGTAGAGTTGGGAAAGTGTATGGAATACATATAAGGTATGACCCCAGGGCCTCTGACGCAAGGCCAGTGGGGAGGAAGGGCGAAAGATCCAGGACCCATCCTGGTAAGGAGCATCCCCCCCCCCCCGCCCTTTGTAACAATAACCCTGCATACTTCCACAGACCCGATGCACCCACAATCAATATACATACTTCCATGGCTCTAGGAGAGAAAGATGTGACCCAAGTCCGGTGCCAGTTCAGAATCCCCTGCCATGATAATAGCTGAGGTCATAAGCAGCCCTTCTTCCCCGTGCCTTGATTTCCCTGCATTTCCTCCTTGCTACTTGGGTGTGATGAGGATGAGGGACGCGTGCTACCTACAGCTAGGGCATGATGGCCAAGTTCACAGAGTGGGCCCTGTTCCCCTCTTGTACTTCAGGTGTTCTTGTGGTCTTCTGTGTCTGACAAGGCCTCCAGGTGGACTACACTCTCCGTCTTACTCAGTTTTCCTCTGTGTTAATCTCTCCTCTTATTGTGACAAAGTTCTCAGCAGAAGCGGCTTAAGGGAATCGTTTATTTTGGCTCACAGTTTGAGGAGATGCAGTCTAGCATGGTTGCAGGAGTGTGAGGCAGTTAGTCACAGAACATCTGCAGTTAGGGCACAGAGAGGTGAACCCTGGCACTCACACTCAGCTCACTGCCTCACTTTTATTCAGTCCAAGATTCCAGCCCATGGGCTAGGTAGGACTGTCCACATCCAGGGTGGGTCTACTCTGAAACATTCTGGAGACACTTGTCACAGATATGCACAGAGGTGTTTCCAACTCCCATCAAATTGACAGTCAGAATTATCTACCACATACTTTTTGCCCTCAAATTGGAATCCTGGACCTGAATCATCCAGGTGACCAGCTGTCACCCAGTTACAGAGCAAGTCCAGAAGTAACAGTGACTTGCAGATGCCAGTAAGCAACCATTCCCCAGTTTAACCTGGCTCCCCACCTGATGAGGGAAAAAAAAAACTAACATAACCTTCCCACCCTCCACCCGTTGGGCTTCACCAGGGTTTAGTAATGGTCTCCAGAGCTTACTATCTTCACCCTAATTCTCCAGGCTTTGAACATTCAGTTGTCACAATGACTTTACCACTCCAGCCTCAGAACTCACCCAGTGCCCATGGCCAAATACTTCTCTGCTACATAGTGGCAATGCACTGGTCTTCTGTCAGTGGGTGAGAAGGCTCATGAGCCTCTAGTCCTGGCCTCTCTCCAGCTTCCTTCCCCAGTGACAGGGTGGGCAGGGAAGGGAGGTTAGATAGAGGCCAAGGACAATGAGCCTCTGCTGTCTCAGGTTCTAGAGCTAAGACATCATCCAGTCCTGTTGTTCTGAGTGCCTCCAGAAACACAAAGGTTCTTCTCTCCTCATCCCAAGAAGTGACACCCGTGATGCCATCGCTCTCTGGCTCAGCATGGCCTTTTGTATCTTGCATTGAAATGCAAACATAGATGCTAAGATACAGATGATGGTTCAAATACCACCTAAAGCCATTATTCTGTCACCACAGAAGACCAGCATAACCATGATGGCCACAGCCTCGGGGGCTTTTCTAATGATGCCAGGCCAAGGCCAAGTTGGCTCTTAGGTCCTTGTTCCTCCTCAAAAGCTTGATGGAACAGAAGCCCATCTCTGGCTCTGAATTAAAAGGACAAGATGGTGGGACACAGCCTCCCACTGATTTCCCCCCATTCTGTGCTCCTCTACTTCGTGGGCCTTTAATCTAGCACCTGGCAAGGTCAAAGCCAAACCTCCCCCATCCTGGCTTGTTCGTTAATGTATATACTAACAAAGGCCAATGTCTCCACTCAGGCTGGTCTGGTGTCTTCTCTGCCAGTCCCTCAGGATGCATGCTCCACACTTCGGAGCTGGACCCTGCAATAATATCCCACTGAAGCACAAGCTGGGAAGCCAGGGAGGTGCCATGAGCATCCCAGGAAGAGCAAGACTGTAGGCCCTTCTTCCCTGTAGTGGCTGCTGAGGTCCTTCCTTGCCCTCACATGAGCCCCAATTGCTGTGCATGCCGCCACCTGACAGATGTGGCGGTGACAAAACGATGGGGCCGGGGAAACGTTCGGTGCTGATGAAGGCAGCCTTTATCCCAGCCGTAAATGGTTTCTGTGTGGAGTGGAACTGCGCCTGTCCCAGGCCTAACCCCTCAAGGGCCGGAGAGGCGAAATTGGATCCGTGGGGAGAGATTTTACAGCATAGGGGCTGGTGGCAAGTGGTGGCAGACCGTCCCCACGGGGCCACAATGGGGCATTGTTCCCAGCCTCACCTGGGCTGTCTCCAGCATCCCAGGATTTACGAGGTTCAGCCGCAGCCTCAGGCCGGCTGCTCTGGGCCGACTAGGGGGTGGGGGATTGCAGTGAGGAAGAGGACAGTGCCCAGCCCCCAGCCCCCTAGTGACAGCCAGCCAGGGACAGGCCATAACGTGTCTGCAGACCACAGCGGGCCACTCCATGAATGGGCCCTCTTTCTCCTGTAGCCCCACGGTGCCCAGGAGGGCTGGGAGGCAGAAGGCTGAGCCAGTTCCTGCAGCCCACCTTCTCAGGGCTCCTGCCTTGCAGAGGTCTGGGCCAGGCAGCCTCCTAGACCCCCAAGGATTTCCTTAGCACGATATCCACACAGGCAGAACCTCTCCCAAGCTGCCCACCGTGGTCCACCCTGACTCAGAAGTCTGCAGGGTCTCCTATAAGCACCCTTCCCTCCCTCCCTGTTCCCTGTCTTTATGAAGAGGACACATGGCCCTTGGCCTCGGTAACCTGGCCCAGCTCCTTTCTTATGTGCAGCTTCCTGTGTGCCTGCAGAAATTTCTTACAGCCTCTCACCCTTGCTCATACTGCCCCTTCCTCCCAGTAGGCCTCCTTCACTCAGCCTCCAGCACCCAGCCCTAGAGCCCTATCCTAAAAAGGCAGCTGGTCTCTCTTTTGGGGGGGGGGGGAATCCTGTGGATGCACTTCCCAGTTGGTTTTGCAGTCTGGGCTGATGGAGATCAGGGATGACCTGCAGGGTACCCTGGGGGCAAACAGAACTCTCACCAGGCATCTAAGTGCCTCTTGCCCCACAGTCCTGGGACAGCACTAGGTCAGAGTTAGGGTGTGTCTGTCTCCTGCCTGAAAGCAACCTCTTCTCCCCCTCAATGTCCCTACCTACAGTCCCCAGCCTTGGCCAGTATGCAGTGTAAGCAGAGGGGCAGGCCACCATTCCTGGCTTCCCTGCTACCCTGACCTTCTTAGATCCCTTCTTTGTAGCTTAAGAGAGAGAGAAAGAGAAGGAGAGAGAGAGAGAGAGAGAGAGAGAGAGAGAGAGCATGCATTGAGGGAGGTCCATCCCCCTGCCTGTCACCTAGCTCATGGCCCACAACTCAACCTGGGAACACACCTTGGAAATCACTGCCAGTCTGAGAACCATTCTCCCAAAAGTTTTCCTTGGGGTACCTGGCTGTCTGCATGGGTTCTCTCACTAGGATCCCCTAAAAATAGCCACACAGAGGTTTGTGGCAGCCATGGACCTTTTTAGACCAATTCATTGCTAAGGACAAATTTATGCTGAGCTCCCTGAAAAAAGAAAAAGAGTGGCCACTCTCTTCATTAACATAATTGCAAACAGAACGAATCTTTCTTGATTTCATGTAAACAACGGATTGAAATGGTTTGTAATCCTTGCAGGTATCAAATTAAGATCTTACTTATGGTCTGGAAATTAATTACCCTTGCAGCGAGATAAATGTGAAAACTGTGTATTTTTGACAAGAAAATGAAGCCGCTATTGGGGAAAATGTAACTTAATCGTTGCAGAGAAAATTGTTTGTAAATTGGCCGCGTTGTTTGAACTCTCGCCTCTATGCTGTGGGCAGGGTTGATTTGTGTGCGCCCGTTTGCCTAATTTGGGACAGAAGGGGTCGAAGATGCCAGAAACAAGGCAGGAAAGGGAAGGGTGTTGAGAGAAGGTACCATGTGCAAAAGGTATGAGGGGTTGCAAACTGGGTACAGGTGATCAGACAGCATGTACCTGACAGAGGACATCTAAAATCTACAGAGGAGACAGAAGACCAAAGGCCCTGCAGCAGGTGGGACAGAAAGAAAGCCAGCACCTCTGCATCCAAGTGAGAGAGCTATGCAACGGACCCTACTCTTAATGATGGCAGTGGAGCTCTGCCTGGGGAGAGGGGGCTGTCCCGACTGAGCCCAGAGGCCTGTACTCTTTAGAGTGGAATGGCATGTGGTACATCTATACATCTGAAGGCATTGCGTGTGGTTTTTGGATGTGCAAGGTTGATGTGTGTTTATACATATGAGTGTGTGGTGTGTCTTGTGTCTATATGTATGAGGATGTTGTATATAATGTGCTTACACATGTGAGGGTGGTGGGTATTTGCATGTGTGTGTGTGTGTGTGTGTGTGTGTGTCTGGTATGTTTGCACGTATGAGGGTGTTGGGTGTTTCCGTGTATGAGCACTGTGTGGTATGTTTGCATATGTATAGGTGAAGGTTTGGCCTTAGGACCTGTGGTGCACGTGAGAACCCATTCAGGATGAACTTGTGCTGTGTTCTAAGTAAAGTTTTCTCTGGTTTTAACCCAATAACCTCTACCTCGATCTTCTCAAGAATAGAATGTCAAAACTACAGTCAGACGCCTTATTCGTTTTTGTCAAGTGGAAGTAAGTGCCTGTTTGAGAACAGACAAAATGCTTTATGAAAGAGAAACTTATGGGGAGATTTTTTTTTTTTTTTTTTTTTTTTTTTGGTTTTTCGAGACAGGGTTTCTCTGTATTCTCTATATAGCTTGGGCTGTCCTGGAACTCACTCTGTAGATCAGGCTGGCCTCGAACTCAGAAATCCTCCTGCCTCTGCCTCCTAAGTGCTGGGATTAAAGGCATGCACCACCACAGCCCGGCGAGATTTTATTTTTAAGCTAATGTTTAAGAAGGAGTACAGTCCACTGTGATGGGGATGGGGACAACGATGTGGTAGAACCGTGAGACAGCTAGTCACGCATCTCAGGTTAGGCGTCAGGGAACGATGAACACTGGTGCTCCTCTCACTTGCTTTTATTCAGTCTGGGACCCCAGCCCACAAATAGCACTGCCCACATTTAGGGTTGATCTTCCTTGTTAACTTAAACCTCCCTGGAATGGCCTCCTAGTCATGGCACGAAGTATGTCTCCTAGGTGGTCCAAATAGAGCCACAGCAGCAAGAAAAAAGAATCATCGAGGCTGATACTTGAGGTCAAAGCTTACCTCAGCAGGAGTCAGTGCACCCTGAGCAGGATCTGGGGCCCACCACCAGGCACCCAAGGGAGTTCAGGACTCATTGTCTCAAGCAATGATGTATAAAGACTGCCTAAGAATGAGGACCAGTTACAACCCTTGGCCTTAGTTTCCTGTCATATCCTAAGCCTGTACCTGCCTGGGAGTCACTCTGCCACTAACTTGCCATAAGAGCGCAGGCAATTCAGCATCCTGGAAGCCTCTGTTTTCTCATCTATGAAATGGGTAGAAGAAAAGCAGACCTCCAGAGTAGCCCTGCTCTGTCATGAGGAGGGGCTCTCTACCATCACTGCTACACAGGAAGTTCAGCTGAGGACCATTCTCTTCTGCCTGGGCCTCATAGACCCTTCGGAGCTTCATAGTGTGCTGGGTATCGGAGGATACAGCCACAATGAGGATGAGGGAGCTTCATAGTGTACTGGGTATCGGAGGATACGGCCACAATGAGGATGAGGGAGCTTCATAGTGTACTGGGTATCAGAGGATACGGCCACAATGAGGATGAGCCTGGCCTTGGTTTCAGAGCTATCCTTGTCTCTATCCCTGCCCTCAGCTAGCGGGACTTCCCAGATCCTGTTACTAACAAGATCATCCCCAAGGGGGAACTAGAGGATGAGACCCTCAAGTGGGAAAAGTACCTTTATGGGCGAACCCTAACACAGCATGAACCCCCTTGGGCTTGGTATACTTTCTTTGAATTCTACTCTTTGGGGTTTGTGGCCCTCACAACCACCCTGGCTCTCAGACACCATTACAATGCCCCAGATTCTTCAAGACATGGAGGGCAGAACACAAGGCAGCCTGGTGATAAATACCTTAAAAATACATATTCCCTGGCCACCCCTCAGGCTGCTGTTGAGGTCACAGAGAAGCGAAGTAGCCACCACCTCCTTTCGACTATCACCCTAGTATCTCAGGACAGGAAGGCTGGGTCCACATCCATCCCTCAGCATATCATAACATAGCCAGGATAAGCCAGACTGAACATGCAAAGCACCCACAAGACAGGCCAAGAAGATAGGTACATTATGCCCTGGATGCCTCAAGTTCTCACTTAATAGAACCTTAAGCAGAAAGTAGACAGACCAAGGTTCCTGGTCCAATTGTAACTTGAAGGGTGGCCAGCTGCCTATCAGTGTGGCCTCCTGTAAGACCAGACCCTGGGAAAAGTCACCTGTGTAAAGCAGCTCTGCCAGCCAGCTACGTTCCCCTACGGGACACACTAGCAGCCCAACCTTGGCCAGAATACTGTCTTATAACTATCCCCAGTAAAAAAGAAAGAGTTCTCAAATGAGTGAGGGTTTCCTGAGGGGCCAAGGCAATGTGGGCACAAACAGAATATCCTGGGCAGGGCGTCCCTGGTTGAGAGTGAAAAGGGAACTGGAAACCTTAAAGATGAGCAAGGAGAGATAATGATGTCTATAGTATAATAAATAAATAAATAAATAAATAAGGTTTCCTCTGTACTACAGTGTCCGGCAGACATCAGAGAACACATCTATGTCTCTAGGGTTTGGGGGGTGGGGTATTCATATGAAGCCATGGTACCCTACCTTGTTTCTACAGGTTCTGGCAAGCTGTGGGGACACAGAACTTAAGAGATGCCCGCCAGGCCTCAGGGACACAGGATTAGGCCTGTGCCCCTCTACCAGCCCCCTTTCCTGCTGCCTGTCCCAGCCTGCCCATCCAAGCCCGCCCCCTGCATGCCCGGAGCTACTGCTTGCCCAGACTTGCCTGCAAACTCCTGGGGCCCTCTTTCTTCCCAGCATTCCCTGCTCCTCTCCCAGCCTTTCTCCTCCCCACTCATCTCCTATTCAGTCCCAGAATCTCCCACCTGCTACCCGTGAGAATCTCAGAATCAGCTCTCTTATACTCGGGGTATTCAGAGCCCTACTGCAGCCATTGGCTGCGGTACCTCGGATCACCTACCCCCATCTGTCCCACTCAAACCTGCCTACAGCCTCAAAGGAAAGACAGGGCTTTGAGAGGTCAAGACCAAGGAGAATGATGAACCACTCAAGGCAGGGACAAGTGTGCCCTGAATGGAGACAGAACCTGAATCCATCTGCATCCTAAATAGAAGTACTATGGCTGTCATTCATTCTCTATGGTGGCTGCCGGCTGATAAGTAGGTACAAGGGACAAAAATGTTTACAAGGACAAGAATAACCACCACTCAGCAGAGACAAGTGGGAGCTTTCTGTTGGCTATGCAAATGCCCTGAACACATTGGCAAGCTCAGATCTCCAAGAAACTCACATTTTGGATTGCCTGCAGTATCCTTTTACAGGAGGGAAGCTGAGGCACTAATCATTTTATACCCGTGGCCCTGTCATCTGTAGGTCCTACATATGCTAGAACAGCGGCTTTAACTTTCTCCCAGTGTTGTTGGGACCACACAGGTTTGTGTTGTTGCTTCTCTGGCCCAGGAGTTTGTGGGCAAGTCTGGGCAAGTTTGGCGATGGTAGATGACTGATGTAAGGTGAACAATTCCCACAGACCTTGGGCTCCTAGGGTCACAGACAGCTGCTGGGACTTTGGCACTAACGGGAACAACCCCCTCATTATTATTCCTCCTAACTGCTTTCATCTTTCTGGGCTACTCCGTTGTCTCAAAAGCCAGCCAAGGGTCCACGGGTGGTTATGTGGATACAGCCATGATAAGTACGTGGCCCTGCTCTGGCCTGTGACTTCCTATCTTCATCTCACTCAGTACCATTTCCAGAACTATTCCCAGCTTGGCTGACTGACTGCAGCAGGCATGCTGGCACCATTCGGACATGTTTGCCCAGCCAGCCTGAGTTGAGATCAGCCCCTGCTTTGACAAGCTATTAACAGCAGATGGACATGCCCACTGGTCTCAGAAGGTCAGGCTGAGCCTGATTGATAGCTTGGACTGACAGCTGGAAGCAGGCCTTTGTCTCTAAAAGAGAATGAGTTCACAGATGCTAGGGGCTGTCACAGAGTTCCCTCCAGCCTCAGCCTGGCTGGCAGAGCAGAGGGGCCCTCTCTGTTGACTAGGCTGAACCAGACAGCAAACCATGATGGAGAAGGGCCATCTTTAGTATATAAAGACTCCAAATCTGTGGGAATCTACAGTGAGAAGATTGAAGAAATACATCTCATCCCATCTACCTATTGAAAAGGGGGCCAGAAAAACACAGTTCATGGGCTTGATCCAGCCTAACACCTGTCTTTGTAAGTAAAGTTTTATTAAAACAGGGCCACACCCACTCACAGATATGCAAACTCTGGCACTTGACATGTTTCAATGATAGGTTTGACAGTCCTCAACTTACAAATTGGCCGTCTGAGAATGTGAGCATGATGCATGTTAGTAAGAGCTGTAGTGTATGTGTATGTGTGTGTGTGTGTGTGTGTGTGTGTGTGTGTGTACGCGCGCACGTGCACATGTGTTTGTGTCTGTGTGTCTGTGCATGCACACATCTGTGTGTGTGCTTATGTGTATATGTATGTACACGTATATATGTGTGCATACTATATGCAGATATGTATGTGTGTGAGCATGTACGTGTATGTGCATGTGTGTAAACACATGTGTGTACATGGGTATTAGATTCTGAAGTTGGATCTTTTCCTGAGCTACAGTTATTCAATTCTATCTTTAGGTGCCAGGCAGCTTCAGAGGCAGTTTCTCTTCAGTCCCCTGCTTCCAGGGCAAATCTCAGACCCTCTAAAATATGCTGCAGCTAAGCTATGATGTCATGGGTCTGGCGGACTCGGTGCATTTCCAACATACTTAGGCTTTTCAGACTGGACCCCGCCATCAGAGTAAGAGCGCTGGGCTTGCACAGCGATCATGTGACCCACCACAGATCTTCACATTTTTGCTCTGTCTGCAAAGGAACAAAAGCCACTGTGATGAAGACACTGAGGCTGCAGTGGACAGTGAACCTAGCCTGTTTCCCATATTGCAAGGATGAAATATGTCCAAGATCATCCATCCCCTAACTCTGTGAGCCCTTTCCAGGACTCTATCCTCAAGCAGAATTGCTCAAGGAGTTGTATGCAAGTTGTATGCATACACGTACATGCTCACACACATACATACAAGGAGTTGTATGCAAGTTGTAATGGCAGTCTTGCTTAGAGAGGAGAGGAGTGAGAAAGAGACTCCAAGTCTTCATTGGCCGATGGTTGGTTGTGTTACACCTAGTATGCTTTCAGGTATCCTTCAGTGACCATGGGAAATGCTCAGGTACAGAATTTTAGCAGGGAAGGCAAATCCCACGTTGACCTGTGTACACACTATAGCACTTTGTACATGGCGCCCAACTGCTCATGTCATTGCTTCTGTTTTTACAAAATCTCCGTCATGAGTGTCTTACTTTATAAACAACAAGTACGGAATAAGAAAAAGGAAGAAGCAATGCAAGGCGGTATTGGAGGCTCCTGCTGAGGCTCGCTCAACCTTGAGATCTAGCCGCATTTGAATTTATTGCTGCTCTCTGGATTGTCCAGGGCTACCTCAGGCTACTGTCAAAAGTGGAACCTCCCTGTTAGCAGCATGGGGAAGGGTGGCTCACTCTCTGTGGGAGACCAGCTAGACAGGTAGCCTAGGACCCTCTTGTCTGTCCCACACTTGTTGCACCAAGTGGCCTTATACCAGATGAACTGGCCACTCTGCTCATTGGCCATCAATGTTCTCAGCATCTAGGGACACAGCCCCTCGTCTACTCTGAGCTTATTCTTCTTGATCCACTCAATCTTCAATTCATATATTCCCCTGGCCTCTCCCTAGTGGTACCCTCCTGTTTCCTCATCAGAGTTCCTGATGTACCAGGCTCTACCCTTGATTGTGCTAAGGCTCAGACCACCTGTTGGGGTTCTCTTAGTCTGTACTTGTCTGAAGCAGAGCCTGCATCTGAGACCCTCATTCTCTTGTACCTTAGAGTTGATATTCTCCCAGCATCAGGGTGCAAACCTAGCCTGGGTGATGGCCCTAACCTTCAGGCCTCCAGTTTCTGACCAACCTGTCATTGATAGATGTGCAAGAAGGAGGGAGCCTATGGTGGCAAAGCAAGGGGTTTGCAGAGCTAGGCAGGGTCCTAAGTTGAACACAGCCCTCTCTGCAGGCCCCCCGGCTCCCACCCAGCCCCACAGCCCTGCCGTCACCACACAGAGCCAATGCCGAGACTCTCGGCTCCTCCCCAAGGCGCCAGAGTTTCCTTGTCACAAAATGAAGTAAATGGGACGATTAAGGGGGGCCACTTCTAAATTGCTGCTTTAACCCATTTGGAAGTCTGCTAATTATTCTCTTGAGGAAAGAAATGCAGGTTCATTATTTTAATGAGCTTTGGGCAAAATATTTCATCGAGTTTGACAAGCCGCTGCGACTCCTTCAGAAAGGGGCTCGTCTCTGAAAGGCCTCTCACCCTACTTAGAGCTAATTGGCCTGGGGTCTTCCGCCCCGGTGCTGTGTGTATGCTATTTTAATTCATTTATGAAAAGCCCCCGCTTTGATGTCCAGGACCAGATAAGGACGGGAGAGGACGGCCCGCTAACGAATAGGCCTGTGCACCCGGCCAGCCGTGCGGGGCCTCCTCGGCCGCTCTGCTCTGGGCCCGAGGCCAAGGCGATGTCATGAAATAACTGTACAAACAGTCCTGCCTAAAAAATATGCTTTTGTTTCACTAATAAATCTCTCCTTGGAACATTCCCCGCAGGCCCAGGGCTCTCCTCAGCCTAGCAGTCAGCCTTCCCGCTCAATGTGTGTCCCCAGATCCACCCCAGGGACACACGCATACATGTGCATACACACAGGCTCAGTGGCAGGCATGATACAGGCCAGGGAGTGCTCTGCCCTTCCCTCCCTCACCCGTTGCTGAGCCTCCTACTCTGGGCCATGCCCCAGCCCCCTTCTACCTCCAGCTGCCCCTCCTCCCCCTCACTTCCTCCCACTCTCTCCAGAAATCTCTCTCCTCTCCCCATCTATCACACTCTCTCCACAGCCCACCACTCCTACCCACCCCATTCCTGGCCCCCTGAGACCCTCTTATGGAAAGCAGAGCCTGAAGCCAGCAAACCATGGTACCTCCCATCTCTGAAGCTCTCTGCCTCACCTTGCCTACTCTTCCTCAGTTTGACTTTCTTCTGTCTGGAGGCCTAAGGAATGAATGTTGGTACTGCTGGCTGGAGCACAGAGGGACATGGGTGGTGAACCTAAGGTGACAGACTAGCCAGCTTGCCTCAGCCACCATTCTGGCTGAGATGTCACACTTGGTCCCTTCTCCATACAGGAAGATCTGCTGGCAGTGTAGGCAGCTCAAGCTTAGGTACTCCTGGGGCTTGGCATCTCTCCAAGCTTCCCCACCCCCTCCTGGCTCTCTGCCTGCATCTCAGGAGCATCCCTTCACCATGGCCTTCCTACTAGCCACCACCCACTAGGATTCCCCCTCCCCCCCCCCGCCCACCCCTGATCTAGCTCCACATCTTGAGGCCCCATCTGTCCTCATCCCATGCCCCTGCCTCAGTACAGTCCCTAGCTGTGGCTGGAACATGGTTACAGAAAAGAGAACCAAGTTTGGAGCCCCCATGAGTTCCTTGGCATCACAATTCCCTCATCTAGAAGAAGATAAGAACACTTCCTCCAAGCTCATGGGCTACATTACCTGGAACCCTCCCTGCTGAGCACCTGGCCCAGTGCCCGGCACGTGGCAAGTGGAAGCACCTGCTTCCGCCTCCTATTATGGGTACCACTGCGGGCACTGTCAGGCATCGGTTCTTCCCGCCCACTGCCAAGTACCACACTGAGGCTAGAGGCTGTCTGCTTGGGCATTGAGGGAGAATCCCAGGCTGCCCACGGTCCACTTCTTCCTTCCCACAGTACCCACTGAAGCCCCTGCTATGTCCCAGACAGCAGACAGTGTTGGAGGTGCCACCGGGACAGGACAGAGCTCCTGGCATTACGAAGCGGTCCCTGGTCGAAAATACACCACGTAATTACAGACTGGGAAAATTACCATGCAGAGACAGAGCAGGGCACTGTGCCGGGAGGAGCCAGGGTGGTCAGGGAAGACCTCTGAGGGAGGGGCGTCCAAAAATAGTGTGCTGGGATGCTATTAATAGACCTCGGTGCAAAGCCAAACAGAGAAGAAAGCAAAAGAGGACACCAATCTTCACAGGTAACTGTTATGTCAAAGTAGAGGGGGATGGATGATTGACAGATAGACAGATACATATACACATACATGGTAGATAAATGGATACTTAGACGATGATAATGAAGATAGAGTATTGATAACTGATAAATGACACATAAAGAGATTTTGCTCTCTTTCAAATTCTAGCAGTGCAGCAAGGTCTTAATTTAAAAAAAAAAAAAGTGAAAATCCTCATGAGCCTCTCTTTTTCCTAAAGATGGTCCTAGTTTTTCCAGAAAGATCCATCTTCAGCATGAAAGAAGCAGCATTTCTGATAATTCATATGGCACAGAAAATAATGCCTGGTCAAACAGGTGAATGAATGGACAGATGCATGTGTGCTGGAGGACTGAGAGATGATTGGGTAGATACATGAGAGATATGTGAAAAGGTGGGTGAATATGCATGTGAAGGGGTGGTTGACTGAGTGAGGAGACAGACTGAAGGATGGATGGGTGGATGGATGGATGAATGGATGGATGTTTGAGTGAGGAGACAGGTGGATGGATGGATGGATGGATGGATGGATGGATGGATGGATGGATGGATGGATAGATGGATGGATATGTGAGGGGTGGTTGACTGAGTGAGGAGACAGACTGAAGGATGAATGGGTGGGTGGATGGGTGGATGGATGGATGGGTGGATGGATGGATGGATGGATGGATGGATGGATAGATAGATATTCATCAAATGGATGAATGAATCAGTGAGCAGATGGATTGGTGGAGAATGAGTGGGTATATGGAATGAATGGTAAAAGGGATGGGTGGATAGATGGAAGGAGAGATGGATAGTTGGGTGAGTGGGTAGATGAGTTGATGAATGAATACACATGTGCGTAAGTACAAAGATAGATGAAGAAATGACAAACAGGGCAAGTGAACAGACGGACAGATGGATATATGAGTATATGGATAAAGGAAGACATACCACCAGGAACTATCTTAAGCTTGGTTTCATAACTTTTGAATCAATTGGTTTTTTTAAAAAAGGAAATTAGAAGTGAAGTGGAAAAAAATGCTGAGTTCACATAAACATATCTTCACCCACAGGAAAGTGTCACTCCCAGGTTATTAGGGGAAAACTGTAAGGTGTGGGAAATGGGACTCACCATGGGGTTGCAGTCTTAGCCTTCCCTGGTAGCCAGCTCTACTGTGGCCAGAGGCTGTCCTCCCATCATTAGCTCTGAGGCCATTTCTCGTCCCCATCTGTCTCAGTTCTGTGCAAAGCCGGAGGCAGGCTCAAGTTTATCACAATCCACTGAACAGATAGATTCCTTTCAGTTCTTTGTGTTTTGTTTGGGGTATTTGTTTTAGGGGGTTTGTGGGTTTTGGTATGTGCGTGTATGTGTCTGTCTAATTGTGCGTGTATGTACATATTCATGGGGTGGTTCATGTCTGTTTGTGGGTATGCATGCATATATATGTATGTGCTTATGGAGGCCATATGACAACTTGGGAATCATTTCTTGGCAGCTTATTTTTTGAGACAGAGTCTCCTATTGGTCTGAAATGCACCAAAAAGGCTAGGCTAGCTCGCCAGCACACCATAGGGATCCACTGTCTCCTCCTGTCCAGTGCTGGAGAAAGAGGTACATCCCATCATTCCCTATGTTCACCCAGGTGCTGGAGGAAAAACTCAGGGCCTTATGCTTTCACAGCAAGCCCTTTATAGATAGTTGTCTCCCCAACCTTTACTTTAGTTTTGATTTAACTCCTAATGAGACAGAGTTTTTCCTCAATAACTTCTTTCAAAAGACCCCTTAGTTCTTTCCTGCTGCCCACTGACAATTCCCTTCACTCTTTGGGCTTACTGTTTCCATTGCTGGGGCTTCCAGACTGATGTCTCCCTTCTCAAACTCCCTCTGTCCACATTCCCCCAGACCCCTTATTTCTCTTGCTTTAACTAGCATTTATTTTCTCCAGAGACATCCTGCTCAACAACTCTTAGTTTGGGTGTACAGCTGCTTGGATTTCATACCTCCTACTTGTCCCTTTGTCTTCCTGAGGAAATTTCAAGTACCTTTCTAATAAGTATAAGACCACTGTTCTGTACTCTGGGTCCTGAAAACATCACTACATTGCCATGGCCTGTTAATAGCTTAGCTGGGTATAGAATTTCAAATAGGAATGGGTTTTCCTTCAGAACTTTGAACACCTGGTCCTATGGTCTTGTAACATCCAGTATTGGCAGTTAGAAGTCTTATTCACACACCTTCTAACCTGTTTCTTTTTTCTTTTTTCCTGGATGTTTTCAATAGCTATACTCTTGTCTTGGGTGTCTAAATTTCCTAGTCAAAATATTCTGTGAGTAACTTTAACCACAGGTTGCTCTGAATATTTGGTGAATCCTCAAGTTCTGGGAAATTCCTTTTATTATTTATGATCATTTTCTTCACACAATTATTTCTAATGTGTCTTTCTAGACAGCCTTTTGATTGGGTTAAAGACATTTCTAATGAGCCTTCCATGCCCTCCCTAATTTCCTTTCTGTTTTCTGGTATTCTGTTTATACCGTGCTACAAGCACTTTACCCTGTCTCTTTAGCCCTCACTTTGGTTTTGACTTGTCTCCTATCCTTGACAGCCCTGATTTTGACATCCTGTAGCATGCCCTGCCCTTTGACATTCGCCACAGGGCCAAGCAGTTCCTAAGTCTTTCTGGAGATTCCATATACTATGGCTTATATGTCAACAGACCTTCTGTGTCTGTTTAGCCCACCTGTCCTCACCCTCTTCTTGTGTTACAGAGTGTTTTCTTGGGGACTGCATGGAGGCAGACGCTGCCAACATTTAGGGTATCAACAGTGATGGGAATGTCAGTCATTACACTGAGGCACTTTGATATCAGACCAGTAAGGATGATCCCAAAAGACTGCCTCATTGGCAGAAAATTTGGGATAGAGATGGGTGTGTTTATACAGAGTAAGGCCCTGCCCAGGTGGAATGGAGAGGCAGCCATTGCCTAGATCTCTGCCTAACTTAGCAACAATCTGGCACAGAGAATACCCAGCTTTGTATGTTGCCCTGCTTTTAACTTATTGGTGGAGGAATGGTCGTAAGTTCTATGGTTTGCTAAGTTGCCATTTGAGGTCCAGTCTTAAGCAATAGTCAGTTTTGCTGAGTAACAAACACCGGATTTCCTATTGTTTATATTTGTTCAGGTGTCTACTGCCTACTGTGGGTAGGCTGGACTCTGTTCAGCAGCTGTTGGGCTGGGTCTCTGGTTGCCTTGGGCCAATAGGGAAGCAAGAACACATTATCAAGTTAACCTCCAGTGGCCTTTGTAATCTTTCTCTAGAAATTCCTAAACCAGGCTCCTTGGGTGCAATTAGCTGTGCTGTGTTTCTGACAAGTGGTAGACTTTAATCAGAGGAAGTTTTCTGGATCTCAGTGCACTCATCTGAAGATAGATATGGGATACTGCCTGAGTTCCCATCTGGTGACATTTCTGAGGACAAGTGGAGTGACAATCAGATGTATCCCATGAGTCTAGACTTGGGAGTCCTAGATGTTACCACTCTGCCAGTTGGATGGCCTTGAAACACAGTCTGCTCAGAATCTAGCAGTGGCTGAGGCCCAGCCCAGCACCCCCACTTAACACTATGAGAGCCCCACCTTTGCATTATTCTAGTATCACCTCCACTGTGTCTGGCCCTTAGCTGGTCAATCATGGCTTCTCTAAGCCACTGAATCCTTCAGAAAGTATCCAGACTCCCTGCCCCTTACACCAGACCACAGCCTCTAGAACTGGTCATGTTTTCTCTCTCTCTCTCTCTCTCTCTCTTTCTCTCTCTCTCTCTCTCTCTCTCTTTCTCTCTCTCTCTTTCTCTCTCCTAAAATGTGTCTGAATGGTAATGTTATGTATTGACTCACACAAATGAAAAGTAATCACAAAGATTACAGCTTCAGGTGTAGCTAGATCCAGAAGCAAACATCATAGCTTCCATGACTTGTCTCTCTGGCATTGGTGGTCTCTGTGTGGTGGCCAGTGACTCTCAGTCCCAGATTCACAACCTTAGAGGTCACAACTACAACTTTCCTAGATTCCTAGAAAAAAAATAGCACCAGTGGACACTCACTGGCCAGCTTGAGCCACAAGCCCAGTGCCTACTATGATTGGCAGACAACTGTACACTGTACCTGCCTCAGAGTTGTGTACCCAACCTGAAGCTTAGAGAATCTAAGGAAAAGGGTCTTCCAGAAGAAGAGGTTCTGCTAGCTCTAGAGGACTGACGGAGTGGCAAAGGCCATTTCCTGCATGGGTACTGCAGGGAATGCTGACCCTCCTGTCACCATCCCACATAGAAGCAGTAGATCTGGACAGGCACAGCTCCACTGCTGTGATATAGTACAATCCAGACATGGCAGCCTATGAAAGACAGCTCCCTCCCATGATAAGCACTTAAAGTCCAAGGTGCAGCTTCCTCTCTTTCTCCCTCCTCTTGGTGGCAGGACTCTTTTCACAGCACCTCCCCTTAAAGTGTGCCCACCTAGATCATAGGTGTGGGGAGATATGGTCGAACCTCTGTTTGCCCTGCTCAGTCTTTCTGTTCTTCCCACCATGGACTCTGCCAGGGCCAGAAGGGCATTTCCGGCAGTCAGGAACAGCATGTACAGAGAGACAGAGTTCTTCCCTATCCCAAGGGGCACCCCGGCTTCCACTCTCCCCCCACATTCCTGTCTCCATGCAGCAGCCAGAAGGATGTCTAAAACATAAACCAGACCCACGGCACTCCCGCTCATGGTCTGTCAGCCTCCCTCCTCCCTGGAAGGCAATTCCAGTGCAGCCCCACCCCTGGCCAGACAGTCTCCCCAGCAGCACCTTCCTGAAGCTCCTCTCATCCCTGGGCCCCTGTGGGAACAGCAACCCTGACGTCAAGCTGCAACAGCTTCATAGAGGCACTTTGACCCCTTCCTGGTATGCTGTTCATTCGATGCCTTGGGTTCCTGATCCCAGCACTAGTCTTTTAACTAACAGGGATGGTGATCCCTGTGCTTGGCTAGTGGGCTTCTGCTTCCCACTGGAACAGAAGCCACTCTTGTTATAGTCCTGTGCCTTCACAGAACCTGACACATAAAACAAGCCAGAGAAACTTTGAACGCTCTCGTCTTCCCCCTATTATAGCAGAGTCATCTGCCTAGGATGAGGACCAACCCTGGGAATGGGCAGTAAGCTACAACACCTACCTGTGAGTCAGCTCCTGCCTACAGTTAGTTGGCACAAAGAGGTCTGTGTCATGCTCAAAGGCATAGTGGTAGCAGTGGTCAATTTGACTCCTGGTGGCCTGTACACATCACAAATCGTGTGTCTGTACACATCTCCATTAAGGAACATGGGATCTCATGTTTATAACACCCCCTTCCCCAACAAACCTGACCCCCTGTTAAACTAGCCCTCTCAGAAATACCCCCCATCCAATCCCCCTGACTTACCCACTTCCCCAGTCCCATGCCTAGTCACCTAACCCTGAAGATACCCCATCTCTGTCTCCATAGTCCCATTTTATCTAGACCCATCACCACATGAGTGTGGTTCCTTTTGATAGGAACAGGAGCTCAAGAGACAAGAGAAAGCACAGAGAGAGAACTAAGCATCTTGGTTGGTATTGACCTATTTTTAGATGGTGGTAAGCTGTCACTCCAAGACCAGTGATTGCATCATCCACATCATTTGATCTTGTCATTGCTGCAAGATACACAGGAGACAGCAGCAGTGGAAAGAATGGAGGCAGGCATACAGCCTGGTGGGGAGAACTGGATGAGAGGATTGATGGGTGAGATAGCAAATGAGAGAAAAAAGGCTGAATAAAGTAAAAGAGTATGGGTGAATGGATATCTTGATGGATGATAGATAGATAGATAGATAGATAGATAGATAGATAGATAGATATAATTGAGTGAATGGATGTATAGATGAATGGAAAAATGGGTGACAGATAATGGAATGATGAATGGATGGATGATAGCTAGATAGATGTATAGATGGCGAATGGATGGGTGGATGGATGGATGATGGATGGGTGAGTGGCAATGTGCAGCTGGTGATGGGTCAATAGACAGATGGGTATATGTATAGATGGATAGATGATGGTGGGTACCTGAATGGGTAGTAAGTTGATAAGTGGATAGATGGACAGCAGTGATGGATGGGTAGATAGATAAATGAGTGCTTGACAGAAAATAGAAGGATGAATGGGTAGCTGGAGAAATGAGTGGGTGGTAATAGATGGATGAAAGGATAAATAGGTAGTAGATAGGTGGGTGGATAATAGGCGAGTGGATAGACAGATCTGTGAATGGATGACAAACACATAGATAAGTTTGTAAGACAGGAAAGAAATGGGAGTCACTACATTGAAAGGACAGAAGGAGCAAGTTTGGAGGAGTAGTGATAACTTCAAGCAAGGGTTCTACTCTTTGGAACACGTAGACCCCAAGTCTTCACTGCTGGCACCCTTGCTTTGTTCCATCAGCCTCTGGTTATCATTTTACTATCCTGCCAAGGCCTAGGCCATGGACCATTTCCCTTCCAAGCTCCTCCTTGCATATGAGAAAATGCTGATAAAGCCAACCACCTCTCTCTTTCTCAGTTTCCCTGGCTCACCACTCCTTTGGTGAGCAAGAACCCATGCAAAACTCCAGCGGAGCCTGTCCAGTGCCAGCTGTCTACAAACTCAGGATTTCCTTACCTTAGCCTCATAGACGTTGGGAAGGCAGATGTCATAGCAACTCTTCTCACACACACCTCTTAGGCACTGGAGAAAATCCTGTTGGTACTATCTGTACCAACTCCTTCTTATCCCACATCAGTCAACTTTTGTTTCTATAATAGAATTCTTGAGGGAAAAAAATAACTCAAAAGGAAGAAAGAGTTGTTTTGGCTTGTGGTTTAGGAGGCTTCAGTGTACAATGACTTGGTACTGTGGTTTGTGGGCTGCAGTAAGGCACAGTATCATGGTGGTAGGAGCCTCTGGTAGAGGCAAAACTATGCCCCTGTAGCAGCCAGAGAACAGAGAACAAAGACAAGAAGGGGCTAGGGACAAGATATAGCCTCCAAGGACCCACTCCCTTCAGCTGAGTTTCACCTCATCGGTGACCAGTACCTCCCCTTAGTCCACTCAAATTTAGGATCTGTCTATGGGTTTATCTATCTGCAAGTCCATCACTTCCTCCAAACCACACATCTTCAACACATGAACCTCTGGAGGACATTTCAGACCCAAACCATACTAACTTCAATGAGGGACCAAAGCCTGCTATGGTCCATATGTTAAACCTGCATAGCCAGCTGTCTCCAGGACCCTGGTCACAGACTAGTCAAGAGGTGAGAATCCAGCTAGAATACTATTTGGAGGCCTATACCTGGAACTAGACCCCTAGGTTCAAGGATAAGCTGCCTTTGGATTTGGGTAAGGCAGCCTGATGTTGTACAGGTGGTTCTGAATTCAGTGGCCCTTCAGCAGGAGCCTTGCTTTCTGTAGACCACACCCCCAGATCTATCTCAGGCTCTCACCCTCATTCCCCTTATAGAGCCTCTAGAGTATGAACAGGGTTGCCAACACCCAAATGATGGATGCTTGGGACACCTACATTAGAAGCACCATGGTGACTCAATTACCAGCTAGCTGGCAAGCAGAAAGCCCAAAGACTCCTGTACTGACCTGACCCAAGAAGTGCTGCCCCTCCCTTCACACACCCCAAATCCCTAGCTTTAAACCCCTCTCCCACCCCAGACAAACTATACAAGGGTCTTCAGGCTATGTCCAACAGGTGCCTCTGAGTCTCCACACTTGCTAGGGTGAAGGGGCAGGCAACCTGGGGAGCAGGCCAACTGGATGCATTCTTTGGTAGGCAGGTTCTGGGCATTGGAGGGCCCTAATATATACACAGCCCTGGGCAATAGGGCTATGAGATAGACATGAACATCTGGTGTCTGAATTTGCAGGAAGTTGAGTTCCTAATGAAAGGGGTAAGAACCAGGAGTCTGTGGCCCTCTGCTAGCCTGTGTTGGGGTTATGAGGTTCAAAACCACAGAATATAGAAAGCTCCCAGGAGGAAACCCTGGTGTCAGAGATTCATAGTTGGAATCAAGAGATGAGCAGTCCGAAGGCTCAGGTGGAAAGGGAGATCCCAAAGGCAGAGGTTACAAAGTAGAGGGACACTAAGTGCTAGAGACAGTGTGAGGAGACAGAACCTCCTGTCTCCAGACAGACCATGTCTGGAGAGTGTCTCCATGGTCATGACAAAATATGGCTGCATTTACCCACTGGCCCAAACACCCAGCCCTCTGTGTATCTGCCCCTGAGTGGGAACCAGCTTCATGCATCCTCATAATGGTTAAAAACTGGATCACAGACTGCCTGTCATGGTGAAGGGACAAGAAGCCCCATCGTAGTAAAAAAGTAGCAAATAAGGTCACTGTGGAGTCAAATCCTTGACTTGAGGAGTGGCTATGATGGACTAAGGAGCAAGAAAAGTTATCTATTGTCTATTTCTGGAACATTCCAACATGTTCCCTTCTCAGGCCTGTCACACCCTCCCTTGACTCACTCTGAGGGGCTGCTCTCCACTGACACCCCCCAGCTTGTGACCCCAGACACTACTTGCTCATAAGACTTTCCAGTTCAGGCTTCTGTGTCACTGTCTGACATATGTGGTTGTGGTACATGGTTGCTGCTCGGCTCCTTACAACCCTAATGGTTACCTGAGGGAGGTCAGTGCTTTATTGAAGGCTATGTGCCTTCCTCAACACCTCAGCCAAGTAATGTTTGCTCATTTCCATGAATGAACAGATAAATGAATGCCTACTACATCTAGACTTTGGAAAGTAGCAGCTTCCTGTCCATGGAAGTTCCTCCTAATACCTTGTTCTTATCCCCAGAAGTCACTGAAGCCTAAGGTTGATAGACAGCCTTAAGCAACCATGCCGAGTGGCACCAAGAATACTCAAGAATTAGCCCCTCGCTTATCCTGGTCTGGCCTAATTCATAGCAGAAGTCCATGGCTCCAGTCCTGCACGGGCTCCTGCACACACCCTTCCAAGGGTTAAGGCAAAGCTCTCCGCACCGCACGTTTGCTGAGATGAACGGTCTCGGCAGTGGCCCGGGCGCCAGCATTTTTGTGGTCACAGTCAGATGTTTTTAACCACATTGGATGGAACCCATGACGGGTCTTTCCGCGGTTTTAGCCAGATTCTGAACACTACCTTAAAGCCCTGTCACATCCCAGGATGAGGGCTGTGATAGTACCCAGCTCCCCCAGTTTTACACAGATGTAGTTACCCCAGGTACCCATGTACCCAGGAAGAAGCTGACCCAAGTGGTAGTAGGCAGGAAGGCTGGGCTAGGACTCTGCATCTGTGCTGAGAAGGCAAGGCCTAATTTTGTTGACTGGCACCTGGGATGCCGCCTTTGGAAGATTCTGACACAGTCCTCAGCCAGGAAGGCTCCATGGATGGCTGAGCCGCCTGGTAGCTTGAGTACTAACAGGGCCGGCCCAACTCCACAAAAGCTTGGAGCCACCCTGAGCCAAGGGAACTGTGGTTATAGACCCAACCAGGGCCCCTTCCCTTGCAGGGCTCCTCCTGGGGTTCAGCCCTTCCTCCCTGGCAGGGGCCAATCACTAGACTTAAAGAAACACCCAATCCTGAGGATACAAGTGGTATCCCAAGGAGGGATGCTGAACTCAGAATCTAACATATTTCAGAAACCTCTCTAAGTTAGGGAGGTGGCACAGTCAATAAATGCTTTTCCACAAAAGCCTGCATGAAAGCCTGAGTTCAATTCCCAGGACCTAAGTTAAACATTTAAAAACAAAACAAAACAGCCAGGAATGGAGGTAGCACAAGTCTGTATTCTAGGCATTAGGAGACAAAGACAAGCAGCCCCTTGAGCTTGCTGCAGAGCCAGCTAGACTAATCAGTGAGCTACAGACCAGTGAGAGACCGGGTTTCAACAAACAAGGTGGGTGGCGCCTGAAGAGAGATACTCAAAGTCGACCTTTGGTCTCTACACACTGCACACAAATCTATAGGCACACACTCTTCTCTAAAGCTCTCCCTCCCCACTCACCAGCTTTGTAGAAATTGTGTCCATTTGCATTTTAAAGACCTTGAAAAGGGACCCCTAAGGACCTAAGCAGTGTCTAAACATCTTCCATCCCCCCAGGACTTTCTTTCAGAATATGCAGATATCTAAAACCCACCTGCCCTGCAGGGAATTGCAAGACTGTCTAAAACAACATCCAACAACAACTCCCCGCCACATATTCACACCATTAAACCTCGGCATCTCCGAGTTAATGTGAACTGAAACTGCCTGTTTCCCATGCCACCCTCAGGCTCTGTCTGTTCTTCCCTTCAAGTCCGATAGCGAAGCATGTGGAAATCAGGAACAGTGCCCCAGGGACATCTGTGAACACACACACACACACACACACACACACACACACACACACACACGTCCATTTCAGGGCACTAGGGCCGTACCAACCAAAGCATTTGTTTAGAGTCAGGCTGTATTTTGTGGTCCTGTGGACCCAGTTTGCCCAGTGTAGAGTGCCCAAAAGCCCTCAGAAAAGACAAAGAAAGAGGCCTTTCAGACTAGAAAACAGAAGCAGGATACTTTGACATATGTCACCATGTGCCTGGGCCACTTGGCTTGGATACCCAAGCAAGGGGCCAAGAGAGTACCCCTTTTGTCCCTTCTTCACAAATGCTGTGTATCCACTCCACACATGTGCACACGGCTCAGAGGCTATTGCCTTTGGAATGCAGTCCACCCCACCTCCAGTTCTGCCCTAAGCAGTTCAGCTGCTAAGCCCTGAACTCTCCCACCTGTCGGGTCCTTAGCACCAGCTGCCCAGAGCTCCTGGACCCAGGCACAGCTGGATGACCACCCCTCCGAGCTGGCTAGGCCTTCTGTCAGCTGCTAGTAAAGCCCTCCATCCTTCCCAACAGGTGTCCCCACAAGTGCGGAGGGATTGCTTAGCTAGGCAGCTATTCCACTGTCCCAGGCCTGCGGGATGATGTCAGATGTGTAGGCCACTTACCACTTTGGAAGAAGGTAGCATAAGGGATCCAACAGACTCCACAGAAGTTATTGACACTAGAGGACCCCCACACTAGTCATAGTCAGCTGAAGCTGGGTTGGGTCAGATCTTCCTGACTCTTTCAAAGACCAACTGGACATTGGCCAGAGAAGTTCAACCCTGAAGGATCTTGGGTGTCTTTACCTGGCATTCATCTGGCCTTTGACCTCTGTCCAACCAACATTACTCAAACATCCTCATGTCCTAGGCTCCCCCACAACAGGGCTGAGCTGGATGGTACTGTCATTGGAATTACTGAAAAAGACTGGCTAATCAAGAGGGGGTGGGAGGCTATCTTAAGGTGACAAGCAGTACCAGCCACATGTCTGTCCACATGCTGGGCTGTAGACAAGGAAGACACCCAGAGTGTAGGAGGTGCAAGTCCCTACTGTCACTGAACAGTCTGTAGTCTCCAAATGTGAGTAGAGGTCCTTATGAATCATGTTAGAATCGGGAGCCTAGAGCGTTCCTGACCTAAAACCTTCCATGCATTCCTGAGAGGAACCCTACCTGATCTTAACTGTGTCTATTGCACATCACTTACTGATAGGAATTTCTTCTAAAGAATGTGTCATTGGACAATTCCATCACTGTGTGAACGTCATAGTATGCCCCTACTCAATCCAAGTATGACACTAGGTAATAGAAGCTAGTATCTAGACAGCCTCTACACATCAGAAACATCCCTTGGAGACATGACCGTAGGCTATTAAGATCCATCTGCTCATGTATTTGGGGGTTTATATTCAGACATCACTTGGATCTAGAATTTTCTTGTGTTTCTATGCTCAGCTCTTGCCTCTGGTTTGAGTTAAATGTTTTCTATCTTAGCCTGGGCCCTGAAACACGTTGTATAGGTGTAATCTGCTTTTTAAAAACATCCTAAAAAATCATTGTAAAATCTGGTCCGAGAATATTCTAGAGGTGAGTAGATGGCCGAGCCATGATTTCTCCAGTAGCCTTGTGTGGATTAAGATTTTCTACCTCACAAACCGTGATTACTATTTTTTTTTTATCCTGAAATTCATCTATCATTTTAAGTTTTCAAGTTTATGGCTATAAAATTTCCATCAGTACTGGGTTTGGTGATGCATATCTATGATCTCAGCACTGGGAAAGTGAGGCAGGAGGATCACGAACTCAAGACTAGGCTGGGCTGCCAAACAAGACCTTGACTCAAAAACAGTGATTCATAACCAGTGGCAAATAGACCCCTCCATCGTTTCTGTAATTGTTACTGCCTTTGAGTCTCTAATTCATTATCACTTGCTTAATGTTTATTTCATTGACCACGTAAACAGCTAGCATTTACTTTCCTCAACGATTCCGTGGTCAGAATTTTTCTCTATTTTGCCTGTATTCCGCATCTTGATCAATTATTTCTATGTTCTTTCTTGGTATTTGTTGTTGTGCCTGTTCTCTTTTAGATTTCTGAGTAAAACCTGGGAACACTCGCTCTCAGCCCCTCTGCTTCTTTAACATGGCTGCGAGCATTCCTCTAAATGTCCCTTTGGCTGCATCACACACATTCTTCTGCTACGTAACACGGTCGGACCTACCTCCCGTTTCATTTCCTTTTTAAGCACAGAACTGTTTACGGGATTGCTTTTGAACCTCCAGTGTGTCTGTTGGTGGCTACTTTCCAATTTTGTATCAACGTTCAGTTTTGGTTTTTTCTTTTTAAGTTTATGGAATTTTCCTTGGACACCCAGGGCTGCCTCTGTGACCTTCTGGTGTACAGGAGAGGCAGTGCACTGTCAGGAGTTCAACTTGTAATGAGTCACCCACCGCCTGACTTCCTCTCTGAGCTTATTTACTTGTTTGCTTTTCCCTGTCATGCTGGTTTCTCAGGTATGGGTGTGAAAATTCTCAGGAGTGTGGTGGATTCCTTGATTTATTGGTTTCTTTGATTTTCTTCTTCCCCTTCAAGCTGCAGACACCCTGTCCTTTCCCTGCTCCACTTCTGGAAGCTTCCCCTCCCCAGCCCCCATGAGGTCTCCCTTGAACTTCTCTTTGTTGCTGGAGGCTTCTTGGCTCCCTGTCCATCAGTACTCACCTGTTTACAGCCATTCTGCATCTCTGGGATCTCTTTCAGTCATCATGATAGGGGCAGGGGGTTCTTACGCTCTGAACTCTAATTATGTCTGACCTTTGCATCTCTCTAAGGACATCTAAAGAATTCCTGTTCAGCCAGTCCACCTGATTCTCCTCCTGAATGGGGCTTTTGGCCCTCTGGGTAGCATAGACATTGTGACCTTGCCTCATCTAGATCAAGACTAAGCTCTTTCCTTCGGCACCCTACAGGGTGGACTCTCTATGCAAATCTTACCTCCTCATTCCTCAGCTGTGTCATAGGTGCAGAGGGAACAAGACCTGTGTAGGGTATGAAAACAGCTAATTCAGAAGATGGAAAGCCTGCTGAGGCCTAGATGGTCACAGCTATTATTATAAGGGGGCATTGAGGGGGCAGTGGGTATAAGAGATGGGTGTTAGAGCAGAGCCCAGAGAGGGAGGAACCATGAGCTGCTAGCTTAGAAAGAGCCAAAGAGTCAGGCCATTCTGGATGCTGAAAGGGCCAGAAAACACTTGCCCCAGACCTCTCAGGAAGCAGTCAGCCCTGCAATTATCAAACTTCAGACCTCCCAGACAGGAAAATCAAGGTATATGCCCCTAAGGCCTTAGTGACTTGTTAAGGAAACAAAAGAGTGGGACAATGACAGGAGCCTGGGCCACAGCAGAGGACTAGAGCTCAGCGGCACAAGGCACCCTCTAGTCACCACAGCAGGAATCAGATATGTACTTAACTGTGCTACCTGCTATAAAGAGAGCTATGGGAATGTCAGATGGGCTGCTAAGCCAGCAAGGAAGTTAGCAGAGGTGCCTAAGGAATCCCCCATGAGCTATATACCAAAGGATGCAAGCAAAAGGGCTAAGCCAAATACAAAGATAAAACAAGGGCTCTCGGCAGAGTGTGTAATGCACATAAAGAAAGGCCCTGGCACAGGAAGGAAGGGGCCTAGCTTGAACTGAGAGGAAGTCGAAGGCTGAATGGGGTTAGGGAAGACAGAACACTAGGCAGGGGCTAACCTCAGCACATAGATGCCAGAAGGCAGGGAAATGTAGGTGTTAGGGATGAATATATGGGATCCTTCTGAAATTTAAGGTCATGAAATCATTAAACCAGAACATTAAACCAAGTGTGTGTGTGTGTGTGTGTGTGTGTGTGTGTGTGTGCGCGCGCGTACACACTCACACGTAAACTCTAAAGAAACTTGATTTCAAATACTCAGAGCAAGGTTGAAATAAATCTCCCCCAAAAATGGGATTAAAAATGAGAGATTAAGATAATTAGCCAAGAAGCATAAACCCTCAATAAATAAATATATTTTTAAAAGAAAAGAAAATTTCAAAGGCAACCTTTAGCCCCAGAGAAAACAAAACATTATAATCACAGAAAACCCATGAACAAGGAAGGCTCAGGAGACAGTAAGGCTCTTGCCACACAAATATAAGGACTTGAGTTCAATCCTAGAACTAATGTTAAAAATAAAAATGATGCATGGTTGCACATACTTATAATCCCAGGACTAGGGAGTCAGAGACAGAGAGGGTCCTTTGGGCTAAATGACCATCTAGCCTAGACTAATCAATGAACTTCAGGTCCAGTGAGAGATCTTGTTTCAAAAAAAAAAGTGGACAGCACCTAAGGGATGACACCTCAGGTTGACCTCTGCAATTTTTTTTTGTTTGTTTTTTTTGAGACAAGGTTTCTCTGTGTAGCCCTGGCTGTCCTGGCACTCACTCTGTAGACCAGGCTGGCCTCAAACTCAGAAATCCACCTGCCTCTGCCTCCCAAGTGCTGGGATTAAAGGCGTGCGCCACCACCACCCAGGTTGACCTCTGAACTACACAAGTGTGCGCGTGCGTGCGCGCGCACACACACACACACACACACACACACACACACACACACACACACACAATTACTTGATAGCTAGAAGTTCCAGGGAAAGCATGGGATGTGGGGCTAGAGAGATAGCTCAGTAGCTAGGTGCTCATCTTGCAGATGACCCAGGTTCAGTCCCCAGCACCCATGTGGAGGACCTTAGATGCCTAGAACTCCAGTTCTAGAGGATCCAATGCCCCGGGCACATGCGCATATACAAAAAACTAAGGAAATAGAAGGAGGAACCTCCTAAAAGCCCCATGCAGGAAGAGCATCTATTGTGCCAGGCTGTCCTTCCAGACAGACTTGGACAGAGAGAATATCACAGAATCATCTCAGAGATGGCAAGTGAGGTAGCAATCCATAGACCTCTCAATATTTACAGTTCTGAAGAAAAAATTCTATGCCCAGCCAAAGTATCTGTGAAGGGCAAGGAGACACTTAGTAATTCATAGGATTTGCTTTTCATGCCTTTTCTTAGACGGTTCTCTAGAAAATGTAGATCCTCTGAAGAGCAAAGTCAGGCAAGGCTACAGCCCACACCCGAGGCAGAGGGGGCTGCCCAAGAGAACAGTGAGAAAGCAGCCTGTCATTGAGAGAAGTATCCATCCCTTAGATGGTATATGCAGTTCACACATGCACACACCTGGCACACAGAACCATGCCTGCATAAACAATCACACACATATAGACACAGAATGCAGACCCACACAAATGTACTCTTTCTCACAAACAGGCTCCTTCACATGTGCATATGACTCTCTCCTGGTGAAGTTCATTCCCCAGCTGACAAGATGGCTTAGCAGGTAAAGCCACTCACCACCGAGTCTGAAAACCTGCATTTGGTCCTCAGAACCTAGATGGTAGAAGAGACTATACTTGCACACATTAGCCCCCAATCTCCACACACATGCACATATACAGGAAAATAAGTAAATAAGAAGTTGTCACGTTGGCTCCATGGTTAAGAGCATCTACTACTCAGACAGAGTTCAATTCCCAGTACCTACGTCAGATGACTCACAACACGTATAATCTCACCTCAGGGGGAGTCTAATGTCTTTGGCCTCTGCAAGCACATACACTCACATGCATAGAGACACATGGACACATAATTTAAAAGAATAATAAAATCTTTTAAATATAATTAATTAAATAAATGTTTTTTAAAAAAAAATAAACAACTACAGCATATCCAAAGGCAACCCTAAACTACAGAGAAAACAGAAAACTGTTATCACAGAAAGTACCCTGTGAACATAACATTTATACAGCAGTCTTTTAAAGCTACATGTTTCTTTGAAATGCAAGTGCCAAACATTTATCTAGCCTAGGACTGTGGTGTAACTACACAGAAGGAATGCTAAGGAAGAAGTTGTAGGACAAAAGTTTTGATGGCTCGTCTTCCATGACCGTCACTAGATAATGCCTAAGACTGCAAGAGCGGAAACCAGAAAGTCAAGAAATATGACAGGGAAAAATGCAAAAAGATAAAGAAATATGACAGAAAAACTAATAAACAGGAGGTCAATGGGGGTAGTGCAGGTAAGAGAGTCCTATAGGAGAAGGAAGGCAAGGATGAGAGTTGAAAGAGACTCTGTGTTGTGCTTGGTCACATGACTAGGAGCTGGAGCAGAGCAGATAAGGTGGCCGCATGGTTATGTGTCTACTCAGCTGTGAACTGAGAAGTTAGGCTATGAGGTTCAGAGGAGCTAAAAGTGGGTGCTAAAGGACTGTTGGCATAAAGGGGACCCTAAAAAGGGATGTGCTCGAGATCACTTGACAAGAGGCTACAAAGAGCAATGTGCGTGGGCAATGAGAGGACTGAGCTTATGCAATAGGCCAGAAGGTAGGCAAAAAAAAAGTCCAGGAGATCTTGCATCCCAGAAGTCTCAGGGAAGCTTCAAGGAAGGGACAGGAAAGCAAGGGCTGAGTGCCCACCACTGGGTTCCTTCTTAATGCCACATTTGTTTGGTCCACATGGGACATGAGAAAGAACCATGCTGCCTGTCCTCTGGGTCACCTGAGCTGAGTGAAGAACAGATGAACAAGGCACAAAGGTCTGGACGGGGAACCTGAGGTCAGCAGGTCAAATCTGCCTCTTAAAGGCTGGTCTGCAAAAAAGGCAGTTGTATGCTCAACTCATGTGCCCACATGAGTCTTTGTACTCAGAGACTCTATTGTGAAGGGATGAAAATCCTGAGATATACAGAGGGAAGGAGGGAGGCTCCCTCCCCAAGCTGGGGCCAGGCTGGGTTTAGATTAGACATGGGCTGGACTCTTCTCTTATGCTATTCCAGTTCTTGGTGGCCTGACTCAGCTGCCCAGTTGCCAGAGGGAGACTGAAGGAGGCCCTTCCATACCCAAACCTTCCCGGTCCTTGCCTGCTCTGCTCAGCATCCTTCCAGGAAAATGGGCGGGTTTCCTGTGGAAGAGTCCCAGTGCCAGGAGAGTAAGCCCTGAAGGGTGACAGAGCACCTACAGCTCTGCTACCTCCCTGCCAGGCACCCCTCCCATGGGCCTGACTCCACCCCATGGACGCTTGCTTCTTCGTGTTAGATGTCCTCCGTTGTTCTTGGCAGATATTTCCTGAATGTCTGCTATGTACTCTGGGAACATGGGGAGTGGGGAGAGGCAGGGGGTGTAGTATGTGGCCCTGCCCTTAAGGAAGTCATGTACAGTGAGCCATGGACAGTAAACAGGCAATAAATTGTCCTTTGTGAGGCTGTCAGGAGAGGAGGAAGAAGCACCCAAAGCAGTCATTCACAGTCCAGTATGAATGAGCGCCTCTGGAGCTCTGCTCAATAACAGACCAGACCAGGGTGGCCTCCCCTTTCCAAGGACTGGGACAAGGGTGGGGAGGATTGTAGAAAGGGGGCAGGGCAACTCTCTCCCTTACCATAGTTGCTTCACCGACACTCAGAGTTCCCTAGCTGCATACCCAAAACTCCTGGTAGTCCCCATAATAACACCCTACCCCCACCTTACCCTGGTCTCTGCCCCTTCTGCCCCCTGTACCCTTTCCACAAGGCCTCACCCTCCCCACCATCCTGGAAACGATTTTGTTGTCTACAGAGATTATGTGTAACTGACTGTGAGTTATAAGTCTCCGGAGCGAGCGAGCAGCCTGTTACCTAACCAGGCCTGGCTCGTGCCAATGTCTTGAGTAATTATTGGGGAGGGGGGCCTCAGCCCGCAGCCGAACCTCTCCAAGGGAATGCTATTGTTTTTCACGTCAGCTGTGCCTTGGACAGAAAACTGTAGGAATGAGATGGGGTGGAGGGTGGCTTAACTCTTTGGGCCCTGTCTGCCCTAGCTTCTCAGGGCTGCCTGGCAGAAAACAGCCCTGTCGGGGGTCAGAACCCCAGGCCGAGCCAGCAGCCGCCACTTGGCAGAGCCTGTGGAAACCACCGTGCAGCTCTGTGCAGACAGTTGTGGAAACTTGGGCGGGCTGTCAGTTCGCCCAGCCAGCATCCCAGCCCTTTCTCCCGCTCCTGCCCCTGCTTCCCCAGGGCTCACCTGCAGGCCTACAGCTGTCATAGGAAATGCCCTGCTTGTTTGGGGCTCAATGGGGCTCAAAAAGGACCAGGCATGGGGCGGCAGGCACCACTAGGGTCCTCAGCCTCCTCCAGCTTAGCTGGATCACTGCCTGCTCTAGAGGAACCCACAACCCCTTCCTACTGGTATTCCCAGCCCACTGGCACCACATGGTTACAGCCAGACCCACTGAGGTAGGGCACAGTGTTCTTGTGGCAAGCCTTAAGGCCAAGGAGGAAGAAGCAGGGTGGGTACCACCAAGCAGTGGGTGGCATGGGAGCTGTATCCTAAAGAGTCTGGGTTTTGTGGTCACTCAGAGCCAGTCATAGGGCTTAAAACACAAACTTGGAGATAACTTATAGTTGGATATGTCAAGCTAGGAGTAAAATGTGCTAGGTCCCAAGCAGCAGGCAGAGCATCCACCACGCTATGAAGAAGGTGGTGCAAACTGATTGAACTTTGGCTGAGATAATGACAGTGGTGTCTCTTCCATGGGCCTAGAGCAGCAGTCAGACCAAGAATCACCTCTGCTCTCTGTCTGCTTCTCTGTGTACAATTCGACACCCCTATGGCTGCTCCCAGGGTTGCTATTACCTCTGCATTTCAGTAGCAGGAAGGAGGAAAATACCTGAAGGACAACCTCCCTCCCCACACAGCCTGAGAGGCCCCTGTTAGCTTTTCTTCTGTCCAATGACAAGAAGGCAATGTGCCACTGCAAGGACCCCCTAGTGAATAAATGGCTAATTCAAGGTTCTTTTGCTAAAGGAGGAAGTAGCTCTGTCTTTGTCTGAGAGCAAACCCATGTGTTTCAGAGGGAAAGAATTCTGATAGGAACTGGGTGTTGGAAAGAGAGCAAGGAGGTCATAGACCCTTGGGGGCTCAGTCTGAGTCTAAAGAGACAGGCGCACAGCAGGCCTGATCCCTGGGATAAAGACAAGACTGACAGGCAATCTACAGAGCTCAGCTTAGGATAGGTCAAAGTTAAGAGCCTCTCAGATTCCTAAGCGGTGAGGTCAGACCCCAGCAACTTAGTGACCCAGCTAGCCTTGAGGGTACAGGCTGGCATCACCGTTGAATAGAGGTATTAAAGCTTGGCATGGTGAGACCAGAAGCCAAGAGGCACCCAGCAGCAAAGGTATGAGGGCAGGACTCAGAAGACCTAGAAGGAGGAAGAAGAGGAGGAAGAAGGGGAAGGGGAGGAAGAGGGGGAGGGGAAGGGGGAGGGGGAGGAGGAAGAGGAGGGGGAGGAGGAAGAGGAGGAAGAAAAGAAGGAGGAGGCCTGCCTGGAGGAAGAGATCCAGGAAATATGCATCCTTGGAGTCTGAAGATGAAAAGGGAAAAACCCAAAGGCGAGTCTTAACTCCAGGGAAGATAGAAAGCTGAGATCACAGACGACCTTGTGACTTGGCTAATATTCATTTCTATTTCCTCTAAACCCACAAAGAAAAATGGCAGTAGAATCACCAAAGGGGGAAGTTGTTGGTATAAGTAAGCAAGTAAAGACATTAGAAGGGCATAAGAGACCTCAAAAGTTTGGAAAAGTAAATGTAGATCTACCAGCAGAGACAACCATAGAAATGAGAACTAGAGCCCAGCCTTCCAGGCAGAGCTATCATCAAAGATGATGTAGCTACCAGCTAGGATCCTGGAAGAACTTTATACCATCCTGAAAGCAGAATCATGAAGAGAAGATGCCTACCAAAGCTTAGCCTGAGTGGCAAGCACTCTGTCATTATCCCCCCTGACCATGACCCAGGTACTTGCTGACCCTCCACCCAACCAGGCTACACTGTGGAGAAGCTGATCTTGTCAACTCTGAACGTGAGGCTACTAGGAGCCAGCTGTGGGTGGAGCTGAACACTCTGAGGCTGAAAAGCCAACTTCTAGAATGTCCCACTGCGTTCCATTATTGTTTCAGAACAGAAATAAAACAGACATCCTACGTCTCCTAAGAGAAGAATATAGGTCATACACAAAAAATGGAGAATCAAAACATCAGGAAGTGAGTCCATGCTAGTACACTAACTTCAAACTTTGGGGACAGGGGTGAGTAATTTCCAATCTAGAATTCTAAGTATAACAGAGGAATAAAGATATTTGCTAAAATGCACACTCAAAAAAATTTTTATCTATCACATACTTTTTCTCAGAAAATGACCTGGGGATGTGCTCCTGCAAACTGAGAGGAAAACCAGGCAAGGACACAGAAGCTGGGGACCAGGGAGAACACAATACGTAAAAACTGGAAAGGAACTAGTGCTGCAAGGACTCCAACAGAAAGAGGAGGGGAAGGAGAAAGAAAGGGAGCGGTGCTGATTCATTATCAGTATTCCCAACAGGATCAATAGAAAAATGCTATAATTCTTGCAGAAAGTTAAAGAATGGGTTGGTGACAGATGTAGAAAAGGGCTAGGGGTGTGGCGCAGTGGTAAAGCGCTTGCCTAATATGTACAAAACCTGGGTTTGATCCCCAGCAATGGAAAAACAATAGCTGAACAAAGATTTTAAAATATTGATTCTCTGGGGCTGAAGATATGGCTGAGAAGTGAAGTACGCTCGCTGCTCTTGGAGAGGACCTGAGTTCACTTCTCAGCTCCCACATCAAAGCAGTTCACAGCAGCCTGAAACCCAGGTCCAGGGGATCCAACACCTTCCTCTGACCTCCATAGGCCTCCATGGGAACACACATGGCATATATACACGTATACATGAATAAAAATAAACTCTTTTAAAATGTTTTTAAAGTAAACAAAGGATAAGTAAGATATCTTGGCAGATAAAGGCACTTGCTACCGAGCTTGACCTAAATTTGATCTCTAAGGACCTATGTGATGGAAGGAGAGAATCAACTCCTATAAGTCACCCACTTAGGCATATATATATATATATATATATATATATATATATATATATATATGCATGCATGTGTGTGCACATACACAAACAAAATGCTTTTTTATAAAGGGAAGAACAAAAGAAAAATAAAAACTAAGCCTAACCCAAAGGCAACCATTAACTACAGAGAAAACAGAAAACTGTTATCACAGAAGGACCCTGTGAACACAGTATTTACACAGCCGTCCTTTAAAGCTACATGTTTCTTTGGAATGCAAGTGCTAAACATTTGTCTAGCCTGAGACTGTGGTGTAACTACACAGAAGGAATACTGGGAAGAAGTTGTGGGACAAAATCTTGATGGTCTTCCATGACCATCACTGGATAATGCCTAAGACTACAAGAGTGAAAAACAGAGTCAAGAAATATGACAGGAAAACAGCTAAAATAAAAAAAAATAAAAGAAAAGTTGAAGACTTCTCTCTGGAAACTGTTGGGGACTGAAGATGTAACAGCCCTTAGAGATGGAAGAGCTTCTGACAAGCTTACATAACATTGATGAGAAACTTCTAAACTGGAGGAAGGGAACATGGGTGCCAGAAAAGAGAGAATTCTGCTAGTGGCCTGGTAAGGAAGAAGAGAGAGTCTACCAGGGAGCTATGACTCAGAAAGAAAAGAGCGCATACTAGGGTCTAGGGTGGCAAGAGATGAAAAGCAAACCAGCCTGGAGCTCTGTCCTGTGTCTAGCATCTGGGTCAGTTAGACCCTGGTTGGGAGGAATAAATAGGTCTGTGGTCATGTGGGATGAGGCAGTACTAAGAGAGGAGAGTTTGCTGACAGATGTCCCATCCTTTGACCGGAGGTGACAAAGGGACCCAGGTTCCTCCTGAAGCAGGGCTCCCAGATATGAAGGTTACTTTGGATGGTCTCCAAGGCTCTAAGAACTGGGCTAGTAATAAAGAACCTAAAAACCAGAGGGACTGGGTCTTCCTGGGGCCTGTGAACCATGCCCAGCTTGTCAGCATGTGTCTCCTTATCCCATCCCTTGTGTCCCGGGTGACTTCTTCCTCCCAGACCCAAGCACAGGAAGGGCGGTCTGGGAACTGCAGGATAGGCCTGAGTCCCTCATCAGCTGTATGGGTCAGCCCAGGCCAGGCGGGCCCCGGGCCAACCAGAACCTTGTTCCTAGGTAGAGGCTTCCCCACCTTTTGGCTTACCTTCTAAGAACTAAAGATCTTCCTGGAGGCCCCACAACCTGTTTGCCCTCAGCCTTGGACCCCAGAGAGTACCCCACATGCAATTCTAGGCATGTCATGAGCAAAATAAGAATTTAGTGGGGCACATGAGATGTCCAGTTCTCTCTAGAAATGAGGCAGTCAGGGCTCTGGCCTTATTTACAAAGTAAATCTCAGTCTACCAGATGCTTTTCTACACAGGGTGTCTATGATATTCCCCCTACAGCTCAACTCCCACTCTGCCCACCAGCTTCTCTCAAGAGCACAGGAGAGCTACTACAGATAGTATGCGTAAAGCCACAATGACAGCAGCTTTTGGGAAGGTCCTCCTTCAGGATCACTAGCCCTGCCTGGAACCAGAGCCTACTCAGCATCCCACAGTGCCCAGCATCAGAGTGAAGGCTCCTCTCAATCTCTCAATAGGATAAATGCCTGTCTTTGGCTGTGGGATGAGGCTGGCGGGGGGTGGGGGGGTGGGGGTGTTGGTGTTCAGGACAGAGTGATCTCCATGGTGCCAGGAGGCCATTGCCAGAGTTGGGGGCTGGGACATGACTGTGATGTGGACCCTGGACTACAGTGAAGATAGTGAAGATAAGAGTTCCTGTGGGTGCAGGGAGAGGTGGTACCTGTTACCTACACTGCATGTGAGTCCTCACCCACCCACCTCTCCCCACACACACACACAGTGCAGATCCCTCTTATCTCTGCTTAGGACAGGCTGCTTAGGAAAGGACTGTCACCAGAAAAGGGAAGAAGATGGCAGCAATGCCCACCACTACCTCCAGAGATAGGACATCCGTTGGAGGTATCTCCTCCAGGGCCCTGAAAAGCTAGGAGGACTGGCTGGGTGGTCAATGCTTGGGCCTTGCCATTATAGTAAAGGCCGATCGATACAGGAGCTAAACCTCAGAGAAGGCAGCAGGGTCAGGGTCAAGCCCAGTGATGCTTGCCACTCAGGAGTTGGGGCAGGACTTAAAGCAGAGGTGACCAGTGCAACATGGGTCACCCAGATCCATGGTGATTTGGGCCAGGGAGGGACTTGGTCTACCAGCCAGGGGGCTAGAGTTCCCACTGAGGTCACAGAAGGCCAATGAGTAGCCCAGAGTCAAAGAGAAGGTTCACCCCTCTTACATCCAAATCCTTTGGCACCTCAGTGTCCCCTGTAGTGCCAGTCCTGGAAGTGGAAGATGGGCAGTCCCAAGGGCCTGAGCCTGAGCTGGGGATCAGTCATGCCACTGTAACCATGGCAGGGAGGCCTGAGGCATTAGAAGCAGTATAAAGTGGGCAGGTAGCAGGTAGTAGGCTGGATATGTCTACTGCTAGTGTCCGTTCTGATGAGCCTGGGAACATAGGGAAGAGGACCTGCCAAATATGTCCAGATGGGCTGGAGCACTGGGGCCTGGCTTGAAGCCCCAACGACTTCCTGCTGGTCCAATTCTTCTCACCCACTTCCTGAACAGGCCGTCGGAGACCAGAGGCAGCCAGGGCCTATCCCCACACACTCTAATCAGCCATGTGAGGACCAGCACAGAGCACCTGATGGGTGACCTCAGAGCCTTGTGTCTGTATGACAGGTCTTGGAGAAGAAAGCACAACGAGGAGGCAGTCTAGACACCAGAGCTGAGCACAGAGGACAGGATAACGGGGACAGGGTAGCCAGTGCTGTGGTGTTGTGGCTAGTATATAGCGAAGCGTCATTGCTGGATGTAGGAGAGATGAAAGCCAGGAGAGCTGGCAGTCCTTTGGTTCCCAGTCACTGAAGGTCCAGAAAAGGGACATGGAACCCCAGCTTCCTTTATTCATATGGCACCCTCTAAGCCTTGAAGATCTGCTCGCTCACTGCCAGCCCCTTTGGAGACCAACCTCAAGATACTGACGTCTCCATTAGGCTCTCCCAGCCCACAGAGGAAAGGCTGAGCCCGCCTATGAGATAATGAAATTTCTGTCCCAAGACTGTATGTGTGGAGGTAGGATACCCTGTGTTGAAAAGAGTAAGGATAAGAGCTAAGCATTCTGAGGCACAAAGGACAAGAGGAAACAGGATGGGAAGCCTTGTCCTGTCCCTAAGGAAGTAAGGTACCCCCATGCTCCAGCCAGGCCTCTACTCCAAACAGAATACTAGGCCTGATCCAGCTGCCAGGAAGGAGTCAATATGTTGACTACTTACTTAGAAACATCCCAACTCTGTGTCCCCCACAAGTTTCAGATGCCAGGAAGACATGAGATTCTAGTTTCTAAGCCTAGCCACCCAGCCCCCATCTGCAGCCCTAGGCCTAAGCCTCCAGCCTGACTCTAGCCTCAGGGGTCCTGACTTCAGAAAATCCTGTCTCAGAGTAGAAGCAGGAAGTAGGGGAGGGAGTGGGCCCCATCCCGTTCTGCAGGCTGGGCTGGGGGCTGCCTGCCCACCTGGGTCAGCCACAGCTGCAGCTTGGATGACTGACTGGCTGAGTCATGGGGCCCCTTCACTCTCCAGGCTGGGACAGAGTCTGAACAGCAGTGAGGCAGGATGTTCAGGCCCCAGGAGGACAGGCACAGCTTTGAGGGCTTGGCTTAGGACAGCAGCTGGATATCACTCACCTTTACCTCAGAACTTCCTGCCCAGCTCCCTGCTGCCAACAGGGCATCTGCCTTCCAGAAGCAACTCCCAGTTTCCTGGCTTCCAGCACATAGCCACACTCAGCTCCACGGAGCCTGTTTCCAGAGCCATGCCCACAGCCACAGGTGTGTACATGTGCAGTGCACACGGGTAGGCCAGTGCACATGGGTAGGCCAGTGCACATAGTAGGCTCTTCAGTCGGTCCCCCTACCAGCAAAGTTGTAGATCATTCTAGCCTATGATTCTTGTATCTTATCCTGTGGGTCTGTGTTGAGAGCCTACTGTGAGCCAGATATGTGTAAATCAAGAAGTTTCCTCCTCTTGTCTGTCCTAGAGAGACAAAAAACCAGGGCCAGCCCAAGAGCCCTGAGTTCTCAGTGTCAGATGGGAAGAAAGCCACTCAGGATGCACAGGTATGAAAGGCCGAGGAAAACGGAAAGAGGCCAGAGAGTGGCACTGAGTCCTTGAGAGAAGGGAGGGGGATGCTTAAAGTTCACCAGGTACAGAGGGCCTGGAGGGTCACAGAAGGCCAGGAGGACCTATGGCTGGTAGGAGCCAGCTGATAGAGGTCAGTCAGAAGTCACTCTAGGTTAAGAGTTATGAGGGGCAGGAAAGCCAACAGTGGGGAAGGTTCAGAGCTCCTAAGATAAAATGGATACAGCTGTCTCTATAGAGTGGCAATAGAGAATGAGGCACCATGATTCTTATTAGGCAGGAGGGCAAAGGAGGACTCAGAATGGAAGTCTTGAAAACCACTATATTGAAAAGGCCAAGGTCTGGGTGGGTTGGGTGGGCCATGAGATACAGGAGGTATCCTCTAAAGGCCCCAGATTCAAAGTGGGGGATAAGGGAAAGGAGGCCAGGAAGTAATCTGGAAAGAGAACAGTCTGTAAGGAGCCAGTGACTGGGAATCAGGAAGCCATGCCCAGGAGACATATCCTGGGGAGACCAGGTCATAGGTAGAAAATCCGTAGCAGAGCCAGATGCGTAGGGGCCCCTGGGGGTGAGGGGCAATGGGATCCAGAGGCAAGTGAGGGCATCACTGGGGGCAGTACCTTGCTCTTGGCACTAGCATGCTATCCTCCAGTACAAGGGTCTACTTCAGGCATGCTCTTGGTACAGGACATTCATAGGCTAGGGTTGTTCCCTGGATCCTCTTGTCCAGCATCGGGACCCAGTTTGGAGCACTGCAGGTCCCTTCAGGGAGGCCCACTGCGTGTTCAGCCACCCCAAGAAGCAAGCGCCCTTGACATGTCCTAACCGGCGGCCTCAAAGCCTGAGTTGAGCAAAAACAAGCAAGTGGGCCGCCACACCTGGATCATATTACTGCTGATGTCAAAACTGCCACGGAGGGATACAGTGTCTCATGCTGGAGCTAGGCAGGGTAAACACTCTGTCGCTAGCCAAGCACCTGGTACAGGAGGCCCCAAGGAGAAGGAGGGAGGCAGCATTGAATGTCTTTATTTTACAGACTAGGTTACTGTAGAGAGTATGTAGATCCACACAACCTTGTAGAGCCAGCGTAAAAGCTGGCACCTATGAAAGCCAGCACCCAGGTGATACAAAGGGACATGGGGGACCAGGCTCCCAATGCTCCTAGTTGTATTTGGGATAGGACAAGGAGGGAATCCATTGCCTGTTGAGCCTTGTATGCAGATACTCAAGTATCCATGGGACATGCAAGGGTCCATCTCAAGGACAGTCCTGGGCTAAGGGAGGCGTAAAGAAAACATTCCCAAGGCTGTAGGTGCAGCTGATATTGGGAGCCAGCGAAGTGCTCTTCTATTAGAAGGGAATGGAGTGAGTGTTTAGACTAGGAGAGGGCTATACCCCCTGTACCCCGAGAAGCCCATGAGATGCACCAGGGACCAGGGAAAATCTCAGATGGCAGCAAAAACCTGGGGCTTTGTTTATGACAAGTTGGCACTTGAAAATGTTCAAGAAAGAAGCATGCGAGGGAAGATGTAGGGTTGGGCTAAGTCAGACTATCCACAGAGAGTAAGCTCTCAGCAGCACGCAGGCAAAGCAGGCCCTGGTCAGTGTGGGAACGGGGATGGACCCAGGACACAGTCAGAGTCCCAGGAAGGTTGATCACCATGAAGCAAGGGCAGCAAAGGAGAACCAAGAGGTTGAACATCTCTTTCCCCAATCTGGTTCCTGGGGGTGAGAGAAAACATGTGTCATGTGAACAGGATAGCTGGGTAAATGTGTGTAGTGTGAAGGGCTTGGCTGAGGACAGCTCACCAGTGTTCACATCCACATCAGCAAGTAGCTCCCAGAGCGGCAGGCAGAGGTGGACATGAACAAAGGGCAAACAGAACGAGCTGCAGGTCTAGGGAGGCTGGGGACAAGAAAAAGGAGGTGAAGCTCCTGTAACAGCAGCCACAGACCTGCTTGTGTTTGTTTGGGACACAGGATGTGGTGCAGGCCCAGGAGGGCACCCTGATCAACTGCCTAAACCCCATGTAACCCCTGTCCACCTGCCACCATTGCCCACCTAGTTTGGCCAAAGGCTCTGGCCTCTCTGGTACAACATGTTCTGTCTGGAGTTCTCAAGCTTCCGGGACTCCATCAGGAGGGAATCCAATGCAGGTGGGGCCTGTGCCTGACGCCAGCACAAACAGGGCCTCTCAGCCTCCAGAGCCCTTTTCCAGCCTGAATGTCCAATCCAGCCTGAGCAGCTGCTGCAGAATCTGCCCATGGGGGGATTGAGCAGACAGAACAGCAGTTTCCTAGTCACCCTGACATGGGGCTGCCTCTGCAAACAGGACCCTTGGAGGCTGACAAGAACTGGCTGGTCTTTTGGAAAGGGTGGAGCCCCCATTCTGAGCCTAGGTGCCCCCAACCTCCACTGGCAGGCAGAGGCCCCTAGTAATGTCAGAAGCTAGGGGCTATGGGGCCCCAAGCCTGTCACTGCTCTGCTCCAGGACCTTTGTCCCCGAAACTGACATCAGTTCACAAGAGCAGGGACACTATGGGGTGGGCAGTTCCAAGCAACAGGGGTACCTAGGAGGGAGGAGATAACCTAGTGACCTGTACCTTGGGACCACATGATGCTAGCCCAGGGACATCAACCGTGCATCTGTGTAAGGCAGCATAGCCTGAAGACAGGGTGAGGGGTAAGTCACATAAACACCAAGGATGACTTCAGTGGCAGCAGAAGAAGCAGAAGGGAGGCTCAGTGACCTGAGCCAATGGGATCATGTGGGAAAGGTGACAACGGCTCCTAAGTCAATCTAGGGAGTCAAGAGCAGTCAACAGGGTTGCCTGGGAAGGAGGTATTGCTCTCGTTACCCTGCAGAACCACCATCTGCAGCTCTGTAAAGGACACTCCTGGCCTCCTGTACCAAAGCCCAAGGGATTAAAGCTAGAAGCCAAGTGTGTGGTCACAGGTCTGTGATCCCAGCGCTTGGGAAACTGAAGCAGGAGGATCATAAGTGTCAGGCTGGCTTGGTGGACATAGTGAAACCCAGGATAGGAAGGGAACTGTTTACAGTGAACCCCAGAAGACCATAGGTGCTGAGAGCTTGGTATGTAGAAAAGACACCGCCACTATGTGAAGGATCAACCACTACAGGGAGCCCTGAAGCAACCACACACACATAAAGCATTTAAGGGTGAAATGCAAACCTAAAAAGCACCCCAAAAATTCATGTTGCACTGAGGAAGAGTGATCCAAATGTACCCTGACTTGAATACCATTAAAGAAAGAAAATGAGGGGTGCTTCTGTTTGGAAAAGCAATGGTCACTATAAGTGCAGACACAAAACAAATGCATGCAAGAAAAAACACTTGTGATCTACATGTCAAAAGATAAGCCTTCATATACAAAGAGCCTTTACAAATCAATGAACATGAAAGGACTTGTGGGCTAACCTCATTGGCCTTTGCCCAGGCCTTTCTAGGGAGCAGGGCTCTTGGGGGTTTCTACCCCCTCATCCAAGAGAAAGGCCAGAGATTAATTAACTCTCTCCACAAATATTTGTACTGGATCACATGAGTTTATTGACCACCTACTGTGTGTCAGACATTAAAAGACTTATTAGGGACTCAACAGGAATGGCACACTCAGAACCTGACCTCAGGACCCTCAAGTTTGAAGAAGAAACAAACAAGTAAATTAGTAAACTCAGAAAGTTTGTGGAGGGGCAATGCTCACAGTTTGCTGGGGGGAATGAGATAAGCAGAAGCTTTTGCTAAAGCAGTGGGCATTTGATTTGAAAGTTCACCAAGAAGTGTAGAGTGGGATTTCCAGGCAGAGGGACCAGTGAATACAAAGGTCCTCAGGTAAATGGACGATGTGTTCAGCATCTGTGTGAGAAAGGGTTGGGAGGTGGGGGGAGGGCTGCAGAGGGAGATGACAGTCATTAGTGTAGTGGAAAATCTGAGAAAAGGCACAGATCTAAGCACAAAGGTCAACCAACTCTGCCCAGAGCAAAGAAGAGGAGCGCAGGCACCTAGGTCAGAGGTGAGCCTGCAGGCCTGGCCAGGCCCTGTCTGCAGAGGTTTGAAGAAGCTGGATTTATATGAATACTTATGTGGGTATGCATATGTGTACATGTATATTTGTGTGCATGTGTGAATGGGGGCATGGGGCTAAGAAAGAGTTAGAAAGGCAGACACGAGGAAGCAGCTGTAGACGACCAGGTAAAGTCATATGAAGCACAGGTATGTGCCGAGTTGTTGGCGTATGGATCTCCATGGCAAAAGCATCTCCAAAGTACATATAGAGTAAGCTAAGTATCTTAGACAAAGCCCAGAGACAGAGACAGTTCTCTTGGGTGAGGTTCTTGAGGTGTGACTGGCTGGGTGAATAGTGAGGTTTCCTGCCACATCTCAGTCTTGGGGTGCTCTTTTTTTTTTTTTTTTTTTTTTTGGTTTTTTGAGACAGGGTTTCTTTGTGTAGCCCTGGCTGTCCTGGAACTCACTCGGTAGACTAGGCTGGCCTCGAACTCAGAAATCCACCTGCCTCTGCCTCCCAAGTGCTGGGATTAAAGGCGTGTGCCGCACCGCCCGGCTGGGGTGCTCTTTTTAGAGTGTCATATCCCATCTGGTGTGGCTAATGAATTCACTCTACTGTTGCCGGCGATCAGGAATATTCATTTCTTGGCATAAATAATTTATCTGGTGAGCCGGCAGAGACAAGTGTTTATCTGCATAAACAAGAGCAGAAGTCTAGTCATTATTTCTTGACTTTTTTTTTTTTCCTTAGAGACAGTGTATCTTGACATAACCCTGGCTGGCCTGAAAATCATGATGTAGACCAGGCTGGCCTCAAACTCAGAGATTAGATCTCCTCTGCTGGGATTGTGGTATATATCACCATACCTAGCCTTTTTGGCCTTTGTAAAATGAATAGTTGAGGTTGAAGACATTGCTTTACTAACTGGAGGCTCTGGGATTGGTATAGAGGACCACTGTTCTACATGGCCTAGAAGCATCCAGCTTAGTCCCTGCCTGGATTCTCAGGCATGCTCAGCCATGTGCCCTGTGGATCCTGGGGGCCAAAGGACAGAAAGTTATTTTGTCAGCCAGAGATCCAGCATGCAGGCTTTTCTGCAAAAGCCGGAGCACTAAAACAAAGTCATAAATACAATAACTGGAAGCACAGCCTCTCTTGGTCCCCACTCCTAATGTGTTCTAGCATCCACTCCACAAGACCAGCCTTCACAAGCTCCAACTAACCATGTGCAATTCATGGGAGTTCTCCATGGTCTCACTATACAGATACATGTTGGGTGAGGATGGGCCCTGTGGGCAGAAAGGCTGCACTCCCTGCCCTCTTGGGTAGGTGAAACCACCTTCATTCCCCTCACACTTAGACTCTGGAGTGAAGGTGTTCACATGTCTAGCCTTGGTTGCATCCTTTCATGAGCTTAGAAGAGTATTACAGCAAGTGTGGGCCAAGACCTGCAACTGACGGCCTAGTTCCAGTGAGACAAACAGGGGACTAATGAACAACGGCTGGCACTCTGAGGAACCCATGATTGTGAGCTGACAGGATCACTGCAGGGGAGAGAAAGGGCCAAGAGTGGACAGCCCTGAGACAGGCACACACTGCCGCAATTGGGGAATAGCAGTAGGCTTGGAATCAGGGGAATAAGAAAAAGACCAAGTGGAAAATGGAAGTTGGTTACAAGATGGCTCCTGGGTCAACAGGACAATGATGCTTTGAGTTTTCAAAGGACTGTCATGCATAAACCCACTGAAGTGAGCCAACCAGTAGACACTACTGTAAGAGTCCCAGAACAGGAGATAGATAGTAGCTGGGCTGGGATGAGCTAGTGAGGATAGAGCAGCCTGGCTGTGTCAGGGGTCCTGGCCTCCTGCTGAATGGGTTCTGGGAGACAGGAGGAAAGTTACATTGCAAGCCAGCAAAGGGGTTACAGGAAGGAGATGACTTATAGAAGCCCCACTACATACCCGCACTCTCAGCCCCTCTCGTGGGATGTTTGAGATGAGGACTTGTAAAACTAACTCCTGAGATGTGTGTGAGCTTGTTTGAATTTGGAAAGGACCATCATATATAAACCCAATGGAGCACTGGTACCCAATAAGTGCTTAATAAAGGTCTACTACTCATTGCCCTCTTGCTACCTGCCCCCAACTTCTGCCTCAGCTCTTCTCTCTCCCATAGTACCCTAGGCAGACTTCTTTCCTTCTGTAGAAAGGAAAAGATTGTACTTAGTCTAGACAGTTAAAGAGAGTTTTTTTGATGGTGGTGTCAGGGTGCTGGGGAGAAAGGAAGCAGAGACGAAGTGATAGGCAGGCAGCCTCGGGGAGGGCCGAGGATTATCAGGCAGTATTCTACCCAGGCCTTGTTGCCCGATCCATAAGATGCAGAAGTGGAAGCCAATGGGAGCCCAGGGTCAACTGACCCAGCCAGGGAGTAGCTCAACTAGGCTCTGGGTTCCTGTGTACCCTGCCTTCTCTCTACATCACACTGGCTGACTCCCCACAGGCCCTTCTAGTGCCAGGTTGGCATCTGATAGCTCTTTATTGGGTAACAAACATTTTTAATATGGCCTCTGAAAGTCAATGTCCCATAAATCACCAAAGGCCATCCTCTCATGATCCTACAGAGGGCCCTGTGCTGACCAACAAGAATCCCTAGTCTGAATACATCCCAAGGCCCTACACCCTGAACCCATCCTGGTGTTCCCACCCCAGGTTAAGCTGGTTTGGGGGGTACTGACCAAGGATCAAGGCTGGGCAGGTTCTGCGGGGAAAAAAAAAAAGAATCTAAAAAGAGTCTTCAAGATTTTCCTTTGAAAACAAATTCATAACCACATCAAACAGGAATCCCTGTCGCTTTGAGTCTGATCACCAGCCGCCGCAGGCTCTCTAACTAGCTGTTATTCTAATTGCTTTTTTCTCTTCTGAGGCCCACAGAAGTCATCTATGGTTTCTCATTTGGTGAGCAGAGATGGGGCACAACAAGGCTTTTGTCTGCCTTTCCCTGTTAATCACTATCAAATTGCAAATAGTGTTGAGATCTTCAAAACTGATCTGTCCCTGTGGCTCTTGGAGAACACCATCCTAGAGCCCAGAGCAGATACTCCCTTCCCTGAAGGTAGTGGCACCTCTCTGGGCACCTGTTGTGACTCCCTGCCTCCACCTACTCAACACTGAGCACCAATGCTCACAAGCTCTCTAGCTGTATTCAAAGCACCAAAAGGAGAAAGTAGAGCCAAGTGGCTTCAAGAACAATTGCTGAAAGATTGTCTTTGGAACTGAGTTCTGGGCTGAGGAGCCACCATACACCAGGGCAGTACCCTCCCTGCAGTGGCCCAGCAGGACCAAACACAAGCTTTGTCATGAAGATGCTACTCTGGGAACCTAAGTGGCTAGGAAGGAGGCAGAGCCCAGAAGAACAAGCTAAGACCACCCCATGTCCTGTCTTCAAGGCAAGAAGCATGGCTTGGCGAGCAAGCTCCCCAGGCCCCTTGTGCAACACATCCAGTGGACAGCAGCAAGCTCCACTTCCCAGCTAGGGGAGCAGAAGTGATAAGGAATGTGCATGGCCAGGTCTCTGCATCAAGCAGTGCCACCTCACAGGGCAGCCCCTGATTGCCAAGCTTTGCTAGACAGATTACCCAGCAAGCACCATGGCCAACTACCAAGATTCTGGCTAGAGCATAAACAAAGTACAGACATCCCACTGGCCAACTTCCCACAGGTCCTTCTGTTGCCAGGTTGGCATCTGATGGATCTTCATTGGGTGTCAAACATTTTTAATATAGCCCCTGAAAGTGACCTATGAATGTCCCCCAAAGGCTATCCTCTCACCATCCTGAAGATCCTGAAATCACCAGCGAGGATCCCCAGAATGAATACATTCCAAACCTTGAACCTTGAACCCAAGCCCTGGTGTCTCCACCCCAGGCCAAGCTGTCTTAGGCAGTCTGGTCTGAACAAAGCTGAAAAGGCTTCAGAATTCAGCCACAGCTTACTGTTCCACACCCATGACAATCAGGGTAGGCAAGAGGACCCTGAGTGGGTGCATGTAGAGAAGCCCTTGCACTGTTTCCTGTCTTCACAGCCCTGTCTTCCCTGTCAAGGTGACAGTGGCATAGTGAGGTCCCAGACTATAGACCCTCTTAAGACTCTAACCTATATCCTGCCCCTAGCGGCTTGGCCAATATGACACCTTTGAACCCATACAGGCTCTCAAAACCCCAGTTGACACACGAGACAGTCATGGGGTCATTGTGACCTTGGGAACTGTCCAGGGAAGCTTCAGGGACACACAGGTTTGATGGGCCCTGTGGCAGCTGTCCCACAGGAGGTTTCAAACAGCCCCACCCCAAGAACTCTTCTTAAGGACCTTGCCCACTAGCAAATGTGAGGTGTCCACAGGTGCTCAGTTGTGGGTTAGGAAACACCCATGAAACCATTCCATGAGCCAACTGGTACTTTTCTCCTGCCTATTCAGATTGGCTCTGTGTGTTTAAATCTGCATGAAACTAGACCAAGACTAGCCTCAGACAACCCTTCTTTGGTACATGGCTCCCAGAGGCCTTGGACAGGTCATGAACCCTGGCTTCAACTACCAGGAACGACCCAGCTTCATCTCCCACCCACTGTATTCTTAAGCCCTGAGCTTCAGTTTCCCCGTGTGAGCCCTCCAGCCTGGATAATTCTATGCGGCCCTTTCAGACTACAACCAAGTATTAGGACAGAGGAAGCAGTACTGAAAGCATCAGAAGCCTGCCTGGGACACAGACTTTACTCATGGCACACACTTGTCCAGGAAGATAGGATCCAGCCCCTGCCTGCCTCTTGTCCTCAGGGCCCAAGTCACCCAGGTTTTGAGGCCATCAGTCAGCAGTTGGCTGAGTCATCCCATGGTTTTCCCTAAAGCAGCTTTGGTCATGTGTCATAGGTCAGACCATATGAGGCCATCTGTCGGGACCTCTGGCTCCATCCCTGCATCACGGGTGTTCCCTTTATTCCGCGTCCCAATGTGGACATGAGGGAGACCCCTGCTTTACTGACAGAGCATGCTGGAGGAACCACCCCATGTGCTCAGCAGCTGAGGTCCTCTCTCTCCCTGTTTTATTGCTTATGCTGGGTAGGTTCCTGTACCCTCCCCCCACGAGTCCTCCAACTGCCCCTGGAACAGCTCCTGCTTCCTAGGGAATTACGCTAGGGGCTCTGGCCTCCCTAGACGGTGGGTGTTCTCTTCAAGAAGAGAAAAGGAAGTAGCTGAGCATTTCGGGCCCCCAGGGCTAGGCTCCAGCCCCTTGCACAATGGCTCCTTCTTTCTAAAGAGGTCTCCAATGGCTCTTCATTGTCTCCTACACTGCACAGCAAGTGTAGCCTCTGTCAAGTGCTCTGTTTATCTGCTCTGTTTATCCCAGGTTCTGCCCTGCCTCTATCTCCCCTCCAGTTTCTTAGCTACCTGCCTAGTACTTGGAGCAAAAAAAGCCCTTTACAGGCGTGTGGTAATGACCACATGGTCAAGAAATCCACTCAGTCACTGCCCTGACCCATGGGGACCAGGAAAGGTAGTATTGTCCTAAATTAATATCTTTGAGATACCTTTGAGGGTGGACATTGTTTCCTGACCTACTCAGCCTCCGCCTGCTCAACCCTGAGCTGTCCCAATCCCTCTCTCTGAGTGCCAGCCCCTCCCACAAAGGCCCCCCACTGTGTAAGGCTCCAATCCTATCCAAGCTGAGCAGACAGCTTGAGCTTCTAAGGTCCCACTCATTATGACACCACTCCACCACCACTTGGCCACAGGAAGCCAGAGGCTGTTCTAGAAGCTCCAGAAGGCTTGTCCAGAGACTCAAAGACCAAAAAGCCTAGGAAGGAGCTAAGAGGTGACTCCCAACCACTAGGTTTACCTAGAAACAAGAGGCAACTGCTAAGCACCCCCAGATTTATGGACACACACAAGAACTCAATACTGTACTGTACCCCCTGTACCCCAATAACAGACACACACATGAGGGTGACCAAGGGCCTCTAGGCGTGGTATACACATCAATTCAACACACAGCTGTAAGGACGTGTGACATACTCTCTTTCAGGCCTTGCATGGCCAGGCCCTAAGGTGGCCTGCACTAGGCTGTCCCTAGCACCAGGTTCATCTCTGCTTCTGTCCCTACAGGTGACACAACTGGACCAGAGACTGGTGATCATCACAGACATGCTCCACCAGCTGCTGTCCCTGCAACAAGGTGGTCCAACCTGCAACAGCAGACCACAAGTTGTAGCCAGCGATGAAGGTGGCTCCATCAACCCTGAGCTCTTCCTGCCCACCTACGAACAGCTGACTGTGCCCCAGACAGGCCCTGAGGAGGGCTCCTGAAGGAGCTCAGAAGGGAGGCCCGGGGTTACCCCCTCACACAGGTCTGCCCCACCTCTCTCTCAACAGGGGCACCTACATGGTTCTTACCCTTTGAAGGCCTGATATGACAGCCTAGTTCCCTAAGGCCCCAAAATCCACAGGTCAAGCCACTGGCCTGAATCTGGAGCTCACCAACACCCCTCTGCCCAGCCAGTGGGAACTAGAACTTGGCTGAGCATGGGGTTCCTCTCAGGCCCCTATCAAGATGGTGATATTGCTCTCCTGATGGCTGGGACATAAGGATGAGGAGTATATGTGTAGAGCAAGTTGTAACTCAGGCAGAGGGAAACCTATCCAGGTGATGCCAAGTGGCTTCCTAAAGGGAGACAGGAAGAATCTGGAAGGGACTGGGGTTTCCACCCTCAGCCCTGAATCCAGAGCCCAGCAGGGAGCAGGCAGTGCAGGACAGGCCCAGCCCACACTAACTACAGGCTGTAGTCCAGTGGGGCTCAGCAGGCCAGAGCCTGACTCCTTCACTCTCTAGTGATGTTGACCACATCAGGGTACTAGAGGGATTTCCAACTTCCCCCAAAGGATATCCCAAGCAGGGGAGTGTCCACTGTCCACCCTAGCCAGGTATGGACTGACAACTTCTCCCCTACAGTGAAGAGCAGGGACCTCAAGCCCTGTGAGCCCCACATGTGCAGCCTGCCTCCTCCTTGCTGGTCAGAGGTGCTGGACAGATGTTCAGATTCCAGCCTCTTCACGCCATATCCCTCAGCCAGCAGCTGAGCTACAGCGAGGTTAGGGCCATCACCATTTCTCCCAGGATTGGTTCCTTGGGCATCACACCTCACAGAAATCAAGATAATTTCTGGTGATTCAGACTCTTGTGTTTTAATGAATTTCGTAGTATGATCTTGATTGAGAGGCTTTTCCAAATAAAGTCGGGACATCCCAGATTGATCTTGGCACAATGCTTACTTCTGAGAGTGTCTGGGGGATCTTTAGATTAACCTCCACCCTCTGCCCTACTCTACCTTTCTGTCTTCTGCTGCTCCCCACAGACAGCCTTGACTTTTTTGTGGACAGGACCCTGCAGTTCCCTGGGACCCAGGTGCCCAAGTGGCCATGGGGTGAACATGATTGACTGCTCCATGCAGAGAAGGCTCAGGCTCCAAGGGCTCCCAGGAACCATGATATATGTCAAAGATTGAGCCAGTCTGTGCTTGGATATCCTGGGGCTTCTACTCCAGGTATTCCTGTTTACTCGGTGTGGTAAGGATGTAGTTAGCACCTGATTCCCAGAAGACCTTGATCCCTAGGAGTTGCTGAGCCTGGGTCAGGATTGACTTAGCTGGAACACACCGATATATTCCCAGGAAGTCATTCTCAGACATGTGCCAGGAACTCCCATCTGTCCTTCCCAGTCAAGATGGCTCTCACTGATGACCCAGGAGGCCAGTCAAGAGTGTATCTTTTCCAGGACCAGCTCCCAAGGCCTAAGACTTTCACTTCTGAAATAGGAGTATACAAAAAGAAGTGCTGGGATTCCTGGGCTCCCTTCAAAGCCTCAGTTTCCCTGTTGGGATTACGATGTTCCTCTGACTGTCCAGTCAGTGCACTAGGCTGGAGACCTATTCTAAGTGAATACTGCCCTGCTCACATGACCCTGTGGCTGTCCCTCTTTGCGATCCATCCACTATGGATGGAAACAGTACCCTGTGAGCAGGGATTTGCCCAGCCAACGTCCACTGTCTCTACTGATCCCATTCTGTCCTCCTTCCAAGGCCCACCCCATATGCCTGGCCATCAGGGCTGGAGGCCTCTGTGATTTGAAGGCTAGAGGTGCCCTGGTCTTTGGAGGCAGCAGGTAGCAATCAGTAGAATCAAAGAGCCAAGTATGGGGGTGTAGCTGGAGGCCCCTATAGAAGAGAAAAAACCCAAGGTTCTCTTACCTGAACCTCTTAGGGGTCTGAATGTCCTAGCAGCTCCCACCACAAAGTCTTGGTGTCTGGTCTAACAAGCACTGGCCAGCTTTTGGAGGGAAGGGTGGAAAGGCAGCTGAGGCCTCAGGCTTCCCGGCCTCAACCCCCCTCAAGGGGGTTCTGCAGCAACAATTGCTGGAAGGCAGAAGCTGTTGTTTCCTTGTTGGGTAAATATTTGTGGAAGCCTCAGGCTGTGGCTGGCTGTAGCCAGGGCCCTCAGTATTGCCCAGGCAGGCTACAGCCCACTGGGAGCTGAGGGCCATCCATCTGGGCAAGACACAGTCCCTGCACCCTGCTGGCCTCAGTGCTGTGTTATGGACTATGTAGAGTGGCCAAGTGCTCTTCTCCCGCAAGGACCATTGCAGCCCTCTCGGGTGTGAAATGCAATTTACCTGAAATAAAGCCCAATTATAGAATTACCTAATTAAAGCCGGGGAGAAGGCTGGGCCTGGCAGGCCGGACGCTCAATGCCCGCTGATGCCCACGGTCTGAAGGAACAGATGGTGCCCCGGCCTGCCGAGCTGGCCACATTCCTTCACTCTGTCCCCCTATAAGTGACCTAGACAGCACACGACCATCTGGTGTGTGACACGTCCTGCAGGCCCTGGACAATGGCCCAGCAGACCTCTCCATGAGAGGGCCGTCGCCCGGGCAACGGTGGCATGTGCGGGAAGGCCCATTCGCAGCCCCTCCCAAGGCCCTTTCTTCGGGCCCTTTGTGGGCCTCTCCTTGGCTCTCTAGCGGCTAGGCTGACAATACCCATAAGTATTTGTCCCCAGAGCTGTGCCTTTGTCCCCTAATCGAGGCCCTGGTGTCCAGTGGGTGCTAGGAGCATTCGCTAGAGGACCAGCAGGGCTCCAGTCTCATGGGACTGCCTCTGCCACTGCTCTTGCTCCCTCTCTGGCCTGGCCATGGTTCTTGAACAGTGAGCTTGGCCCTGCCCAGACCTGAACTTCTCCCATCTCTGAGTCTGCATACAGAGGGGAGAGACCCCTGTCACCCAGCTGTGATCTTTCACCAGCTACCAGCCCTCTGTCTGTGACACAGGACAGTAAAAGTTTCCTAACACAAAGGGCTGATGGAGATGAGACACCTAAGCCAAAGAAGGTACAACCATATACTTAAGGCAGCTGGAGAACTCTCCTAGGTGGGTGAGGCTGGCTCTTCCTCCCTCCTGCACTCCTGCCTGGCTTTCTAGCTCTAGACCCCTTTCCTGGTCTTCCAGTATCCAGCCACACCCCTTTCTGGCCACACCCCTCAGCATCAAGCCCCACCTCTTCTTGGCCCTGCCTTCTTAGAGGCAGGAAGACAACTGAGTAGTCCTTTCCAGGACCACCCTGACTCAACACCACAACACCACATAGCCAACCCACTGTTCCTGGAATCTCAGCAGCTATGTTTACCTGAATATCCCTCCCTCCCCTGCATCCAACACCCCCATACATGTATACATATGCACATACATACGCACATACATACATGTATGCATATATGCACACACACACACACACACACACACACACACTTGGGACTTCCATTGTGATGGGCAAGTACAAGAGTGGGATAGAGGGAACACCTGGCCCAGGAATGTCCCGATCCCCAACTAAGCTCAAGCAAAACTAGTTAAATCACTGGATAAAATAAAGGCACTGACTGGCTACAGAGGCATCTGGACCCGGCAGAGAAACTTGCCTTCTAGCCTGCCCTAGGACACTGCTGTCCCAGCTTTACTCACTCGGCCCCCTGAGTGCAGGTTGGTTAAGAGTTCTTAGTGTTGACTAGAGATGCATCCCTAAGAATTGTCCTCTCTAATGGAGGGTCCAGGAAAGTTGAGGAATGGATCCTACTACCCTTATCCCTAGCCTCTGGGACCAGGTCCCCTCCCACCAAAGCTCAGATACTGATTGAGCATAGAAGATGAAGTTCACTAGGACACAAGATGCTTTTTTTTCCTGGACAGTTCTTCTATGGCCTGAGCTCGGTTCTGTTACCTGCTATCCTCTCAGTGCCTTTGTGAGGCACTCCAAGGTGCCAGGGAACAGCAAAGTTCTCCTCAAGTCCCCTCCTACAGTCCCCATGGCACATCAGGGAACCATCTCCATCACTCTTCAGACTCCCTCCAATCCCCCACTGATATCTACAGCACCAGAGAACAGGTCTTCTTAACTCCCAGAGCTCAGCCCAGCCCCCAGTCATCTGCTTCCAGGCCTGGGTTCAAACAGGCCCAGACAGCAGCTTCTCAACCCAAGAGAACTCAGGGCACCAGACTGGTGCTCTCATTGTTTCTGAGATGTCGGCCAGAGCGTAGGAAGGGGGACATCAAGACACACTAAGGACCATCATGACCCTCGAACCTTCTCACACGCCCAACCCCTCCATCCCTATTCCAGTCACACCCACAGCCTCATCTTCCTGCCAAGCCATGACAGTGAATGACAGCTGGGTGTCCTTCAGGAATGAGAAGGAAGCACTGGAAAGAACAGAGGCCTAGGATAGAAGGGCCTTCAAACAATAAGGTCTCTCTTCCTGGAACATGAGGACACCAAGATCCAGCACCTATATATGTAAAGAGACATAATAGACCCTGGCAACCATGTTGGAGTCCATGATCTGTGCTGCCACTGGCTGCCATGGGCAGGGAGGTGTCTTTGTGATATTAGTGTCTACAGATTTATAGCTAGAAATGACAGACATTGAAAATGTTTTGTGCCAACCTCTCCCCATCCTCACCCAAAAAGAAAGGGTGGGAAGGAAGGTGGGCCTGAGAGGAATGGGAAGTGAATGTGAACATGCATTGTATGAAATCCCCAAATAATTAATAAAAAACATTGGGAGAAAATTAGAGAACCATGACAGAGACATTAGATGCTTAGTCTAAAAGCCTCAGGACATGGAAAGACAACCTGGCTGAGGCAGAGATGCCTTCTAGGGTCTTGGGATGTCAGGGACCAGGCTGAAGAAAAGATGGAGAAAAGTTCCCAGGTGGCCTGAGCGTCTCTGGCAGCCCACACAAGCTGGAAGTCTCTACGCACCATGTCTATTCAAAGCAGCTGCAGCCCTTCAGGACATGCCCACCAGTTCCAGGTACTATAGCATCTACCACATAGATCCTCAAGTGCCACTTATATATGGACAACTAATGAGACTCCCCAAACCCCATAGAATTCTTTCTGGTTGTTTCTTAAGACTATCCTCTCCTACCTTCAACCCCCCCCCCAACACACACACACACACACACACACACAGGTGAGGGGAAGATAATATAGAGAGAGGAAGGGTCAAACAGAATGGGCAGAAGCCCGTGACATAGAGCACTTTTTGGTGGAATAGCCAGATTAAGCCTCATCCAGTGGCAGTTCAGACTTCCAGGTAAGTATGGCACCCATGGCTATGCTAAAACATCTTGTGTCACAGTCCAGGAACCCTAGGGGTCACAGGATCTGCCAGTGGGGCCTGGTGCAGAAAAGCATAGGGAACCCACATTCCAACCTATAGCTCCCAGGGAGGCATGACTAAGAAGACTCAAAGCTAGAAGTGATCAGACAGGCTTGGGAGCAAGTTCACACCAGGGAGGGGTCTCCAAGGCATGAGGATGCTGTGGGCCATAAGGGAGGACAAGGGAGAGAGACTCCAGCATCACTCAGGAGCCAGGCCTGTCCTGGGGATGTCTGAGGACCCCTCTGCAATCTCCCTTAATAGGGAACTGCAGGACAATGGTCAGTTGTCATGGGTCCTGTCAAAGGACTTTGGTGTACAGAACAAGGACAGTTAGTCAACCTGGGCCTGCTCCAAGCCAAGCTGGCTCTGCAGCGAGGGGCCCAAGATCCTGTGCTGTGCTGCCCAAGACTAGGCTTATTCTTCTCCAGCCCTCCAGCTTGTCACCACATGGCCCAGGCAAACCTGGGTGGCCTGCTCTATTCAGGAAACTGATACCTCCTTCCAAACTTCTAGTAGCTGAGAACCAGTGTTTATGGGCTTACAGGAAAAGAAACTGAGGCACCTGTGAGCTTTACCTGGGGATGGGGGCTTGTCACAGCCTCTGGTTCATAAATGTCTTTTCATTGTTTTCAGGGACAAGAAAGATCCACCAGGTACATGGGGAGAGGGGTGGCTCAGAAGGCCTAATGTCCCATCTGGCCTAGCCAGAGCGTGTGGAGCCACTTAGGAGAGTTGCATAGGAGAGTCAAATGAGTGAGTGGCTCAACCCAAACCACCCAAAACAGTAGCTCCACCCTTGAGTGAAGGAGAAGAGACAGGTGCAGCCTAGGAAGTGGGCAGGAGAGTGGTTATGGTCAAGGGCTTTGACCTTATAAAGCATTTGCCACACATTCCTCCATTCCCAGCCTCCACAACTCTCACTGGATGCTGTTGTGGTCTCTCTCCATTCAAAAGGTGGAGAAAGGCCATGTGTAAGGACAGGATGTAAACTGAATGCCTGGAAGAGCTCCCCTGGGTCCCTGTAGCCCATCCAGAAATCTCTGCCCTTTACCGGGATGGAGGTCAGAAGCTGACCGGTGAGGCAGGTGTCTTTCATATTCTGATAACCTCCAGGCTACAGGACACAGTGTCCCTCACTGCTCTGAAGGCTGGCAGATACCAGCTGTGCTACCCCTGATACCTGAAGTCAGTTCTGAATAGCAAGACAGCTTGCCAGCCCACACAACACCCCTCACCTCTGGGGCTCTGCCTTAAAGTCAGCTGACTCTTCAGGGCTGTGCATATGTATCTGTGAAATCAAAACGGGGGGGGGAGGGTTCCTTTGATTAATTCGCTTGGCTTGTTTAGCACAGAGTTCAAGAGAAGGTCCTAGGAGACTGGAGGAAACCACACCTCCCACCCATACACCCCCAGAACACCAATAGCTCCCTCAAAGTGCACAGAGGGGAATCCTCTAGAGCTGGAACTGTAGAAGACCAACAGAAGCCAGTCCCACCCACTTATCCCCAGATACAAATCCCTCTAGCCTCCTCTCAGCCACCAGCCTGGGAACGTCCTCAAAGCACTCTACCAGTCCTATGTCCTGAATGCATCCAAGGCCTTCAGTTATGCAGCACCCAGCTGGCCCGGCTTCCAGAGAGCCCTGCCAAGGCCTGGCACCCTTGCCCTGAGTAGTCCCTCTTGCTGCCAGGAGCAGAGAGGCCTCAGGTCACCACCAGCAGATTGCTTTCTTGCAGTACTCTGGGCCCTGTTCCCCAGGGAGCCAGCCTTATGAGCCATAAAGTCCCAGGGCCTCCAGAATCCACCTGCAGTCATACCCGCTCTAGGAAACTGAATCCCAGCAGCAGATGACAGCCGAAGGTGGCGGGGCAGAATGCCCATTCAGCCTTCAAAGGAGCCAGCCTGCCATCGTGGCAACTGATTCCCCACGTAGGTCCAGTGCCATGAAAGCCTAATGAAATCGTGGGGGCCCACACCAGGAGAGGAGAGGAGAAGGATGGACCCCACCCTGAGGCCTAGGACAACAAGGAGCATGGGTAAGGTAGACAGTTACCTCCAGAACTTCACAGACAGGGCAGCCCAGAGCAGGATTAGGAACTTCCCTGCCCTGCCCCTGCCTTGTGCTATGATCTGGAACTAAGGCTGGGCCCTTATCCACAGGCCCAGTTCCTCTGGAACAGAGCTGGAGAGAGCTACTCTACCCACTGTTCAGTTCACCAAGTGAGCAGATGAACGGAGACCTAGCCTAAAGGCCATTTACCAGTTGGGCAGGAAGCCCAAGGCTAACATGTATAGGAGATAAACACAGACTGGAGCCACTGAGGCACTGCCCAGCAGCTGAGGCAGGCCTGGATGCTGAGACCCGTGCCCTTTCCTATTGCCTTCTGGACTGCTCCTCTAGCTTGACTCCCCCCACTCCCCAAGTCCCAGGCTCCCAGGCAGCCTCTCCTGAGGATTGGGAAAACTGGACTGGCTCCACTCAGCTCCTCTATGAGGCTGATCATCCTGCAGCCGTACCAGCTCTAGGTATCCTGAAAAGAAACCCTGTGGGTGAGAAGTAAGAAGCAGGGACTAGAAACCCTAACAGGGAGAGCCCAGTGAAGGCCCAGCACCCTGATCTCTACCTACTGCAGCCCAGTGCCACCACCTCAGACCAAATTGCCCCTTCCTTTCTTCCTTCCTTCTCTATTTGTCAAACTCCTGACCATCCTACAAAACTGAACACAAAGCCCTCCAAAGTGGCTCCAGACTCCCTGGCTTTCGACAGATATTGTCCCCTACTGATAAAGTAGTATCCTCGGAATAGATGACAGGGGACAGTTGACAAGGAGAACCCTTGGAGATTAAGGAATGCTGACACGCAGGAAGCCAGCTCAAACTGGACCCAAGAACTCCTGAGGACAACTACCAAAAGGCTGTGGTCACTCACAGCCTTGAGCACACCAGACTCTGTTTCTGGGGTCAGAATAGGAGGTGCCTAGTATAGACAAAGAAGAACTGGCTTTCCCTATTCTCCAGCAGCCCTACTGGCAGGACCAAAGGTCTATACACAACAAAGCTCCCTATACCCCTCCCATAGAGGATCCCTAGTGTGCTCACACCCCAGGGCCCCAGACACCAAATGCACTCAGGATCCTTGTTACACAAACTCCACATCCAGCAGTTCGTTATTATTATTCTGTGTGTCATTATTCAGATGTAAGTGCACACGTATGTTCTGGGTGCACAATACGTGCACATGTGTGTGGAAGTCGGAAGTCAACCTTGAATGCCATTCCTTGGTCAGTCCACTGTTAGTTTGTTTTCTTTTTTTTCAGCAGGATCTCACATGGGCCTGAAGCCCACCAAGTAGGCTAGGCTAGGGACTGAAGACAGGTCTTCATGCTCTCAAGACAAAGACTTACTGACTGAGCTATTGCTCCAGATCGTCGTCATCTTCATTAATTATTCTACTACATGGCCACGGCCATGCTAGCATATCATCCGCATCATGACTCCCCTTCCCCCCACACCCCATCATCCTCCCTTACAGCCTCTCTCCCATTGTTCCTGGAGTTTCTGGTTCTGTTTTTCTGCCATCGATCAGTACATACGTGATTATGTCAGCTCTGAAGTCTAGGACCCACAAAGGACACTCGCAACATTTGTCTTTCTGGGACTGACATAGCTCACTTGATGTGATTGGCGCCTGTTGAATCCATTTTCTTTCCAACCACCTCACTTCATTCTTTTCTGAGACTGAAAAAAAGAAATCCCATTGTGTGTATAAACCACCTTCTCTGTACCCAGTCGCCTTTTCTTGCATACCTAGGCTGCCCCCACACCTCAGCCATTGTGTGTAATGCCATGACGAGCAGGTATCTTGGTAATGTGTTGACTTAGAGGCCTTTGGGTAAACAACCAGGAGTGTATAACTGGGTCATATGGAAAATCTGTTGTTAATTTTTTGACAAACCTTCATGCTGATTTCCAGAGTGGCTACAATAGTTTCCTTCTGGCTAGCAGTGTAGTGTACAAGGGAACTCTTCTCCACAGCCTGGCCAGTGTTTGTTATTGTTCTTGATGGCTGTCACTCAGACTGAGGTGAGATGGAATCCCAATGTAGCTGGAGTATGCCTACACGCAGGACATCCCAGGATGTCATTCTTCCTGGGCTGTCCACCTTGTCTTTCATTGACCTAAAGCTGGCAGATCAGGCTAGGATAGCTGGGCCCTGTCTTCACCTGTCCAGTATGGGATTACAAGCCTAGCTTAGCTTTTTAAAAAATGGATTCCGGGGATTGAACTCATATATTTATGCAAATGGAGTCATCGCCCCAACCCTTGAGTGTGCCTTTTATTTGCACTTCCCTGGTCACTGGCGAAAGTAAACAATTCTTTGTGTGTTATTAGCCATTTTTTCCTCATCTCTTAAGCACTAAGTGCTCATTCTGCTAGTCTGTTTCACTGAGTGCTTTCTGCTTTCACGGTTAGCTTCTTGAGTTCTTTATACATGCTAGACATCAATTCCCACAAACAGGAGTCTTAAAGCAGATGTCCCACAAGGCAGACAAACACTGCCCCCGCTGCTGCCAGGACCTGCTGACTGGGCCTATTTTGGCCATCTCACCCATGTTGACCAGGCCTGAAGCTATTCATTCCTTCATCTATCTTAGTGTCCAGTGCCACACTCGTTCCTCTCCAACCCCAGGCCACTCCCCCAGCTCCTGAGGTGGCAGAGCTTCCCCAGCCTGTGCACACAGACTAAAAGGCTTGGGTGGAAGTTCTGTTGCTCCAGGCCCAGTTTCTTCTGCCACCTCACACCCAGCAAGACTCGGACTCCACCTGTCCCCCTCCATCTCTGCAACACAAAGATTACAAATATGGGCCACTATGCTAGCTCGCACACGTGCGCGCGCGCGCATACACACACACACACACACACACACACATCCCCAAACATGAGTTCAAGAGATGGAACTCACATCTTCATGCAAACTAAGCTGTCATCTTCTCTATCCCCACAGTGGGTTTTCTTTGCATTTCTGAACAAGTCTTCAGATGTTTATTGCCCCACAGGTAGGGATGGACCCAGATTATGAGCCACGTCACTGATAAGAGAACCACAATCCCTTGGAATACCAAGGGCATGGTTCAATGCCAGGCATATGGTTCAATGCCAGGCTGTGCCAGGAACTGCCACATGCCCATATATCCTCGCTTCTCTGAATACCCTTGTCTAATCTCAGAGGAGCTAAGTTGATAGGCAATTCTCACTACAGTGCCGGTGAAATCTTCCATCTGGGCTAGGTTTGTCCTTCCAACACTGCCAATCCTGAATCACAGCTGGTTCTTCCTGATCACCCAGGCCCTACCTGCTATTCTCTGGCATCACCACAGTTCCCAGGACAGAATCCAAGGCCTCATGCCTTCTCTGCTCATCCTAGGATGGGCCAGGAACCCTCTTCCTCTTGTCGGTCTTTCTGCTTGAAAATCCTCTCCACTGAGCCACTGAGCCACACAGTCCTCACCCAGAATCAGCACCCCCAACACTCCCATTTGTCCACCTTGGGAAACTGGGGCCCACATGCAGCCTCACGTTGCTCCCTAGTCCAGTGGAAGTCATGGGATATGCTATGGAGACCCCATTTAAGGATCTCCAATGTGAGCCACACTGGAGAAAGTCCAGGGACCTGGTAAGGCCTGTAGGAGACACAAGCCACTGACACAGACCCAGGGTCCTTGCAGTACTGGTCTGCACTGAGATGCACTGGAGGCATCTCAGATCACCTGGCATCTCCAGCACTCTGGACCTCCTTGGTGCTGAAGGCAGACGACTCTGGCCCTTATGGCTACTTGGGTTCAGAGACTGATTGACCTGTGCAGGTGGCTGCCCGGTGTGCTCCCAGCACTTCAAGTCCCAGACCAACCCCTGTAGGGTTTGTGCAGGTATTGGGGCATCTGCCACCTGAGGAACTCCCAAGGCCTTGCTGGGCTGAGGGGCCAGCCTGGTCTATGAAGGAGGCGGCGGTGCAACGTCGGGTGCAGGCGCCACACCGGGGTCACGGGCCTCGGGGTGCCGGGTCCGGCCTGGGCCGCCGGGGGCCACGATGGGGGCGCAGGCCAGGGTCGGGGGTCCGGCGAGCTTTAATGCGCAGACAAAGCCTCATTTGCAGGTCAATGCCGCGGCACACTCGCCTCTCCCCTCGCCCGGCGCCCTTTGTCCGGCCGCGCCCGCTCCTCGCGCCAGATGGCCGCGGAAATGCTAATTTCGGGCGCCCCCCGCCCCCCGCGTTTAATTGCGCCTCCGCAGATGGGCCGCGAGTGTGCCGGCCATGTAGATGAGCGCGGCCAGGCCGGGACGCGGGGCTAAAGGGCTGCGGGACTCTGGGAGTGGGGGAGGTGACTGGGGGAGGGGGTCGGAAAGGAGAAGGGTGGGGGAATGAAGGGGAATAGAAGGTGGGGAGGGACCGGTGGGGGAGGGGAGGGAATGAAAGTGGGGGAGGGGCGCCGCCCCACCCCCCAGCGCGCCGCCGGGCACGGGCGAGCACCCAGCGGGCCGGGCGCGGGAAGCGGGCTTTTCTCTTTTCATTTCTCCAAAATGGGATCTTAAGTGACTCTGAATGAAAACAAATTGGCCCGCTTTCTTCTCCAAACAGACTGCGCGCGGGGCGGTGGGGGAGGCGGGCGGTGGGGACACGGGACCCCCTGCCGGGCAGGCCCTCGGCCTGCGCCCTTCCGCCCAGGCCTGGCTGCCTCGGCTGCAGATGTGGGTCTTCCATAACTGGGGCCCCCCGGGGCCCCACCTTGCAATTAAGCAGAAATTCGCCTCCGCCTCCCCCACGCACAAACTATTTTCCAGGCTGGTAGGGCAAGCTCTATGTGGGGTAGAAGGAGATGGGGTGTCAGCCTCACCTCTTGTAGCCTTACCAAGTTGAACGAGTGACAGCGGGAATGAGCTAGGTTGTCCGAACAGAATGCACTTATGGATAGATAGGTGGGTACGGGGATGGATGGTACATGAGTGGGTGATTGAGTGCGTGAGTGGGTGGGTGGATAGATGACTAGCCAGATGGATGAGTGGGTTGATGTTTAGATAGATGGTAGATGTATATGGACGAATGCATGAAATAGGTTAGTACTGAGTGAAATAAATGGGTAAGATGGATAGATGGATGGATGGATGGATGGATGGATGGATGGATGTTGGATGGATATGGATAGATAGATGAATACGTGGGTTAATAGATGGGTGGATGGATAGGTGGGTACGTAAAAGTGGCTGGCAAGTCCCCTTGTGGCGTGTCCATTTACTAGCATGATGACAAACCAGCCTCAGAACACCTTGATACAACCATGGTCTTCCATGGGTCAGACAGCTCCACTCCCTTTCTCTTGACATGTCATTTAGTCCTTTAGTGGGCAGTGTTTCTGTCATCTGTTTAAGAGAAGATGGATCCTAATTATTGCACTGGCTCACTCTGAAGTCAGTTGACATGGGAGGTCTGGCCCAACTGCACCCAGAATTCAGTTTGTCTTCCAAGGCCTTACTCTCCTGGCCTGGGGCCAGGCTGTAGCTCCAGTCTTCTATTCCCCCTGCCCCCTACTGCAGCCTGGACTGACTAAATCCCATTCTGCCTCTACACACCTAGCCTTTAGACTCCTCTTCTTCTGTACCTCCTCCCTGGTGTCCTTTGAGCATCCTGGACTGTGGTCAAGGACCTCTTCCTTTGTCATACTTACCTCCCTTGGCTCCTGCCTTGACAAGTATCGTGCCTCCAAGGACTCTGCTGACCCTCAGTGTTAACCCTAAAAGCTCCTGCCAACTGTGACACTAGGTGGGTAGGAGATAGCTCATAGGAAAGAGACATCGTGGAAGTTTTCAAGGCTAGAAATGGAAGCTGTCTCCTGTTTATGTAGACCTCCTTTGACCTTCTTTCTAGCCCCTGCAGTCCCTTCAACAGTCAGAGGTACCATCTTCCTTCTGGGGGCCTACTCAGTAATGCCAGACCCCATGCCTGCTTCAAGTCTTCAGTGAGTCTTGGATGGACAGCCTGGCCTGGGCCTCAGTGGACACCTGCTGTAACTGCAATGCTTATAAAAAGGTGGAGCTTTTGGGGAATGTTCTCATCCTCATAATGTTGTCACCTCTCCACGGAAGCTTCTAAATCTGCCACCTGGAAGTTGACCTTTTCCTAACACCCTTCTGGGTGGTGGGCATCTCCTATTTATTTATTTATTTATTTATTTATTTATTTATATATTAGGAGTATGCATAAATGCCCTCTGGGGCCAGAGGTTGTCTGGTACCTTCCTCTATCACACCCCACCTTGTCTTTTAAATATATTTACTCAGAAAAAATTAAGAAAAATTCAAAACTAGAGCACTGCCCTCTTAAGAGTTTTTAAGTATTAGAAATCGAGCCTGCCCCCCTTTTTCCGTTATTTGGTTGGTTGTTGTTGCTGTTGCTGCTGCTGCTGCTGTTGCTGCTGCTGCCGCTTTATCATACAGCAGTGATGCTACCGCAGAGGATTTGAAGTCACCAACACAAACTCATGAGATGACTCATGAGTGGAAACCAGAGAAGAGAAGAAACTGGGGAGACACAGAACAGTGAGCAGGTGCTTTGGGAGTCACAGGTGGCCCTGACTAAGGAAGGATGCTGAGCCTAGATTGGAGGTGGATATCTGGTCAACTGTCTTGGAAAGAAGAAAACCTGTAAGAGCAGAGGGACATCACTGCAGCCTCCAAAGCAAGCCTCTGCTTCTCATTCCCAGAAGCGTGTGTTCCCTGACTTCATCATGGTCTCTTCTGGAAGATTTGCTGCCTGTGGTGACTTGACTAAACAGGAGACTTTAGTGCCTACAATAGCCACAATCCAACACTCCTAGAAACCATTATGGACGTTGTTTTCTTTGAGAGATCGTTGCTACCACATCTTAGGTTTAAGGCCTCTCAGTCGTACACCACCATCGTAGAACTACTGTGGCATTTCTCATGCCACATCATGGGGAGTGGCTGTATTTCAAGGCTTTCAGTTGCATCAGTAGAGCATCTTGCACGCCAAGATAACATAGACTCAGTGGCGGTGGCTCCCTGTTTCTTTGGCAACATCACTCTGACACACACACACACACACACACACACACACACACACACACACACACA
>JANHMN010000003.1:130415892-130512553 GCA_030674055.1 Rhabdomys pumilio
ACACACACACACACACACACACACACACACACACACACACACACACACTAGTGTATAGGTAATCGGGTGTTGGGACTAGCCTCTGGATCGACCGTTGGGCCTGAAACCCACCTGACTTTTAGAGGCAAAGGCCTCACAGAATTTGGAGCTCACTGATTGGCTAGACTATGTAACCAATGAGCTCCACGCAGCTGCCTGTCTCCACAGGCCCCAGGGCAGCAAGCACATCCCAGCAGTTCTGCTGAATCTTGGATTCTAGCAGGCTACCGGTTATGTGCTGTATTGAGCCGCATTTCACATGTTCTGTTTGTACCACTCTCATGTTCTGGGCCTCTTCAACATCGCATTGTGGTTAAAGATTTCCAATTTGAACAGTTGCAGAGGCTGCGGGGATGCACACCTGGAGTCCCAGTGTTTAGGAAGCTGAGGCAAGAGGATCTTAAGCTAGAGCTGCCCTAGCCTACTTAGTGAGTTCCAGGACACTTTTCACAACATACCAAGACCTACCTCAAAGAAAACAAACAAACAAAAAAAAACAAACAAACAAACATTTGAGAGGTAGAAATAGGAGAATTGAGAGCTCCGGGAAGCCTGGCCTTCCTCAGATCCTGACTCACAAAAGACAAGAAAAGGACTCGTATCTCCCCAGCACTGCTTCTCTGGGGAGCCTGCAAATGTCACAGCCCTTCAGTAGAAACCACACTTTAAACCTTGAATCCATACAACTATTCCAATGTTATTTTCAGTATAGTATTCAAGAAACTGCATGAGGTGCTCCATGCTTTCTTGTTTTAATAAAAAGAGGAAAGAGGAGGTTTCACAGGGGCGGTGCACTCCTGAAATCCCCACGTTCAGAAGGTGAAGGCAGGAGGATCAAGGAGTTTGGCCAGCCTTGGAAACAGAGCAAATTTGAGACCAGCCTGTGCTACATAAGATCAAGTCAAAAGAAAGCAAACAAGAGATCTTTGTTAGATGGTTTTGCTGGGCTGCAGGCTAAGGAGAGTGTGGGGAGCAACTCAGTAGGTGGGGCAAGCGAAGGTGGGTCGATGTCCTCTGGACTCTATAACGTACCACTGAATTGTGGGCTTGTGTTCTTTTCAGCTTACAGCCAATTTGTTCATATGCGATTCTATCAAAAATCAATGAGTCATCTCTGTGTGTGCACATATGTATGTTCTAATGCTTAACTAAGTACATGGTTTTTACCTCAAATGTGAATATGGTTCCTCTTGAGAGGAACCATACATACAAGAGTGTGCAGGTCCCCAGACATCAGGCTATGGCAGAGACAATACTCCGCCGAGAGAAACAGCACCTCTCTGTATTTGCGTCTCTCTCCTCCCCAACCCCCGCCACCCAAGCAGGCACATAGTTTTACAATCAGAGAAATACATTTTTGTTTGGGGTATTTTTTAAAATGTATAAGAAACATTACTGACTTGCCAGCCACATGACCTGGATTTGTATCGACAATGCTCCAAACTGGCCCCAGGCCCCTGGCCAACGGGGGTGCCTGGGCCCCAGCACATGGGGGAGTCCAGTGGCAGGACAATTTTACAAGAAATCTTCCTCAGAATGCCTTCCTGGGGTGCCCAAGTAACTAGACCCCATTGGACAGAGGCCAGAGCAGACCACTTAATGCCAAATTCCACTCGGGCCTGCTCTCGGTTCCAGCAAAATTCCAAAGTATATTGTTGTTATTGTTATTATTTTGCAATTACGTGACATTTTTTAAATGCCTGGAGTGTTTGTTCAGCCATTTTCATTAGCTCCTTCTCACTGTGCTGAAGAGGCAGGTCAGCATTTGGCTTGCCACAAAGCAATATGGTCAAGGTTCAGAGAGGTCAGCCTCCCCACCTGGGTCACACAGCAGCAATGTGACTGATAAAAGAACAGAAAGTATGAAGCCCAGCCTGGCCGTCATCCTGTTGGTCTGTGGAGGCCATCTGACTTATCTGCTCCTGCTAGGCTCTTCTTTGAATTTAAGAAAGTCTTCTAGTTGAGAGAATATATCTGAGAAGGAAAAGGAGGGAAAGGGAGGGGAGAGGAAAGAATCGGAGCTCGAGGAAGGTACAAGGATCTAACATAGAAGGGTTGGACCTGGGAAAGCACAGGAGTCGCAGAATGGCATTTAGGGACCACAGTAGACAGTTAGCCTGCTCTGTCTGCCAGCTATTCCTCCTTTACCTCTGGGTAAGGGCCAGATTCCAAGGTGCCTCTATTCTCATTGAGGATGGAGACCCACACAAAGCCTGCTTCCAGACCTACCCTCTGGGGAGGAGAGGCACTAGGGTCTTTTGTGGTGGCCCTAACTCACTCTGACTGGAATCTGTGAGAGGAAGGGAGATCAGGGCATAGCTGCCCAGAAAAAAAAAATCACATAGGACACAGGTGATGCAGTCTGTATGCTAAGGACAGAGGCCTTGGGAGGGGCTAGCTCCTCAAGCCTCTCACTCTTCCTCTCTGACTCCCAACCTCCGGACATGGGACAAGGCAACTGCTGAAGCCCCTGGCTGTGGTGTTTCCTGTGAAAACCCAGCCTCCATCCCATCAGCCCACAAAGGAGATTCCTGCTCAAAGAGACAACAGCCTTGGCCTCTGGACCTTGGACAAGAGCGGCTGCCACCTGCCCCTAGCTTAGAGACCTTTTTTGCAATTTTGTTAAGGTGGCTCTAGTCAATGTCCTTTAGAAGTCTCACACTAGCACATAAGGACACATGTTATGTGGGGGATCATGACAGTGTCCCCCCCCCATGCCATCCTCACAGATCGAGACAGTCCATGTGCAGGCTCTGTGTCTCTTAATCACTAAATGCTAACAGAGTCTGGCCTGAGGACTAGAAAGATTTATTGCCTTGAAGATCCAGGATAATTAATCGCTCAAGGACCAAGCCTTGCCTAGGCTGTGAGTATGAACCAGTCCCTCCCCAACTGCACTTAGATGATCAGCTGCTTGTGTCCTAGTGACATGGGGCCTCCCCTTCTATCGGCTTTTTCACCCACATATGTTAAATTTTGCTTTATGTCAGAGTGGTCTCCGATGTGAACTCTTCTGGGAGAATCTGCACAAATGTTTCTTCATGTCTTCTGTCCCAAAGTCAGTCCCCAGGTTTCAGAAAACATCCTTCTGTACTGGATAGAGGAGGGAAGAAGAAAAAAGAGGAAAGAAAAATACAACACAAAACAAAAGCACCAGAGACAAAAGGGAGAGAGCCTGGCTGCCTCTTCTGCAGAATCTTCCTGGAGGAGACAATTCATTTGGAGGGAACTGTTTCCTTTGTACAGGGATTCGGGGAACATGCTGGTCTGGTTGGTCATAGATGTAAAGCCCGGTCATTTCCTTTGATTCAAATATTTAAATTCTCAAATATATATTCTGTGACAATTGAGTGGCAGCTGACCTCACTTATTTTCATAGAAAAAATTCAGAAGGCATGGGCCGCAGTTAATCTAGGCTCCCGCCTGTTCACAGGAGCACAGTCAGTCGCAGGTGGGGGGGCATAATCCTTTTATTCAGACATTTGGCTTAAAAGAATAACAAGGGGGGGAAGCTGGGACGTAATTACATTGCATGGAAAACAGGAAGATCTCTCTGTTTCTCTGTATGTCTCTTTGTGTGTGCGGCTGTCTGCGAGTCTCTCTCTCTCTCTCTCTCTCTCTCTCTCTCTCTCTCTCTCTGCCTTCTCTCCTCTCTCAGCTCACTTGCTCCCTTCTCCTTTCCCATCATTACAGAACTGGAAGCTTGTTTTCCGAGACTATTTTCTTGATAAAGGAATCATAAGTGGTTCCCTTGCTATTGTACCCACTCTGCCACCCCCAATCCCAGGGGGTTTCGTAGTTGGGTAGGCTGCCACATTCGGGCTCATTCATTCATTCATTCATTCACCAAGCCACTCATTCCTTCCACTCCAAGCAAAACTTTATTGTGTGCCGGCTTAGGCAGGCCCAGGCTAGGCAGTTTAACCAGACCCTAACACAGCTCCCCACTAAAAACCCCCTTAGAGGAAAGAGAAAGGAACTCTAAGCTCACAATAGAGTAGTCCCAAAGTCCTGATAGATACCATCTTAAGGGGCCTCCGGAACACCTGAGTCTACAGCGAAGGGAAAGGAGGGGCCATCCTCTGGGCCAGCCAGGCAAATTTTTGGCACAGTCGGTGGCCAAATCCTACTCCCAGGGCTCTGGTCCCAAAGGACCCTGGCCCAGTCCATCAGCAGGCTGGGCCTTTAATGTTTAAAGATCTCTCCCCTCGTTTCAAAAACTCCCTGACACGGTTTTCTGTGATGCGTGGGCTGTCGGGACATCTGTCTTCTATACCTAATAAAGTCGCCGGGACTCAGAATGAACTCCGCGTGGCTTTGAATCCGGGCTCACATATGGTTGGTAATTAGCTGGCTATCTCTTGGCGTTAAATGATTTTTTTTTTCTCGCCCGGTTCGCATCCATAATAGACACGAACAGAGTTGCGATTGTTCGCTGTTGCGGGACGTTCTGCGCCTGAATGAGCGGGGGGCTGCTGCGTCGACGCGGATTTGACATATGGTTGCGCGGAGCCCAGAAGAATGGGCCCCTGTGTGTTCGACCCGGACGCGGCGGCGCTGGCCGTGCCAGCCCGGCGGAGACCCCGGTGCCCGACGGCGCAGGAGGAGCGGGCGCCGCAGCCGCGGGCGTACCGTCGGGGCGTGGGGTCCCCGAAGTCCAGCCTGGCCAGGCGGCACGCGGGCTGGGACGCTGGGAGTGCGGGGCCGCTGTGCAGGGATGCATGCGTGCATGGGTGTATGGGGTGGGGGTGGGGGAGAGCATGGATGGATGGGTAGGTGGGTAGACCGATGGAAGGACTGATGGATACGTGGATGGAAAGATGGATGGATGGCTGCAAGGATGGAAGGATGGATGAACGGATCCGGGACTCCTGCGCCGCCCGGGTCCGGCGTGGCGCCCGTGCAGGCCTCGAGGCGCGGCGGGGGAGGCTCTACGGCTGCCGCAGCCCCATTGTGAAGCCCGTGAGACAATGAGCGGCCCGAGGAGGCACCTGCTCGCCTGAAAGGCCCATAAATCGCCGCCGGGTCCAGCTGCCTTCCCGCCCCTCCCCGAGGACCGGCCGGCCGAGCGCTGCTTCGGCCGGGAGGGGGAGGCTCGGTCGTCGGTCCCGGCAGAGCGATCCGAGCCACCGTGGCGCGCGTCTGCCCTTCTGCCTGGGCGCAGCTGCCTGCACCCCCAACTGAGCCGCTGAGGCCTACTCTGCCTCCCTCTGTCCTGGGGTGGCCTCCGGCTGCAGCCGTCACTCCTGCAGGGCACGCACCCCGCCGGGAGACTTCTGACCCACTAGAATTGGGGTGTAACGAGGCAGCTTCAGAAGCGAATCCTTGCGTTTTTGAGCCCCGGTTGTTACCGAGTCTAACATTCACAGTGTTGGGAGCTTGAAAAAGTGTGGGTCTCCTTGTTTCCCCCAGGATCTGGGAAAAACAATCCTTGCTGCATTCCTCATTTTGCTAAGCTGGGGGCCCAACGCCGTTTGTATTAGTTCTAACTACTTATTCAGGAGGGAACTGGCTGAAGCCTTGCCTGCTGATCTGGGTCCACTTCCAATCAACTTCCCTGTGTCTGTTGAGTGGGGAAGTGGAGCAGGTTCGGAATGAGTTCAACGCTTCTGGGAAGTTTTCCTATGCAAACAGCACCAACAACCCTCACAGTAAGGAAAGCAAGCCCAGGGCTGTGGTCCTCTCCAGGGACCCTGCTGGGGGAGGGGCTAGTCTTTTCGGATACACACACCGCAGAGCACACTTGGGAGGGCTGAGGGCTTTGATTGGGCTGGGGAGAACTTTAAGAAGTTTGGACTTCCCCATGTATCCCCCCTCCCTGTTGGAAAGGAACACAATAGCTGAGGTGGACAGGAAGTGCCAAATGCCACCTGGAAGGCCCTGGCATTCTAAGGCTTCCCGTGGGGTCACCCAGGTTCATGGAAGAGGTTTCTCCCCAGGACAGCCACAGGAAGAGCAGGAGTGAGGCTAGAGAGCCCATTTATTGTTTGGTTGGTTAGGATTGAGTTGATTTTGCCTTTTTGAAGCAGTGTCTTACTCTGTAGCCCAGGCTGACCAAGAACTCATGGAAATGCCTCAGCCTCCTGAATACTGAGCCGCCCTCTCCCCTATAAAACTGGATTACATTCTATTCCAGGTTGACCTGGAGCTCGTTATATAGCCCAGGATAGCCTCCAACTCTTGACAATCTTCTTGCCTTAGCTTAGTACTGAGATTACAGGCATTAGCCACCATGTGTGCCTAGAAGAGCCACATTTAAATTGCAAACAATACATGACACAAGGGACAAGAGGGGCCAGATTTGAGCAGAGGGAGGCTGAGACCCCTGGCTGCATCCAAGGATGGCCACCATCCTCCTCAACATAAACACTCAGAGTTGGACACCATCTCTGTTCAATGAGAGCAGGACTTGGCAGCCCCATTCCCTTTGGACTCTTCAGGCATTGGCACACACCTACCAGGACTTTCTTCCAGGAAAAGGCATGTGTTCAGTCCCCTAGTCCTTGCCAGCACCAGCCCCAAGCTGGCTGCCTGCATGCACCCCACTGGACTGTCACACAGGCCACATCCTGGAGGCTAGAGGAGTTGGCATGGTGAAGCAGGGCCATAGCAGGTCTCTTGATGGCACAGGATGTATGTGTAACACCCTCACACACAGGTATCTAAGATCGAAGGTATGGCTATTTCGGACATTCTGGTGTCATCTCTGTCCTTCCTCCATGCCCTATTAAAAGGCCAGAATTCCTCCCCCACCTTTGTATCCCTCACATATTAGAAGAATTTTTCCCATTTCCTTTGATGTCTTTTATAGGTTGCATCTCATTTCCTGCTTGGGCATTTCTAACTTCCAGTGACTCCAACTCGACTGTCGTGGCTGTGTGGCTGGTCTTCTTGATACCCCATCCAGCAGCTAGTTTAAAAGGGCTCTATCCTATGTGTGCAAAGGCTATCTGCCTTCGCCTCCTTTTTCCAGTGATTCCCTGGGAGGGATGGTCCTGTCCATGGCAGGCAAAGGCAGCACTGTACCTCCCCTGAGGTCTTTCACCATCTCCATTATTCATTTTTCCAATGTTATTTCCCCTTCAGAGGGTCATTTCTGCCCATTCCACCACTTCACACAGAATGATGGGGGCAGACAGGCCTGACATCCTCAGCATCACAAGAGCCCAGCTTAGGTGGTGTTCAAAGCCTTTGAGGAGTGGAGTCAGGCAGAGTAGTGTGTCATACAAGGGCAGGATCAGGGAAATACCTACCAGCCCTAGAACACAGCTATAAAAGTGCAAGGAACCCCTGAACTAAGCAACTGAGGGGGAAAAAAAAAGACAAATCAACCATGTGAAGCAATTTAACTTTTTCCCCTCTCTTTCTTCCCTGTTTCCTTCTTTTCTTTCTCTTAAAAAAGAAAAGGCTTTGTGTTATATTTCTATTCAATGTGTGGGGTTCACACTAAAGCCTGCATGTGTAGAAGCCAGAGAACAGCAGCTTGTGGGAGTCAGTTCTTTCCCTTTGCCATGTGGGGCCCCAGGGTAGTCAGGTGGTCAGACATGGCAGCAAGTGCCTGTATCCACAGAACCTTCACTTCCTCCCCCTACCCCAGCCTTCTCCTCCTCTTCTTCCTCCTCCTCTTCCTCCTCTTTCTCCTGTCTTCTGTCTTTTTCTTTTGGTGCTGGGGACAGAACCCAGGGACTTTTGCACACACTAAGTGGTCTACCTCTGATCTCTAAACTTCTCTTCTCTTCCCCCACCCCGAGCTCTTCTCTTCACTCTTCCTCCCTCCTCATTTATGAAGTGGGCTCTCAGTTGAAGCAGAGCACCATCAAAACCAATGTGAACATCTAAGGGCAGATCCTGAACTGCATGATGTAACCCAGGAATGTTAAAAAGCAAAGTCCAAATTCCCTGCCCCTTTGGGGTACCATAAACAAACAAAAAAGGTTCAGCTGTGAATGGGAAGACAGAGGATTCAGATCTCTCACCAAGGACCAGGAACTGGGCATTGCCTGTTGTTGGGCATCACATCCCTATGAACTATGACTTCTTTTTAGGTGATGGTGGGGTTTGAACCTAGGGCCTTGCACAAGCTAGGTGAGGGCTCTACCACTAAGCTATTTCCTCAGCTACCCTGTGCACTATGACAAAACACTCAACGCTGTGCTGTATATGAAAAGCTGAAAGTATTTCTGACACCTGAATAGCTTGCATGTCCAGGACAAGGCATCTGTAGGTTAGCGACTGTCATGAGTTTCTCTCTACTTCCAAGATGGTGGCTAGTGCAAGGGAAATGAGAGTTGTCAGAGACTTCATGATGGAGTACACTCTCCCAAGCCTTAATGCTCAATACTATCACACAGGCCTTCTGGACACAGGTACCTCCCAGCCTAGCCCTGAGTATCAGGACAGTACCCTGTCTCTCAGGTCTGCATTCACTACATCTTTAAGGTTAAGGCCTGGTCATCCAAACCTTGGACTTTGGTCCAAAACTGAAGGTGAAATGTTAGGGCCAAAAGATTAACCCCTATGAGACTATCAACATGAAAGCTCTCCAGAGACAGGGGAACAGGGCTCAGACTCCCTTCTACCTGCAGAGACCATGAAATGTCTCCTAGGCCTCACACCAGACAAGGATGAGGATGGAATTATCATTATGAGATCCCTGGACTCTTTACAGATGGGAGCACCTAGGGAAATTACATGAAGACCAGAGAAAGTTAATATACCCTGAGGAGACTGATCTCTGCATCCTATGCTTCTCATCAAAAAGAGGAACAGACTTGTCTGCCTTTTTCATGATCAAGAAGTCAGACCCATAAGGAGGCAAGGAGAGTCAATCTGTGGCAAAGGAGAAGAAACACAAAACAGGAAGAGCCCAGCATGGCTACAGCCTTCTGTTGCCCAGAGCCAGGCTGGACCCACCCCAGCCAATGTGAGATGGACAGCTACAAACCCTGTTTACATACTGACCAAGGAGCTTAGAGTGCTCTGCGCACCTAGCCATGAGCCATCCATCTCAACTCAAGCCCCTGCCCACAGTCCCTAGGACTGCCAATGTGCCCCTGGGGCAGTCACCTGGGAAAATCAAGTAGGTGGTTTCAAGGGAAAGAATAAAAAGTTATTTTTTCCAAATTTTACATGTATGTATGTATGTATGTATGTATGTATGTATGTATGTATGCTGAGGTGGGGTTTTTATGTAGCCCAGCCTGGCTTTGAACTATGTAGTAGAGAATGACCTTGAATTTCTGATCCTCCTTCCCCTGCCTCTTGTGCCACCATGCTTAGCTAAGAGAAGATGAGTTCTAACTGCACACAAACCATTATGATCTCAAAGGGCAGCTCACGGCAACTGACGAACCCCAGTCTATCTCTCAGTTGATGAAATCCTCGTCTTGTCAGGCTCCTTCAATCACTAGCATCCATGCCCTACTCTCTTTGGAGTTCCTATTGGTCACTAAAGATGGATCAATCAATGACTTCAAAGCTCAGCAGCAACATAGGACCAGTCAGGGCTCCAGGGCAAGTGTACATGGGATGCCCTCCTCCAGTGGGAAGCCACCCAACAAGGAAGTAGGACAGTGGATACGCAGTGGTATTGAGTACAAAATTACCCAGCATCTCCTAAGAGTTGGCACAGGATCTGATAGAGAACAGTGTTAGATGGGCAACACTGATGAAGGATCCTGGGTTAGGCAATGCTGATGAAAGCCCCTGAAAGTGGAGAAAAGGACTCGCTTACTGGACAAAGCCAGCTGTGCATAAATCCAGTGAGCATACGCAGGAAGCAGGGATTCTCTCACCTCACTACAGAAAAACCAAAAAAAAAAAAAAAAAAAAAAAACCGGAAATGGAAACAGAAGTTTAAGATGAGTAAAATGTAACCACTGTTGAGAGGCCGAGGGGAGCTTGATGCTATTTTGTTGTTAGAATACTTATTACTGGCCCTGTTTTCAAACTTCCCTAAGAAGCTTTCAGGAAGTGTAAGCAATACAAGTTGCTGAGAAAAATTCAAGATCAGATACAAAGTTATCAAAAAAGAAACATTAAGGCCCAGATGGTGCTGAGGCAGCCAAGCTTTCCAACCCGAGTTCCACCCCTGGGACCCACACCAGGGAAGGAGAGAACTGACTCCTCCAAGTTGTCCTCGGATCTCCACACAAACACAAACACATGCATGCTACTCCATATACACATATGCCCACTCATAAAGGTAGGGCCCAAGAGAATCAAAGTTCACTGGATAAAGACGGCTGTCACTAAGCATGAAGACTTGAATCCAATTCTCCAGACCCACATGGTGGAAAGATAGAGCTAATTCTCACAAGTTGTTCTGTGACTTCCACATGTGTGAGCACACACACACATACACACACAAAAATTAAATGTAATAAAAATAAATAAATGTAAAATCAGATTTAAAAACAAAAAAAGATGTGTGTGCAGATATATATATATATATATTGAGTGATGAGGCACATGCCTAGGTTCATGTGTATCATGTATCATGTACACACACATACACACAACACAGAAACAAAGGCAGAAAGCTGCCAGTGAGTGCCTTAGCTAAGTATTTTGGTGGTGCTGTGTCACTGGCTCCTGGATTCTTGCCAACCTGTGCCAGCAGTTATTTGGTTCCTGCCTATGTGCACATTTTGCTGATGTGGCAAGCAGAAAGCCATTTGGGAATTTCAAACAAATTTTTTTTTTCTTTTTTGGACACAGGGTCTTGTATAGCCAGGCTGCCCTTCAGCTTGCTATTTTAACAAAGATGACTACTTCCGGTTCTCCTAGCTCCATCTCTGAGAGATGGGATCCCAGGCATGCATCATCACACCCTGTTGATGTGGTGCTGGGATGGGCAGGGCTTCCGGTATGCCAGGCAAGATCTCAATGAACAGAACAGCATCTCCAGACCCAAGAATTTTTTAAAATCTTGTCATATTTGTAATATTTCTTTATAAATCATGGTTACCATCCGTTAAAAGCTGTGTGTGTATAACACACTACATGAGTTCTCTACTCATTGCTGACTCTTGCTGCCTTCTAAATTTAGCCTCTTTCTTTTTAATTTTTTCTTTTTTCATGTATGGAGTGCATACATGTGTGTGTACACATATATGCATGTATCGCACACATTTGTAATGCACAGGAATGTTTGTTCACATGTATGTTGTGTGCATATGTGTTCAAATGTGTGGATACACGTGTGTGCATGTGTGCTCATTGGACCTGGAGTTGACTTTGAGTCTTCAGTTTCTCTCCATCTTATTCACTGAGGCAGAGAAGCAGAGTCTCTCATCTCAGTTGAACCTGGGGCTCAGTAATGTGGCTGGACTCCAGAGATCCCCTGTCTCTCTCTGTCTTCTAAGTTTTTCCCACCTGGCATCTATATGGGCTCTGAAGATCTGAAGTCCTTCTGTCTGTGCTTATATGACAAACACATTAACCATGAAATTATTCCTAACCCTAATTTATGCTTTTGAAATTTTCATGTATATATATATGTATATATATGTATATATGTATATGTATATATATGTATATATATGTATATATATATGTGTGTGTGTATATATATATATATATATATATATATATATATATATATATTCCACCTCCTACTACCTCTATTGCCCTCCTCCCTGAAAGTGCACTGAACTCACTAAGAAGTTTGGGTTTTGTTTTTTTTTGTTTTTGTTTTTTTTTTTGGTTGGTTGGTTGGTTGGTTGGTTGGTTGGTTGGTTTTGGTTTGTTTGCTTGTTTGTTTGCTTTTTGGTTTTTTTTTTTTTTTCTGCTGAGTATTTTTGCTTTTCAAAGAAGGGGGAAATGCTTTTGTTTGAAAATCAGATGACAACTACCTTATGCCCTGAAGTCAACCTCACACTAAGAGCTGCTCTGCCATGATGGCTGTGGATTCTTTGTCCCTCTCACCCCTGAGAAGCAAACTCTGCTTCTTGTTTCTTGAGTCTGGAGGTCTCTCTGCTGAAAATCACGTGCAGGACAGGTAACAAGATGCCACTTCCGTGGCCAGGCTGAGAGGTCTCTCCACTTCTGCCTGGGACCTCCCCCCAAAACACAGTAGCACATGGTCTCTGGCCCTGTCTGCACTCTCGCCCCATGAAACACAGCCACACTATTTCCCCAGCTCTCCTCAGACTCCCAACTCATAACCACAGGTACTGTATCACGCACACAGCACGGACTGGTTCTTGACTTGACGAAAGACTTGGGATAGTTGTTAGCTGTGGAAGAGAAGATGCCAGTTGTGATCCACACCTGACTCCATGTTGGTGGTATTGCATGATGCAGAGGTAGCCATGGTGAAAGCTGGATGGAGAGCATGGGGACTGAGATAGTACTGAAGCCACATGGACAAAGGAGAAAAATCATTTCCAAAGCTTTAAGGGCAGTAAAGATCAAAGCATTTCTTCCCAAGTCCATAAGGCTGGCTGAGTGAGGCCGCTTCCCCTTTGTACTCCCGGGCTAATCTACATCACACATCCCAAGACCGTCAGTATCTCTACAGCTGGATTTGGTATTGGTAGGAACTGTCTGAGTCTCAAGAGTCTGTGAATCATTTCTGGACACATTTCCACTGGTATTAGTTCATATCCTGTTACTATAACATATTATATGAAACTGGATACTTTATCAAATGAAAAGATTTGCTTAGCTCGGAGTTCTGTAGGTTTTAGGAGACAATGCAATACCAGGACCTGCTAGTTTCTGTTGAGAGCTTCATGGTAGGTACCTGGGAGAGGAAGAAATCACGTCACAAAATGGGAAGCCAGAGAATGACGAAGAACCCCACTATCCTTTCCAACGGTCTATTCCCAGTTTACTAAGGACCTCCAACTATCTCCTCCACCTCTTCACATCAAAATCCTGGGGACAGAGCTTCCATCCCATGAGCCCTTGGGGGATACACACAACCGCTGTGCAAAACATAGCACCAACTCTCCAGAATGCCAAGACAGTGTCACCAGGTTCCTGTTGTCCTTGTAGATGTTGAGCTGGAAAGTGTATCTGTCAACTTGGTTTTCACAGTGCTGCATAACAAGCACACCCCACACCCTCAATGGATGACAGAAAGCAAGGAGCATTTCTCATTCTCTATGACAGCCAGAATAGTGAGCTGTGGCTGAATTCTCTGCTCGGTCTTCTGTGAAGGAGCAGCCAGTCTCAAATGTTGACAGTCCCAAGACATGGACAAAATGGCAGAACATTTTAGAAGCAACATAGAACAGTCATATTTCCGCTAGGCAGCAAGAGTCACATTTGAAGATCTGAGAGAGCGCAGGAGAGGCAGACACCCCTGCAGGGAAGGGCAGCAGATAACCTGGTAATACTGCAAGTGACCTCAGAGCCTGTTCGAGGATTAACAACAGCTCTGATTCTTCATTCTAGGCCAGGTCAAAGAAGCCAATGAACAGAGATAAAGCCTCAGATCTCGGTGTCATTTTTTAATTATGCTGTCTTGGCCATGTGCAAACTGGAAGAAGGTTTCTATCCTTTTTAAATTACTTTCTTTTTGAAACAAGGTTCCCAGTTGCAACTCAGGCTGACCTGGAGCTCTTGAGGCACTGGACATGATCCATACACACCTGGTTCTAGGTTTGACTTTCCATTTTCTTTTTCTACTATAGATTAAATGGAGGTTGTTTTTTTTTTTAATTGGGGTTTTTTATTTTGGAACATCATGTTTGGCCTAGGACAGCCTCAAAAGCTCTCCAACTGATAAATCACATCCCCAGTACAGATTTTCGTTCTTTTCTTATTTTTCTTACATTATTTGTGTGTGTGTGTGTGTGTGTGTGTGTGTGTGTGTGTGTGTGTGTGTACATGGGGTACACACAGTATAACTTGTGGGAGCTGGTTTTTGCTTTTCATCACCTGGGTCCCAGGTACCAAACCCAGGCCATCATTCTTGGCATCTTGCTGAGCCATTTTGCCAGTCAGTTTCTGTTCTCTGGTTCACCTGAATTGGTGGTAGACATAGTACAAAGAGAAGAAGCCCTGGAAATCAGGCCCCCAACTGGAACTCCCTCATTGTTGTTGGGATCAGAAGACTGTAGCCTCTCTAGGAATCAGCTCAGTGCTTTTTCTCAAAACCAAACAGGCTCCTTTCACAGGTCACATCAACTAAGCTCCTTGGTATTTACCCAAATGAACTGAAAAATAGGATGTATGCAGATGTTTACAGGGACTCGACACAAACTCGCCTAAACTGAAAGCAGCCATGACACCCTTCAAAGGGAGGTGGGACAAACCAGTGTAGAGCACTCTACAGCTACAGGAATTCTGTGCTAAAAAGAAAGGGAAGCCACGGAAAAGCCACGAGGAGCCTTGAATGCACACAGCTAGTCTAAAAAGGGTGCATACAGTCATTTTGCAAAGACAAAACTATGGGGGCCAAAAAGATCAGGGTTGCTGGGGGGTGGAGGCAGAGGGCAGATGAATTCTACTCTTTGATCACGTGGTGAACATAGGGCATCACACATTTGTCTAACCCTGTAACTGAGACAACCCACCAAAAGTGAGCCTGAATGTAAATTGTGAACTTTCACTAATGACAATGTGTCAAAAACAAAAAAGCAGAAGCCCAGATCAGTGTTGTTGGCCCTAGAGAGAAGCCAGGCTATGTGCTGGTCCATTCTCTCCTGTGCCTAACTAACAGTGATACTGGGCAAACTAGTTTGCCTCTCAAAGCCTCAGTCCACACATCTGTGAAATGGGTGCTCATACCTCACCATTGGGCTGTTGAGATAATGAACCTGCTCTCGAGGCCTGTCTGAGAAGGGAAATCAGGGCGGTGAGTGGCCTGAATTGCAACCTACATCTCAAAACAGGGAGCTTGGCCCTTTTTCTCCCTGCTCTCTGACAGACTGCTCCTGCCCCAGTTCTTCACATCAACTCTAGAAACCTCAGGCCTTCCAGCTAAATACATCTCACAGCAGTCTCAAAGGCTTGCCTCTACTCCAGCTCCAGGAATCCCACTCCAGGGCCTCAGGGCCTTGGCCCTGCCCTGCCCGGTTCCAGCGGTTCCTCTGCCAGTCCCACTGATCTTGTTCAGTCAGCATCGGCAAGTTGCTAGAACTGCAGCTTCAGTCTGCTGTGCTCTCCGGCATCCCCGTTCCTTTGGTATATTAGCTATCTAGCCTCTATAGCACAGCACCCTCCTGCTGTACCCATCCTTCTTGCTGGCTTCCCTGCTCTCTGCCTGTACTAGAACCCTTTGCTTTCACGCACCAATGCCTTGTACAAAATCCAACCAGTAGCCTGTCAATCAGACTCGGGAGGCCAAGGGACGAAGGTGGCCCATCAGTCACACCCCAAAGTGCACACTTACCCTCAATAGCATAACCCATAAGATGGTCTCACCAAGGCTCCAGGCGGCCCCTTAGAGCCTGACGGCCCCTCCCTCCGGCCACCCCTTGCTCCTCTTCCTCTGCTCCTGCACACTTGCCCTTCTTCCTTTTCCTCCTTCGTGGTGCAGGCTGTTCTGTTGAAGGGTCCTGGATTGTCCCTATCTAGACCCTTCCCAGTGAGACCGCCTACCCACCATCATGTGTCATTACCACTTGGTTAGCTCTACAGACCTACCAACTACCCCTCTGTCATGGGCACAGGACAGGGCAGTACCACCCGACCTCTTGCATGCCTAGGGCAACAGCCATAGGACACTGAATATTTCCCAGCTCAAATAGAGAAACTTGGCTGGGGCCACATGGGCTCAGAGTCACACGTGTGATGTTGCTTCCTAGATCAGGTATCGTGAGTATCTGCTGCAGACCCTGCCACACCCATGAAATGGCCTCTGTGTTCACACAGCCCTGGATGCTTCTGAAGGACCCCCAAAGCAACACAGAATGTGGGGTTACAGGTGGGCCCTAGGTTTAGTGTTTGTGAGAATAATGGCAGAGAACGGGCCTCTGCACTGTGTGTGTGTCACATAGCTCATTGCAGTCCCTGAGGCCCCATGACTCACCTACCAGGCTTCTGGCCCAGGATTCTTTTGATAGTCGGGACCTAACCCATGCCTCTGCTATCCAGTACCATGGCCACCCTCAAGACACAGAGGAAAAGGCTGCTCTAGCACACAGGTAAGTGCTGGGAGTTCCCCACACCCCCATGGCACATAGAAGTAAGTAGCTCTCTTTGCTGGGTTCTAATTCCTGGGCCACAAGTAAGCTGAGGGCTGCTGCAGGCAGCAAGGCCTGCCCTCCCTGAGGTCTGTCCTCTCAATGGGGTGGGGGCATTTATCAAAGCCTGACCACACAGGGCCTCTAAGGTATTCAGAGAAGGCTAAGTTCATCGTACCACCCCTGCACATCTGTAAAATCTTGGTCCAGCTTTGTACACCCTGATTGAGTTCTTCTCTCTTGGCCCACGGAACTTTGCAAGGGCTTCATCTGTTTTAAGTCACCTTCTCCTTTGAAAGCCATCACTTCATAGGCCAGGTATAAAGAATCCTTTCCTTTTTGAACTAAAGGGGTCTCTTTGGATCCAGTGGACTGGTGGGAAACAGGGCATGGGGATGTAGGAGCCACAGCTTTGAATTCTCACACAGAAACTAGGTCAGGACCCATCACCCCCAGCCCGCCCCACCCTGTGTCCTCCCCTAATATCTGTTCATCACCCCCTCCTCATCCCTATCAAACTATCATGTCACACTACCCATTCTTGGGGAAGCTCTGATTTACGGACCCAGGGGCCAATACGTTCTTCGGCATGGAGAATTTCTACATGTACATGGGAGTTTGCATTGTTCTAAGCCCTGCAAGTGCCCGTCAGGGTCTGGCTGGACAAAAACGTGGGGGTCTGTTAGGGAGACACTTGTTTCCCAGACTCCTGAGTAGCAGGTCAGTAGGTCCTATAAGTTGTTTCCCTTCCTTGTAAGCAGCCAACACTCTGTCAAGTGGTGGCAATATTTGGCCAACGCCCCTTTGCCCCAGCCCCCACCCACCGTATTCATCTGCCTGGGCTCTGAGCTACAAAAGCATAAAAGAACGAGAAGACTACAAGTGTGATTTTTGTTGGGCCTCTTTATTTAGAACCTGGCGGACAAGGAGCCCTGGGCAGTTGGTATAGGCAGTACAGGAACCATTTCGACAGTCTGGTCACCAAGTTTAAGAGCAATCTAATAAAGTGAGGGACACTGTAAGCTAACTGAAGATGAACGTGTGGGGGCTTTTACTCAACAACCATTCCCCTAGAGTCTAATATAAAAGTAGATTTACATTTGTGGGTAATCTGAAGCTGGTGATTTCTAGTGCCTTTGGTAATAATCAATAACCCAGCAGTTGCGTGACAGAGGGGTCCACGCATGGATAAATACAAATATTAAATTAGCATAATTTTTTTAACTTTTTTGTACAAATATACATTTTTTTCCTTTTTCTCATCTTCTTCCTTCGTTCTACATTTTCTAGTTTATCTCTCTCTCTTTTTTTTTTTTTTTGCACTGAGAGCGAGTAGAGATTAAACATTTTACATAAATGATTTAAAGCTTTACACCTTGGGACCAGCGTACTCCTTGCACATGCATGGTACAGAGTGTTCTCAATACATTGCACAGTTTTCAGATTTCCACAAAACCGTGGGCTGCTCTGCGCAGCCATCTCCGGTTCCTGCTACATGAACGAAAGGTCCCAGCCGAAGCCCAGAGTTCTTCCATCGTCCGCTGCCCAGATGCCCAGCAAGTTCTCTCTGGCCGTTAGGCTCTTAACTGCAGGGAGAGGGACTCAGGTGAGCAGGCATGGCGGGAACCGCCCAGGGGTGCTCCCTCCGCGTCCCCCCGGGGGGAGACGTCAGACTCACCTAACTCATCGCAGACGTTTGCGCGGGGTCTGCTCCACCGCGCCCACCCCAGGAGCCACGTTTGGAGAAGGACACTCTGGAGGGACGTCGTTCGACGCCTTGTTCTCCTGCGCAGTTCTCTTGCGCTTGGCGAAGAAGTCTGCGGGCGACAACGCGCGCCGGTCAGGGCGGGGCCGTCCCGGAGACCCGCGAGGGGACCCGCGGAGTGCGCAGGGCGCGGGGCCGGGGTGGGGGCGCCATCCCCGCCCGCGCCGAGGTCCGCGGCGGGTCAGCTTTGTTTACGTCGCCGCGCAATGTGCTGTGTAAGCATTTCCCCTTGTCCCGCGGCCAAGCCCCCCGGGGCTGCCGCCGCACTTAACCCCCTCCACGCCGCACACACGGCTCCCTAAGGGGCTCCCGCGGCCCGAGCCAAAGACCGCGATCCGAGTGGGTCGCGGCCAGGCTCGCCCTCCCACTGCACGCTCGGGAGCCTTGAAGCTGCACCCCTACCAGTAGGAAAGGGGTGCGGGCGCAACCGCGCCCTAAGCGCCGCGGGCCCTTTAATGCCACGGGAGGAGGCGGGGACCGGGCGAGGCCCCCGAGGGCGAGGGAGAGCCCGGCCGGCCGGACAAAGCGAGGCCGGGCCGGGGCGGGGCCGTGCGGGGCTCACCGGAGATGAGAGGCCCCGACAGCTTCTTGATCGCACCGTTCGCATTGGCCGCAGCAGTCCCGGCTGCAGGACGTCCTGGAATCCCCGAGAGAGGCTGGTCCTCCTGGCAGCGCTGCTCTTGATTCTCGTCCTGCTCCTCGACCGGCTCTCCGTTCTGCTCCTCGACCGGCTCCGCGCCCTGCTCCTCCACCGGCTCCTCATCCTTCTCCTCGACTGGCTCCTCGTCCTTCTCCTCGACCGGCTCCGCGCCCTGCTCCTCGCCCTGCTCAGAGACCGGCTCAGTTCCCAGCTCAGTTCCCAGCTCAGCACCCGGCTCAGCACCCAGCTCAGCACCCAACTCCTCTCCCTGCTCAGAGACCTGCTCAGGGACCTGCTCAGGGACCTGCTCCTCGCTGTCCTGAGTCGCCACGTCCGGGTTCGCGTCCGGGACTGGGTCCGGAGTCGGGTCCGAGGTCGCGACCGGGGTCATGTCCGGAATCGGGTCTGAGGTCAGATCTGAGGCCGGGGCCGGGGTCGCGGGTGGGGTGGGCTCCGCGACCACGGCCGAGGCTGGGGCGCTGGGCGGCTGCTCAGGCGCCTCCTCTAGGCCGTCGGGGACCTCGCCAGCCGGCGGCCCAGAACGCGGGATGACAGCCACGGCCACCGGGGGTGGTCGGGGCCCCAGCTGCAGGCGACAGCGCCCCACCTGCACCGTCTCGCGGTAGAAGGCGGGCACAGACTCGCTGTCCACCTCCATCCACTGCAGACGGCCAGGGCCTCGAAGAGGCACATCCTGCTGGAAGTTGAAGTCCCAGCGGTTCTGGTCCTCGGCGTTCAGCTCCGCCAGGCGCATCCGCAGCTCACGGCCCAGCTCCTCGTGGTCTACAGGCCCGAAGAGGCTGCGGCAGGCGCTGCTGCGCGCTATCACTGGGAAGGTGTCGCTGGAAGCCAAGCGTTCCATCGCTGTTCTGCTGCGGAGGTACACGTCGGACATGCCCATGGTCGAAGGCTGTGCAAACGCGGGCAGCGAGAAAGAAGGGAACGGGAGGAGAAGGAAGAGGGGAGAGGAGGAGGGCGGAGGCTGGGCGTGGGTGAGACCCCTTGCACAGCCCGCGTCCACCTCTGCCTAGGGACGCAGCGGCTACCTGGCTGATTGGTGATGGACGGCTCCTGCGTCTCGATCGCTTGTCCTGTCCAGCTTGGGCCGCGCCCCCTCGGAGCTTGCCTGCCTATTCGCTTGCTCTCAGTCGGGCCTAGCCGGCACCCCTCGAGCACAGCGCACTCGGCCTGTGGAACGCCCAGCCCGCTGCGCCCCTTTATACGCGCTGGCCCCACCCCCGGGCGCGCGGGCCTCCTCACGATTAGCATAATGTAGTATTTTCAGTTTCAACAACACCGCGGCGATTGGAGGGCGCACCCCGCCCCGCCCACAGAAGCCCGGCCCCCGCTACGCGCTCATTGGCCGCGCGCACACACCCCCGGGGCCGGGCGGGGCGGGCGACGGGCGTGCGCTGATTGGCGGCCGCGCGGCGAGCGGGCTGCGCGGGACAAGGGGCGGGGCTCGAGTTAAAGAGCTCTGCGGGCGGTAACGTGACACCGCGACGCCCCTCCCCCTCGCCCCATCCCCCCCGCCCCCCGCGGGCTCCTTTGTCTGCAGGCGGGGGCTCGCGCAGCCGCGACGCGCGCGCCCCCTCGAACCATGGAGCTGGGCACAGCCCCTCAGCGATGCGGACGTCGGTGCAGGTCCCTCGGTCCCCGCGGCCCGCGCTAGCCCTAGGACTGCACCAACTGATTAGCGCTTTAACCTACCAGTACCATTTGGGTCCTGGCCCTGGCAGTACCATGGCTGGATCCACACTCTACACCCAGGTCTAAGTATCTGCCTTCGAGGCATCTGCACACCTGCTGGCCCTAAGAACCTCTATCACAGAGTTAGAGACAGGGGTCACCTCCCTTCTTTTCCCGAGGAACAACACTGTGGCGATCTTAAGGGCCTGAACCAAGGTCTGTAGCCTGATCTATAATAGGCCCACCTACCCAGGAGATGAGACACAAGTTGGGCCCAGCCTGGCCTGTACCTACATCCCGACACTCATAGATGCCCAGGACCTTAGATTTGGGTCAGGCCATATTCGGTCCCCCAGTTCTGCCTACTTTAATTGGCTGGAAGTAGTTGTGCTAGAAAAGAGGGAATGACCCACCCCTCCTCCACAGCAGTGCCTCTTGGTGGGGCCCTGGATACTCACACAAACACACCCGACGCGGCTTGACAGACACCCCCACCCCCACCCCCACCGCCAAAAGGAGTTCATTATTTAGGGCAAGGAGTCGAGAAGGTGACTCAGGCATGTGCCAGGAGTTGGCCCCCTCCCCCCTGCCCTGGGGAACTAGGACTTCCGGACATACTTGAAAGGCCCTGCAGAGCCCCTAGCTCTCAGTTCCCAGCAGAGATGCCTGTGAGAATTCTGAGACAGAATCCTATGTACAGGGTTAGGTAGGTTGAACTAACCATGGAGTCAAGTCAAACCCTGAAGCCAGGGGCCAGACTAAACAGGCTGTCCTGGAACAGGTGAGAGACAGGTTTTGGAAGCTGCTCTGGTGAAGGAACCAGTGCCTGTGACCTGTAAGGATATATTTTTCTCAGCACACCGTACTACAAATCTCTCAGGACATCAGTATGTCACAGTATTTTTCTTGAGTAAAATAAAAATAATGAAGGCTTCCAAGGGGCCCCACGAACCCCTGGCTAAAAAGCTAACTAAAATCTGCTAGCCCAGGGTCAGAAGGAGGCAGGGCTTTGTTTTATCCCTATGTCAAAGCCACATGGGCCTCTCCAGAGACCCTGGGCACAGGACCACACTTGTTAGTGAGCACCTCGCCTCTGGGGTCTCCCCAATAGTCAGAATGTCCATTCTGCAGCTGGCAAGGATGGCAAGGATAGAGAAGGTCCACCCTGCCCACAACCCAGGCCAAAGCTGCGGAGAGCTAAACACACTCCCTGTGGTGTGGAGCTATCAGGCCCTATTTGTTGAGAGAAGCTTTTTCCAGGACCAGCTGAGCTGTAGTGCAGGCTACCTCACTGGGCATCAGTCTGATTAGGGCACCCCTACCCCGGGTTGCCTGTATCACTTTCTCCTTTTTTACTCCTATTTCATCTGCTTATTTGTCCGTCTCAACACAGGTAAAAGTGACCCCTCTGCAAGTTTGTAACGGTGAAATTCCATCAATGCGAGCTAGCATCAACAGACCTGTTAAGCACACCGCTTCCAGGAGCAGGGTTAAGTTCCCCATCTAGCCCTCCAACCCAAGGGACCTGTAGGTAAGTAAACATCTGTCTGGCTACAAGAATCGTCTTCTATTTTTGACATTAAAAATACATCCAAAGGAAACAAGAACATTTTTACTGTGTTGCTCGGAGAGCTGGGGGATGGAATGCTGGTCTGGTTCCCCCGGCTCATCGGGCACACGTTTCCTGACTTCTTTCTTGTGTGCTGTGGGACCTCTCCCTTGGACCTGGTGAGCAGAATGAGTCTCTCCCTCAATCTTCACCCATACCCTTGGGCAGGGTGTATACTTCACCTCTTGCCTCTCCCAGAGCGCCCAGAAAAAAAACACACATCCAAATTCAAAGACCAGTTTCTGCCACCAGTTGTTGGCGAAACTTCTTTGTGCACCCAATTACATTACAGCCATAGGAGCTGTTTTTCTGTGTACCCACCTGGCTGGCCGAATGGGGAACAGAGGGCTGTGGCAAGGCTCCCGCACAACCTCTCTGCCAGTGATTGGAGTACGAGATAAAATTTGAAAGCTGAGGGGGGGTAGAGGGGGTTGGGGGGAGTGACTCAGCGGTAAAGCACTTGAGAAGTACGTACACTGGCTCTGAGTTCCATCCCCAGCACCGAAAATAAACGAATGAATGAATAAATAGATAAATAAATTTTGTGTCCTAAATCGCTAAAAGTTAGGAGCTGAGTCCACGGTGCGGCTACTGACTGAAGCTAGAGCACACAGCAGGCAGGCAGACACTTCAGCAGTGTGTTCCGAGGAGGAAATGGGCTGGCTATATTAAAACCTTGCTGTGGCTCCTAGGTGATTAAGGCCAGCTTAACCTACACCCCCCAGTTCCTCGAACCAACTCCGAGATTTGATTAGTGAATTGTAATGCAGGAAGGCTCTGGGCCCCAGCCCTCCTGCCCTTTAATTCTTAGAGGAGACTGAAGCAGCTAAGCCAGCTCAGTTTCCCGGAACGTCCCGGGATCACACTCACACCAACCCGCATAACTAGTCTGCTACGGGGACTCCGGGCACCCTGAGGAAGCCAAGCCGGGTTCTCAGGGTCTTCCAGTCCCTAGCCTGGAGCAGAGTCCGAGTCCAGGAAGTCTGTCCTTGGCTTCATGCTGCCCCCTAGTGGATGACTTGGGCAACACCAGTTTCTTGGCTGCCTCATGCCTCCCTTTCCTGCCTGCGTGGATGGCTCTCCTGGTCATCCACACCCCTGATCCAGAGCCCCAGGTTCTGGGGCCCTCCTGGAGTAACCAAGTGTAGAGTTGAGATTTGTCTCCCCTCTGGCCCTTAAAGCTGCCTTCTCAGATTCTAAGACCCTGAGCTGTCATATCAGATAAATTAAGACCTTGAAGAATTTTCCATGAAACCATGAGCCACATGTCACCCATCCATCAAGGAAGGTGGAGAATGCAGGTCCAGGGTCAGGACTAGAGGGAGAAGGCCGAAGGGCTGGGTGACACACTTTGTTGCCTCTGGAGACTCCCGGAGGGTCATGGACAAAGAGCAATCCTCCCACAGTCCTTCTGGGGTTTCTCCATGTGGGTGGCAGGGGTCCAGCTGCCTTCCTGATAATGATGCACCTTCAAGAAGTCCAAAAGTGTCTCCATCTTTTAGCCTAGTACGGGCTCTGACCAGCATCTGACTTGGGCTCCCCTCTTGCTTTAATCCAACACCCTAGAGAGAGAGAACAGGGCAAAGACAAAGGCTCAGAGAAATTCAGCATCCTGCCTGAGATCACTCAGCAGTCAGAGAGTCACTGGCCTCGATCTTAAGGAACACTTGGACCGAGCCCTTGATGGAGTTTGACTCTGTTTGCGATGGCGAGAGCCCCTGGAATGTCCCCCACACAGTCCCCCCCCCCAAGCCTCCAACTCCTGCCCTGTTGGTTGGGCTGGAGTGGTGTGTGCGGTTACAGAAGAACCCCGCCGCCCCCAGCAGTAAGCAGCTCCCTGCGCTCACTTGGCGGGGCCCCAGGCGGGCGCAGGGCGAACGCCCTCCCGCACCAGTTCCCGCGCTCGGCTCGCCCCGCCCCCAGGACGGGCTGTTCTTGGGGCGGTTGCCAGACACGTCCTCCGCAGGTGCCGGCCTCTCTCCGGTGACGCGGCCACATGCGGCCCAGGCTCCGATTACAGGGCCTGCCTTGTACTCGGGGTCCGGGCTGGGGGTCCTCACTCCCCAGGAATGGGTGGGAGGGGCAGGGCAGGCCCTGCAGAGGGAGACTACGAACAAGGAACAGCCGCAGGCAGGAGCCGCCCCCAGACACGTGCGGCGGCCGCCTCGCCGCCGCCCGCCGCGGTTTAGAGGCGGGGAGCCTGCGCCCAGTTGCATGACTTGACTGGACCCAGGACCCAGTGCTCTAGAAGTCCAGGACCACTGGGCACCCCAGGATCCTGATACCCGTCTCGGGGATGAGCGAGTTTAAAGAGCTGGTGCGAATCGAAGTCAAACACTGGGCCAGCCCCAATCCCCCAGCCTTCACTCCACAGACCGTGTGCAACGCTGGGTTCCCGGGTCCAGCGGCCCGCTTTGCCAAGGAAATGAAAACGTATATCTTGTACTCCTGGATTCCCTTCCCCCACGCCCCTTTCTTGTTGGTACTAGTAAGACTCACAATCAGGACCTCCCGCCCAGGACCCCTTGGTCCCTCCAAGTCACCTCTTTGGCCTAACTTCCAATAGCTACAGTATCAGAGGATCCCAGGACCTGCTGAAAAGGCTAGCGGATAGTAGAAAAGAGAGTCCTCACCCTACACACACACACACACACACACACACACACACACACACACACACAGGGAGAGAGAGACAGAGACAGAGACAGAGACAGAGACAGAGACAGAGACAGACAGAGACAGACAGAGACAGACAGAGACACCTCACCCCAGACAGAACCTCAGGGGTGAAGGGAGTTGCCAAAAGATACTTTACTTTGAAACAGTCATCTGGTGGACCAGACTAGCTTCAAACTCAGTATGTAGACAAGGATGACTTCTTAGTTCTGATCCCCTTGCCTCTGTCTCCTAAGTGCCAGGATTCAGTTATGCAGCACATGCCTGGTTTCTGTAGTGCTGGGGGGTGGAAGCTAGACAAGCACCCTAACAACTGAGCTGTGTCCCTAGACCACAAGACTTCTAGATGGTAGTTGAGACCCTACTTCGTGTGACCTCACTCAACCCTGAAACAGCCCTGTGAAGGAACCAAGGCCAGAGAGGTGGAGTGACTGCTCAGGATCCCACCATAAATGGAGTTTGAAAGAATATGCTCACCTGGGCCCTGAACAGTCAGGGCCAGGGGTCCCGTCTTCCCTTTCTGCCTTCACACAGCTCCTACTACACCCTTCCACGCAGGCCTCCCTGCGTTGTGTTTTAAGATAGCAGTGTTACCAGGCTGCAAGTTGGACCAACAGCGCCTGGAACGGCTCCATCTTCACAATGTCTCCTCCAGGACCCCGTGCTGGGTGGGGTGAGGAGTTCTTCCCTATCTGAGTTGCTCAAGGCTGGGAGGTAAGAGCCGCTACCATAAACTACTGCAGAGAGGCCTCAAGACCAGGGCTGGAGTCCTTCTGCCCCCTGGTGGTCTGAGACCACATTACAGCAAGAGTGTGTCACCCACCAGACCCCCAACCGGGCTTTTAGAAGCTGGTGCTGCCAGCCCACACAACTGTACTTCACACCTGAAGGGTGACTTGACAGGGCTCATGCTGTTCTGAGGCTGCATGTCTTCAAGATTATGCTTTTCCCCAGTGTAGCCAGTAAGAATTGTTAAAAGCCTTTGTACGTGGGGAGCCAGAGCTATGACTCACACCTTAGCCAAAGCAGCCATTAGCCGGTGAGCCTGTCTTCTCCTCAGAGACTGGTAAGTAGCACGACAAAGGAAAGGAAGGCCAGCTGCAGGGGCAAAGAGCCTGCTCTAAAGACTGAGGTGTCCTGTGTGGTGGTACAAGCTCTCAAGTCCAGCACTTGGGAGGCAGAGGCAGACAAATTTCTGTGTTCAAGGCCATCCTGGTCTATACAAGGCTACGTAGTAAGACTCTGTCTCAAAAACAAAAACAAAAACAAAAAACTTAAGACTAAAAAACAGAGGGGGGAAACCCCAAAGGAAATGGGGTCTTTCTTCCACCATTCTGAGTCTTCCTCATTCCCACCCCTCTCATCCTCACCCCTCCTTTCTAGCTCCACCTGCTCTCTCACTACCACCCCCCCAACCACTCCCCTGACCTAGCCTGCCTCCAGTGCTACTGACTTGTTTCCCTCCCCTAAATTTCCCTGCACAAAACTCCAGGCCTTAGAGTTGGTTGGGCCTGTCTCCTGACACCCGCTTCTTGGGCCTAGGTGACCATGTGTGTGGATACAGGAGTGCCTTAAGATTCAAGGAACAACAGAGAAGGCTTAGCAGCCCTCCAGACACATGGGCCTCACAATCATTGGTTCTTCATGGGAGGGTGGCTGTAGGCAGAACCCCAGGTCTGTGAGCACCCCAGCCCTCTCAGCTGGTTGTGGCACAGAATGAGAGAATAAGAGAGTAGGTTCTGAGGAGGCCACTGGAGCCAGGCAGCAAAGGCCGGAGGTTCCATCCCAGAAGGCTGTCAGAAGTGCCCTACCACTTGATGAGGGGGGCGGGGGGGGGGGGGGGGAGGGGCCGGGGCAGGGGGGGGGGGGGGGGCCCGGGGCTGGGGGGGGGGGGGGGGGGGGGGGGGGGGGGGACAAGTGCAGGTGAAGGCTCAATTAGAGCTGCATTCGTTTACTGACTGTCCTCCGCTGAGCATGTGTGCCTCTGCTTTCTCCTTTGTGAGGCTCCTATAGAGGCTTGAGGACCAAGTAAGAGGCATGTGAACTGTCAAAACAAGCCTCCCCTCGACGGTGCCTCACTACCTCTTTCCCTTGGTCGCCCCTAACAACGTGGAGAGGAAGGCGCAGACCCTTCCAGGTGACCCCCTCCCACTGTGTTGCAAAGAAAACTGTACATTTCCTTTGATCCCAGGGGTGGGGGTGGGGGTGGCGCTAAGGGAGACTCAGACCACAACAAAAGCACTTGCACCAGTAGTCACGTGGGGTCCCCTAATCCGCAGCCTAATTACCAGCTCTGACAACACAACCCCTCCCCCAACAAGTCAGCAGTGGCCCATTCCTTCAGTCTCTGCACACAGTGAGCTGCTCGGTGCTGTATCCACTTCTCGATGTTGATCACTGCATCTGGAATTTTACCAAGTGTTCCCAAGCTCTGGTCTCTATGTGCCAATAATTGCATTTAATCTTTGAGAGAGTCAATGAGGCAGAGAGCAAGGTTCACCCCCACATCCTAGATGGGAAAACTGAGGCTGGAGAAGGCAAAAGCTTTATCTAAACTTGATCACTCGTGTTGACTGAAGAGCCCTGTGTGAATGTCCCCATGCATGTTAGCAGTCCCTGTGCTGAGCCCCAACTTCCTCTGCTACCTCCTCTGCTACCCCAGACTTTTATTTCGAGTGGGATTTTGTTTAGACGAGGTCTTCTGTGAAGCCGAGGCTAGTCTCCAACTCACAACTCTATCTCAGCTTCCTGAGTGCTGAGATTGTTGACAGTAACAACGCCCAGTTTCCAGTAGGCTGGTGCTGAGCCTTAACTACGCCTGGATTTCAGCCCTAGTGCCCAGGGCACTGTAGAGAACATGGAGGGTCTGAGCCTGTGCCCTATTATCCCAAGCCAATGTTCTTCCCTGCATGTTAAATCAGGGCACAGAGGAGAAACACCTGTTTTAGAATAAGGATGCCTAGAAGCTGAGCCCTCTGGGTGGGGGGGGGGGGATGGGGCTCCAAAGCAGGTGGGCAGAGAGAGAAGGAGCCCCAGTGAAGGCCCAAGCAAGAGTGGAGACAGAAGGAATTTCAAGGTGTTACTCTGTGCCACATTGGTAGACTAAAGGGATCTGTGCCCAGCTGGACAAGGGATATACCCACTCAGAGATGCCATGTATGACTGTGACAGGCAGAACCCAGGGTACAACTCATGGCTAGGCTCTGATAGGCTGCCCTGGTTTGGAAAATTGGTTCCAGAACCAGTGGGAACAGAAAGAGTCCTGTCCTCGGTGACTGTTCCCTGGGTTGAGCAGTTGTACCTGAGGACCTAGGCTAGGGGCAGCAGGGGTCTCAGAAACCTACCCAGCTAACCAAGTATGGTGATGCATTCCAGAGGCATCAGGCAGGTTTCTGAGTTCAAGGCCAGCCTGGTCTACACAGTGAGTTCCAGGCCAGCCAGGACTTCATAGTGAGACCCAGTCTCAAAAGAAAGAGGGAGAGGGTGGCAAGGGAATGAAACACTGAAAACTGCTCTTCACACCAGTAATCCCAGCACTCAGGAGACAGAGGCAGGAGGATTGCCTGACTTAAAAAATACTAGGTCTAGAGAGACGGATCAGCGGTTAAGAGCACATACGGTTCTTCCAGAGGACTTGAGTTTGGTTACCATCACCCACGTCATGCAGCACATACCTGCCTAGAACCCAACAGCCAATGACCCTGGCCTCTAGAGGGACCTGCACACATGAACAGTCACTCCCACATGTACAGGCACACACAAACATACACACGTGCACACACAACTTAACCCCTAACTTGAAATAATAAAATAAATATTTAAAAATACAAACAAAAAATAAACCCTGTCCCTCTTCACTGGGGTGCAGGGGCAGCTCTCTGCCTCACTGTTTCTCCCAAAGATTAAACACAATAGAGATCAGAGCTTGGGAATACTTGGGACAGACAGGGTGAAAATCCAGATGCAGTGGTCAGCATCCAGAAGGTGATACAGCACCAAATGCCAGGGCTCCCTCACACTGCTGTCTGGTCTGATTAGGAGCCCAACTGGGATGCCACAGCGGTCTGTGTGGCTTCCAGAGATAAGAGACAGGAGAGCCCTCCGTTCCAATAAAGCCAAGTGTCCCCAAGCCAGTTATGAACCTTACCAGCTCCTACGCTGATATCTGGTCATCTGGTCTGGGTTAGAAAAAGGGGACCAGGCTCGGCAGACTGCACCTCAGCTATCACTCTGATGCTCAAAAGACACTTTTATAGACTTCTGGGGAAGCCCTAATCAGTCTCCATTATCAGTGTCAACGGGACCGTATAAACTCCCAGGGAACAGGCCTACAGTGGGGCTTAGTGGATGATGGGAACCCTTACGCTTAGTCTGGATCCCTTACTTTGTCGCCTCAAGTCAGTCTGCAGGCTGTTTCCTGGCGCCAGCACCAATAGCCTGAGAAGCTGCAGCTTTCTGTGAGCAGGAGAGCGAGCTGTAGATCTGGGCGCCGCCTGCTGGCCAAGGTCTGAAACTTCACCCACTTCGGCAAAGAAGGAACCTGGGGCAGGTTGAGACCTCAGGAGCCGGAGCAGAGAACTGTTACAACTATCCGGAAGCCTACCCCTTCTCTGTGCCCACCTCCAATCAAAACCATATTATTCCCAAAGACACAGAGGTGATTCTAGACTTCTCACGAATTGTGTAGACTGCACTGTTGGCCACACTTGGAAAATGCTCACGTCAGGCCACAGGAGGTAGAGTACACAACTAACTGCACACAAATCCTGAGTTCTAGCCCAGCAGTCACAAGCAAACTCAGACACAATCCCACACTGCCCACCCACTTGTAATCTGTTCCCTCGGCTGACAAGCCCAGAGCCCTCATCCTTCAGTAGAGGACTGGTAATGGACTTAGCTTTCCTAATTGCTACCCAGTGTCTCAGGTCAGCTCCTGACAGACCTAACTAAGACCCACAACCTCACCCCCTTCCAGCTGGATCATGGCAGAGGCTGCCTATGTCTCCCAGCACCTCAGCAGCTCCCTCAACCAGGATACATCCCTCTGCAAACTGACACCAGACCAGACCAGACCAGAAGCCAGTGCTGCCAGTTAGGAAATGACTTCCAGGTTTGATGGTTTCAATGAGATGTCCCCCCATAGTCTCTGGTGTTTAGATAGGTGGTCCCTAGCTGGTGATGCTCTTTGGGGGAAGCTTAGGAGGCCTTTGAGGAGCTGTGTCACTGGGGGCAAGCTTTGCAAGTTTAAAGGCTCACACCATGTTGAAGTCACTCTTTCTGCTTCCTGTTTGCAGTTCAAGGTACGAGTCCTCAGCTTCCAGCTCCAGCTGTCATGGGTCTGTTCCACCATCATGGACTCACATCCCTCTGGAAACATTAACCCAAGTGACCTCTTTCTTTTACAAGTTGTCCTCCTTAGGGCGTTTTTTTTCACAGCTTAGAAAAGCAGATACAGAAGTTGGTACCAGGAGTAAGTTATTGCTATGAAGACCTGACCATTCTGGCCTTTTGAAAGAATGTGGAAGAAATGTGGGGGTGGAGAGAAAGCAGTTAAATGTGATAAATAGAGTTTAGTAGGCCGTCTTAATATCCTGGAAGACATTAGTTCCAGGAGAAATGAGAGGGCTGTGGCAGCCTGACTCAAGAGATTTCAGAAGGGAACAGTATTAGTAACTGAGCTAGAAATGACTCCTGTGATATTTTGACCACAAGAATGAATTTGCTTTCTGTCCTTGTCTTCAGAGCTTGCCTGAGGCTAAGTTTAAAAATAATAGGGTAATTTTATTGACAGAGGAGACCTCAAGACAGCCTAATATTGACTCGATTGCATGTTTATTAGTGATTACTCTTGGGCAGATCTACAGTGAAAACTAACAAGGGGGGGGTGGAAAGAAATGCAAAAGGTGTAGTCTGGAGAGGGAAGGACACTGGCCAGATTAGCACTACAGGCAGAGTGTGTGCTGGAAGAGGGGCTGTGGTTCTAAAAGACTGCAGATGATCGCGTCAGAAGAGGCCTCGTGTGCACTGCAATAAAGCTAAGCTTCCAAACTGTAAAAGCGAGCATAAGGAATCTTCTGTTCCTAGAAAACAAGTGTAATCAAAGCTGCCGTCAACACGCTGTGTAGGAGCAACAGCCTACCACAGGCCGGCAGCCAAGCTTCGAGGTGCTGGCCATGTGGTGCCGGCTTTAAAGTCACAAAAGAGAAGGAGTCATGAGATCTTTCTCCACAGTTTCAGTTTCAGACAATGTATGACAGGAGAGGCCCTGCCTGACAGCCTTGGGAAGACAAGAGGCCCTGAAAAGCCAGAGCCATAGCATATCTGTCAGGGAGAGCGGCAGACAGGAAGTGGAACCAGCCCAAGAGAGAAAAGTAGGCTGCAGGCAGCAACATCTGAAAAGTAGGGACCTCTAAATCCTCTGACATGACACACTGGTGTTATAGGTTTTAGAGTTGTCCTTGGTGGGTTTCGATCTTACTCGGCCCTAGACTCACGCCATTTCCGCACTGTGTCCCCATACAGCCCTTTAGTAACTTTGGGAATGGTAACATGCATATCCGGTATCATTGTATGTTGGAAGTCTGTCATTTGCTTTTTTTTTATTTTGCAAGGTGTTACAGTTAAGAGGTTGCCTTGAGTCTCAGAAGACACTGTGGACTCCTAAACATTGTTGAGACTGAGAGACTGTGAGGGCTTTTGAAGCTGGACTAGATGCTCTTTGCAGTGTGATATGGCCACAGCGCCTATGGGGGGGTTGGGTGTTAAAGAGTGGTGGTTTAAACGAGAAGTACCCCCACAGGCTTGGGCATTGGAGTAATTGGCTTAGAGTTGGTGACACTGTTTCAGGAAAGCTTAGGAGATGTGGCCTCATTGGAGAAGTATGTCAGGGGAGCGGAGCTGGAGAGTTCTCACAGCATTTCAAGTTCACTCCCTCTGCTTCCACTTACAGTTCAGACCATGCACTGTCAGCTTCCAGACCCAGCTCCCATGCCTCAGCTCTGCCACCGAGGACGGTTATGCCCCTGGAAATATAAACCCTAATAGCCTCTTTTTTCCCTAAGTTGTCTTGTTCATGGTGTTTAGTCACAGCGATAGAGAAGTAACTAATACACACACAGCTGAGGTGTTATCTGTCTCCCTCAACGCAGACACTTTAAACAAGCTAATAAAAGATGCCCAGTGCTAGGGCTGGAGAGATGTCTCCGCAGTTAAGAGCACCGACTGCTCTTCCAGAGGTCCTGAGTTCCATTCCCAGCAACCACATGGTGGTTCACAACCATCTGTAAGGGGATTTAATGCCCGGTGTGTCTGAAGACAGCAACAGTGTACTCACATACATAAAATAATAAAAATTACATCTTTAAAAAAAAATAAAAGATGCATACTGCTGGCAAAACAGTTCAGTCAGGAGAGTGCTTTCCCAGAAGCAGCTTGATATTCAAGGGCTGTGGAGGCTGGCAGAGACTGGAAATCCCTGGGGTCCCAGTAAGACTGCTGAGGAATAAATAATACCTGATACTGACCTCTGACCTTTGCAGGCACCTATATACATGGATACACCCACGTACATAAAGGACGTAGACCCATTGCTCAATGCATTTTGATTCTAGGACATCAGAGAAACCAGCTGGAACTGACCTAAAAGCCCCTCCCTGCTGGCTAGCTTTCATAGTGCTGGAAGGGGCTTTGCAGGCCACAGGGAGAGAGAAGCCATCCAAGGTCTTACCCAGCAGTAACCCTGCATGCTACAACACCAACCCACCAAGCAGGATGTGCCCATTGGTGCAGTCGTGGTGTGAGTGTTCTGGGGGTCACCAATCACTCTTGGTTTGGACCAAGTCCTGCTCCACAGCAGGGAATTCACCCCTGGTACTATAAACTCAGTCAAAAACACGGCGTGGGAGATCACGGGCTCTAGGAATCTACTGCTGTTGTCTTGCTAAGCGACTGTTATCAAACTGCCTTCTAAATGTTCATCTGTAGACGTCGATTAGTGCTGTTCTTAGTCTTAGCCAGAGAAGCTTCTCTCTGCAGTGAGCAACAGTTGATGAAGGAACTCATAACTCAAAGTGCTGAGAATACGAGATTGTTGAGAGCTCAGCCCTAAATGGGGCGTCTGTATCAGCCTGACCTCCAAGGCTCAGGGCACAGAAAGAATGTAAGAGCCAGAGGATCAGAGGATGGGAAGGAAGGCTGTGACATGCTGTCTTCTGGTGATTGTATCCATGAACTCACTGTAGCCATGGTTACCTGAACAAGATCAAGACAACAGGATCAGTCAACAGTCCAACACGTGGCATTAACAAGACTGGAGAGAGAGAGAGAGAGAGAGAGAGAGAGAGAGAGAGAGAGAGAGAGAGAAAGGAGATATATTGGAGGTTATGATGGGAAATGGAATGGGAAGGGAAAGTTAAGTGTTCGCAGTCAAGATACATTGTATACATGCACGAAATTGGCAAAAAAAAAAAATAATAATAATACTCCCTTCCTTTAAATAGGTCACAGCCTGCACACAGTAGGCACTCAATGGTTATGGAATGAAGGAGGTTCCTGCTTCACAGACACATCATTAGGCCCAGGAAATTATATAGGCAGTATCTGTCCTCTCAGGGAAGCCCCAGGCTGTCCTGAACCCCAGCACACAGTAGTCACTTTCTCTGCACATGTGGCCATGCTCACACCCCTCTATTTTTGCCCCTAACCCCACAGGACCCCTAAGGCTAAGCCCTATCAAGTGTTCTCGGTCGCCTGAGCTCACCCCTGAGCCCTGTCACACTGTGTCTGATCTACACCTGATACACTTGTGCCCTCCCTAAGACCCTGCTGAGAAGCTGCCTCTCAGCCAGGACCCAGACAAGAATCAGCCCTTTCTACAGCTGTCTGGATTGGTCTCCTTGGCAGAACAGTGGCCCCATGTGAGTGATATTGGTCCCTAGAGAAAGCTACTTCCTCTTCAGGAGGCAATTCCAGGTTCTAGGGTTCCCTGTTCCTCTCTAGCTAGAAGGGCAATTTTCCCACACTCCCTCACAACCAGGAAGTGCCCTACCCCTCCAGAACCTGTTTAGAACAAGCACAAAAGCTAGAATCATTCTGCCTACCTGCTCCCCCACAACTGCAAGCTCTGTTAGTTGGTGAGTAGCCTGGCCCCTGGTTTATCATGAACACTGGAGGACCTTGACCCTCCTCAGCTGTCCTGAGGCAGTCTTACTCATCCCCCCCCCAAACTCTGGCCCCAAAACCCTGGCATCAGTAAAGATGTCACCTGCACACTGGGTAAGAATTAACCCAATTAGAGAGCTGACCTGACAGGAACTATCCTTCATTTCTATCCCCATGGAGTCCAGAAGGACCTGGACTCTGGTCTTTCCCCAGGAGTCCTGAGATTCCTGACCCCCAAGTTCTCTCCTTTCTGTAATCAGCCTCTCTTGGCCCCCCTGGAAGCCCTGGCTAACTGGGTCTCCTCCAACCCTCAGAGGACGGTGATGGGTTCCTAGAACCTCTTGGCAGAGGACCTGGCAACACTTGCGTCCACACTCGAAGCATGTCTCCCATCCCAATTTTCGCACTGGAATGTACCCCCAAACATACTGCACATACCTGGGAACAGAGTCCTGGGTCTGACCCATTGGTTAGAACGCCAATGGCCATGCCCCTGACTGCCCAGTTTGAGGCATGCTCTCACTGGGCATCCCTGGGCACCCCATGTCTGTCCCACCCTGTCACAATTTCTCCGTTTCTGATCTGCTGAGCTGGGGTGAGCATGCAGCAAAAGAGATCTGATTTTGCTGTTGCGGCCTGTGGCTTGACCCCCTTCTCGGCTGCAAGGTAGAGAGGTGGGGCGGGCGTGTAAGGAGCGTCGAGTCTCCTAGCAGTGATCAATCCGTCTGGAGAGGAATGATTATGGATAGTACTGGCCTGGGCCAAACTAGATCAGAAGAGTGTGTTCCCCGGGTTCCCTCAGCCGTGTCATCAGGGCCGGAGTGCTGCCCCTTCAGAAATGTGTGAACAGTGCAGTCGGGATGACATGGAGGGGATGGGGGGGGCGCGTTTCTATAGCTTCCAGGAGCCTCTCGGTCAGTGGAGAGAGATTCGGCGCCCAAGAACTGCCCACACAAGTGTAGTATCACTGTGCCTTCCCTGGCTTCTGCTTTCCCTTCTCCTGGAACCCAGAGCCATCCCCCCTCCTCTTCTTCCTCCTCCTTCTCCTTGTCTTCCCTCCCCAACCCTAAATGGACACCCTGTGCTGCATGAGCGGTCCGAATTCCAACTTCCTCGGAACCATAGTCCAGGGCAGGGCCGAAGCCTAACACTGGGAATCTCTCGCAAGCCTCGCTGGGGAAGGGGGTGGTGTGTGAAACGGAGCCTCGGGAGGCGTGTCTTGATTGGCCAATGAATGAGACTGTGTTGCAGGCAACCCCAGATCTCAGGGTGGGTGGAGCGAACTCCGGGGTGGGAGGACCAGCCCTGGTGAAGTGGGAGGATCCAACTATTGTGGGGTGGGGCCTTTCCGGCTCACTACGGAAGGGCCTGTATCAAGAAGCTCCTGGGAGGGCTTACCCACCCGGAACACAGCCCACTCTCTCCCGACGAAAGCAGGTACCCAAGCTCACCTGTTGAGCTTCCAGAAGCCAAGATGTCTTAGCTCGGGGCCCTTGACGAGATGTCGGGCAAAGGCAGTGGGGCCCTAACGGTGGAACCAGGCAAAACTTTCAGAGGGGCTCAGACTGGCTGCAAAATCCGGTTCCCACCCGTGGAGGAAGTTAGGAGGAGGAAAACACCCTACTGTGAGGCTGAGCTGCTCTGCAAGGATGAGGTCTGAAGAGCTGAGCTCTTTGTCCCCTAGTCTCTACTCCACTGCAACTCCAGACTCTGGAGCGGGAGACAGGACCCTGAAAAAAGAAGATGGGGCCAAAAGGGTTCCTGCATGACTTTACATCATCCCTGTACCCACCAAAAGCAATAGTCAGAAACCACACCTGCCTGCATTTCCTCTAGAAATAAGGCATGGGGTCTCCACGAGGAGGACACCTGGGTCTTGGCTAAATGACCCTTTCGGGCGGAGGTGCCCCCTACAGGGTCGGATGCCCTGTCTTCTTTTCTATGGAGACTATGACCTAAACCAGTAGCTGGCAGGTGGGAAGGGTAGCTGACCCGTTCTTGAAGTCGCGGTAGCTGGAGAAGCTGGAGAGCTCTGCAGTCTGCCACTGTTTTCTCCCTCACCTACAGACACCCCTTCCAACCTGGTGAGTCAGCATCCTGCCAGAATCAACAGGACTTTTGCCCCTTGCCTGCTGCAAGGCTTGCCCTGCTCTTGTTCAGGTCCCTCCAGGGCTCTGGATTCCGCGTGCCCAGTATGTCTGGCCAGCACCCTGGCAGCATGGCTACTCTGCCCAGGCAGGGGATCATCATACTCACCTATGTGCTGGCAGCCCTGGAGCTAACGTGTCTCTTCATGCAGTTCTCCATCTTACCAGTGAGTAACACCCACACCCCTCACCAGGAGCCGCACACTGCCTTCCTGCTGGGCAATGGCAGGGAGCGAGGTGGGGTTTGATACTGGATCAGCTCAGGAACTGGACCCATTGATCACCCCACCACCACCACCACCACTCTGCCCTTCTTGAAAAAGAACCCTCCCCCTGTAACCATCCTCTCTTGCTGCCCCTGGCCCTCTGCCTGACCCCTGCTCAGCTCCTGTCCCAAAGAGCTGAATGCAGTCCTAGTTCTTTCTGACATCATGTCTGTCCATCCCTTTGTCCTACTGGACATCCTCTCTGTTTTCTTATGTCCACACTAGATTCCCATTCCACTGGTTTCTCTCCCACCACCAAAATATGAGGACAGGAACTTGATCTCACAAGAGTCTTGCTGAGCTCTACCTGGATCAGGGAAGGGTGGGGCAGAGTTGTCACTATTGACCACAGAGCTCCCACTCACACTTTTTGGTTCATTCCTACTTTTCACTATCATTTAGTCACTCAACAAACGTTTATGGAGTTGGCCCACAAGGTGGCAGCATCTGAGAGAGCTTAAAACTCAGAGGTTGACTGTCCATCTCCTCTTTCCGTCTAACCTGGATCCACAGACCACCTTTAAATGATCCCTCAGAGATTCTCAAAGCCCAAGCTAGCTGGAGTATTGGGTTAAGGTTGGTTCTGGGCTAGGCTTGGGCCCTACTCAGCATATGGACCTGGCCCTCAGTATGGTCAGTGGGCCAAGCTAGGCAGAAGGGAGATTTGGATTGAAACCAAACTCTGCTCACATTATACCCCAAAGTCCAAGGTTCGGGGCGATAAGACCACAAAGAATAATCTAAATCCTGGCTCTCTGGCCCTCCACTCCTCTGCTCCCTGGAGCCCAGAGGAGCAGAACTGACCTTGTGGACAGCTGGGATGTGGGTTAGAGGTAGCCTTGGCCTTTGTCACCATTCTGGGAGTGGCAGGCACTTCCAGCTCAGGACTCCACTGTTCATTGTCCCTCCTAGGTCGGGCAGAACTCTGCCCTACTCATGCAGCAAGGGTGGTCCCAGCCCAAGACTCCTTCCTGAAATGTGGGAGCCTGGGCAGGAAGGAGCCTTGCTTCTCATAAAAGGAGGGTTGGTACCAGGGCCTGCAGTGGCTCCCAGAGAGAGGCCTTGGTTGGTCAGCCTGTCCTTAAAGGACCAACAGCTGGTTCTCAGAGCTGGCGGCTGATGGGGGTTAAGTGGTGATGGCTTAATAGTTACACTGTGCAGTGCAGGAAGAAGTGGTTGGGAGTGAGAAAGGTTGAGGGTACTGGGAGTTTGAGGGTACATGGCAGATGTGGGGTCAGGAAATTTTGGTGGAGAAGGCAACATAAGAGTGAAAGACTAAAGGCAGACAGAAAAGCAAAGGCACTGGGGGTAGTGCTGAGCCTGCAGCTACAGAGGAGGCATTGAGGTCCCAGGACCACACCCGTCAGATGCTGAAGATTCCAGGATGGTTAGGGAGAGCTGAGGAGAGGTGAGAAGGTGGCAGTTCTACAGCAGGTGAGGGTGAGAGAGAGGAATTCAGAGATGACACTGGAACTTTGGACCCAATCCCAGGAGGACAGAGATGCTGCCAGCGGTGAAAAAAAAAAAAACCTTAGGGAGCTAACTGACTAGGAGCACTGGCTACTTTTACAAATGATGGGAGTTTGATTCCCAGTACCTACATGGTGGCCCACAATCACTTGGAACTATAGTCCTCGGGATATGATGCCCTCTGTGGCCACTACAACATATATGGTGCACAGACTACATGCCTGCAAAACAACCATACACATAAAATAAAATGAAAGAGAAAAAAATATCAAGAAACAGTAGTCAAGGAGCCAATCAGGATTGAGATGGGCGGTTGCTACACTATGCGGGAGATGATTTCAGACATGGAACAAAATAGAGGAGGGTATGCTGGCAGTGGGAAGAGGCCTGGGGCTCTGCGGGGAGGAGGTGGCGACTACAAACTCTCCAAACTTAAAAGGAGGCTAGCAGAGACCAGTGACAGTCTAGGTAGGAGACCCAGAACAGTCTAGGCACAGGGTCACGGAGAAAGAAGCAAGCCACCGGAGTCAGGTGCCAGTCAGAGGGGCCTGCTGGAGTTGTCCTGAGCTGACTGTGTGAGGAGAGAGGAATGAGGAAAAGCAGCTGCTTCAGGCGAGCTGGGAGAGAGAGAGCGCAGCTGGAGCAGACACAAGGCTCTAAGGAGGGCTGAACAAGAAGATACTAGGAAGAGTCCTTGTTGAATGACCTTGTTGGAATGGAGTCCTACCAGGAAGGCCCCAAGACAAAGGGGGATGAAGGCGTATTATCTTTGGCAAAGGACTGAAAATTCAGGTAAAAGCTGTTGGGCCAAGATGATGGGAAGAGGAAGGGAGGAGGCACAGGTTTGGAGGGAGACAGTACCTCGAACTTCAGAAATGCAGCTGAGGAGGAGATGAGATCCTGGGGTCCCGGGACTGCTTGGGTTCTCTATAGAGGCTCTGCCATCTCACTTCTCCTATCAGATAGTCACACACACACACACACACACACACACACACACACACACACACTCACACACACACACAAAAGAGAGGCTGAGTCCTAAGGAATTCACAGAGCAGACTGTCTTACTGGGCAATGGGCCACATCTCAGAGGTTATTAAGGAGTTTGGGGGCAGTTGCTTGCTGGCCAGAGGACAATACTATAAAGCTTTGAAGACAAAATATTGAGGATGGATGTTGCTCTGTGACCCACTTGAAGTGTGTCCTGCAGAGGGGATAGGCCAGAAGTCTTTGGCCAGGGAGGAAAAGCAGAGTCCCCTTGGAAGGCCCCCTCTCCCATGACATTACCCTCTGCTCCTCCCACCCTTATCTGTCTATCCTTAGTTAGGGTCCTAACTCCAGACCCTCCTTGTCTTTCAGTATCTGTCCCGGACACTGGGTCTAGATTCCATCTCCTTTGGCTACCTACAGACGACCTTTGGGGTACTTCAGCTGCTGGGTGGGCCTCTGTTTGGCAGGTATAGTATGTTAGGGATGCAGGTCCCTCAACCCACAAGACCTATTACCACCCCTCAGAGTCTGGGTCCTAATAGGTCCTTGGCATCCCTGTTCAATGACAGGGCAGATGCAGGAGTGGTCCAGCCCCTAGTTGACTTGAATGTATCCTTGGTGCCACATTAGTGAACTCTAATGTAGTAGGCCCCTGAACTCTAACTAGTAGGCCTACCACCTTGGTGGAAGCCCACGCATGTGCCCACATACTCCCTGGGCAGTCCTTCACCAGTGTCCCAGCCTATCATCAGGCCCGAGTGGAGAGTGAGGGAAGGGGCTCCTGCCTGCTGGGAACTGACCTGCCCTGTGGCCCCAGGTTCGCAGACCAGTGTGGAGCACGAGCAGCACTCTCACTCTCCTTCCTGGCTGCCTCTGCTCTGTACCTGCTCCTGGTGGCCTCCTGTAGCCCAGCCCTGCCTGGTGTCTTCCTGCTCTTCGCGTCCCGCCTACCCTCCGCACTCATGCACACACTTCCAGGTAGGGACTGGTGGGTAGACCGAGCTCTAAGCGGGTAGAGGGGAGAGATGAGGTTGTGGCTTCAGGTAGGGGGCAGGTAGCCAGTGAATGGGGGAAGAGTGGTGGTCTCAAGATAGAGAGGTGATGTATGTTCTGCGGCAGGCCAGATTAAGAGTGGAGAGGTTTATAGAGATGTGAGCTGGGTGGAGGGTACTGTGGAGGGGCTTTGGGGATACGGTCTGGGTGGAGGGGCTGTGGGGCGTGGCCAAGTTGAAGGAGCTTGGGAGCATGGCCTGGACCCCTGGGTGGGCTCTCCACAGTGAGGGGTCATATCCAGCTCAGCCCCTTCCCACCCGCAGCTGCCCAGATGGTCATCACTGATATGACAGCGCCCACAGAGCGGCCCACAGCTCTGGGCCGGCTGGGTCTCTGCTTTGGCGTTGGAATGATCTTAGGCTCCCTGCTTGGCGGGACCCTTAGCACTGCATACGGGTAAGTGACCTAGCGAGATGGGGAGCTGGGAACTCATTGGGCTGGTTGCTTGAGCTCGGACAATCAGCCCAGCAGCATCACCTCTCTTGAGACTTGGTTTCCCCACCTAAATCACAGGCGTTTGGGGACCAGCCTGCAGGGTGGATGGGGCCTTAAGGTGGCGTCGCCACCAGGGAGTGCCACCAGGGGACGCTACAGTGATGGCCATGAGCCCAAAAGTGCCACGTGGCGGGGAGAGGGGGGGGAGGGCGGGGGGGGGGAAGCTCACTATGTAGAACCCTAGCTTTGTCCTGGAGCTTCTCACCTGGCCCTGTCCTGAGAACTCAGCTCCTTTTTCCTCCCTGGGAAGATACCCCAATACATGATTCTAGGATGGTTGTGTGGGTTGTCCCACTGCAGGGGACAGACCCAGATATCTTTAAGTAGCTGAGAGCCTCTTGGAAGGAAAGCCTCAATGAACTTAGGGCGTTCCCTCGCACTTTGCCCCAAACCTCCTGCACCACTCCAGTCAGACCTTAAGATTCAGCCAGCACCTGCCTGTCATTCACCCCAAAATCACATCAGCTGTGGTGCTGGGACCAGTGCCTCATCTGTCAAGAGTGTGTGCTCCCGGGTAGAGCTTTCCTAGAGCCTAAATTTTTGTGCTTTAGAGGGACACTTCTGTCATGACAAGACTTTCTTATCTTGGATAAACAATGCCAGTTATAGGTTCTCAGAGTTTTGACTTACTCCCCAAGCCAGGGTCTCCTGAGGGCTTGTAACCTGGGCTCCCCAAATTTCCTCAGGCCAACCCCAGTTAGTTACAGTAGAGGAATCTGGGTAATGCCTGAGCTTAGAGATCCAGGCATGGCTGACACTGTGACCCCATTACAGTGTGGTTCCAAGATGGTCTGTGGTGGGCTCTCCTTTCTGTCTGTCCCTTCAGTGGGGACATACACAGCTCAGGAGGAAGGTCTGCAGGGACACATGGCAGGGCCCATTGACATGGCTCTGAATGTCCTCTTAGCACATGAATGGGAACCTGAGGTTCTCTCTCAGTAGTGTCAATTGAACATCGAATAAGTGCCCCCGTGGGGTTAGATTCTGGGGCACAATAGAAAAATAAGACAGTCTAAATCTCCAGAATGTCTGAGAAATGGGTCTAGGGTCCTAAGAAAATGACCAGCAGGGCAGAAGTTTTCGCTTCTGCTCTTGCTCTTGCTTTCTCGCTCCCGCCCTGTCCTCTAGCCCTTCCCCCCTCTCTCCCTATTCCCCTCCCCCTCTCTCTCCACGTGGTCATGGCCAGCCTCTACTTCTCTACTCTCTTCCTCTCTCTGCCTTTCTCTGTCTCTACTATCCTCTCAACTCCCCTCCCCATGCCCTGAATAAACTCTATTCTATACAAAAAAAAAAAAAAAAAAAAAAAAAAAAAAAGGTTTCACCTCTGCAGAAGGGGTCATAGTCACACCTAGTCAAGCAGGCAAGCCCACAGCTGGGGATCTTCCTAGGATTTTACTACTAATGCTGCAGAGGGGGCCTGTGCCTCACTGTGAGTGGTCAGAGCTCCTCAGTCTGGTGTTTTTACGTCAAACTCAGTGTTCATACGTGATTGGCTGATTTAGAGCAGTGTGGCTGATAAGCACGCTACAGTTCTGAGCAGAATTCTTGAACTTGAGCACATATTTTGATTTCAAGAAGTGATGGCTCTGGGGGAATTTGGGTTCGGGCCAAGCAGCTGTTTTACTTTTTTCTTTATCTTTTCTATCTAAACAACAACAACAAAACAAAGAAACACAAGGTCTTGCTATGGAGAACCCTGGCTAGCCTGGAACTTGCTATGTAGACCCGGCTGACTTCAACCCCACAGAAATTTACCTGCCTCTGCCTCCCAAGCGCTGGGATTAAAGGCGTCCACCACATCCAGCTCTTTTACAGTTTTTGTTTTTAAAATAACGTTTTGTCTTAGTTATACAAAAAAAAATGTAGGTTGATAGAAAAGATGATACATTTTCCATGTTATAAAGTTAGATTGAACTATGTGAGATACGGAAAGAAAGAAATCAGGATAGAGGTGTGGGGGAGGGGATAGGTGATTGTCAGAATTTCTAAGCAGGTGAATTTTAAGCAGAGACTCAGTTCAAGAAAGGAGTGAGGCAAGTCAGCCCAGGATGTAAAAACCCCAGGGTCCAGGGAAGTGAGGTGGCTTAGTGGCTGCAGGGGCCAAGGAAGGGGAGGAGTCAAGCCATGGAAGGAGAAGGGAAGAGCACACCCAGGGAGATGGGGGTGGGGTGGAAATGGAGACTCAGCACCGTCCAAGTAAGAACAGTGACTGGACCAGAGATGGCCATGGGGTCGGGACAAAGAACAGATTCTTGCCGGTTTCTGCTCATGGGTGGGAGGGAAATGCAAATTCAAGTGTCAACACTAATTATGCGGTCCTAACTGGGCTCGCCCTGTGGGGTCTGAACTGCTGAAGGTTCCATGGGGACTGTTAAGACAAAGGACTGTTGAGGAGATTATGCCTGAGCACCTCTTCCAGTGGTAGACAGTAATGGCCACGTCCTCCAGGGTACCCTGGATGCTCCTGGCCTTTCAAGTTGAGGGCCTTGCAGAGAACAGGGACCTGAGCTCCAATAGCAAGTCCCAGAAGGGGACAGAGATTTGTCTCTGTGGCCTCTGTGTTGGGATTCATAGGTGGGCCATAGGAAAGGAGGAGTGAACAGAAGGGTCAGAAAAGGCAGACTATGGTTGTGCAGGGGAGAAGATGTAGGCATCCAAGGGTAGGCAATATCCATGGGGTCACCCTCCTGCCGCCAGAGGCAGGGGTACATTCCCTTACATGTTCTCTTACCTGTGATGTGGGCACTGCAGGGGTGACCTCACCCTCAGGTACCAAGAAGCCCTGATGGGGTACAGTCACTGCCAGCCACACGCTTTCCACCAGCAGTCTGCCCATCCGGATTCTTGCACACCCTTTGTTCTCACGTGCATTTTCTATATCCCAGCCACTGACTCAGAGGACACCACTCGCTCCCTTTTCCCTCTCAGCTGGTCCTCTGCTTCACCGCCCAGGATATTCTATCAACCACACTGGCTGCTTTTATCCCAAGATCCCTTTATAACCAAGACATTTCTATAGAAAGCGATCGACCTCAGCATTCTAATTTAATAAGTTGGGGAACTGAGATCTAAGAAAAGAGGCAGTCCAGTGCCCAGACCTGGGGGCAGTGCACAGTGACAGTGGGGGTCTTCAAGTCATCGCATGTAAGACAGAGCCCTCATGATCAGACCTCAAGCTGTCCAAAGTTGTGGGAGGTCCATGGAAAGTTCTCTCTTGTGGCTTATGGCTGAGGGGTCTGTCTTTGTCCCATTCAGATGTGACTAGCCACACCCATAGCCAAGCAGCCCTCCAGGATTCACACAGCTGTGTGATTGTCCCTCACATGTTTGCAAGGGCATGGAGGCCTAGATATTTAACCCATTTGCAGTCACTTCTCATTTCCATAGAGGCCAAAGAGGCAGCCCTAAGACCCAGACTTCCTTACTTTAGCCTTCTACCTTCCACCCCACCTCCCAGCACCCCGCCCCACACTCCACACCTGAGCCTACTCTGTACCTGACACCTGACTTTGCCTCAGGCAAGAGACACCTATACCTTACCCTCCCCTTCCTTGATGGTAATCAAGCCCACGTAGGGGTCTCCCTGTCCCCTATCTCTCTGTCCACCTCTGGGAGCCTGTCCCCTTGAGAAGATCCCAACCATGCCCATCTCTGAACCCCAGGGCAGCAGGTGGGAGGAGGAAGTGGATTTGGCACTGGAGCCTGCAGGGGCGGGCACTGGTGTAACTGGTTTAGGACAGCCTACTGCTCAGGACCAGGAGGCTGAGCTGCCCAAGGAGAGTCCTGAGCCCAGAGCCACTACCCACACATCAGCATTTGAGGGTGGTCCTATGACTTATCACCCTGAACCCCAACATCTCACAGCCTGGGGTTGGACTTGGGGAGGGTCCTGAGCCATTGGCTCTCAGGGCCCAGTTCAGGTATTAAGAATGTGCTCTAACCTAAGCACATTCAGGGCCATGGTACGGGGCCAGAGAGGAGCTGGGATGCCTATTAATGGAGGCATAGTCCTATAAACAGAATGTCCTGGTTATTTGAAAAGATCCAGGGGTTAAAAGTGGCCAGAGCCAGGAAGATGAGAGCAAGGTCCAAAGGGGCATTTGGGGGTGTTGAGGATACCCTTCATATTGTCTCAGTATGGAGCACAAGACCTATGTAGTTCCCAGTGGGCATACAGTAAAGTTCCTGCTATTTGGGGGTACTGGCCATTTGGAAGCCGATAAGCAGTGAATGCTTTAGGTGGTTCAGGGGTACCAGGCCTGGGGGCTGGGGGTGAGGGCTGCCCAAGAGGGACGAATTTCATTCTTTTGAAGATAGAGCCATCAAGTTTACTGATGGACATCAGGAGAAGACCCTAGGAGACAATAGACATCTAAGTTCAATCCTGAGGGCTGTGGAGGTGAAGTCAGTGACCAAGATCTGGGGCAACAATGACTGGCAAACGGGTCAGCCTGTAGACGGTCCCTGTAAGCCAGTGGTACCCGACTTTCCTAAAGCTGCAACCCTTTAATACAGTTCCTTACATTGTAGTGACCCCCAACCATAACATTATTTTGTTGCTACTTCGTAACTGTACGTTTTGAAGCTTTTGGAACTACTGCTGTTATGATTCATAATGTAAATATCTGAAAGGGTTGTTTGACCCCCCAAAGGGGTCGCATCCCACAGGTTGAGAATCACTGCCATAAGCAAAGCTGAGGGAGTTACCAGCCTCAACTGTATCACCTCTCCAGACCCAAGCTTGCAGGTCCCGTGAGGTTCAGACAAGGAGGCCCTGGGGAAGACAGAGCAAACCCAAGGGGAGGTGGCCCAGGGCCACAGCAAAAAGAGACTTTCTTCACCGGTCCCAGTAAGGCCATCTAGCCTATCACTGGCCCAGCTGGGCCTGTAGCCTAAGAGTCTGGGCTCTAAGTCACCCACAAAGAGGAGGAATTTGAGCAGTCGCCACCAGGTCTGGTAGGGCTGCAAGGTATCTAGCCCACAGACCCTGAGGGTCAGGTTGCCCGAGATAACAGTGGCCACCTGCAAACCCTCCTCCTGGATACCAAATGGCTTGTGACCCCTGCTCATACCCAGGAGACACCACACATTGGTTGCAAAACCTTATCTGGTCCCTGAGGCCTTAGTGCGTAGGCCTTTCAAAACCAGGGAGGAGGGGAGTTATTCCTTACCCCTCAAGTCTTCAAAGGCCCCTCACCCCTCAAGTCTTCAAAGGCTCCAGGCAAGGAGAAGCTGGTCATTTGATTGGAGTCCTGTGTCACAATGGAGAGGTGGGAAAAGGAGCTGGGAGGGAGCTCTGGGCTAGAAAGCACTAGGTTAAGCTGATTCGAAACTTGTCTGGGGGTTATAGGAGAATCCCACCTGTAGGATTTTGTTTTCAGATATATCTTAGCCACAGGGCTTGAGTGTTAGGCACATACAGAGCAGGTGGTGCAGGTGAGTTTCTCACTGAGCCCCAGGCTGGGTGTTCAGTGGTGCTCTGGAGTCCCCTGGCCCATTTCTTATGAAAGATATCACATGCACGCTGTCCTCTGAGTTACGAAAGAGAAAATGTGTAGCTGAAGGCCTTAAGCCACACCTGCACGCTAGCTCCTGGCACCAAGAACCTTGGCTCTACAGTCCCCTCTCAGAGCCTCGGAAACATTGGGCAGGAGTTCAGAATGGTGAGGAAGGAATTACCATCCTAGAACACAGCAGGAACCCAAATAGGGTTGGGCAGAGTCTAGGCCAGGCAGCGGGCCATGGCCACCCTCAGTGGTACAAACAGGCCCTGGAGAAGAGCAGTGACTACTGTCTGATGAGCTATATAGGTGCAGTGCCAGAAGCCTCCCAGCAGCTGCCAGATCAGTGTGGGTAGCCAGGGCTCCGGGACAGCCAGGAGAACTGTAGGAAGAAGACAGACAGGGCTGTGGTCCAGCCCTCATTTGCAACTGAGGAAATGCAGTTGGATAGCCAGGGCAGAGACAGGAACAGTGTGCATGGAGGACTCCAGTTCTCTGACAGAGGTGACCACGTGCCTACGCATCCAGTTTCCACGCATCCAGTTTCCACTCATCCAGTGGATGGAAAGAAGGGGCAAGGGACAATGAGAGACTGAGCTGATGTCCTTGAAGTCTTGGCTCAACTTAGAAAGAAGAGTAAATGTACTAAGTATGGTGACACATGCTTTTATATTTTTATTTTTTATTTTTGGATTTTTGTTTTGTTTTTCGAGACAGGGTTTCTCTGTGTAGCCCTGGCTGTCCTGGCACTCGCTCTGTAGACCAGGCTGACCTTGAACTCAGAAATTCGCCTGCCTCTGCCTCCCAAGTGCTGGGATTAAAGGCGTGCGCCACCACCGTGAGAAACCCTGTCTTAAAAAAGAAAAAAGAAAGGAGAAGAAAAGAGAGGAGAGGGAAGGGAAGAGGAGGGGAGGGAAGGGAAGAGGAGGGGAGGGGAGGAGAGGGAAGAGGAGGGGAAGAGAAAAGAAAGAAAAGGAAAAAGAAAAGAGAAAGAAGAAAAAGAGAGAGAAAGTAAGAAAGAGAAGAGTTAGAAAATGAGATACAAAATGAATCCAGCAACCTGTGCAGTGTGACCTTGCACATGAGCAAGTCAAAAGGAGGGACCCTGAGGGGAAAGCTCTTTGAATTACATTCTGGGGTGCGATAACCTCAAGGCCCTGAAGAGTTGTCACAATATCCCGTAATCTTGAAAGCCCTAGGGTTTAGCTGCCCTACAATTTTACTTCTTTTTTAGGTTAAAAAAAAAAATGTAAGATATAATTTTAACCAGGCAAGGTGTGTGTCTTAAGCAGGTGAGAGTCAAAAGCAGGTGGCTTCTCTGCAAGTCTGAAGCCTGCTGAGTCTACACAGCAAGTATTACACCAGCCAAGGCTCTGTAACCAGCCATTACTAAAGAGAGTGTGTGTGTGTGTGTGTGTGTGTGTGTGTGTGTGTGTGTGTGTAATTTCGTTTGTTTGTTTGTTTGTTTGTTTGTTTGTTTGTTTTTTAGAGACAGGGTTTCTCTGTGTAGCCCTGGCTGTCCTGGAACTCATTCTGTAGACTAGGCTGGCCTCGAACTCAGAAATCCGCCTGCCTCTGCCTCCCAAGTGCTGGGGTTAAAGACGTGCTTCACCACTGCCCGGCTTGTGTGTAATTTCTTTACTTATTTGTTTTTATTTATTATTTATTTATTTATTTATTTTTAGGTTTTTTTGTTTTGTTTTGTTTTGTATGTTTGGTTGGTTGGTTGGTTTTTTTGAGACAAGGTTTCTCTGTGTAGCTCTGGAACTCAGAAATCTGCCTGCCTCTACCCCCTAAGCACATTTGTTTTTATTTGTGTATTGATGCCACATATGAGTGTGAGGCCAGAGAAATCAGAGAGAGGTGTCATAGCCCCTGGAACTGGAGTTCTAGGCAACTGTAAGCTCAGAATTATACTCAGGACCTCTGAAAGAGCAGTGAGGAGTCCTAACTGCTGAGCCATCTCTCCAGTCCCCTGATTTTTTTTATTACATCGTGTGTGTGTGTGTGTGTGTGTGTGTGTGTGTGTGTGTGTGAAAGAGAGAGAGAGAGAGAGAAAGAGAGAGAGAGAGAGAGAGAGTGCAAGAGTGACCTTGTGCTACAGTGTGCTTGTCAAAGGACAGTCAGTGCACAGGAGATGATTCTCCTGTTCTAACATGGGGTCTGGAGCTTAAGCTCCAGGTGCCTTCCTTTACTCTCTGAACTATCTCACTGGGTCAGAGTTTCACTCCCAGGCCCCAGTACTGGGGATTGAACTCAGGGCCTAGCATACACTCGGCGGCAAGAACGTCAGCACTGAGCCGCACAGCCCCACCTCCAGTGCTGGCTTTCCTTCTTGCCTATCCTTTCAGTGTTTTGTGTTTGTGGAGCCCTGAGCCCTGAGCGCGTGGCACCCCAGCTTTCACAGGCAGCAGTCTATTCAGACTCTGGGAGACTTGTGGGCTTAGGTTCTCCTGGGACTCTGCAGAGTATTCTAGACTCAAGACCTGTATTTTCAGGGAAATACTGACTTTTTGGTTTACCAGTCACCACTCAGAAGACAGGATCTGAAAAGGCACTTAGCACCTGCTACAGACCCTCATTTGTCAATGACTACTAAAATAGCATCGTGGGTGGCCACCTGAGTGATTCCTGGAGCATCTAATTTAAAAAGCAGGTTTTTATCCCCACCTGGCCAGGTCTCGTGCAGTGATGGTGGGGCTTCAAAGACCAGCAGCCAAAAGAAAGGCCTCTGAGGCGAGCTACTGAGGAGGGTATTCCTCCAAATGTTAGCCATCACTTCCTGCCAATCCAAGGGGGCCCGAGGAAGCCTCACTCTGAGGTCCAGGAAGGTGTCCACTGAGGAACCACAGCAACCAGCAAAAGATGTCCAGTTGCCCTGGATGGGTAGGGAAACACCAAGGGGGAGTCGCCAGCCCCACACCAAAGAGAGCTGTTGAGAGCTAATCTCTGTTGATGGCCCCGGATAGTTTCCTTGTTACCTCCTGCCTGCAGGCGTACGTAAGGATCACTGCAAAGCTACCTATGTGTGCCTATGTGTTTGAATATGGTGCGCCTCTGTGTGAGAGAGACATGCTCTGTCTTTATGGTAAGCACATGTCTGTGTATGCATGTGCACACCTGTGACTGTGATGGGGAGGAATGCAGGCAGCTTGAACTGGCTTTGTTTGGTGGCTTCAGGGCTTTTCCTCAGCTTGCACTCACATCTGTCCATCCAGAAGCCTGAGCAGGTTGGGACTGCTGAGATCTGGAGCGGTGCTTTGGCAGTCCGCGTGAACATTTACCTGCTGGACCTTCAGTGCAGGGTCCAGCCTAGGTCTATCTGCTCGTGAGATCCAGATTCTAAACCTATGGTAAAGAGTACCGTGCTGAAACCAGAGGGCTGGCTTGGGGGGAAAGAGCCCATGTAGTGTTTAGGAGCGCGGGCATCAGAAGGAAAGAGTGTTACAGGCTAGGGTCCTTGGCTAGATTAGAGAAATCTCCACTCAGAGGAAAGGTTGGGCTGGGTGCTAGAAGAGACTATGAAGTCGGAACAATCTGTCTCCACGTGCCTGTGTTTCCCAGAGAGGCAGGTTCCACTGAACAAGTTGGGTTATTCCATGACTCATTGTAAGGCATCAAGGGGACAGCGTGTCTCTGGCAGGGAGGAGGGTTTTCTACAATCACTCATTAGGGACCTGAGACACAGAACCCAAACTCCCCCAGCCCTGGCATGTTCTGCCCCTTAGAGTATAGTCAAGGGTCTTGTGAAGGAAGAAAGGTGATTTCTTAAAGACTACCAAGTGCCCAGCCATCCTCACTGGGAGGGGACATTGCATCTGGTCTCTGGTCTCTAAAGCTGTCCTCAGAGATACCCACAAGCCTATCTGACCCTGGGGAACCTGGGAACCAACTGCATCCTGAGCAAGGCCACTTACCGCCCTCAGCAGTGCAACCCTCCCTCAGGACTCACAGACTGCTCCACCCCCTCCCTACCCCCACCTCTCAGAGCCTGCGGGGCTTGCAAGCTGAAGCATTCTGTCGTTTGCTAAATGTGTTCTAAGGGATCAAGTAGCAGGGACCTTAGTAGGTGAGGCCTTGATGGAGCCGAAGGAGCAAGGTTGGGGTGGGGGTTGCTTCAGAGTGTATCTATACAACAGCATACCATATGACCCAGGCTGTGTCCTTAGGATCCAGTGTCCTGCCATCCTGGCTTTTGTGGTCACCCTCCTAGGAGCTGTCCTCAGCTTTACCTTTGTCCCTGCTACCACCAAGGAGGCCAGTGTCCAGTCAGCCCATCAGGGTAAGCCCACCTGCCCACAAACTGGGCCAATGGGTACCACTTTGCCCAAGAAGCCAGCATCCTGGTACTGGGGATGGAGGGAAAACCTTTTAGACAAGGGATTCAAGGGACTCAAAGAGGGGATGGGATCTCCTCTGCACTTCTTGCTGCAGATTCCTGGTAGAACAAGCTGGGCACCATTACAGGACTCAGGCAAGCCAAGGCCCTGAGCAAGGAGACAAGTCTAGAAAAGCCAGAGAATATACGGGACACAGGGGTACAGGGTGGCTGCTAGTCTCTGAGGTGCTGAGTGTCCAGAGCCATGTGAGGTTACTGGCTCAGTGGATGGGAAGGAAGTGAGGCACAGAGAAGGCAAATATAGACCAGGCTGGCTCTTCAGAAGGGTCGGTCACGACTGTGCCTCTGCCCAGTGACTAACATGGAGACCAACCCTGGGGACTCTTTCGGACAAGAGGTTATAATCCAAGAAGAAAGAGTAGGGCCCCAGGGGACACCTAGGCATAGCTGGGAGCCCATGGCTCAGAGTGTCCTGGGTGTGAAGGCATGCCTCTCTGGCTACTACTGCCTTCCAGCTGGACTGGGAGCCACCACCCTTATCAAGAAGGCTGATGATCTAGGAATGTTCTAGCAGAGCTACCTGATGCTAGGTGTATCTTTTCCTGAACACCTGGTTGGCCAACATGTGGCCCATTGTCCCTCAGAGGCTGTGGGAGAAGGCTTCCAAGAGAGTAGTCAGCTCTAATCGTGAGGGACAAGGCTGGAAGCCAGAACCTCACAACCAGTGTTCTGACTGATACCCCGTGGTGGCCAGGTGGAACCAAGGCCAGTGTATTTGACCTGAAGGCCATCACCCGCCTACTGCTGCTGCCTAGTGTGCTGCCTGTATTCCTGGTCAAGGTAATCTCTGGCTTCCCTTCAGGTGAGTCACACTCCCCCACCCCAACTCGTGTCTACAGTCTGATATGACCAAGGCTAGGGACCCAGATCTAGGTGATGCTCTGTTCTGCCTAGGAGTCCTTATTGTCCAGGTACACCTGTGGGGGCTTCCAGCACACCCTGTGAGAGTAGATTTCAGCTGTGTGCTAGCACAGAGGGAGGAGAAGGGAATCTGGGTCCTCCCTGCTGTGCTCTGGGTCCCCTTCTGAATTGCCACCACAGGGCCTCACACACAGCCCACAGACTCCTGCTCATCTTTAAGCCTCACCACTCAGGCCTGGCTTCATGAGGTACCACATAGGTCTGAGAGGCACCCAGATGCTGGAGACTCTTGCTCTAACCATATGATGAAGGAACATAGGACCTCAGATACAGTCTGCCCAGCTTTGAATGTGCCATAGTGACACCATTGTTCAGAGACCCCCACAGTCTGAAGGTTTTGTTTGTGGTTCTGATAATAGAATCCAGAGCCTCACAAAAGCCAGACAAGGGCCCTACCACTGGTCTATTCTCCTTATGGGCTCAGAGGTACTAAAATTCCAAAGCTTCAGCTCCTTTCTGACCCACAGAAGCTCCGTGGCTGTGACTGAAACCCCTGGCAGGGCTAGAAGGGGCCACAAAAAAGCTGCTCCCTTGCCAGCTGGAATAGGGCCCACCCATTCAGGCTGCGTGTTTCAGCTCTAGTGACTGGAACCTGAGAAATGCACCCCCTACACACACACACACACACACACACACACACACACAGAGCTACATGTCAGGGGCCTCTGAGGGCTCCCATGATTCTCTGGGTCCCCATTCTGGCACCTTGTAACTCACATGGACTACTTCCCAGAAGCCCCCCCAGGGAGTCAGCTTCTATAGAATCCCAGGTGGTGTTACATGTCCTCTCTAGTCAGTCAAGTCCCCTGGCCAGGACACAGGAGGGAGATGTGTGCTGCACTGGGGCCTGGCACCACACCACGGTTGATCTGCTCCTCTACCCAGGACTCTTCATGGTGACGTTCTCCATCATCTCTATGGAATTCTTCCAGCTGGAGGCTGCACAGGCTGGCTACCTCATGTCCTTCTTTGGTATCCTCCAGATGGTAAGTGGGCATGAGTAGAGAGTGCTGCAGGCCAGGGAGGGCTTGCTTTCCCAGTATCACTCTCTGGGAGACCTGCCTGAATGGCCATCCTGGCTTCCTCCTTAACCACCTGGGGGAGAGGGAGGTCCTGTCTTGAGTGATAGAGTACCCATGGAGAAACACACAGAGAGAGAAAACACTTACCTCCTGGCTTTCCATCCTACAACGTATCAATCTAGTACATTCCTCAATGAGGGCCAGTAGACAAGACCTGGAGGGACTGAAGATACAGAAATGGTTGTGTTATGATGGGGTTCTGTCTAGAGTCAGCATCTGTCCTCCCTAGCTGGGTAAAATAGCAAGTTTCCAGGCTCCATGTCCTTTCTTAGTCAAGTGATACTAACTACAATGCATGGTCCATGAGGTGGCTGGGATGTCATAGGAAGATCCTGGACACTCACGGATCTCCTTAGCAAGGCATAGTCATCTAATACGCTATCCCTTTAGGAGCTAGGAGCTTCTGGTTGCTGGGCGGTCAGGGGTACCCTTGGGCCAGTTTGAGGTAGGGGTCAAGCATCTTCTCAGCCAGCCCCTCAGGGCCCCTTAGCTCCAAATCCAAGGCCAGCCTAGTCAAAGCCAGCTCCCTGCCCTCTGGTTCCTATTAGCATTTGACCATACCCTGGGTGGCAGAGACAGAGGTGGTGATGTAACAGCCATGGCCCAGTATGACTTGACTGTCTAACCACTGGTGCACAGAAGTAGCTCTTCTGAGACTAGCAGAGGAGGGGTCCAGATCATTCTGGAAGCTTGGTGGTATTCCTGGAACCTCTGGGACATCTGTTCCCTGAGTACCCATGTCCAAAGCTGGCCTATTCTCTGGTCAACCCCCCTACCAAGGACAAGGAAAGTCTCTAATCTGCACCAGCAAGAAGTGACACACTGTTGGGGATAAATGAAACAAAACCCACAATACTGACCCATGGCTAAGCAGACCTTCATTCAAGATGGACTGTTCGCTGGGAGTATAGCTCAGTTGGTAGAATGCCTGTCTATCCTGTACAAAGCCTGGGTTCCATCCTCAGCACTTCATAAACCAGGCATGGTGGTGCAAGCCTGTGATCCCAACACTCAGGAGGCAGAGGCAGGAGGATCAGAAATTCAGAGTCATCCTTTACTTTACTGCATAGCAATTTTTAGTCTAGATTGAGCTACAAAATACCCTTCCTCAAAAATGAATGAATGAATGAATGAATGGGCTGCTTGCCACTTGCTTGCATCCAGACCACACAAGCCTGTACTCATTTGAAGTCCAAGCCCTTGGAGACCCTTGGAGACACATTCTTCTAGGATCTATGGTTAAGGTCCCCCGAGGCTGTGACGCATTAGTGTGGTAATCCGGGATTGCTACAGAAGCTTAGAAAGAGGACTATGACTTGAGAACCTGGCACAAGGCAGGGAAGGAGAATCAGAGGACCGGGTGTCAAAGCTCTAGGCCCCAAGACAAGCAAGGAGTGAGTAGATTTGCACCCTTGGAAAGAGGGTAAGACTGAGGGCCAGGCATGTCCCAACTACATCAGGCTGTCCCAACCATAATACCAAATTCCCTGAGGAGAAGAAAGATTCCATTCAAGCCATATCCTGCCTACTCCATATGTTCCTACAGATTCTCAGAGTCTGGGAAACTCTGGAGAGAGGAATGCAGGGAGTCCTAAGACATGGGATCAGGACCATGGCTCCGGCAGGTTTGCAGACACACGCACACCTGCCTTGGTTTTTTAAGCCCGAGTTTCTCTGTGTGTAGGCCTGGCTGTCCTGGAACTCACTCTGTAGACCAGGCTGACCTCAAATTCAGAGATCCACCTGCCCCTGCCTTCCAAGTGCCCATTAAAGGCGTGTGCCACCACTGCTCAGCTAGCAGACCATATCTTTTAAGGACTCCTCAAGAAAGACTCCTATGGTAGCCCTGATACCTGATTGTCACCCAGACCTGTTCTAGGACACTAGCCATTCAGAGGGTACTGAGGTGGGGACAATACAGAGCTACTAGGATAACAAATAAGACCCTGAGCAAGAAAGAGGGTCACTGTAAAAAGGGAAAGAACACAGGTAGAAGAAAAAGCAAGGAATGGAGGAGTGGATGATGGGTTAGGGTCAGGGAATGTGACAAAGATCCTGGTAGGACCACACAAGGTTATGGTGACATTCACAGGGAAAGGTAGCCTGCCAGCCTACTGGGAGTAGTAGGGAGACTGAGTAAAGGAGGGGAGACCATAGGCTTTAGCTGATAGGTAGAGGGGCAGCAGCAGTGACTGCCTTGGTGACTAGGCATGTGGGAAGCCAGAGGATACAGTTGGGAGGACTGAGGGAAAGTGGTCTTCTAGACTGGCTGACTAAATCACTGGTTTTTTTTCCCCAGATAACGGTGAGGTCTGCATGGCGTCTAGAAGCTTATTTTCAATTTACTAGGGAAATTGAGGCTGGGGTGGTTAGTCAGGATGTAGGTCCAAGTGGCTGAGCCGGTATTAAATGCTCCCATAAAACCAGTCTAGAGAGGATTTGTTTTTCTAAGACATTGATGGTTCTGTAAGAAACAACCAGGGTCTGCCTAGCATAAGTAGGGGTTGTGGCTGGACCGGTTTGGGCTCTAGAAGCCTGGGTCTAACCTCTATGAACCTTGACAACCACTGGCCCCAGCAGCCTGACAGCTCCTTGCTCTGACTCTACTCAATCCTGGCCTTTGGTCCCACACACTTCCTTCTCTGATAGAGACAGGCACTTCCTATCTGAGAAAGGAAAATAGGGAGCCCCACCCTGGGCTACCTGGCCTGCTGAGTCATGTCTCTGGTGTCCCTGGGTCTCCCTGGCTGGATTCTCTTTCCGTTGTTGTTGTTGTTGTTGTTATTGTTGTTGTTGTTGAGAGGAACCTTTGCTGTGTGACCTTGTGGCTTTCTAGGAACTGCATGGCTCAGCACAGCAGTGCCTGCTGGGGTGGAGGGCCTCTCGAGGGATGCAGATGGTGAGGGTCACCCAGCCACCAGTCTAAAAGTCCCCTTCCCTTAAAGGTATTATTGGAATTGTCAGGATCTGAGCTAAGGCCCCGTAGCCCTAACAGCTTTGCCTCAGCTGCTTATCCTCAGTCAGTCAACTAAAGAGTTAACAGCAGAGAGAGGAGATTCCTTCAGTGTGACCACAATGGGTAGAAGAACAAAGAGGTTCAGTGACCCTCCAGTTTATCTTTGGGTCCAGAGATGAGGCTCAGGCTTAAACAGAGGGCAGGAAGAGCACAAAGCTAAGAGTCCTGGTCAGGGTGTGGTCCTGCCCGTCACTGACCCATCACTGTCTCCGCCCCAGTCTCTCCTGCAAGATGATCTGACAAGAACTCTGGGAGGTCTCTGGGAGACAAGCTCCCTCTGTCTGGTTCCAGACTTCAGCCTTTCCCTCCCCAGCGTGAGACTCCTGGGGCAATTCCAGTGCCTTGGGTTCTGTTATTTTAGTGGTCTGATTGCCAAAGAGAGGCTCACGAGTGTGGCTTCTGGATATCTTTTCTCCTGACAGAACTCTTTCAGAAGACCCAGCCAAGGTCTGTCTATACCAGTGGTTCTCAGCCTTCTTAATGCTGTGACCCTCTAAGTCAGCTCTTCATGTTGTAGTGACCACCAGCCATAAAACCATTTTCATTGTTAGTCAGGCAGTGGTGGCACACACCTTCAGTCATGGCACTTGGGAAGCAGAGACAGGCTGATTGCTGAGTTCAAAGTTAACCTGGTCTACAGAGTATTTTCCAGGATAGCCAAGACTACACAGACAAACCCTGTCTCAAACAAACAAACAAACAACAACAATAATAATTTTTTTCTTGTTACTTCATAGCTGTAAATTTGTTACTGTTATGAATTGTAATGTAAATATCTGTGTTTTCCAGTGGTCCTAAGAGACCCCTGTAAAGGGGTCATTTGACCCCAAAGAGGTTGAAATGCACAGGTTGAGAACTGCTCGCTTAGACTGTCTCTTCTTCCCCTCATTCCCACTCCTAGATGATCCAAGGCCTGGTCATTGGGAGACTGAGCACCCGTTTTCCAGAGGAAGCCCTGCTGCGATCCAGTTTGCTGGTCTTTGTTGTCGTGGGACTGGGCATGGTGAGAGCACATACACACAAAGACACAAACACACACACACACACACACACACACACACACACACACACACACAGCTATCCTATGAAGTAGGTCTCAGGCCATCCTCCACACGTCTTCTGTGTGCCCAAGTCCCTGGCCTGCCACCTGGCACTGTCCCTCCTCCCCAGCCCAGGCATCTTCCAAGGCAGAGCATTGTGAGTGGGACGTCAGGGTGGGTTGCTATCTATCGTTGGAACATTCCCACTCAGCATGGCCCTGCCCATTGCTCTGCCAGGCGCTGATGTCCAATGTGCTCCACTTCTGCGTTTTGATGCCTGGACTGGTATTCAGTCTCTGTACTCTCAACGTAGTCACAGACAGCATGCTGACCAAGGCTGTGTCCGCGTCAGACACAGGTGAGCTGTACATGGAGGGGAGGGGGCAACTTTCAGGATTCCTCTCAATAGGCTGGGCCAGATAAGATGGGGGCGACAAGAAAAAAGAGTCCTGGTAAAGATCCTGCCCCCTTCCCAGTGCTGCTGACAAGTCCATAGTCAGTCAGGGGCACAGGTAGAGGGCTTCCTGGAGGAGGCATTTGGCTGGGCTCTGATCCATTCCAGAATTTCACTAAAAAGAGGAGCGTCCAGAGGCTTTGTCCAGGCAGGGGTCAGATGAGCAAAGAAATGGAACTGCAGGACCTACAGAAGCCACTTAGTAGGTCAGCTGGTGCTGGGGTGGTGAAGAGGCCGGACAGGGAGAACAGCAGGAGAGACTTCCCAGTCCTTGACAACACAGTGCTCAGAGCTTTCTGAGTAGAGGGTTCAAATCCACACAGCTAGGGCTATCTTCTGGGCCTGACCTCAAGGCTGTCTAGGGTAGTTACTCCATGCTGTCAGAGCAGCAGCTCCAAAGGACTGGGAGAGAAGTCTCTCTGGAAGGAGGAAGGGGGTGTTAAGGCCAGGCGAGTGGAAGGTGGGGCTGACCAGGAGGAGCAGGCCAAGCCACCAAGGCCACGTCATGCCTGTGGCACCACCCCTTAGCTTGGGAAGAGCCTAGCCTGGTTTACCTGGGAACAGGAGGTGCAGAGGAGGCAGTAATTGCCCTGTCAGTTGATGTCTGGAGGCGTGTGGGCAGTGAGAGAAACTGCATCTGAGCTTCCCCACAGCAAGCCCTGGTGTGGGTGGAGCCTTACAGGCCCTTGTCTTGGCTGAGTTGAGAAGCCTGGTCTCAGGACACACACACACACACACACACACACACATACACACCCCTGCCAAGTGAGCAGCAAAGCTCAACCACCTTCTGGAGCAGGACGAGGCAGGGTAGACTGGGACTCCCATCTGGGGAAGCAAGGTGAGGTGGGGACTCTGTTAGTGAGGGCCATCCTCTGCTCACAGCTGTTTTAACAAGGTCCTGTGCAGGCATGTCCACCCTAAGAAGCTGATCAGGGGTGTGAGATGTGAGCTCACATGCTCAGACGAGGACACTGGTGTTCTTAGCTTGGGACCTGTACACATCTCTTTAGCCTGCCCGCAACCCTGGCCCTGCCCTCTGAGACCCATTGAATCCATAGGAGGACGGTGGAGGGACAAGAAGAGGAAGGACCATATGAGGGACAGTAGGGACACCATGCCCAACTAGAACGCCAGTCCTAGAACCCTACAGTGGCTCAGAGGATGCTCCCTAGCCAAATTCACTGGCCATCTCAGTCACCTTTTGGAGAAAGTGTGAGAGCCAGCACCCTGGCTGTCCTGGGTGGAGCCCAAACTATGCAGATCAGGTCTACACTAACAGGTCTTGGAGGGTGTGGACTATTCCTGACCTTTGACCCTTTTCCCAGACTCCTCCCTTGCCTGGGAAATAGCTAGGGCAGGAAAGAGGCTCAGCCCCATCCACACAGAGAAACTGACCTTGTGGGATGAGGATAATTGGGGTGGGAGGGTGCTGCAGTCGAGGGGCAGCTGTGAGGAGGATGACAAATCCTCTGGAAAGTGTCTCAAGCCATCTGTGAACAATGTGCAGAGCAGGTCGGGATGGGCAGAAGGCTGGGCTATAGCCAGAAGGTAGGCAGCCTGTCCAGAGACTTGCCCAGTGTCTAATTGCTATTCCCTCTTTCTCCCAGGGACCATGCTGGGCCTCTCTGCATCTGTGCATCCATTGACCCGCACTCTAGGACCCACCCTAGGCGGCCTGCTGTACCGTAGCTATGGTGTCTCCATCTTTGGCCATGTGCAGCTCATGGTGAACTTGCTTGTCCTATTGATCCTCTGGAAGAAGCCATTGACCCAGAAGGGAGACAAAGCCCAGTGACCTGGCCCAATCAGGCAATAAACTTAAGAACCTCTTTCTCTTAAGTCCGTTGGGCTTTGCCTAGATCTGTGGGTAGCAAGCCTTGGGGGTTAAGGATGGAGCCAAACCAGAGGGCTTTGTGGAGGAAGAACTACAGTTGGGCCCAAGACTCGCTCTAGGGAGCACAGACTTGCCAGTTCCAGGTCATAAATCCAGGTTGGTTTAAAAGACAGGAGCCAGTTGTGTTAGTGCAGGCCATTAATCCCAGGAATCAGGAGGCAGAGGCAGGCAGATCTCTGGCTTCAAGGTCAGCGTGACCTGTATACTAACTAGCTAGTTCTGAGTCAGCTAGGGCTACATAGTGAGACCTTGTCTTTAAAGGGAAGAGGAGGAAGAAGAGGAGGAAGAAGAGGAGGAAGAGAAGAAAGAAAAGGAGGAGGGAAACAAGGCTTGAGGGGGAGCTGTTAAAAACCAAGCACATAAATCCACCACCACCTTCCCCAGTCTTAGAGCTGCCCCAGGGAAACTCACTGGCCTAGCCCACCAAGCCTGGTCTACAGAGAGAGTCCCAGGACAGCCAGGGTTACACAAGAGAAATCCTGTCGTGAAAACAAAACAAACAAACAACACACACACACACACACACACACACACACACACACACACAATTAATAAAATGTAATTAAAAACAAACAAGCACACAAGCTGGGCTTAGTGGTGCACACCTTTAACTCCAATATTCCAAAGGCAAAGGTAGGTGGATAGGTCTCTGAGTTTGAGGCCAGCCTGGTCTACAAAGTGAGTTCCAGGACAACCAGAGCTACACAGAGAAACTTTGTCTCTAAAAAACAAACAATCAACAAAAGACCCAATGACCTTAGAATCCTCAAACATCAGAACTCCACAGTCCCTAAACCATGGGGCCCATCCACTGTTCACCTGCCACCTCAGGATGCAGTGTTCCTTTAAACCACACCAGCAGCAGGGGCTGGTGAGCTTGGACTTTTGACCATATAGATGTGGTGGGGGAGGTCCTTGGATGAATGGAATGGAAGGGTGCTGGGACCTGCTGTCACTCCTGCTCTTAGAAAGCCCCTCCCTCGTTCGCTCTAATAGACAATTCCTTGTAAGAAAAAAACAACTGTAGTATGAAGCCTTCCTTCTTAAGGAGAAAGGGGGGATTCTCCCTCTGCCAGTGCTGGCTTCCAAGGCCAAGCTGGAAGGCATCTTCATGGCATTCCTGTAGCCAGAGAGCAGGCTGATGCCTGCTTGGGCAGGGACTCAGCGTCTGTCGCTCTGCCTTTTGGGGCTTATCCTCCAGAAAAACCTTGGGAGGAAGAGATTTACTTCTGTCACAGGCTGCCTGCCTACCTGACACAGACTTTGAGCCTCTTTATAGGATCACAGCCAGGTGAGGAGTTGGAGTTGATACCTGACAGGTGACCTGAGAAGTAGGGTAGAGATAGGACAGATGTCTGGGGAGCTCTCAGACTTGACACCAGGGCCACAGCTTTGGGCCTCACTGCCTCATCGTTGGAGACAGCCAGGCCTCCCATCTATGACAAAAGGTGTACACCTACACCGTGTGCTATCCCTGTTCCTAGGCTCTGGACAGGAGGGCTGTCTCAAGCCACTGTGGTCCAGTGATGGGAGCCCCCATCATCCACTGCTGAACTGACCGTATGTGGGTTGGAGGGAACAATGAGGGCAGCCACCCTAGTGAACAGAGCAACCTCTCAGATGTCCAGGAGGTGCTAACTAGTGAGTGAACTCTGAGCAATCCCCGCCACCATCGGTATCCTCTCAAGCCACACCCAGGAACAAAAGGTGGCCGAACCACACCCAGAGTACTTCCTGACCTGGAGAGGCTGTGAGCCCCACTGCCAGAAGACAGTTCATTCAAAGGCATTTTGAATGGATCCTGGGATGTGGAGAGGGAATAACACAGGATAGGAGACCCTTTCACTGTCCCACCCTTCCACACATACTCCCCAGCAGAAACTACACGGACCACACAGTTTAAAAAAAGAGAAATGGCATTGTTTATTTGGAATGAAAATATGGTATAAAAAATATTAACACGGAATGGTGAGTTGGAAGCAGGTAACCAATATAAATACGGTCCAATAAGTTAGCGCACCCGCACAGCGGGGCAAGGCTCAGCAAGCACGGGAATATCTTCGGTGAAGAGCAGCGGCGGCGTCACCCGGGGCATCCATCCCCTGGGCTCCTGGGCTCCTGTCTGATGCGGCAGCGTGGGCTGGTTCCCGGCTCAACTGGTCCTGTGCGTTTCTGTAGGGAGAAGACTGAGTCAGGAGCTGCCCGGGTGCAGCCTTTAAGTCTCCAGGTGGGGTGAGGAGCTCCTGCCACGCGTCCCAGGTCCCCTCTCCAAAGGGTCTTCAAAGTCGTAGGATTCCCCCACACCCTCCCCCCGTGGCTTTTAAAATCGAAGTTTTCCCTACTGGGAGGCATGACCCGCATCCACTCACCCCCAAGCCCCATACTCCGATGACGCGGACGAGGGCGGTACTCACCACGGACCCAGAGCTCTCCGCCCTCCGCCTCGGACTGCGTTTCAGACTCAGAGCGCAGATATCGGTAGCGGCGAAAGTCTTCCAGCGCCCGACGGTTCTGGAAGTCGATCAGCGCCATGGTGATGGCCGCATTCCAGCAGCTCCGGCCTGTGCAGCGGAAGTCGATCTCCTTGTAAAAGTTGGTGACGATGGTGAAGTACACGTACTTGGAGGTGTGCTCCACGCAGTCCACCTTGAGGATGGTGTTGAAGCACAGCTCCTTGACGCGCCCGCTGTTCCCGGAGAAGAGGCGCAGGCGGTCGGCGGTGAGCACGCAGCGCTTCTTCTTCCAGACCTGGAACAGGCTGTCGCTTCGCTTCTCCAGCTCGCCCTCGCAAAGAATCTCATCGGAGGTCTTCACGGTTTTGTTCGAAGCCATTTCGAAAGGTTGCACCAAATGCGATCGCACTGCTGCGGGCCGCGGCCTCGGCGTGGTCTTTATAAGGACTCCGCCCCGCGGCCCAGACACGCCCCGGAGTCGGCCACTCTCCAACCCAAGCAGCCTCTCGGAGCTGCCCCCCACCAACCGCCCCAGGCTGCCCCTTACCCATTGCTTGGAGCTACCGCTTATCGGAGGACGGAGGGTGGGGGGCGAGAACTGCTTGGCGCCTCACTGACGGGAGCCCCGAGCCTTCCCTCCAGCCCCAACGTCCCAGCTGCCAGGTGGAGTGACTTGTAGTCCCCTCCCCTCCCGGCTCCCGCCCTGCCTGCAGAGGAATGCACCTCACCGGTCCCTGCCGGCTGTGACTCACGTGCCGGGAAGCCCCGGGAAGTGCCCCGACCCCTAGACGGAACGACAACGCTCAGAATCCCACTCACGGGGAGACCCAAGACTTCTGAGTACGAGGATCGTGGACCCACGGGTTTTTTTTTCCACGCCCTGGCCACCGTCTCCTCCCACCTTGGGCGAGCATCCAAAGGCCACCCACTAGACTTTCTTGGGAAGTAGCCCTGCCCCAACGGGCTTTATCACCCAAGTTGCTCCCCAGAGTTGTGCCTCGAAATTATCTGAGTTTCTTTTCCCTTCTGTAAAATGGGACAATGACCCTTGGTAAGTTAGGCAGTGAAGAAGTGGGAGGAGGACCAGCACCCTTCAGTGCTCAGCCACGTGAAGAGAAAGACCTGCCTCCTTCCTTGTGTGCCCCACTGTAGGCAACAGACACCTTGAGCTGCGACGGTACAACCCCGTCATGCTGGAAGCTCACGGGGGACGGTGGCTAGCAAAGTTAGCTTGGGGAATTCGGGGACCGACCTGAGGGCCAGGGGCGGCGTTGGCGGCTGAGTCATCGCCTTTCAGTACACGATTTTATTTACCCTCTGCCTTTAAAGGTTTAATAGTAGCAGGAAGCAGACGCTGCTCCTCCAGGGTTCCCAGGGATGGGGGAGGGACTGGCCGAGGGACCCCAGGAGTCCTCTGCTACAGTGGGATGGGGGCAGGGGTGCTGGGGTGGGATAGGGACAGAGACGCTGCAAGAAAACTCTCAGCCCCACCCCCTACCTCCACCCCACCCCCACTCCTACACCCACCCCGGCTGCTGGAAAACCAGACACCGTGCTTCTAGGCGGGCTGGCTACCGGTGAAAACGCAGATTCCTTCATTTAAACAGTAAGACTGGCAACCTAAAACTCCAGTTCTGTGGCCTGGTGTTCTAAGGCAGGTTTATACAGCAATGAGGAGGCTGAGGCAGGAAGGACCAATCTAGATCAGTCTAGGTTTTACAGTAAGGCCGAGACTAACCAAAGCCGTATAGCAAAACTGAAATAAGGGGGCTGGAGAGGTGGCTCGGCACTTAGGAGTGGTTGCTGTCCCTGCAGAGGACCGAAGTTTGGTTCCTGCTCCAGCTGGGTAACGCACAACCACATCCATCTGTAACTCCAGCTCCAGGGAGCTCTCTCCTGCCCTCCCCTCCACGCAGAACACACATACATACGCATTAAAATAAAAATAAATCTTAAAAAAATAAAAAGAAACTTGAGTGGATTTTTGAGTTCGAGGCCAGCCTGGTCTACAGAGTGAGTTCCAGGACAGCCAGGGCTATACAGAGAAACCCTGTCTCGGGGGAAAAAAAAAAAAAAGAAAGAAAGAAAGAAAGAAAGAAAGAAAGAAAGAAAGAAAGAAACTTGAGACTGACCAATGGACTCCGGGGTTAAGAATATCTGTTGGTTTTTCAGAGGGCCTGGGCTGGGTTCCCAACCCCCACAGGGGTCATCCGTGACACCAAAGGACGTCCTCTTCTGATGTCCTTAGGCACACATGCATGCAGGCAGGCAGGCAAAGCACTCAAACACATAAAATGAGCTAGTTTTTATACAATGTAAATATAAAACCCCAAAAAGAGAGCTGGCAAGATGGTTCAGTGGGTAAAGGCATGTGCTTTCCACTGTGCCGGCTTCAGTGTGATTCCTGGTGTCAACATGATGGAAAGAGAGAACATGAGTCCCTCAGATTGTCCTCTGATCTTTGTGCATATGCATGTGTGTGTGTGTGTGTGTGTGCGCGCGCGCGCGCACACACACACACACACACACACACACACACACAGAGAGAGAGAGAGAGAGAGAGAGAGAGAGAGAGAGAGATCAAAGTATTGTTTAAAAAAACTTTTTAAATCAAGAACAAAGCTGTCACTGACCTCCCTCTGGCTCTCACTGTGTGTTCCACAGCAGGGGGGGGGCCATGCCCACTCCCGTCCCCAATACACACAGAGGCCTGACTTTCAGGGTCCTTGAGGGAAAATGAGCCTCGAAAGCTTTCCCCAGGGCCCTGAGGGGTGTGTGGAAGAACAGCCGTGTCCAGGATACCTAGGGAAGAAGAGAGCAAAAATACAGAGAGAGCCAGCCAGCCCCACCTGCCTCAGATGAGAGCAGGCCAGAGAGAAGATGAGAGTGTTCTTGGAGCTCTTGGGTGAGATAGGTAGTGACTTCACACTGGAGGTATCCCAAACCTGACCAGTGGCAGGCTAGAAAAACTCTTGGAGAAGGCCAGCTCTCCCTAGTGTCCCTTCCCCAGGCTGCTTAGACACACCATGGCCTGTGCTGCCCTTTCATCTGTTTCCAGGAGTGAAGCTAAGAAAGTTGAAACTAACAAAGTTGAAAGTTCGGGGAAGGAACAGGGACTCTCTCCAGCTGCCCTGGGTTCCCATTCCTCAGCACTCCAGCCTGCTCTCCATGCTCCGTGCAGCTAAGTGGAGTTCTTGCTCCAGGCCTCTCAGACATCTGGGGTTGCTCAGGCACCTCTGCATGCTGGCCTGCATGCTGGAGTGGTAGGGGAAACCCTACTTCCCAGTGGAAGCACTGGCCATGGGAATGGGGACAGGGATCTGGTGCTTATGGGGATCTGGGAAGGGTCCCCAGAAGATCATGGAGGGTGGGGTTTGCTATCTAAGCACCAGGCACTGGTCTAGATAACACCATCCCAGAGATACAGACAGAAGATTCTAACCTGTGTCACTGGAGAACAAGCGCAAGGGACAGAGGGCCTGGCCGACCCCAAGGGCAGGGGAGGAGGCTGAGCAGTTGAAGAGAGTGGGAGCAGGTAACTGGGGCTCATCCCTAGCACCCCAACTCCTCTCTTTACCCGGAAGCCCCACTGCTCTATGGAAGTTAGGATTGACCCGGGAGCAGGGCCCTGCAGTGGGGGAGGAAGTGGGGAGGGGAACTGGGAGGCTGTGTTCGTAACACAGAAAGCCCTCTGTCCATCATCCTCCTGAGATCTCTATGTCCACAAACACCAGGCCCCTCAGACAAAGTCCACACAGGGTGTGAGGTGTGACAGCTTCTGCTGACCTGCTGTCCAGATGGGTAGAGCTGACCATCAACACTAGACCCTCTGTCAACAGAGAGCCCCGTGGCTGGTCACCAGACAGCTGTTACACTTCCTGTATGGCCATGTCAATAAGAATCTAGTTGGTATCTTGGGTTGTGCTCTTGGGCTAGTAAAGACTTTCTTTTTTGTTTTTTTGTTTGTTTTTTTCAAGACAGGGTTTCTCTGTGTAGCCCTGGCTGTCCTGGAACTCACTCTGTAGAGCAGGCTGGCCTTGAACTCAGAAATCCGCCTGCCTCTGCCTCCCAAGTGCTGGGACTAAAGGCATGCGCCACCACTGCCCAGCGGTAAAGACTTTCTTAAGGACACCTTAGGAAACAGCTGTCCCACACAGGCACTCAGAAAGAACAGTGTTGTGTCAGGGTTACACTGCCAGGAAGGTTCTTCTGTCCCCAACCCTCAGAGGCCATCTGAGTCCCCTGAGTAAGGGGACTGAGATGCCTGTTTCTCAGGCTGTTGGATTAGGCATCAGAAAACAGCCCAGATGAGAGGCATTGGGACCCCAGACCTTTTTGTTGTTAGTATGCTGAGACAGGATCTTATGCAGTCCAGGCTGGCCTTGAACTTACTGTGTAGCAGAGGATAACTCTAAACCATTGCTCTTCCTGCCTCCACCTGTTAAGTGTTGGTATTACAGGTGTTTGGGCTATCCTGGTTTTATGCAGTGCAGACCAACCAAACACAGACCTTTGATCAAATGCTCTACTAACTGAGCTATAGCATCCAGTACCCTCTTTTAATTTCTTTTTACTTCTTTTTTTATTTATTAGAAAAAAAAATCAGTGTTGTATTTTATAAAAAGAAAGAGAAACCAGGAATATGTTTGGTAGAGGTGCAGTAAGGTGTGGGGGATGGGGTGCCTTTGCCAGCCACGCGACAGTATAATATAGAATAGAGTTTATTCAGGGCATAGAGAGAAAGGCAGAGAGACAGAGAGAGAGAAAGAGAGAGAGAGACAGAGAGAGAGAGAGAGAGAGAGAGAGAGAGAGAGAGAGAGAGAGAGAAAGAGACAGAGACAGAGACAGAGACAGAGACAGAGACAGGAGAGGAGGTAGGCGATGAGCACGTGGAGAGGGGGAGGGGAATGGGGAGAGAGGGTAAGGAACGGCAGCAAGAACAAGAGAGCACGAGCTAATTTGTTTTTACAGTATCTGTCCTTGTCTCTGTATGTGCACAGGTGTGCCTGTCCCACAGCACATGGGGGGAAAGGACGAGTCTCAGGAGTTTGTTCTCTCCTTCCACCATGCGTTCTGGGGACCCAATTCAGGTCATCAGCTCGTTACTTACTTGCCTTTACTTGTTGAGCTGTCTTGCAGGTCTCACCCAGCCCCCCAGTTCTTTTATAGAAATTCTTTAAAAAAAAAAAAAAAACTTTTAAAATAAGAGCTGGAGAGATGGGTCAGGGTTAAGTGAAGAGCCTGCTTTTGTAGAGGATCGGGGGTCAGTTCCCAACAGCTACACGGCAGCTCACAACTGGCTAACTCCAGTTCTAGGAGATCTAGCACCCTCTTCTGGCCTCCTCAGGCACTGCATACATGAGGTGCACGGATGTCTATACAAGCAAGCATTCATAAAATCACAGAATCAAGATAAAATTAAAAAAAAAAACTTTACATTTAAATTAATTAGATGATTCTGGACATCAAACCCTAGGCCCTGTGTGCCAGGCAAGAGCTCTACCTACTACTGAGATATACCTCGTGCCTTGCTACTCTTTTCTGAAACAGGGTCTCACGGAGACCAGGTTGGCCTGGGATTCAGGAGGCATAACCTTCGACTGTGCCTCCATCTTCTTTCCACTTGCCAAGAGCAAGGCTCACAGATGCACAGTGCTGCTCCTGTTCCTACGCAGGGCTAGGGATTGAACCCAGCACGCACACTGCACAAGCGCTCTACCAACTGAATTATATCACTCAGGTTCCCAACAGCAAAGAGCAACCCTAGTGCTAAGACCAGGCCTCACTTTCTTGCGAGGATAAGCTTTGGTGTGGATCCGGCTTTGTTCCTGGGAGGGATGCTGCACCTGGGCTCTAGGTCAGCTGACACCCAAGGAGGGTCCAGTGTGGCTCTACTCCATGCTGAAGCTGGGATCCTTTCCTTTCCGTTATGATTACACTACAAGGTAGCCGTGGGGTTGAGGCAGGGAGCTCAGAGAGGCAAAACGACTCAACGAGTGAGACACAGAAGTGCATAGGATTCAAACACAAAAAGTCTAACTAAAGGCTGAAGAGATGGCTCAGCAGTTAAAGCACTGGCTGCTATTCAGAGAACCTAGGAATTTGATTTGTTCACAGTACCCACAGTAAGCTGCTTACAACTGCCAGTAATGCCTGGGGATCGGATGCCCTCTTCTGGTCTCCATAGGTACTGCATACAAGTGGCATCCATTCACATGAATATACATAAATGAAATTTTTAAATTTTTTCCTTTACCTTTATTTTATATGTATGGGTGCTTACCCTACTTATATGTCTGTGTGCTGCACACAGTACACATAGAAGCCAGAAGAGGATGTCAGTTCCCCTGGGATTGGAGTTTTAGACAGTTGGAAACCGCCATGTGGGTGCTGGGAACAGTACTAGTTCTCTAGAAGAGCAGCCAGTGCTCTTACCTACCCACTCAGCCATCTCTCCAGCCACCTCCCGCACCCTCGTTTGTTTAATTTTGAAACAGGATCCCATTGTGTAGCCATGGCTGTCCTGGAAATTGTTATTAGACCAGGTTGGCCTTGAACTCAGAGATCTGCCTACCTCTGACTCCAGATGCTGAGATTTGTGCCACCATGCCTGTCAAAACCAAATCTTTTTGGAAGGGGGAAGGGTGCTGGTGAGATGGCCAAACAAGTTGAAGTATTTGTCATTAAACCTGACAACAACCTGTGGATCCCAAGGACCCACATGGTACAAGGAGAAAACTGATTCCCATGGGTTGTCCTCTGATCTCCACATGGACTCAAGTGTGTGCACGCACAAACACACACATGCACCAAACAAATAAGTTAAAAATACCCAGCCTAGCTCTATTGTAGTCAGTGCCCTTAACTTGATGTGGGGAGGGTGCTAGGTTAGGACCTATCAGAAGGTCAGGGATGGGTGCTAAGTCTCTCACTGTCAATCCTGGCCAAGTTTACTAATATTTATTGGGACAGTATCTGGACTGACACAGTGTGAGCCACCCAGGCAGGCTACAGTGGGCCATGTGTCACTAAACTTCTAGCCTGGACACTTGCTGTCCTGTCCAGCTGTCTGGACCTTTGGCACTGGAGCTGAACTAGGTGAGGCTCTGGCTCACCTGGGAGAATGAGGCACTTCTTTAAAACTCCCCAAATGAGATCACCTCCTTGTGGTGACAAGCCAGCCCGTGAAGCAGGACCAGCCTGGTGTAGCAACCAGCTTGTGAAGAAACTGTGTATCATGGGCATGTTTGGGGGTGCTGGCACTGAATGCCACTCATTTCCTCTGTACTATGCACTCATGGATGGCTTCCCTGCTTTCAGGATTTTCACCTCGCCTCCTCTAGGATTGCTAGGGTGTCTGAGGCTGAGGCTTCCCTCTCAAGTGTGGGTGCTTGGGTGCACAGCAGGAACCTGAATCAGCACCTACTACCACCTTATCTTAGGCCTGCATAGCCCCTACTCTAGGACCTATGAGTTAGGTCAGCCTTGGATCATTCCTCCTCCCAAGCTGTAGTCTAAGCAAAGCCAGGGGTCTGGGGCAGAGGTTCATCTACCTGCCCCACCTGGTTTCAGGTTTTCAGGTCATCCTGCCCTCAGCCTCCCAGAGCTGTCCCTGGTCCTCATTTTTCTGGAGTGGTACTGGCTCACAGGTGCTCACAACATAGGTCAGCACCGCTGCCTACGGTAACCTTGCTGATTAAGTTCTCAAGGCCCTGTTCAGAGGTTGTCAGCCCTGCAATGTAGCACATAGAAATGTCTACCAGAACCAGTCAAGGCACTCAGATGATTCTGAAGTCAGGTAGTCAAAAGCTCATCTGAGCCACTCTTTACCCAATAGCATGGGCCAGACATAAAGTCTGCAAGAGCAAGATGCAGCTCCTGGGTGCCCTGAGCCACACTGGCAGGTGGAGCACAGACCCACTCTTCTCAGGGATTGTTCGCATGGAGCCTAAAGGGCTGGGAAGTGGGGTCTTGCTAGCCAGGCCTGGGTAGCTGAGCAGACCTACCTTCCTGACAGAAAAGGGAGGCAGAGTCTCATGAGACCTCTGGTGAAAGAGCTGAAGGAGCAAACAGAACTCACTGTGGAAGCAGAACTGAGATGGGTCCGAGGGGCAGCCCTATATTGCACACAGCATAGCACTTAACTGTTTGAGAGCTCCCAAACTGGGGTCTCTGTGGGCACTTCTGGTCCCACCTCACCTGCCTGAGTGGTGGCTCTTATAGGCTAAAGATGTATTTCCCAGGTGGCTAGAAATACCAGGACATCTCTATTGTCCTACAAGACACATGGAGAGGAAGAGTCCAGGTGAAAACTAGGTAGATGCCAGTGACAGAGCTACAACCGAGGGACACAGGACATAGAGCTGAGAGTAGACAGAAAGACCCTCCGAAGTCTGCAGGGGACAAAGCCCTGCCATATTTGTGGGACTGTGTTTTAAGTTCCACAGTGGGAAGTCACATGACTAGCAGAGCAGGTCTGAGGGCAGTCTGAGTAACCATCCCGAGGCACGCAGGTACAATAGCTAGCTAGCAGTGTTTCTCAGGGCCACTCTTCTCAGGACTTGGGAAATTACTGTAGACATAAGCCTACAGTTATTTGCACTCTGGGATATGGGCAAAGCCTCACTGGTGTTCCTCAGATATTGGTGGAGGGCTCTGATAGAATCCCTGTCAGGGCCAAGGCCAAGCCTGAGGTAGGCTTTCCTGGCTCCACTTACAACCTGTGTAGAAGCAGTGACATGGGATATGGAGGTGTCTGATGGTCCTGGCATCCAGATCATGGCTGTCTCAGTCCAGAGTTGTGCTGAGGAAGCAGCTGGAAAGGCTGTCAGCATAGCAGGCCACTAGGTTTCAGCAAAGGCAGGCTAAGGGCCCGCCTCCTGACCCAGGGTCATTCCCTTACCTGAGTACATATGCAGACTCTACACACCTCTACACCTCTACACACCTGGAGGCCAGCTTGAGAGCACCTGTCCTGTATACCATCCTACACAGAATGGACCTGACCAGTGAGTTCAAGCCCCTCACTGCCCACCTAGCTCTACCCTCAGAGGTGAGCGACCCCCAGAGACCAGACCCCTACCTGGCATCACAGCAAAACTGGGAATGGATGGCCAGCAGGGTAGGGCTTGAGTCTCTGCATGAAATAGCCACAGGAGCCACCTGCTCTCTGCTCCCCAGATGAACATGGGCTCTGGAGGTGACAGTCCAGTCAGAACTAAAGCAGGTTGAGACCCAAAGGTGTGCTCCGGCTTCCTGGTGGCAGGCATCCTGCTGAGGGTAGCCGCTGTCTGTCCTCCAGTGGTGGACTGGAAAGGCTGGTATGGTAAAGGGCAGGGCCTAGACAGTGGAGTCCTGGGAAGTGAGTTAGCTGACACTGGAGCTGAAGTACCCATAGGGAGAGTGTGATCTGCCCTGTGCACCACATATTAGGTTGTCATGGACAACATCCGGTCTCCACCTGTGGGAGATGAGTCAGCATGGCCAGGCAACTGTTGCCATAAAGGCTCCACCCAGGAGCATAAAAGTGACTTGGACTTGGCAGGTGTTCTCAAGCCTTATTTTTCAGCCACTGGAGACCAAGAACTGTCTCTAGGTTGGTGGCCTGTGTGCCCTGAGCAGCGACTTCTTGTTGAGACTTCAAGGTCCATGTTTGAAAATCATTCCACACTCTAGAAAGCAGGCCAGATGAGCCCTAGGGCTCTAGAACACCTGCCAGGCCAGTGCCAGCTTGCGGGTGGGGTCAGGGCCAGACTGGGGTGAAAGAATGTGTAGGTTCTGTCTGCAGAGAAAGGCCTGGAAAGTCACCACTGGCTTTGAGCAAGCCTGGGCCAAAGAGCCTCATTCCCATTTTGTAGGTAGCTGGCAGGAAGTCTGGGGCAATGTTGGAGACTGTTTTGATGGCCTAGCCCCACTAACAGGAACCCTCTGCAGGCCAAGATCTCCAGTAGGCTGTAGCTGGTGGTGACACTCACTGAGAGCTTAATCCTGAGTCAGTTCTCAATAGCCAAACATTTGGGGACAGAAGTAGCAGGTAGACCCATGTAAGGAAGCCAGAGCTCCTCCATGGCATTAACACCCAACTCTCACCACTAAGTGTAGACCATGGCAAAATAACACTATCTAGCTCCAACCAGGGAGCTGAGGCTAGACATTTCAGTGAGAAAGACCAGCTAGGCAACATAGCATCCCTTAGCCTGGGACTCTAGGGGCTATCTGTGGCTAAATGCCATCTCACCCTTCCATGGCCTAGGGTCTACTACACAGATGCTGCCACTGCCTTCCCAGTTACCAGAACTGTCAGGGTTCTGGCTCTGCACCTGACCCCAGAAGCCTGGGGAGAGTTGCTGCTGTGCAGGAGGGAAAAGACATAGCTGGCTGTTTAGATGCCTCATTTGGAATACTCCAGTCGACAGCCCAGTGCCTGGGGTATGGAGGCTTAGCTACCCCAGGTCTATTGCTGGGGTTAGTGGATGGCAAATCTCCTTGAGGTCTGTTCTTTTACTATGCACTGTAGTGCTAAATACTAACTCCCAAGGCCTTGAGAGAACCTGCAGGTACACAAAGTAATGCTATATGACCTTCCTCCTTAATTTAAAATTATTGGTTGAATAGAGATGCTGACAGCCTAAGAGCTGAGCAGAAGAAAGGTAGGTGGGGTTTCAATTCCAGGGCTGGGAGTCTGAGCAGCATAAGGGGAGAGAAAAGGTGGAGAAGACATAATGAAGTAGGTGAATCATAAAACTGGCCACATGGGCTGGCCAGTCAGGATGAGGGCCCATTCAGAACATATCTTGGGAGTTATTTGCAGGGAGGTAGACATAATAGCATAGAGGATAGATATCTGCCCAGCTCCAGTGCCTTAAAGGTTTATTATAAAAGTCATGTGCCTTTATCTGGGAACTGTATTTAAAGGCAGGGTAGAAACCTCCAGTTGAGATTAAATACATACTACAAGGGTCTCTGAATACCTAACAGTGGCCAGCCAGTCAGGGATTTGGGCTCCATGCTGAGGGGCCATCTTCCCAATCTTGTGACCCCCAGAGGGCAAGTAACAGCATGAAACCCCTGACCACAGCTACAAGGCTCAGTCCCAAGCAGGTGGTCCCTAGAAAGGAAAAGAAACCGACATCTATTCTGGATCATCCCCAAAGCTGCTCTCCTGCTGTGCCCTCACACTGTCACGGCTATCACTAAGAAGTCTGCCACAATACTGGGCACAACTGCACTTTTCACCTGGTGGATGTCTGCCAAGGGCAATCGCCTCATTTGAGTGCAGATGCCTGGTGTGAAACACTGCTGGTAGCCATTGTTGATTCTCTCTCATTGAGACCTATTGCCCAGAAGTGGTAAAACAGGAGGCAGAGGCAAGGCCAGTTCAGAAAGTGACCCTTTTATGTAGCTGTGACACTAGCTGGGTTGCAGGCTAACATGCCTGAAAATTACCCAAGCACATCATTTTTTGTAGTTACCTAATCTAATGATGTGTGAAATGCACATTTATAAATGAAATTTAATTGGCTCAGATGGACTCTGTAAGTGCCCATTGGTCAGTGATTTTCATTATGCTGGGCTGGGAATAAGGAACAGCATGTAAGGCTATCATCACAGATGAGGCAAGATTCCCTAGGGAAGGATACAGGATGAAGAAAGGGTGCACGCCCACCTCCAAGCCTGACTTCCCTTGTCCTGTAGCTCTTATGAGGCTAGGAACAGGGCAGCCATGTAGGCAGGCCAGAGACACTGGGCTTGTAGGGGAAGGTAATCACTTTTGTAGCTAACTTTGAGCCTGCAAAGCAGGCATTCCAGGGATGAGTGAGGTCTTCCCCCCACTAAGCTCAGTCAGAAATGGCCACCAGTCTGACTTCTCAGCATTTGGGAGGCTAATGCAAGAGGGGTGTATCATCTTGGAGCCATCTCTCCCCCACCAAATTTAAAAACATCACAGTTCCTTATGATCTTTTTGTAGGTTTTTTTTTGTTTGTTTGTTTTTAATGTCTCTCTCCTAGACCCTGATCTACAAGGCGCAGCCCCAGATCCAGAGGTGTTTTCCTAATTTGTTATTGTATGGATGTGTGCCGGCATGTAGATTTGTGCACCACATGCATGCAGTACCCACAGAGGCTAGGAGAGGGTGTTGGAGGCCTCTCCTAGAAGTGAACAAGATAGAAGGTAGTTAGCCATCATGTAGGCTTATGAACTAAACTGTTCCTCTGGACGAGAAACCAGTGCTGTTGACTGCTGAGCCATCTCTCAAGCCCCCATGGTCATTTGCTAAGGCTTTTCTTACAGTAGCAAAATGTTCCCAGAGCCCCAGGCTGGTTCCAGTCAAACAGCTCTCTTCTAAGAATGAGTTTTCATAGGCTCATCAACCAAGGGTTAAGTCTGCAGACTGGAGTCTTTGATCCGGCCACTCAAGCTCAGTCCAGCAAGGTGTGGCCAACTGTGAGCAGTCAGAAGGAGCAAGTGGACTGTCAAAAAGAACCAAACAGTAACAACAAAAACTAATCTCACTTTGTGTTTCACAACTTTAATAGAATATTCTAACTATTCTGTACAAATTGAAAACACCGTATTCAGTTACAAATGTGTTACTGGGTAAGGCTGAGCACGCTCTACATGGCTGGTCACTGTGGACATGGCTGTCCTGGCTACCAGAGACACAACCACACACTCAGAAACACTGCTGCTTCCCCCAACCCCCATACACACACCAACCACCAACTGGTCACTAAACCCAGGTGTGGCTCTGGTGTGCACAGTACAAGCTGAAGCTGTACTCTACAGGCCAGAGACCCGTAATGAGGGAGGACTTCTGCCCCCTGGCTACAGCCTGCCAACTTCCAGTGGCAATAACAACATGTAGTCTGCATGGCACAGCACAGCTGGGGGCAGGAAGCAGCAGGGCTTCCTCCATGGGCCTCACTCCACTTGGGTGTCACATCCTCCTGATCAAGTCAGCAATGTGGTCTCATAAGTGGGAGGAGGACAGTGAAGTTCAAAGCTCCCCAAGCACAAGTGAATAAATAAGTAGGAGGGTGAACCCGACAGCTCTGGCCTCAGAGGTGTGTGCCACAACCCACCCACCCCTAAAACCAAAACGCAAGAAAAAAAAATGCTCTAAGGCGAGCACAGCTTCCTCTACAGTGCTTGGGAGATGACTAGGGCACAGCAGCTGGAGCAGCTTCCCACACAGTTCAGCCGCTGGAAATCATGGGGGCTTTTCAGTAGGGGAGGGCAGAGTGCACACAATCACCAGGCTCTGTCAATCCCAGGCACAACCTCAGCCCACCCCAAGTGATCTTCAGGCACCAAAGCTGCAGGTGCTACAACTAAATCTCCTATTCTGAACTGCAGCAGTCTCCACTGTACAAGTTTAGCAAAGTAAGAAGGGAAGGGGGAGAGGAATCATGCACTTGGAAATGGTTAGATGTCACAGCACTGTCAACAAAATTCTGCTTTGGCAGGGACTGAGGCCCCTGCCTGTGGCCTTCGGTCCTGACAGCCATCCACGAGGCGGCCCCACAGGGTCGCTGCTTCTCACTGCTGCTTGCACTCCGGTGGCTGGATGGGTTCTTTCTGCAAGGAGAATACAGGATTTGAAGAGAATAAAACCAGTATCACTCCCCATCCCACAAGAACCAAGATTCAACGAGCCCATTCCTTCTTACCAAAAAGATGGCTCCCACAAATGGACTTTGAGCTGACACAAAAACAGGTCAGCTCCCCAGAGAAGAGTTCCAGATGTCTGCTTTCCTGTTCTAATGTAAAGTCTAACTCAGAATGTGTGTCAGAGACATGCTAGGGCCACAAAAAGGAACTAGTCACATGAGAGGTTTTGTGACTGGTACAGATCACACCTGCTTGTGCCAGCAATTACCTCTCTCTAGGGCAGCCCTGTCCTGGGCATTCATGCAGGTAAGTCAGTCCTTCCCAGCAGGCTGGTTCTTACCATTAATATCTGAAGAGATTCAACTCCAATGGTTCATAGTGCAGGAGCAAATGGCCAGAGGCCAGCTCCTATAAAGAGCCATGTCTATCACAGAACAGGAGTCCAAATCACACCTGTCTGAAGAGCAAGGTGACTTCAATCTAACCTAACACACAAACCTGGTGTCTGTCCCACATTCAAGATCTGGGGGTTTTGTATGGAGGACAAATAAGGACCTTACTTACTGCTGCCTCAGAGTTAAGATATGTACTCAACTTATCTGCTTCCCAGAATCCCTGGGAACTATAACTAAAAATCACGGTGGTATAACCTGTAATTCTAGGCTGAGGCAGAGAAATGCATGTTCAAGGCCAGTCTAACCCACATAGTGAGACTCAGCCTCCAAGTAACAAAGGCTAGTGATGCAGTCCAGTAGTGTAGCATTTGTCTGGTGTGCCCAAGGCCCTGGGCTTGATCCTCAGCACCACATAAAAAACCTATTATTTTTAGAGGACTCACTATGTATGAAGCCCTAGCTGACCTTGAACTCACAAAGATCTTCTTGCATTGGTCTCTCAAGTGCTGGGAAAAAAAATTACTTTTTTGTTTTGAGACAGGGTCTCACTTATGTAGCCCTGGCTATTCTGGAACTCAATAGACCAGGGTGGCCTTGAACTCAGGGAGAGCTGCCTGTTCCTGCATCTTCAGTGCTAAGATAAAATGTGTTTTGCCTACATGTATGTCTGCACACCATATATGTTCCTAGTGTCATCAGAGGTTAGAAGAGAGGGTGGTCAGATTACTTGGGACTAGTTATAGAGAACTGTATGTTAGCTGCCATGTAGTGTCTGCTGTATCACAAATCTTAATGACAAATTGGCCCCTCAGCACTAGCACTTAAACTTTGGGAGAACAGCCTGTGCTCTTAAGCTAAGTCTATCTCTCCAGCCTCAATAAAATAAATTTACTAAAAAGCTATTCTGTGTGGTGCACACACCTTTAATTCCTAATCCCAGCACTCAGAAGGTAAAGGCAAGCATCTCTGAGTGTTCAAGTCCAGCCTGCTCGACAAAGCAAGTTCCAGAAAAGCCAGGGCTGTTTATACAAAAAACAAACCAAACCAAAACCAAAACCGTCTCAAAGAACCAAAGAGAGAGAGAGAGAGAGAGAGAGAGAGAGAGAGAGAGAGAGAGAGACTGACTATGGCTGGGGGGTTCTGAAGAAAAATCTGTATTGTGTGAACATGTATGTTAACACCAGAAGTGTCTATGGTATATGATGAAACCAGAATCCACCTTGAGACATCACACTTCAGGGGCAAAAATGCAGTGTTGAGGCACACAAGAGAGAACCCTGGCTTGGTTAGACCTCTACTTTTTTCAATTATAAAATCTATTTATATGCATGTTATGTCTGTTTGAGGGTAGGTATCAGATCCCCTATAACTGGAATCACAGATGGTTGTAAGCTATTGTGTGGATGCTGGAAACTGAACCCAGGGCTTCTGTAAGAACAACTAGTGCTCTTCACTACTGAGACATCTCTCCAGCCTGAGAAGAAAACAAAAGATATACTGCGCCCTCCAGGTTAGGGATCCCGCCCCTACCTATCTCTCAGGGGCCTTGTAAGTCAACAAGGAACTCAAGCCCAGAGATGCTGTGCTCTCAGTAGTTAACTTGACTGTATGTGGAATTAACTCAAATCCAAGCTGCTGGGCACTCTTGTGGGAGACTTTTTTTGATTGGATTATTTGAGGTGGAAAGACCCACCTTAAATCTAGGCCTAGTGGTAGTTTATGTAAAAGACATGGAAAAAGAAAGTTTCTTCTCTTTGCCTGCTTGCCCTCACGCTCTGGCAAGTTCATTCCTTCACTGGCATTAGAGCCCACTTCTTTGGGATGCCAACATACATACAAAACCAGCTGAGATACCCAGCTTTGTGGACCAAATAATGATCAGATGTTTGACCTTTCTGCTGGGAGACAGCCATTGCTAGAATAGTTGAATCACAGACTCTAAGCCACTCTAGTAAATCTCATTTTTAATGGAGAGATTCATTCTATCAGTTGTTTCTCTAGAGAAGCACAATACAGATGCCAATCAAGCAAAAGCTGTCAGAAGACAGCCAAGGCTAGATCTAGACGTAGTCAACACAGTGGCCAAGGTCAAACCCACTGACCTAGAGAGCATCAGAGAGGCAGGGTGTCTCAAGTGAGTGCAGCAGGGATAGGAAAGAGGAAGGCAAGCAATGCACACAAGGGAAGGAGTGGGAGCTCTAGGGGCTGGGGTGCAACTGGGGTCTCCCCCCAGCACAGAAAAATAAAGGCATTGCAGGTGGAAAACCTGTGGGCAAGAAGTAGGTGCCTCCCTACCCTGCCTCAGAACACAGGCATCCTGAACTTTATCCCATTACTTGAAGTGGCATTTTGACCACAGGAATGTAAAGTTTTTGTTTTCAATAAAATCAAAACTTGAGAATGTAAAAATCCAAAACATAGACCATAGCAGTTTAGGTAATGAAGCTGCCAAGGAGCATAATCTTCATTAAGGTGGCAGAAGAGGCCGTTGAAAAGGCAAACAGTGAAGCAGCAGGTTTACACAGGGAAACCACAGGCCCAGACCCCACCCTGCCAGGCAGTATGCAGTAGTGCCCACCTACACTCCCTCTGGGATAACAACCCCTTGAAGGACACAGTCAGAAACTAAATTACAACTGAACTGTAGCACCTGCTACATCACAAATCTTAAATGACAAATTGATCCCTCAGCACTAGCACTTAAACTGTGCAAGTTGGCCAAAACCCTGATCACCACAGGACTACATGGGGGGGGGGGGGGGGTTATCAAGAGCATAGTGGACTCAGGAAAGGTGGAGCTGAGGCCACTTATACTCCACTATGTCAGCTGCACTAGAGAGCAAGGCCCACGCCAAAGCTACCTGCAGGTGGACACCCACCATGGTCTGCTACTATGGCCTTGATAAAGAGGGCTATTTTAACACTGACAGTCAACGGCACCTAACTGCTCCAGTGAAGAAGGTCCCAGAGTGAGCCCATCAAAGACAACACAGGCCAAGGCTCTGTTGGACTGCTGTCATTCTGGACAATTCCTTATAAACTGTTGTCTACAAATAAAAAAAGGTAGGGGCCTACCCATGGGATCCTTGTGGTGCCTCCCACTCTGCCTGGCCTTTCTTCCTTTTCTTACTGCATTAGATATGTGCAAAAGATGTGAGCACTCCACAGGGAAGACAAACCTTGGCACTGGCAAGGGCCTCCTCCCCTCACTGCTAGTTACTTATAGGTGAGTGTGTTCTCCAAACTAAACAGGAAAAACAAGGTGCTCCACACCATGTCTGCAACTAGCTCTGTCATCCTCCAAACCAAGGTGGGTCTTTATAGTGGCCATACTGGCAGGGACACCAGGCCGCCAGACCTGATCGTTTTGTTCACTCATGGGTCTGCACAATGCCTGGTAGAGTGTATAAACCCTCACCAGACACCTAGAGAAATCCAGAGCAACTACAGTCACAGTGTCTTTAAGCCTGGTGCAGTGTACACAACAGGTACTTTTCTATCAGGGCTTTTTGTCCAGGGTGGTTCCTATTGCCATCCTGTCAGCTGCTGACCCCCAGAGCCTCTTGTTCTGTTACCAGTGACAATATTCCCAAAGTACAGCCCATTGCCCAGTTACTGAAAAACACCAGGCCCTGAAGGCAGGAGCTAAGTAAGCCTCACTGTTCTGCTGGTTTTACAACTGCATTAACTGTGGAGCCAGTACAAGTGCCACTCACAGGGCCCAGAGGCAGCCCTAGTTCCTACACAATGTAATGGATCACACCTTTCTATGTCCCAGAAGTCAAAGTAATGCAACGGATCAAGTACAGACAGCAGTTTGGAAGTTAGGTACGAACAGATTCCACCTTACCTAGAAACGCATGAATGATTAACACAAAAATTACACCTAAATGGGGAAAAAAAATTGAAAGGAACTGTCAGCATGAAAGAAAATGAAATGCACAAAATTATACAGGAGGCAACAGCCACATTCTCATGATACAAGGGCTTCCAGTAGGGGCAGGAGCAGCTTCAGCACAGCAGAGCTGCACGCCTTCCCGAGGTCAAACCTTATGCCCTCTTATAATAAACAACTCCCAGACAACACTGTGTGCAGTTTTTAGTGACGATTCCAGTCACCCTCCTCTTTGGAGGGTGCACATGAAGCCACAGAACAATCACACCTTGACCTAAGGGCAGAAGGACCACCCCCTTCGACTGCCTGCAACAACAGCTCTCCACTGTACCCACTGCCTATACTACTCCTGAAGTTTCTTTCTACCCCTAGACAATGCAAAAGGCCAAGTGTCTGCAGGGTTTTCTACTAGTCATATAGATAACCTGGGTGAGAGGCTCTCTTCAAATACAGGGACATGAGAGGAGACAGAAGGCTCTGCAACGTGACAAAGGGAAAACAACAGGAAAAAGAAATGAGAGGAGAGGGGATGCAATGGAGGCTAAGTGAGACAAGCATAACACAGCAAAGGTGCACCAAGGTGGGGTGGAATATGCACATGACAAGCTGCTCTGGTCCCTGCCAACTGCACTGTGACCACGTGTCCATCCACTGCCCACAGAGCATGAACAGCCAACATCCCGAGGCTCACCAGGTAGTACAGTCTCCATGACCCAAGAGTGACCTTTAGAAAAGAGTATATTGGTGATGGTGGCAACAGCTCTCCCATTTTCCCCCAGGGAACTTCCCACTGTGTGCATGCATTCCCAGCAGCACAGTAGCCACAACACCAAGTCACTGCACTGACAGCTCTTAGCACACACTCTACACCGGGAAAACAAGGGCAACAGATGGACACTAGTCAGTCAGAGACACAAAGCACAGGGACACCAGGTAGGGATACACTCCAACAGACCCCACACAGTCAAACACAGGGAAGTATGTATGGCTGCACGAGAGCAGCTCAGGGCATCCAGGCATCGGGTGCCACAGCCCCCTAATGAACAGTCTCCTGAGACCACACAGAAAACCCCAAACTTCCAGGTAAAATTGATAGTGCAGACTGTCTTTTCTTTTGCCAGTCTTCTTGTCCTGTTTAATCAATCATTATGCATATGTGTATGTACATACAAAGCTTTTTCTCAATCTTCTCAGCAGAAATTCTGATCACAATCTAATGATCTCCTTATTATAGTACACAATCCACACCAGGTGCACATGGCTGCCTCCTGTCACAACAGCCCTCTAGTGAAGAGCAGGAAGCATGTTCCAGTCTACAAAGGTGAGTTAGCACCTGGTTGAATCTGACACCTAATGTTCCAGGCACAGAAGTTGCCTTCCTCAACTGTGGATTTTTCTGACATGTGTATTCTTAGCATCACTGCCTCAAAGTGGGAACAGCTTCAAAAGCCCCCCTGTGTAATACTGGTAGGCTCAAGACGACCCCAAATAACTAACCTTGGGGTTAACATCAGCATCATCCTCATCTTCTCCCTCTTCATCACCTTCCAATTCCTGTATTAAAGAGACAAAACAGTGACCAAAGGGCATCACCTGAACCTGTACAAAGTGACACACAGCTTAGTCTACACAACACACGCAATTCTTCTTACAAAAGAGGCCAGGGCTAGAGACAATGCTTAAGAGCACAAACAGGCCTTGCAGAATGAATTCAGTTCCTAGCACCTATGTCAGGCAGCTCACAGCCACTGCAAACTTCTGCTTTAGACCTATCTGATGCCTTCTGCAGAGGAATGAGCACATAAGCACACACGCATGCCTAGACAGATGTGCATAATCTAAAAAAATTATTTCTTTAAAAAGAAGGAAGAAAAAGAATTAGTTGAATAGACTGATCCAGAACCTCAGCTTCCTATGGTGTCTCCTTTGCACTAGCAAATCACAGCAGAGTCCTGTATTAGGGCCAGTCACTAACAATTAATTTCTCTATCTTTTCATTTTCACAAATAATTCTGAAATATTTCCAAAAAATTAGACATTCCTTATTAAATGTTACTAATATACATTTTTTAAAAAAAGATTTATTTAACATAAGTACACTGTCACTGTCTTTAGACATACCAGAAGAGGACATTAGATCCCACTATAAATGGTTGTGAGTCACCATGTGGTTGCTGGGAATTGAACTCAGGACATCTGGAAGAGCAGCCAGTGCTCTTAAGTGCTAAGCCATCTCTCCAGCGCTAATATACATCTTCATAAGCAATTACAGGGTCAAAAATCTATGGGTACCAAAACCAAATGATTTCAAAATGGCAACTGAAACCAGAGTGAGGCCCTTGGACTTCCTAACGTCAAGCAGACAAGGCAAAGCCACACAAGGTTCGAGTAACAATACTGTATGTGACTTCTTCCTTACCTCCTCTTCACCCTCCTCGCCTTCTTCAAACTGCAGGGAAAGAGAAAAACAACTTAAAAATTTAAAACTATAATGTATCCTCAATACCAAGCTGATAAGCACCCTGCTAGGCTAAAGGTAGCATGAAGCTTGGTGCTGATACAGAAGCAGTGATGGCTCCATCTAGGTATCCATGAAGCACATGCTGTTACTGCAGGCCCAGATCAGCACTGTGTGTGAGGGGCCTCCCAGGACAGAAAGGGGCTCAAGAGTTAAGGATGGGGAGGGGTGACAAGACTTGTGGGCTGAACATGCTGGATAGCTCCTTCTCTATCTTCAAACAGAAACGGGGCAACTGGATTCATTTGGAAGGACTCTCAACTGAGAAAATGCCTCCATGAGATGTGCCTATAGGCAAGCCAATAGCACATTTTCTTGATTAATGATTGAAGCAGTAGAGCCTAGCTCACTGTATGTGGTGTCACCCCCAGGCTGGTGGTTCTTGGTACTAGAAGACAGGCTGAGTGAGTCAATAAGCAGCATTCCTCTATGGTCTCTGTACCAGTTTTCTGCCTCTAGGTTCCTAATCTTACTTCCCTGGATGATGGAAGATCCAGGTAATATCAAACATACCCTTTCCTCCCCACCTTGCTTTCAGTAATGGTATTTCATCACAGCAACAAATACCTAACTAAGACTAAGGCTAAACTAAGTTAATCACCTGTTTAACTGCATACAAAAATTTTGGCATTTCACACCTCAGATAGCAGGGTGGAACAGCCTTTATTAGATTTCTTTTTTATATATTTATTTTATAAACATTTATAAGATCTTGGTATTTAGTCAAAACTAATGTCAAACCACAATCAGAGCTCTGTGTCAATTTCTGTCTAACACGTTTTTGGTCAGATAATTTCAAGTTCCAAACATGAGCAAGTTCCTAAAGGCTGGTCACTCCAGAACCATTGGTTACTGGCACATGAGAAGGCAGCTGATCTGCCACTTATAAATAGGAGCACTCACATATTCCTTTGAGACAATACGAAAGTGCAACTTCCAAAAGCCAGAACCCACTGGCCTCCTGGTACCACAAAGCAACAAAGTAGGACCCAGCCACAGAGTGGTGTCTTTTCCCCTATGGCATCCAAGCAGGTTTCTGAAAGACAGGCTTTTTGTTTCCTTTTCAGATGTGAGGCCTTCCCCTATACAGCCCAAATTAGTCTCAAAACACTCAATTCTATCTCAAGCTCCTGAGTGCCAGGATGACAGTTGTACTGCATGAATCTAAGACGGAAGTTATGTTTGAACTAGCCCAGTGTCAATATCTTAAGATTCAAGTGCATTTCTTTTCTCAGGAGCCTATCTTGAGAAAAAAAATCACCTAGTGGGGTTAAAAAGGTCTGCACCAAGCTCACCTCCCACATATGTACAGTAGCCACTCCCTATCCCCCCTACCCCCACAACAACCCTCTGGTCAGTGGTTCCCAGTAGCAATGTGTTTCTTACACTTGCACATATATACACATGCAGTCTCACACTGCTGGCTTAGGCCTTTCAGACCCTATGTCAAGTATGAAGACCACTGAACTAGGGGCAAACTTTCCAATGACTGGTTAACTTCAACATCAGTTCTATCTTTACAGCAGTACATGTCAGTGGTGCACAGTTAGCCCTACTGCCACCATCTTGAGAATGCTACCTTAGAACTGCTGTGTAGCTAGACTGTCCTAAAACCCATGCCTCCGTTCTGTAGAAAACTACCAATGCTAAACAGTATCCACAACTATCTCTGCCTAAGGAACAAGCAAGACCTTGAAGCTAACACCCACAAGAAGAATCAGGGGAGGCAGTCCTCCCTGGATCAGAGACAGGCCATTGGACTTGCCGGATCACCTCACTCCCCACCTAAAGCTCCAACAGACTCATGAGCTCTTCAAATAAAGGTTAACATCTTGACCTCTACAGACTGTGACAACTTGGGACAACCCAAGCCTTAACCACCAAGAGAACTTGAGGCAGGTCACATTAAAAGTATGGCCTACTAATACCTGGAACACATCACACAGGGTAGGAGCCTCTGTTGCAAGGCACTACTATAACATATGCCAGTATAACTCCACTGCCAGTAACTGTCTGGTGTGATCCAATCTCTCTAAGGAAGGGCTTCCTCATACTCAAGTCTGCTCAAGTCCTCAGGCTTCCCACAGAGCAGTTTGATCCTCCAGGTCTTAAGACGGCAAGGTTAAACGAGTCACATGATAGCTTCCCAGGTGCCTGAGGACTGACAGCCTCCTGGGATACCCTCTCTCTCACTACAGCTTCTAGGATTCTCCTCCCTTCAGTCTATTGTCACAAGAGAGCTGTAGGGCCCTGGGTCTATATAATGAATCAATACATATGGCTCTGGGCTTTCCAGGCCACAGTCCAGAGTGTCTGAGCACCCACAGGTCTAAGCACCGAGGTGACCACCCGCCTGCCCCACATACATTGTCATCATCCTCTATGGCCTCCCCAGTGAAGTAGAGGACAGCCCGTGGCACGATGCGCTCACGGAAAAAGTGCCCAATTTCAAAGTCAGAGGCTAAGGTGAACTCGGAATCTTCATCCTGAGAGGGAAAACCAATAATTAACTCATTTCAGTGGGGTAAAGATGTGTTCAGTACCCTCCCTCCCCTCAAACCCTTACTTCTGAATGATCTGTACTGCTGGGTAACAGTCACCACATTCAAAGCCACTTAAAATGACCTTAAAGCCAATGTTCAAATTACACTACAAAACATCATGAAAACAACACAGCAGGTGGGCTGCGGCTCTGCCACGTGTCCTATGCTTCAGAATGGGGAATTGGGGTCTCTACTGAGAACTAAAGGGCAGGCATAGAAAAAAACATTCTCCCATGGCCCAAGGTATAATGACTTAACTACAGAAACTAAAGGAGGAAGAAGATCAGAAAGAGCAAGTGCTTATTCAAGAAATACTTGACAGAAAATCAGGGCTTTTGACAATACATCTTACCAGAGATTCTCCATCTCCAGAAGCTAGAAGAAGAAAAGAACACTTATATTACAATGACACCAATGTTTTAACATCCACACTGAAGAGAACTCAGCTGGCAGCTTTCAGACCCCAATGAGGCACTGAGGCACCTTGTGAACATTTTCACAAGTTCCATCTGTTACCAGAACTTCAGCTAGATAAGGCAGTGGGTCAAAAAGCTGAGAGTTTGAAGGATGAGCAGGAGGTAGGTGAATCAGCTGCTCTATTGGCACCGTACAGAGACTGACCCTGCACAATGTACAATGCTGAATGGTGCATGTTTATTTGCTATTGGGGAAAGAAACGAGTGAGCATTCTGCTGATAATCTTGCAGGGGGTTGCAGCCTTTCACCCAAAGGTGATGTATCCCTGAGGGACTACAAACAAGGCCATCAAAGTGGTGCTGACATTCACCAGGTCAAACAGAAGATGTGGGCTTCTTACCACAGCCCCATGAAACCAAGCAACCATTACCTGACAGATGATTTGGACCTCGACTAGCAATGTGCTGGAGTAGATCTAACGTAGATCTAACTCTGTTAAACCTGTGACGCCAGCATTTCTCACAGGGCTCATGTCATTTGTTGTTACAGACTGGCAGCATTCACTGGTACAAAGCACAGCACTGCTGTATGACCACCACCCACAAGAGGCTGTCACCATGTAGGCAATGAACAGAGTCTGAGGGTTGGACCAGGTCTCCCTAGTGACAAGCACCACAGCATAAGCCCTCTAGGCCAATTCTGAAGGTTGAAGGTCAATGAGGACTAATGGTGTCTCCATTCCCAAATCTGTAACCCAGCCCTTGGCCACCATCCTCCTTTCCTGTTCCTAGAACTCATCACTTGATACTATCCTATGTTGCCTGGCTAAATTGTAGCCACTTCCTCACTTTTTCCTTTTCAACTTCCTAAAACCATTGTTTATAGCTTTATATTCATTTCTCTTTAAAATGCAGATTGGAAACTGAATGAGCTAATTTCAGAGTTGTGCCACTATAAAACATCACCCCTAAAATCACATCTGCTTATCAATAAATTCTTTCACTGTTCCTTTGGGAACAGTTTTAGGGAGCTGAGCATGGTAGTACTTGCCTTTAATCCCAGCACTCAGAAGGTAGAGGCAGGCAAATCTGTGAGTCCCAAACAGCCTGGCTACAGAATGAGTGCCAGGACAGCCAGGGCTACCCGAGAAACCCTATCTGAGAAACCCTATCTTGAAAAAACAAAAAATAAAAAAAGAATCGTTTAAGGAAACTTCCTAAGACAGGGTGTGTGTCACTATGTAGTTTTAGCTGTTCTGGAACTATGTAGACATCTGCCTGTCTCTGACTCCTGAATACTGGGATTAAAGGCATGTGCACTATGCCCACTGAGAAGCCGACTCTTATATGCAAGGACTCTCCACCTGGGCTCTACATAGCCAGCCTAGTCCAAACATGTGTCAATGTGTGCTCTAAAGGAATTTCCTCACACAGGAAACATGAGCACTAAGCTTATTCTTATTTACCAATATAACATACTTTGTATTTTGTGGGTTCAAAGTTAAATCACAGAAAATGTCCATTAAAATAACATCATCCAAGTGTCCCATGAGGAACACATGGTGGACAACAGCAGCAAGTTCTGAAACAAAGCAAAGTCAAGTGCCCAGATCCAGGAATAAACCTGCCAAGGGCCCCCAAACAACTCTACGTTGGATAACCTTCACAGTAGGGATAAATATTTATGTCCAATGATGGTCCCTTCGTGGAAAATGACAATTCTTTAACACTAAAAAAGGGTGTGGGCAAACACCTTCCTAATTATAGAATTACTGTGGGACAGCCAAGATAGGAGTCCCCAAGTAGACTGCAGTCATTATTACTAGGCTCAAGGTCCCATCTTCATTACATAGCTCAGAAGACTAACAAAAAGCTTCAATGTTATAATTCTGTTCCTAGCCTTTAAAAACTTTAAAACTACCTATTTATGTTCATTACACAGATTTCCAAGTAAAGCCCTGTGCTCTGTCAAACTGTATAAAACTAGGGAAAACTGAATTTATAAGAAAAAGGAGTTGAACTGGTGACTCAGAAGGTTTGTAACTGTGACTAGCTTAAGTCAGGAAGGGTCCTAGAGAATCCGTGCCTGCCTCCTTGTCTAGGAAGCTGGCCTATCCCCTCCATATGCCTAGAAAAGTAGTCATCTTCTCCTGAGGTGCACACACACATCTTCTAAGAGCTAGCCAAATACGAGGGAATGGAACAACTTTACAGCACACAGAGCTGCCCCTGCCCACCTTTCAGGGGGCTGAAGAAGTTGAAGAAGGATTCATTGGGCACTTGCTTGGTGATGGTTCGTACGGTACCCCGGCCCTTGTGCTTCTGCTTTTTCTTGATGGTTTTGACTGTGACATTTTTTCCTTTCTTCCAGTCTATTGTACACCTGCAGGGATAAGGTAGCTGTTATAGATACTTGCCCCAAGAGAAACCCTACTACTATCTAGGAAGAAAGCCAGAGCCCTATGGAACATCTGACACCACTCATCTGCAAATCAGGGGAAAGAACCCCAAAGTCCATCTGTATGGCAGCTTACAAGAGTTGGCCTAGTCCTGTCATCCTTGGATAACCAATGCCCAAAAGCTCTGAAATGACAACAGCATTCTTCCACAAGGACTCTGCAATGTCTTCTGTTCAAGGCCCTGTCAAGTCCACAGAACGCTCAAGAACTCATCACCTGTTACCCCTGAGCACACCTAAGGTTACCACTCTTACTCCAACTCAGAAATCAACTAAGTGAACAGGACAGCAGGGGCCACTGTCTCACTTCTGGTGGCAGCTGAATGAGGTCTACTCAGAACACATGGAAAAGGCAAACCCTCTCCTACACAACAAACTGGCCCTGGAAAAAGATCTCTCCTAACCTAACCCTGAATACTCCAAGCCTTTGAATCAAGCAGGACTTTACTGAAGCCCAAAATCATTTAGTGACATTAACAGCACTGAACTGGTTCTCATGTTTTACTTCAATAATCAGTTTCCTAAACAGTGAGACATAACCACAGGAGTCAACTTCAAGCTGTATCTCTACTGAGTGGTTTAGAAACTGACACTGTCATTTATCAGGTGGCAAATTCGGTGCCATATTTCAAAGTTGTCAGTGAACTTTGACATGGATTGAACTTCACCATTCAACAAACACTTTTTCTCGTGAGAGTTTGGAGCTTTGCTGGACACGATGGTGGCAGAGCCTTTAATCCCAGTAGTCTGGAGGCAGAGGCAGGTGGATCTCTAAGTTCAGCCTAGTCTACAGAACAAGCTTAGGCAAGCCAGAGCTACCTAATGACATCTTGTCTCAAAAACAATCCAAAAAACACTTCTGGGTGAGCTGGAGAAATGGCTCAAAGACCAGTATTTGCTTCTCAGCAACCATGCAGTGGCATCATAACTATCCTCAACTCTAATTTCAGAGCATCTGATGCCCAACCTCTGTGGGCATGACATGCATACAGTACAGACACACATGCAGACACAACACTAATACACATTAAATAAAAATAAATCTTAAAAAAACTTGAGGCTGAGGACACAAGCCAGTGGTAGAGCACTTGGTCTTCTATGTAAAGGTCCTGGGTTTAATCTCCAATGCCACACACAAAAAAAAAACCAACCAAACAAACAAACAAAAAAAACCCACAATCAAAAACCTCTAATTCTTGGTTACCTAAAGAATTCAAAACATGGCCCCATTCAAAGAGAAACTGATGACAGGCTTCCAAGTGTATCTGACTCTTAAGACATGACACATCTTCCAGTTTTGGCCATGTCCACATTGCAGCTTCCCAAGCATAAGCTACTATATACAATTCTGAAGGGCTTTTAAGTGGTTCCAGACTTTAAAATATACTTTTTAAAACAATTATTGCTGAGTGATGGTGGTGGCACATGCCTTTAATTCCAGTTCTCAGGAGGCAGAGACAGGTGGATTTCTGTGTTCGAGGCCAGCCTGGTCTACAGAGGAAGTTCCATGACAGAGAAACCCTGTCTCAAAAACAAAAACAAAAACAAAAAATTCTGTATAGCTCTAAGTACAAATTTGTGCGTGTGCGTGTGTGTGTGTGTGTGTGTGTGTGTGTGTGTGTGTGTGTGTGTATGCCTCTGCATACACGAACAGGCCAAATGCCAGGCAGAAGAGACCAGGCAGAAGAGGGTATCAAGTGTCCTCCCCTAACACTTCCACCCAAACCTTTGAAGCAGGGTCTTCCTGAACCCAGGACTCAGTCCCCAGCAATCTTTTTGTCCTCTGCATCCTCAAAGCTGGGGTTATAGACATATGGCTTGTTATATAAGTGCTGGAGTTTGAATTCTGATCCTTGTAATTACACAGCCATCTCTCTGGCCCCTAAGACTTTTTTTTTTTTTACACCATTCCCATTTCTGATCTTTTTCTTTGTTGTACACAGATCTTTCTGTGTAGCCTAGCCTGGCCTTGAACTCTCATACACCCTTACACCTGACTCTTCATTTTAAAATTAAAAACCATTACTGCTTTTGTTGCAGAAAGGCATGTTCTTACCCATCACAGTCCACAATTTCAGGGCCTTCGAAAGAAAACGGGTCGGCTTTGTCTGGCTCTGATTTCATCTTGTATGTTTTCGTCAGGACAGGATTGGTGAAGTAGTCGTTAGGCTCAAAGTGAAACTCTAGCACAAAAGACTGAAGCAAAAATCCACAGTAAGAACTACCTAACATCTGCACAAAGAACTTAAGGAACCAATTCACAACACATAGGCCATAGCCCTCCTACTAAAATCAACAGTCTTCCCCAGTCCCTCTCCAGTCCCTCCCTGGTTGAAATCTGGATCAGATTCTGTGCCTTGCTTCGAGTGAAAACAGGATTCTTCCTGGGAGGTAAAGAGGACAGAGTCAACTGCTCCCTTGAAGCTGCACAGTACTTCAGAGAGCACACAGGGAGACAATATTTGCAGAAAAACAGGTATATCATCAAGTCCAATGGTAACAAGAAAAAAAGCAGTCAATTCACAAATATGTAAACAAAAACTAAAATGTGGAGTATGGGAGCACACTTTTAATTCTAGTACTTGGGAGGCAGAAGCAGGCAGATCTGAGTTCAAGGCCAGCCAGGGCTACATAGAGAAACCTGGTTTCAAAAAAACATAAAAACAAAAACAAGCAAGATGATTTTTTCTGAGGCACAATGCATCAAAACAAAAAACTTTGTGGGACTGGGCAGTGTTCTGGGACATATTCGTATTCGTGTAACCAAAAAACTTAATTAAATGTGCCTGACCTAACAGCTTGATTTTCACTCCAGCAGAGAAATTTTAGGGTGATATGATTCACCCTCAACTTATTCATAAAGAGAAACAGACATACCTCCTCTGACCCACAAATAATAAGAGTCAGCTATCAAGACAAAGCAGATTCACTGGAGCTTGCCCATGAACTGGAGCACAACACATACACTTTCCCAGCTGGGAAGGACTATGTGACACCTCTACAGACTCTCAGAATAAGGAGCCCCTGAAGAGGCAGTTTTGCTTTCTTTACTGTGCTTACTCTATCCAGAACTCAAACAGGAAACAGCACCAGAAGGTGAGAGATCTGATGTATGTAGAGGCAAGCTCTCTACATCGGCCTGTTTTATGTTTTGAACATTCTCCATAATAATCATCTGTGATTTCCAGGGTGGTGGGGAATAGTCCACTCTGGTAGAGAGAATATCTTGTATGTTGTAGGGATGCATAACTTGTCACTTAAAAAGCCCATGGCCTATGGCTTAGACAGAAAATAGAGGCAGGACATCCGAAAAAGAAAGGATTATGGGATAGAGCCAGACAGGAGACTGCCCAGGAAAATGTGATGAGACAGATGCATGGTGTTTGAGCACAGGTAACCAGCCACATGGCAGAACATAAGACGAAATGAAATGAATGGGATATTTTAAGTTTTACCTAGTCAGAGAAGAGCCTAGCTATATGGCCAAATGTATTTTGAGTCTGAGTCTTACTTCTGGGAGCATGGGGCTGGAAGGAAGAACAGGACCTAACTTCAACACACTCTAGCTGATCATGCTCACAGTAACCCTTGCCTCATCAGGGAGTGCAGCCCCCACTAACATGCAGAGGAAGCTAAGATTGGCTGAGAATGTATAGAAACAGTCCTCAGAAATCAAACAGGCTACTAATAGGAAGGAAGGAAGGAAAGAAGGAAGGAAGGAAGGAAGGAAGGAAGGAAGGAAGGAAGGATCTTATCTAGCTGAGAGTAGGTGGGTTCATGGTTCATGCTTTATTTTCTAAACACCTGGAAGGCTGAGGCAGAGACAGATTGTCATGACTTTCAGGTCTGCCTGAGATATAGTGTGAATAGTCTATCTCAAAAACAAACAAAACAACTAGCCAGGGTAGCATATGCCTGTAATTCTAGAACATGAGCAGCAGAGGCAAGAGGGCCACAACTTTGAAATCAGCTTAGTCTACATTCTGGGTTAGTCCAGGCTACACAACAAGACCATATCTCACAACAATGAAATAATTCACACAAAGGCAAAAGTACAATTTAATCTGGATGAACTGAAAGTAAAATACCACAGAGAATCTCAAACCTGCCTGTATAGAAAAGGTAGAGATCAGGCAGCACAGCCGAGCTTTGGGTGGGAAGGAGCTTCAGTGGCCACATGAATTAAGACGACAGCCCCTGACCAAGAGAGGCAGCAAACACACTGGCCCAATCTTCAGAGTTGACAAATGTTAACTTTTATAAAGGAAAGAGCGATGAGATGTATACAGCTGCCCCCAAGGACTGATGATACAGAAATCCCACCCACTGTCCTATCTCCACCAGTTAACCAGGGCCTGAGGTAGAAATGAGAAGACAAAAACCTGTAGCTTCCTCTTTCAAGACCTCTTGTCTATCCCCCTCTTAACAGAGAGGGGTTGGGGGGGGGGGCCCGCAGACAGACAGAGACAGTGTGTGTCTGTGTGTTTCCAAGACCTGAAACTGAAAGCCACTAGCCAATCAGTCAGTCATGTGTCACTGGAAATCCTGTAGCACTGGAATGGAACCCGTCAGCCACAGTAAGGCTAACAGGTTACGAACAGTGCTCCTGAGTAGAAGATGAGGCTCAGCAAGCACCAGTCCTGCACATCCTAGGTTAAGACCATTTCCCCAGAGGCCAGACCACCTCCCATGTTTGAAGCTATTGTGGGGTAGTTTCTGTCACATCTACATCGGTTATTTTAGGCTAACCCCAGGCAGGTTACTTTTCTTAGTATCTGGATCTCTGACCCAGTGCTGTTCATGTTTGTATGGTCTCATTCTTTTAAGAAGGGATCTCACTGTGCTGTGATTCAGGCTGACCCTGACTCCTATTCTCAAATAACCCACCTTCCTCCTGGGGTTACAAGTTCATCCACCACATCCTGCTACCACCCATGTGACACCTAGGAAAAGTATGGTGTGTCAATCATCTCTACCAAACAAGAAAATCCAGCAACTAAATCAGAGGCTGACCAAGTAAGTGATAACCACAGCCCAGTAGTCAAGGCAAGGTCAACTTGGCACTAGCCTGTATCCAGCTGGCTGCTCAGCCTTGGGACATGATACGGTCTGTGATACTGGCCAGATGTGCCCATTACCAACTGCAGTAGCAAAAGAAGTCTGATGAGCAGGCATCCTCGAGCTGCCCAACTTTGAGTGACAAGAATCAGGTCTTTTGCACCTTAGTCAATCGGTAAGGAGCTTGGTCACTACTCACCATAGGCTGTCCAGGGTCTGAAAACTTCACTTTAATATCCTGCAGATGTTTCAAGATCGGTTCATCATATTCCTAACAGAGAGAGAGAGAGAGAACCCTGAACAACAGTCCACACCTCACGGCAGTTACAGCTGCATGTGTCCCAGATGCTGGGTACTTGTCCCTATTGGCATCTTGTCTTTGTCCAGTAGTAACTTCTGGAAAGCAATGCAAATCTGTTTACTATGTATCTCTGGTGGCAACAACAGCAGGCCAAGAATCAGCTACCCACCCCCTAGATTGTCATCAATGCTGGCTGCAGGGAAGTCCTATGCTCTCCTGACACCACTTGACACTGCAGTTGGCACAGTGCCACCAACCAAGACTTCTGGCCCCCAACATCTAAAATGACAAAGTAAAAGGCTTGGCACCAGGAGAGATGGCTAAATTAGTTGCTGGTCTTACTGTACAGTATTAACCAGGGACAATTAATATCCCAAACTTGCATATGCCACTTCTATAAGAACATAGAATACGTCAAAGCCTAACATACAGGAGCCAATGACTCCTGTTGCTCTATGATTTACAATGACTACTGCTTGGTATAGTAAAGAACCTACAAGAGAAAAAGCTAAAGGAATGAAGACTTGACTTACAGGTTACATTGTTAATTCATTCACCCTGAGGTTGGCATTGGATCCCAGAATTTAAGGTTCTAAACCTCTAAGAACTAAGCCAGCTAAAGGCCATATTCCAATTTTGAGGGTTTTTTTTTTTGACATCACAGAATAAAAACAAACCATACCTATTAGGCATTTAACAGAAAAAAAAAAAGAAATCAAAAGATAGTTCTGGAAACAGGCACACCAAAAGCAGTCACATCTCTGACACTGATAAAGGTACATGGAGCTCTACACCAATATGCCTGCCATGCTATGAACCTGATCTGAATGGCCAGCCCAGCAGCCTATCATGCATCTATCCAACATGGAGGTGTGAGAATAAGCACATACACATGCACTCCCATTGAAGTACCAACACTCTCTCCAAAAGTAAAGCAATGTTACCAGCAAGTCCTATGCCCCGTTCCTCACGTTTACCAGAGCTGCCAGAAAGCTGGCCAGACCATACATACAACAGAGTGATATCAAGAACTAGGCAATCTAGTACCTAAATACTACATTGGAAACTCCACCTCAATACAACTGAGTTTTATTTGGTTTATCCCCACCTAGCAGTGTGGGCAACACTACTCAGGCCCACAGAAGAAAACACAACTGTCCCTATCAACTTGACTCACTCCCTTCCTTTATACACACTTCCCATCCCACAAAGCCAGAGAAGACTACGAGCCACCTGGGCCATACATGGATCATGTGAGGAGATTTTGAAAACACCTCTCCCCAGATTCCCTGTGTTCACAGAAAGAACCTTGTGAATAAGGTCTTGGCGTCCAGTGCTGGGCTCTATAGGACGTATAGGAGACAGTCTTTCAAGCTCTGGTATGGGCAGAATTGTCAGCCTTGCTAAGAACTGCCCAAGAAAATTGGGCCCCCTCCAACAAAGATCTCTTCCCTAGATCAAGGTTGCTATCTAAATGCCAGTCCCCAAAGGGAGACTTTTCATCCTTTTAAAGGAACTCCCAGCAGCACCCAGGTAAGCCATGTGTAACTACCACCAGCCAATCTCTCAACATACAGGCGTTGTGCATCACCTCAATCTTCCCCAACCCACCTGCTCACCAGGCAGAAGCCCCTCACCTGCACCAGCTCGCTAAGCATGTCCACATTTCTGAAGATAGTGAACCAAAACTCTGGGATGCCTTTGGGGTTCGGCTCTTCCACTGTTGCTGCTTCTTTCTCAGCTATGACTACTTTATTCTTCATATCTCCCTATAAAACAGATTCAAAAAAATTAAATAAAAAGTCACTGAAATCAAAATTTAACACAGTTCAAGGACTTACTGTAAGACATTATTTTAGGGCCATTACACAATTTCCTTTTCCTTCTGTGTTTCCAAACCATGGAGTTGGAAAACGTATTCATGGTATTATGTCCACATGTAATTTCACAATGAATTTCCTATCGAGGGAGGAAAACAGATTGCCACCAGACTTGTGAAAGAGTGTTCAGTCTGACTTGGTGAGCTTCCTATCTATCATCATACAAGAATAAAACTACAACAGCTTCTAGCAGACACATATATGGAGTCACATCCATTACCACAAATGTGAAGAAAACCCCAATTCAGGCCAGGTATGGTAGTTGACACTTGTTACTCCAGCACTTGAGAGGCAGAGGCATAAAGATTGCCATAAATCTGAGGGCAGCCTTGTCTATATACCAAGTTCCAGGCCAGCCAAGGCCGTCTCACAAACAAACAAACAAACAAACAAACAAACAAACAAACCAAGCACACAAACCCCAAGAAAACCTGTTTGCTGCAGCAGCACTGTAATCAGCAAACTGTTCAGCAACTTGGGTATGCAGTTCCCAGGAAACAGAGCATGAGGGTAGATATGCTGGACAAAGACCAGCACTGTGATCAGGTAGGCCATGCAGTATACTATGGAAGGGAGACTTGTAACACAGTCTCAGGAAGAAGGTAGGTAGGTTAAAGGAAGCTGAACCAAATGAATTCTCAATGCTTGTCAATGACAGCCTGTTATGTCAGAACAACATGCAGAGATCTTTAAACCATCTAAATGGGCTTTTCTTAGATCACTAGGAACAAACTAATGCAAAACCACAGCTTCAAACAAGTTCTGCCAATGGCATATGCCAGCTATGTGAGTTCCATGTCAACCAAGATTATATAATGAGACCCTGTTTCAAAAAAGGCATTACATATAACCATAAAAATCAAACATATTTCTAAAAAGATCACTGAAAGAGAGTTCTACTGAACCAAAGCTATCTGTTATCTAATCACAAAACACAGGGGCCTCGGTGTAACTCAGTGGTAGAAAACTTGCCTTTTGCCTGTGAGCCTCTGAGTTACATCCCTAGTACCTTTACAAAAAACAAAAAGCAAACAAACCACCAAGATACAAGTTAAAATTAACTTTGTACCATGCTAGAACTTTCCATGGTATGTGGATGAGACTACCACAGAAAATGGAGAGGATGTCATGATGCTAGTCACTCAGTTACCTGCTGGATGAGCAGCCTGAGGCTCCAGATGGCCATCTCTACATATGCCTTCCTCCCCACTGAGGAGGAAGATGTGCAGGTCCTACCCATTGTAACCTCTACCTCCTCTAGCCTTGAACTGGTTAGCTTTGTTCTAGAGACAGGGTCTTACTATATAGACCACACTGGTCTGGAACTCAAGAAATCTGTCTGCCTGTCTCTCTAATGCTGGGGTAAAAATCATGTTCCACCATGCCTCACACACTACAATCAATTATTGCCTGCCTGATCTGTATTTCAATCCTATGCTGTACAGACCACTGAGAAGGGGTCACAACTCACTTGTCATGGTAACTGAGCACACTGCCTCAGATGCCATAGTGTCACCACAAACCCAGGCACCCAGTAAAGAGAAGGGAATTACTGTAGTCCCACTCTACAAAGCTTTGCAGACAGAAACTATGAAGCAGAACAAGCCCTTGAGTTCCTCTCCCAATACCACACAAATAACTAGGATTAAACAATACTACACAACAGAAACTTACAGCCAACTTGTCATCCTCCTCATTCTCACTGTGCCACGCTGACTCTGCATCTGTGGGTTCCACGTCACCAGTGATGAATTCTCTTCTCTACATAAAAAGTCAAGAGTCCATCAGCACATTAGGCTCTCTGCAAACTCAAAAGCTAAGATGTTTACACAAGCCTCTGAAAAGACAGTCACAAATTCTCTAGGTGGTACTGTGTCTCACCCCACAGGAGTTACTGCATGAGGCAAGCACATTAACAGTACGCACCTTGTCAAATAGAGGCTGGTACAAGGCTGCATACTTCCTCTCCAGGTCATGAACTTCCTCGTAGAACTTAGCTTCTATGTGTGCACACCTCACCTGAAGCTGCTTCAGAGCATTAATTCTTCTTTTGACAGCTTTGGGTAAACTATAAGAGAACAGGAAATAAAACACCTGGTGCTAGCAAACAACTACATATACACATACAATAAGCACCCTCACTAGAAAGAGCTGCTAAAACCCTACTTGCAAACAAGCCAAAAGAAAAGAATAGAGTGCTTGCTGGACAAGGTGGTTCAAGTCTTTTAATTCCAGCAGAGGCAGGTGGATTCTCTGTGAGTACAAGCCCAGGTCTGTCTACTTAAGTTCTCAGACAGCTAGGGATATGTACAAAGACCATGTCCCCGCCACCCCCCCAAAAAAAAAGAAGAAAGAAAATATATCAAAAGCAGAAATGGGGGATCAGTTTACAAAATTGCTCTCTTGTCCTAACTGGTGATGAAAAATAGACCAAAGAGCACACCTGCAATCCTACATGCGGGAGGCTACAACAGTAAAAGTCATGAAAGTTGAATACTATTCTGGGTTACACAGAGAACAAGGAGGAAAAATGTAGGTCACAGTTGAAAACATTAACCTAATATGCAGATAGTGTTTGGCCCATTTCCTACCACACACAGGCACATACACTCACAAACATCTCTCTCTCTCTCTCTCACACACACACACACACACACACACACACACACACACACACACACAC
>JANHMN010000003.1:130514693-130535548 GCA_030674055.1 Rhabdomys pumilio
GAGGTAGAGGCAGGCGGATTTCTGAGTTCGAGGTCAGCCTGGTCTACAGAGTGAGTTCCAGGACAGCCAGGGGTACACAGAGAAACCCTGTCTCAAAAAAAAAAAAAAAAAAAAAAAAAAAAAAAAAAAAAAAAAAAAAAAAGAAAAAAGAAGAAAAGAAAACAAGAAAACCACACTTGCTCCTACTCTAAGGCAAGAAGATGCTTGTTCTGTTGCCTGACTGGCTATGTACTTACGTTTCTATGTAACTAGAAGGAGTGTGAGAGACGTTGTCAAGACGTTCTTGCAAAGCTGCCAACACTTGTGGGTTCTGCATCACCTGGTCTGTGAGTTTTTCTATGAGGAGGTGGAAATGAGAACAGAGTTATTTAGCAGTCAAGAACTCAAACACCAACATAGATCTCAGACTTGTCAACCCAAGCTACTCAAAAGGCTGAGCAAGGAAATGCCATGACAAGACCTTATCTCAAAATAAAAAACCATGAGAGAGCTGAACTGTAACTCAATAGTCCATATAGTACTTGCCTAGCATATGAAGCCCTGGGGCTCAATCCTTATTAACACAAATGTCTATTAGAAATATGTTCCCAGCTGGGTATAGTGGCACAGAATGCTAATCCTAGCACTCAGGAAGGAGAAATTCAGACAATCTGAATTCTGGGGACAGCCTGGACTACATAGTAAGTTCCAGGACAGCCAGGGTTACATAGAGATCTACACAGAGCTACCTCAGAAAACAAAATAAAACAAACAAACAAACCACATCCCCTGGTGCTTTTTAAGCCAGTATCAGTTTAAGAAAAGAGGCTGTGTTGGGTCCAGATAATAAGAAACAGTAGCACCTTAGACTACATTTGCTTTAAAATAAACAAATATATAAATCCCCAATACACGTCTACTTATCTTTACTCCTAATGTCTAAATAAAGTAAAATACTTGTTTAGAGACTTTTATCTTTAAAGTATCTTTGTTTGGGGGTGGGGTGGGGGTGGGGAGGCCTTAGGAGGCAGAAGCAGGTGGATCTCTGAGTTTGAGGCCAGCCTGGTCTACAAAGCCAGTTCCAGGACAGTCAGGGCTACACAAAGAAACCCTGTCTCAAAATGAAATAAAAAAGTTTTTTTGTTAATCACCCCAGTGGGTGGTTGGTGAGTCAGAGGCTCCTGCCTGTAGCCAGCTAAACCCTAGGCCCCTGAGATCGACTATCAACTTTCAGGGGCTGGTAATTAACTCTGGTTACACCTTGTCCCCCAGTCCCATTGGTGTTTGGAAGCCAAGGACAAGGACAAAATTAGCTTCTAAAGCATCCACCCACTTAATCCAAAGAGATGGCTCTTCTCAGACTGCCCTCTTCCTGGAAAGCCCTTTCCCTACCCAAACCTACCTGTAAAAAGTACTCTGACCTACTTCTCACACGCCTTTGTTCTGAACTTGTAATATTGAGCTATAATTTAGAACCTGTTCCCTAAATTAAAAAAAAGGAGACACCAAGAGAGTAGGAACTGTCCTTCACTAGGTAATAGAATTGAACAATACCCCTGTCATACAATCCAGGCCCACCTGGAACTTAAGACCCCTTGCTTGGATTCCCAAGTACTGGAATTATATTATGGTCTGTACACCCGGCTCAGAGACAGATTAAATTTTTTTCATTTTATCATTATTATTGTATGTATTCAATCAGATGTGCACTGTACGTGACTGCATGTGAATTTACACACACAACAATACATCCAGGTTTTGCTTCAAAATGAGCTGGAAAGTTGGGTGCAAGTCTGGTTAACATTCTGATACTCAGGACATGTGAGAGCCAGTGAATGAGGTTGTGTTGTTCTCTTTCATGGAGCTAAATTTCTAAATGAATCACTAAATGAAGTGCTGATTTTTCTCTTAAGACAGAAATCCATCACTGCTACTATAATTACTGTACCAAAGTGGTTCTGGAGAGGAGACTCCCAGTCACACATGGAAACCCTCTACCATCACTGCTTCACCCACTGCACTGACCTGTACTACTGGCATTTTTAGCAGCTTCCACAGAATCTGCAGGGCCTCCATCTGCAAGACTGAAACAACAAGTTCACAAAGTATTATGAACAGACTTTCAGAGATAGCACCAACCGGCACTTTCAGTGTTTATACAATGTATTAGGGATCTGTGCAGCAAGAGACTCCAGGCCAGGTGAAGACCAACATGCTGCACCACGCCTTTTATCCCAGCACTTGGGAGACAGAGGCAGATTTATCTCTGTGCGTTCAAGGCTAGCCTTGTCTACATAATAAGTTCCAGGACAGATAGAGCTACATAATAAGACCTTGTCCCCCAAGGAGGGAGACAACAAACAAAAAAGACAACACAGACACGCATGTGTTATTTAAAGGAGACTTCTTCCCATGTAAAAAGATCACATCCACCCAGCTCTCTTTCCTCACATCCAATAGAAAGGCTGCTCTGCATAGGTCTAATTTGTAACCCTTGTCAAAGCTTCTTAAATTTCTCTTTCTGTTTGAGATAGGGTCTAACTCAGTAGCCCTGGCTTCCTAGGATGACAACTGTGATCTACCATACTTTGCCTCATTTTTATCTCTAAAATTAAAAGAAAAAAAAAAAAAAAAAGAACTTGTATGTCGCAGGTGGTGATACACACCTTCAATCCTAACACTTGGGAACAGAGGCAGGTGGGTTTCTAGGAATTTTGAGCCATCTTTGTGCACACAGAGAGTTCTAGGCCACCTAGGGTTACTACACATTGAGACCCTGTCTTAAAAACAAAACAAAAACAAAACCCAACAACAAAAATTATGTTTATGAATATGCCCATATGTGGGAATGTGCAATGCCAATGGAGGCCAGAAGAGGACATCAGATCCACCGAACTGGAGTCTGTGAGCAACCTAATGTGGGTGATGGGAACAAAAAGTTAAGTCTTCGTAAAAGTAGTACACATTCTAAACCACTGAGCCATCTCTTCAGCCCACTAATTTTTATTTTGGCAGTCAATCTCTTGATTGTATAATTGATCTGTAGTGCTTAAACCACACCAGTGGAACAAGCTCCTCTCTGGTCAGCAGAGCACACAAGTGGCCTTGTGCAGTAAATGCAATGGTAGCAGTGCTCTGCCAACTATGCAGCATCACCAAAACAACGGGCTTCACAAACACAGGTCTGACTGGCTACCAAAGAGCCATGTATCCCTCCCTGAAGACAAAGTTCTACAAGCTCATCCAGTGCATCTCTGTGACATGAAAGCAGAGGGAGCTATGGGAAAATGAAGAGCAATTATGAGCAAAATTAATGACATACATGTATGAAAATGCCATGATAAAACCTATTTTATATGACAACTTAAAAAAAAAAATCAAAACAACACTCACCCAACACTGTCCTTGACTATCCCACTAAACCCCTTCCCTGATCCCTGGTAGGTATGTCAGATTAATGACTGACTGCACCAAGGGTGGGGACACAGGGATTAAAGGCTAGGGACCACAGAAACTGAGACAGCTAGGGTCTGAGATCAATCTCTTTGCCAGCAAAAGGGAGTAAAAAGGACATTACCACTTGAAGTTTAAACTAGTTAACTTTGAATTCTAGTTTCTGAGATACAGTAGGCTCTAGCTCCCTACCCAAACTTTAAAGTCTAGTAAACAAAGTCCATTTTGGCTTACCTGTTTTCTGCCATCTGAACGAACGCCTTTGTCCCCTACAAATGAGAAAGTTCACAATTACATTCACACACACACACACATACACACATACACATACACACAAATGTTGTATTACTCTGCCAGCATCATGATGGCACTCCACCAGTCATGGCAGTTGAGACCTTTTTGCAGGTAAAGGAAATGGAAACGTCCTGATGTGACCTGAAGTTATATGAGCAGGCGCATGTCTAATCTCATAGACAGGTACACTTAAGATCTAGGTTTCACTGGACATGGTGGTGCATGTCTCTAATCTTAACAACTGGGAGGCAGGCACAAACAGATCATTATGAGTTTGAGGTATAGAAAGTTCTTGGACAAATAGGGCTACACAATGAGATTATGTCAAAAGATAAAATTAAAATGAAATGAATCTAGGTTTCATGCTTTACTTAAAAATTTTTTTGAGACAATGTCTCATGTATCCCAGCCTGACCTTCAATTTGCTTTGTAGTTGATGACCCTGCACGTCTGACCCTCAGCCTCCACATCCCAGTACTAGGATGACAAGTATACACCAGCACGATGGGCTTACGCAGGGCTGAGTATAAAGTCCAGGGCTTCATGCATGCTACAAACTGAGCTAGATTCACATCATTCTTACTGACACTAAAGTGACCAGACTTCACAACAAGAACAGAATCTTAATCTGCCTTCTCTCTACAGTAAACCCAACATATTTACATAGCAACTTACTCAAACAATTCAAAAGCACATTTGAATTGTCTCTCAAATATATGGAATAATGCTTTTATGCCACCTGCACTGTAAAAACACTGTGAGACACTCAACATGACCACTCTACAAGAATACTTGATCTCAAAGCAATTGTCTTACTTCAAAGGGGTATGATGAATTGAGGGAACCATACGAAGCCCCTCATACTTGCCAAGTGGATATGAGACTTCCTGAAAGCTATGCTCCTGCTAGTGTAGGAGACAGGAAAAACAGTTCCAGCAGGAGTGATGGGCAACTGTTTCACAGTTAACTAGCTGAATCTTCTATTAAGTTTTTATTGTTTAAAAATAAAATGTATGCAGGTGGTTCATGCTTTTATTCCCAGGATTTGGTAGGCACAGGCAAGTGTCTACATACAGCCAGGGCTACACAAGAAACCCTGTCTCAAAACAGACTCAAAATGCACAAAAACACGTCCCATGTCTTAGTCTTAGTTGGTGTTTCTATCACTACAACGAAACACCATGACCAAAAAGAAAGTTGGGGCGGAAAGGGTTTATTCTGCTTACACATCCACATTGCTGTTACCACCAAAGGAAGTCAGAACAGAGAATTCAAGCAGGGCTGGAACCTGGAGGCAGAAGCTGATGCAGAGGCCATGGAGAGGTGCTGCTTACTGGCTTGCTTCCCCTGGTTACTCAGCCTGCTTTCTTATAGAACCCAGGACCACCAGCTCACTTGTGATTCCACCTATAATCGGCTGGGCTCTCCCCCACTGATCACTAATTGAGAAAATGCCTTACAGCTGGATCTCATGGAGGCATTTCCTCAACTGGGGCTCCTTCCTCTCTGATAACTCTTGTGTCAACTCTTGTGTCAAGATGACACACAAAACTAGCCAGTACATATGACTAGTCTTTTAAAAATTATTTTATAGAAGCAAAAAGAGTTAGGCAACAGTACTGCAGATGACCAACCCACAGCAACACAGCAGCTTCCCACACTCAGCTTCACCCCTCAGAGAACCTTCCTCAGACCATAGATCTTCTTTGGAGTCCAAACTCACTGGCCACAAGATCTACATTCCTACACCTACCCTACAAAGCTCACCATTCTCAATGCCAGCAAACACTATTGCCCAGATGTCCAACCAGGCTTTTCTACTATATACGTTTGTTCATGATCTCCACTGAACACCTAAGTCAAATGTGGTTTCCTACCCCTTGCTAGTCTTAACTTAGATGACAAGATTTTCATAAGATTTCTGGGTTAAAGAATGAACAATAAATACTACTGAGGTGGTTACACACTGGTACTCCTTACACTCTGGCTCCACGATTACAGTACCCCATTACCTACCTATGACTTACAGCAGCTTCTCTAGACTACACTCCCAGCCACCATCCTCTCCCAGCTGTACAGCTGTCTCACCATCAAAGACTGAGAAGCCACACCCACTTGAAGCAACTGTGAAGGTCAACTGTCTCACCACAGTGGGACAGCAAGCCAGACCTACGACACATTCATACAGACTATCCTGCTCCGTGATTCTATCCTCTGAACACTGAGACCAAGGCAAGGCAAAGTGCCAGCACATGCTTCAGCACCATCCATTACTATGTTTACCAAACACTGAAAGTCATAAAGAGCTATGCAGGTATTGAGAGAAACATCCATTTTGTTTTTAAGGTTAAAATGACAGGTTTAATAATGGTTTTATGAAGCCATAGCACAAAGCCTCATTAGGCAAACTACTTTTAAAAGGCATCAAGAGCCAGATATAATGGCTGTAATTCCAGCCTGTAATTCTAGGACTTAGACGGTATGGTTATGCTTGCTACATGGCAAGTTAGAGGCCAGCCTGGGCTTCAGAAGAACCTGTTATAAAACACAAAACAAATAAAAACCCTAAGAATCAAGTTAGATTATGACAGTCATCAGAGGATACTAAGTTAATAGAATACAGAGGTTTAGGTTCATTTACTTTTTCTTATTCCAAACATTAAAAAAAAACTTTTCAGAAGAAAAACTTTAAACTTTATAGCAAATTTTAAACTGGCCACTTCTTAAAGATTAAAAAACAAATCAAACAAATCTTTTCTGCATATGAATGTCTGCCTGCATGTGTAGCATATATGTGTAATACCCAAAGAGGCCAGAGGAGGGCACCAGATCCTCCTGCAACTGGAGTTATAGGTGGTTTTGATCCACCACATAAGTAATGAGAACCAAACCCATGTCCTCTGCAAGAGCAGCCTGTGCTCTTAACCATGAACATCTAACTGGCACTCCTGTAGGCATAAGCTGTGGAGTATCATCACACTTCACAAAAACTACACTTTTATATATTATCTGTCTTCATAAAAGCCAAAGGTCTTAATACAAGATAAACAAATGAGTACTATTAACCTAAACTGGCCTGGAGGGATGGGTCAGTGGATAAAAGGTGCTTGCCACTAAGCTTGATAATGTGAGTTTGATTACTGGGTCCCATATGGTAGGAAAGAACAGATTCCCAGAAGTTGTCCTGACTTCTACTTCCAGCACATATGTATGTGTACAAATTAAAAGGAACTCTAAAGCACAGTAACTTGGGTCACAGTCTGAAAGAAGGTAAAGATGTGTAACCAGGTCCTACAGGAGTACTGACTTGCAACTTAGGATCAGAAAGGGCTCCAGGGGATGAGGGGGGTTGTTTGTGCCATGTACACAGAGGTCAGAAGACAATTTCCAGGAGTCAGTTCTCTCCTTTTAACCATGTGGAGCCAGGGAACACACTGAGATCTTAAGGTTTGGCAGCAGACGCCTTTGTCAGCTGAGCCGTCTTGTTAGTCCATAATATTTTTAAGCAATCAGATGTACATTAGATTGGTCACCGCAGGTGCTAGGTGGTGCTTTTCTGCATGCTTTTGAAACTTCTCATCAGTGGGGCCAAGGACCAAAGAAAGAAAACTTCCAGGAGGGCAGAGCATATCCACTAACTCAATGGAGAGTTCAGGGCTTAGCAAAGGACTTGGCATAAAAACAGGTAGCCAGATACCTCGACCCAGTTAATCCCTGGATGTAAGTACCATGATATTGAGCTCCCTTTGAACATCTTGGCCTATCCTATACAATTTTGTAAGACACAAGATGAGGACATTTCCTTAGTCACACCTGCTTACAACATGTACTGAAATACCTCCAGCAGAAAACAGCAGGTCATCTCATCAGAGATTTCTAGAGGCCAAACCACAAGGCTTCAGGAAGAAAGGAAAAATTATGTTGTTTTTTTTTTCCTCAAGCAAAATGCTCCCCTGGTATGAGAGGTATCTCTGCAGCATTTGGGAAAGTTATGAAAATATGAACAAGCAGATATTAGAACAATTTTCTTAATCCAGCACTGGGCTATTGTTTCTTGTTAAGAGGCACTTATTTTCTTCCCCCAAATTTGAAATTACAACCAACTTCCCAAGACTCTGGTGTCTCAGAAGTATCCTCCCACATCTGACTCTCTCCTGTTCCCACTGCAGGAAGGACAAGATCACTCACTATTTGCTTTACACTGGAGACCCTGACATGGGCTGGAGATTGTGCATGAATAAGACACAAAGCCATAAAGCTTCTCTGAAGTAACTGAATGTGACTTAAATCATAAATATAATTGTCTTTTTGTACATAAAGCTCAAAGCTGCCAGGCAGTGGTGGCGCACGCCTTTAGTCCCAGCACTTGGGTGGCAGAGGCAAGTGGATTTCTGAGTTCGAGGCCAGCTTGGCCTACAGAGTTCCAGGACAGTCAGGGCTACACAGAGAAACTCTGTCTCCAAAAAAAAAAAAAAAAAAAAAAAAAAAAGCTCAGAGCTAATCTCACCTCACTAGACTGAGTTTCCTGGACACAAGATAGAAGCACACGGTTACAACAGCTGACAGAACACAGAAAAAAGGAATTTAAGGCTGTGCAGCAAGCAGTCAAAATCAAAAGGTAAAGTTCACAAAGCTAGCTTCTGTAGTCTTCACACTATAAAAAATACAATATGCCTCCTGTTACTATAAAATTCAATAGCAGACCAAAATAAAGCAGGTGAGCCTCCTCTACAGAAAACAGAGGAGACAGGACTGCTAAATGAAAACAAATCTACCCTATCATCAACTTTGTCTTCAAAATGCCTAAAAGTCCAATCCAAGGCTCTGCTATTTACCCATTTTTACCCACCAGATCTATGATCAAAGACAGGTCTCCCAAGTGTGGTCTAGAAAGCCTTCATGCTACCACTATCAGGTAGTCCCTAACAAAGGCTGAGGGTAGAAGGAAGTCCCTGCTACCTCCCTAGCACCTTCCTCTACTACAGCAGTAAGTGCAGCAAAATGACATCAGCTTCAACTCTAAATGCCTAAACGCAGTTCTTCTTTCTTGCTGTAGTAGTGCTAGCTGGCCTCGAGCCTCCTGCTTCTACCTCTCAAGTGCTGGGATACAGATACAAGCCAGCACATCCACTTACCCTTCCTTTTAAGTAAACAAAAAACCTTGTGCTCATTGGCTGGAGGTTCCCAACAGCTCAGTACTACTGCTCTTTTTTTTTTCTTTTCCCAATCCAAAACAGGTCACCTGGGCCTGGATCCAAGCAGCAAAAGTACTCATCTATCTGCCTATTTCATACTGAGAGTTGCACTTAGACCTTCACAGATTTAAAGCACCTTTCTTAAATGTTTAACTTATTTATGTGTATGGGTGGTTTCCCCGCTTGTCTGTGCACTACTTGCAGAGGCCAGAAGAGAGTATTGGAACCCTGAGACTTAAGATATAGACCATTAGGAGCCACCTTATGAGTACAGGACTCAAAACGTAGGCTCTCTGCAAGAGCACCCAATGATCTTAACTGCTAAGCTGTCTCTCCCACTCCTACATTACTCTCTTGCCCAGAATTTTTTTTTCTTTCAAAAACAAAATTTTAAGTACTGGCCATTTTATTTTTATACAAACACAACACAAACTTTTATACACAGCATGAAGACAGCAAGCAGGGATATAGCATACTTTCACTAACAAGAGGCAAATAGGGGGAAAAAGTGAGATAGGATCTTGCTGTGTTATCAAGACAGATTTTAAAGAGTTCCAGAGCAGTTGAGAATATAGGTGTATACTTCCACATCTATCTTAGTTGGGACATTTTAAGATTCAAGTACAAAGTTAGACCAAAGTGGTGAACTACCTCATCCCTAAGAATACCATCCCTGCAAGAGTATTATTTATTGCCCACTGGTAAACTCTATATACTCAACTACACAAAGCCAAATGGCCAGCTCACAAGCCATAATGGCCATGATTTCTGAGAAGATCCCAAAATATATACATTTCCCCCCCAGAACTTTGGTAATAAAATTCCAGAATTTCTAAAAAATGATAAAATCGCTATTATTTTCACTAGTGATTCTATATTAACTCTGAAAAACAGTTCTGGACTTAAAGCTAAAACATCAAAATGTGTTTAGATGTTATGACATTGTGAACCAATAACACTGGTCAACTAAGGAAAAAAAGACCAACAAAGACTGAGTTTTACAGCATTTACTTTAGTTAAAGGCATAAAATGATACAACTGTAGTCTACCCCTGACAGGTGAACCATCCCTCTTTTACCATCCCAATCCTACCAAAGTTCTGTTTTCTCTGAATCTCACTGTTCATCGGAATGGTATTTGTTTCAATACGGTATTTATTTAATAATAAATACTTATTATTAAAACTGAGCCAGATTAAATATATTTGAGTTTAGATGCAAGCTACCATCACACTAAACCTAATAGGGACTTAATTTGCAATACAGGTCGAACACTCACTCCTATACCAAAAAAATCAAAACAACCCAAAACCCATTTCTTTTCGAGTTTTATGACACATTTTGGACTTTCAGTTTAGGGATGCTCATCTGTCAAACATACAAATATTCCACAAACCGAACCACTTCTGAACTCAGCCGTTTCTTGCTAAGGCACACACAGCCTGTTGCACCTACATCACGTATTATTGTGAATGGAATTAAGACACGTCAGGAGCTTAAAGGAGCCTCTGGTGTGTAGTAAGCAGAGATTAGTCACCGAGAGGAGGCAACACTATGACAGGAAGGGGGCAGTAACTTAAAAGCACGTAACTTTTGGACTAAAAACTTGAACTTGAGTCTTATTGCTGGGGAATGTGCATACGCTCGGTACGGCAGCGTACGCGCAGGAAGCTACCGCGGAAATTCCTCCAAGAGTCAGGAAAGCAGAGTTGGAGGAAGTGCAGGCCAACTTGCCTCAAGGATATCCCTGGGAGAAGGGGTACTGCTGGCAACCCTAAACCCGTTAGGGGCGCACGGTCTGAAGCCTCAGTGTGTCACTACGCTGGTTCCGCCTCCACCGCAGGCTCAGAGAGTGAGGTCTGACCAGGGCACTGTGCGAAGAGCATGCAAAGCCCGGAAGGGCGAGGCGGCGGCCCAGTAGACCCCTTCCTTCCCAGGCGCGGTTTAAGACAAGGCGTACCCAGACCCGCCTCGCTGGGGAGGCCTTATCCCCTCAAGGAACCGCCTGCGCGGCTTCGCGTGGGCTCTCGGGCGGCGGGAACAAAGCGCGCTGACCTTCAGCCGGGGGCGGGGCTGCACGGAGGAGGGACGGGCCCGCCATCGGCCGCCACCCGCCACTCGGACCTCTGACCGGGCCGCCGCCCGCCTCTGCTCGCCGCCATGGCGCGTCGGCCTGTCCGCGCCGCCCACCCCCCGCCTCCTCCGACCCAGTCCCTCGCTAGCCGCCCGCCGCGCCGTTACCCGCCAGTACCGCACCTCGCGCCTCCTGCGGCAGTGGCGCCTGTCCTAAGCTCGCTCCCGGGCTGTGCCGCTGTGGTCGCCAACAAAACCACCTGCCATTGGCCGTATCTCCAGGCTCCACCCTCTGCGAGCAAAACGGGTGACGAATGGACAATAGAACTGTTTATCAACTGCACCCAGGCGCTAGGAGAGGCATCATCCAATCAAAATCTGCTGAAGGGTCACGGCGCCGAGCCTAAGCCCGCGAGCTATATGTAAATAAGTAGTGACGTATGTTCAGGCGCACGCGCAGTTCCGTGCTTCTTTAAAGGGGCTGCTGTGCGCGTGTGTAGGACTTTGGACATGTAGTTTGAACCTGCTACAATCTCTAGGGTTTGAGCTTCCTGAGCCTTGTCTGCAGCGCTCTTCCCAGATTACTTACAACCCCCTGCACTCCCCGGCCTGGGGAGCATCGCCTACTTCCCAAGGCCTTCTGGCCCTCTGTCCACAATGCCTGCCTGGCCTGGGACTACCCTTCTGATAGAAAAGTTTAAACACATCTGTACTGACTTGTTTTGAGTGTCAACTTGATACAAACTAGAGTTATCTGAAAAGAGAGAACTTTGAGAAAATGCCTCCATAAGATTCAACTATAAGGCATTTTCTTAATGATTGATGGGGGAAGGCCCAGCCCATTGTGGGTAATACCGATCCCTGGACTGATGGTGGGTTCTGTAAGAAAGAAAGCTGCCCAAGCCAGTAAGCAGCACCTCTCCATGGCCTATGCATCAGCATCTGCCTCCAGGTTCCAGCCCTGCTTGAGTTCCTATCCTGACTTCCTCCAATAATGAATAGCAATATAGAAATGTAAGCCAAAAAGGGAGTGCTGGTGGCAAGGGGAAGGGGTCCCCTGGCCCCCAAGGAGCCAAGGAGACGCCCAAAGGCGAGCTGGGGATGAAGCTTGAGAGTGGAGAGCAGAGCGTCCCGAAGGACAGGAGAGAAAAGAAGAAATCCAGTAAGAAAAAAAAAAAAAAAAAGACAAGGGAAAAAAGGGAAAAAGACCCCAGCCAAAGACCCTGCCTCACCGGTTCTGAAGAAGAAAAAGAAGAAGACAGCCGAACCTGCTGTGTGAGGGCCAGCGCATAGGACAGAGTCTTGGCAGAGCGTAACTATCCCTGGGCCTCTGACCTCTGGCCAGTATGAATTGGGACTGGACATTTTAACTTGCCCTCTCTCAACAAGATGATAGCTGACGTGACTGTTGGCCAAGCCAGTGAGCCTGCAGGGAACCGCGGTCCCAGGAGGCGGTGAGATGGAGCACACGCCCCCTTCAAATTCAACCTGCCCAGAGGCCTCAGGTCTTCCCTCCACATTATTCTGCAGACCCAGCAAGGTCCTGCGTGTGGCTCATCCCATACCCTGGCTATCCTGATTTTTTTTTTTAAGAACTCAAAAGATTATATATATATATATATATATATATATATATATATATGTATGTATGTATGTATGTATGTATGTATGTATGTAAGCCAAATAAACCCTTTCCTCCCTAACTTGCTTTTTGGTCATGGTGTTTTCATGGAATCAATAGACACCATCTGATAAAATAAGTAAATAACTTGCTTGCAAATAATGTGTTTTCCTATCAAAATCTACGAACTAGGTAGTTGAAAACAAAGCTGGGTATGGTGGTGTAGCATGCATGTCTTCAATCCCAGCACTTGTGAGATAAGAGATGCAGGTGATAGAATGAGCAGTTTGTCACTTTCAGCTATGTAGCCAGTTTAGGGCCAGTCTGAGCAACATGCAACCCTGTCTAAAAAAGAAACAAAACTTAAAATGAAGTGTGGTTAATTTAGATCCTGAGTATCCAAAACCAAGGGATTCACTCCCCCAGAGAACTCACAGACAGGACTCGTTGTAATAACATGAGGTTTATTGATATTGGTGCATCAGGGCTCCCTTGTATGTAGGCAAAAGAGCCCCGAATTAGAGTTGAGGGCAATAATTTATACCATATTCACAGGGTTCATAAAGGCAGTTTTACCCCTTAATCAGTAACTACAAGGGCTAACTTTAACAGCTGTTGCCAAGCTTAGTTTCCGGTCCCATGCCCGGTTGCTAAATAACCCAAATTTGCACCTAACAAAGAAGGTCAGCTTAAGTGGCTTCTATTTACCCAGGTGTTACTGTGTTAAGGGCTAATAAACTCCTATCTTGGGTCTTTCTTCTTGGAATGCCTGTTTGAGTCTTTGTAATGTGCTCTTCCTGGGATGTGTCTCTGGGGGAAGTTAATGTTTGGGTTTAAAACCAAAATCAGAGCTTTTTTTTTTTTTTTTTTTTTTTTTTTTTAATTGATTTTAAGTTTCTACAGTTACTGAACGCCAAAAGGTTTACAGCATTGTTTTACTGTATTACTTCTCTCTCATCCTTAAATTGGGACTATGTATAAACAGTTCCATTTACAAAATTAAGAAAAGTAAATAAGCTCATATGTCTTTAAATTTTTCTGACATGCATCAAGATATAAAGTTGTTTTTTGGTTGGTTGGTGGCTGGTTTTCCAAGACAGGGTTTCTCTGTGTAAAGGCCCTGGCTGTTCTGGAACTTGCTCTGTAGACCAGGATGGCCTTGAACTCACAGAGATCCACCTGCCTCTGCCTCCCAGGTGCTGGGATTAAAGCCCTGCAGCACCATCACTGGGTTTGTACTTCATTTTTATTTGGGGAGTGGATGTGGTTAAATCAGACAAGTATAGAAAATAGTTTGGCAGCCAGGAACTCTATTTGGTTTGGACTACACATAACACTCCTCTTCTAAAATGCTATGGGCAGTGTAAAAGTTGACCCAACTTATTTTTTGTAATATTAAAAAAGAAAAGAAGACACCAGGCAGTGGTGGCACACACCTTTAATCCCAGCACTCAGGAGGCAGAGGCAGGCAGATCTCTAAATTCAAGGGCAGCCTCTGGGCCTGTCACAAAGTATTTTTGATCAGTACTATTCACCTTTGGAAACAATTTCCTTGTTACCTTACAATCTGTGTGTATCTTTATTTCAATCCCTTGAATAAAATGCTCAGACCTCAACAACTGGTAATAAGTTTAATAACAATATTTCATTATCTTTGAGACAGACTCTATGTAGACCTAGGCTGTGAACTCACAGAGATCTGCCTGCTTCTGCCTCCTAGGATTAAAGGTGTTCACCACCATGCCTGGCTTAATAAAGCTATTTGAAAGATGGGCAGTGGTGGTGCATGCCTTTAATCCCAGCACTTGGGAGGCAGAGACAGGCAGATTTCTGAGTTCAAGGCCAGTCTGGTCTACAGAGTGAGTTCCAGGACAGCCAGGATTACACAGAGAAACCCTGTCTCGAAAAACCAAAAAAAAAAAAAAAAAAAAAAAGTTTCAAATAAAATTGAGAATAATGTCAAAGTCCCTTCAGTCTGCCTCAGACCCTTCTCCTGTGATTAAGTCTTGCTGACAGTCCCCTCCTGAGTCCTTTACTTCCAGCCAGAACTCCCGCCATCGCTGCTGTCTGCTTCAAGTCATTGGACTGTGCAGTTCTTAACACCTGCTCTTTGCCCTTACCTCCCTGCATCTGGGAGTGTCAAGCTTTTGGAGGAAAGGATTCCGGAGTGGATAATGGCTAAAGCCATACAGTAGCCAGCAGCCAGCAGTGTAACATACTATAGGTCCTATGACTTATCTCAGGTTGGCTCTTATCCCTACACAATGCAGGGGAGCCCACAAAGGAGGTGTCTTCAGGGGTAGGTGCTTCTGGTCCACTGATGTGACAGGGATTATGATGTGAAGGTAATGTTGGGCTGTAACTGGAGCAAGGATCATGCTGGTACCTAGTGATTCTGGGTGCTCTGGCATCTTCTAATTTGAGTGTCTGGCCTGGAATTTCCCAGCAGGAATTTGAAGAACTCTGTAATGTCAACCTCCCTGAAGGGCAGTTCTTTGAATCCCTCAAGATGTCTGCCTCAAGTTACAACACACAGCCTAAAACCATCTTCAACAGAGTGGCTGTTATTCCTCAGATGGAGTGAGTCGGTTATTTTTCCTCATAAGATGTGCTGAAGGTCTAATGACGGTTGGAAGTCCAACCACTTCTTCCTGCACCCACTTCCCTGCTTCATGTAACGGTGCTTCGGCTGTACAGCATGGCAGACGCTAGTCTATAGAAAGTAGAACACTGATGATGGGGTGGAGGGTGAGACTCCATATCCTCCATGTATGGAGAAGCCATGCTGGAGTGAGCCAGTGATGGCAGCTGTTTGGGGACTGCCCATGCTTCTTTAGTTTCCTTTTGCTCACGCTCCTGCAAGCCCAGTGAACTTACTGACTTGTTAAGCTAGACTCGGTGGAATCTCTCTCTAGTCTGTCATTCGTGCAATGGCCTGTTGTGAAATTAGGTAGCAAACTGGGTATGGTGGCTCATGGCTGAAATCCTGTAACTCAGGAGGCCAAGGTGAGAGAATCGCCACAAGTTCCAGGGAAGTTGAGGTTACATCATGAGTCCTAGGCCTGCTTGAGCTATATATGGGTTGAGCATCTGTCTCAGAACAAACAAAATTAGGTGACAATTTCACTTGCCTATAGGAAGACCATTTAGCTCTTGGCCTGAAACTTACAGAGATCCTGAAGGTGTGTGCTACCATGCCTAGTTTTAACCATATTCTTTATAGTGTTTTCATTTTTTTTTTCTTTTTTGGTTTTCGAGACAGGGTTTCTCTGTGTAGCCCTGGCTGTCCTAGAACTCACTCTGTAGACCAAGCTGGCCTCGAACTCAGAAATCCGCCTGCCTCTGCCTCGAAAGTGCTGGGATTAAAGGCGTGTGCCACCACCGCCCGGCTTAGTGTTTTCATTTTTAATGGACATGGTAATTGTACACAGGAAGGAAAGTGGTATTTCTATGCATGTTTACTGTGTAGCAAATTGGATCAACATATCTGTTACCCACATATTTGTTTTGGGAACATCCGACAATCCTGTCTCCTGTTTTAAACACTTGTTAATTGTACCTGTGTGCAGGTGTCCATGGAGGTCAGAAGCATCTGATGCCCTGGAGCTGGAGTTACAGGTTATGAGCCACCTGAAGTGGGTCCTCTGGAGGACCCAACTATGTTCTTAACTGCTGAGCCATCTCTCTAGTCCTACTAGGTATGTGGAAATACTGACCTTCCCCAGCCTACGTTTCACTACCTGGTTGTTTTCCACACACTAGCTGGACCCTTGTATTACTTCTGAACTCTGCTTGTTAAATAAAACACTAGCTCAGGTCTGTTTTTCTGCTTCAGAGAGCAGGGGTAGCAAATGGTTGTCTGTCTGCTTTCTGTGGCTGCTGTAGGAAAGTATCACAAACCAAGAGTTTGTATTACCAGAAACAAATTTTCAACAGCTGTGTAGAACCAGGGTTGGGGCAGGGCCTGGCACTCCCCAGAAGCCTCTGTGTTCCTATGTCCATCTCTGCATGTATGGGTGTCTGTGTCTTCTCTTCCAGCAACACCAACTGTAACAGTTATACCACAATGTTCCATCCTGCATGACCAGAACATGAGATCAATGCCAGAGGCAGGCTTTGGCAGTAAGCGTGGTTACTATATCATGTTCTATATCATGTTACACAGGCAGGGTTGCCCTGTTACTGCCATCTCTGCAGGTTGGATTTGAAAATATCGCTTGGGAATCAGACATGTGGGACCTTTGAAGATCTGCTACTTTCTCCCTTAGCATAATGCCAATGAGACCCAGCATATGGCTATGTCTCTCTAGGTTGTCCCATTCCTTTGTGGGCAGACCACTTTTTATGAATGTGCCCACTGCTGTAGGAGAGGGAGGGCATTTGGGGCCCAGAATGCCCTGCTGCCACACTCTGCCAGCTTGCCCATCTGTACTGCCTGGAGGAACCATGTTAATGCCTCTGTCCTGATCTGTCCCACCCATAATACACTGCTGTTCCTTTACTTTTTGGGTTTTACCTTTTACATGAGACTCTTGGCTACTGCCACCAACATTCCATTTGCTTTGCCTCAGATAATAGCTGGGGTTCCGCTCAGTGGTCTTGCCTACATGTTTAATAGCTGTAAATACTAAGAGCAAAGCTGATCCCTCTGTACTTCTGCAGCTGACACACAGTGAACTACTTCTTACAGGCTGACTTATGGCTTTGTAGTTTCTCTAGCCTCCACCCTCTGGGAACCTGTCTTATCTTCTCACAGTGACACAGGTAGGCCTGAGATGCTTCTAAACAGAAGCCCAAGGAGGGATCATGTTGACCTGTGGGGTTCCATCCTAGAAATCTATTTGGTGGCTTCTCTCTCAGGAAGTGCACCTAGGGAGCCACAGCTGCCAGACTGGAGATGCAGTGACCCTGAAGCCTCATGACACCAGAGATATAAACTGCATACTTCAGAAGATCTTGTCTGCTAACTATTTGAAAGACACTGTATGGCCTCCTTCCGTCTCACACTATTATAATACATGCCTATGGTACCCCAGGCTGGTACAGGTGTCTACAGGATAGTTCTCAACAAAGTCTGTCACAGGGACAGAATGGCAGGATACTTACAGCAGACACCAGCATACTTGCCACACAGACTCTGTGGCAACTGGAATCCATGCCTGCCATTGGTCTCTCTGAAGCTACCCTTTACAGGTGCCAGACAGATTCTGGCTGTTGCATATATCTTTTTTTTTTTTTTTTAAATCATCAGAGAAGGCTAGACACATTTAGCATAGGTGCTGATTCTTACCAGGGCTGAGCAAACAGGCAGGAGTAGGTGAAGAGGAAGCACACTTGATGATGGACCTAGAGACCCCTTATCTTACAAGCCAGTGGTACTGATCTGGGCTTTCGGTTATAACGGTAGTCCCAGGCAGCTTGCCAGAGCCCCACCCCACAGGGCAGCTGTCCTGCTGCCACCCTGCAGTTGCTCTGGGAAACCTACAGTGTGTGTTCATCAGAGCCAGACAGCCAACTGAGTAGCTTTTGTCTGGGGCTCAGGGAGATCCGTTGGCTGAGTCGGCCTTTTTCCTACTCCAATACCACCAAATGTGCCAACACAGCAGAGATTAGCTCAGCTCGCCAATGTGAGGGAAATTCCTCGGGCAGGCTGGCTGAAGGGGCTCAATTGACTAGGAGGCCTAAGTCGCAAGCTGCTGACCAGGCACCTGTAGGCCAGCTCTCCAAGTGCTGAGAGGGCAGACCAGGCCTCACCATTCAGAAGAATTTATTATCAGTGTCCCAGAGCTGCTACCACTCTGCCTGATTCAGGGTGTGAGAACAGCTGTAAACATGATCAGGGCACGGAGCCTGAGAAGGTGTGGCCTAGTCCATAGCGGCCGGGCTGGCAGGTGTACCCCTTCTGGACTGCCATGGCATCACTGGACGCTGCCATTCTGCAACATTTGCAGATACTCCTTGTACAGTTTCTCCTGGGCTTCAAATTGCTTCTTGAGCTTCTTGGTCTGGCCCTTGCTCAGCTCTTTGCCTTCCGTGTCGTGGGTAGGTAGACCCTGCAAGGACCACACAGATGCCATCAGTTTCCTCTGCCCTTTGGTCCTCATTCCTGCTGACTCAGGGTCTCATCCATACCCTTATCTAGTGTTTTTGAGATGGGGGACAGATCTCAAGATAGAGGTTGGCTGTGCAGTGGTGGCACATGCCTTTAATCCTGCCACTTAGGAGGTAGAGGTAGGTAGATCTCTGAGTCAAGGACAGAGTGAGTTCCAGGATAGCTAGAACTACACAGAGAAAGCCTGTCTCAAAAACCAAAATGAAACAAAAAGATAGGGTTGGCTTCAAACTTGAGCTGCTCCTGACTGATCTCAGAGTGCTGGGATTACAGGTGTGAGTCTACACCTCTGTGGTTGTTTGGTCACTCACTGTCTCTAGTCCAGTGATCTGGCAGTGGAGCTCTAGCAGCTGAGCACAGAGAAAGTCTGGAACACTCTTCTTAGAGTGAGAAGCAGAGTCCCACGAGGGCCATAACTTCTTAGCTCAGAGGTGACCAGGCAGACACAATTGGGAAGGTCCCTGAACAATCTACAGATTCCTTCTTCTGCCACCTTAACTGGGCCTGGAGTCAGAGCCTACAGTGCCAGGGGCCAGAGCTCACCACAGAACTGGCAGAGACAGCCTAGCTTAGCCATTGCCCTAACAGGAGTTGGATGGTCCCAGCTGTCCTTACAGGAGACCCACTCCAAACAGGAGACCCACTGGCCCAAGGCCAAAAGTCCTTGGACTCCAGCTTGGAGGATGTGGGTTACAAAAGTCTGAAGAGTAAGAGGTTGTCTTACATTTTCATCAAACTTAGAATACTTGTTGATTTCTGACAGGAACATCTCACTGGGTGGTGTCTTCATCTTGGCCAGCTTTGCTGCCTGGAACACACAACACACATAGACAAAATATATGTCACAGGCAGAGTAGCACACAGACCAGCCCACCAACCATACTCCCCACTCTACCTCCTCTGTCACATGGCTTCCATGCCCTTAAACTGAACATAAACCCAGCAGAAAAACTGGGATGTAAACCAAAAACAGGGAGCAAAAAATCACCTAAGCATCTACTCCAGAGCCCTGGGGGGCTGCAGTAATCCTCAGGTTGCAGGACTGTGGAGCTGGGGGCCCACTAAGGGCATACTGTCCATTGCTGATGCCAGGACACCATCTGAGGTGTACAGGCAGAGGCCAGCTCCCTCCGGGGGGCTCCAAAAGGTACCTGGTCTAAGCCCAAAGAAAACACAGAGAACTGTGCAGCAGGGCTCAAAGTGATTTTTGCTCAGGAGACCCTGCACCCTAAATAAACAAGTAAAATAGTTACTTCTTGCTCCTGTTTCTTCCTGGCCGCCTCTTCTTTCTTCCTCCTCTTCTCTTCTTCAGCCTAGGGAAGCAGTACACGCCTTAGATGTATTCCTGAGTCACCCTGCTGTTCTTTCAGGCCTTACCCATCACAGGGTGCTTAACCATGGCTCTGAATATCAGCTATCAGTGTTGCTCTTTTCTCAAAGGTCCCCAGGAGAGAGCCGCCCTGAGCCTACTCTCCAAGCTGGTGTCTACCCAACATGGTGCCTGCCTGTGCCTGGCCCATGGAGCACAGTGACTCTAAGGTGCCCACTCACCCATTCACTGCATCCAGAGTTATGATAGTGAGCACAGAGATAGTGAGTCTTTCTTTCTTTCTTTCTTTCTTTCTTTCTTTCTTTCTTTCTTTCTTCCTTTCTTTTTTTAAACCCCCCCCCCCCCAAATAACAACTAGGAAAAAAAAACAAAAAATAAAAAACCAGTGTCTTGCTGTATAGCTAAGGTTAGTCTGCAACCCATAGTAATTCCCCTGGCTCAGCCTCTTGGTTATAGACATGCATCACTACACTTACTATGACAATATTCTTCTGTTCTTTTTCCTATTTTGACACCCAAGTCTTTACATGCAGGGGCACTCCCCATCACTGAGTGGGGACAAGAAAGAAACACTTAAGAGGATGCACCGACAAAATGGTAGAGGAAATGGCAGGACCCAGGGCACTTGGTATTGGGTGGGAGCCAGGTGGCCCACACATGCTTCCTAAGTGATGAATTTCACTTTAACTGAGGGATACACTTGTTCCAGGCAATACTGACCTTCCTGTCACGGCTCCCACTGAGGGCAACGGCCATGACTCTGCTATTCCTTAACTGTGGGCCTTAACAAGGAAACAAA
>JANHMN010000003.1:130537398-130556907 GCA_030674055.1 Rhabdomys pumilio
TGTGTGTGTGTGTGTGTGTGTGTGTGTGTGTGTGTGTGTGTGTGTGTTCGTTCGTGTGTTCACGCCTAGCCTGGGCTACCTAATAAAATGCTGTCTCAAAAGACAATATTAAAAACAGTGCACTGCCCATTGTCTTTTTCCTTATTAAGAAGAATGATACTTTTGGTGTGCTAAGCAAACCCCTGGAAGGAAGTGAGCAGCATGCTCAAGTCAGCCATTGCTGTCAGTTGCCTGCAGGTCAAGGCACAGGGGGCCTTGGAGGAGCTCTTTGTTCCTACCCTGTGCAACTCCTTGAATATTAAAGAGTTGGATTTTTTTTCTGTGTAGCAAAAGGCTCCACAAAGTCAGAAAGCTTGCAATGAGACTGGGGTACACGCAACTTATATTCCCAGGAGTGTGAGGAAGGCAGGTCAGCTGCAAGTAGAAAAGAGCAGCTGCCCAGGGAGCAGCTCAAGGAATCACCCACCTTCGTGGTCTTCAAACCGCACCCCAAGCTCAGGCAGGATGTCATCCCGGAGGGCATCACTGAGCTGCAGAACCTCAGGGACTGTGGGCAAGAAAGAGCAGCTCCTTTAGACTGCAGAAGGCCTAGGCCCCAAACCCGTGCTTCCTACAGTGCTGATGAGTGGGTGCTGGCTGCTGGATCAGGAGAGAAGCCAAGGAAGCCAGAAGGCTACCCATGCCACCACAGCCACAGAAGTCCAAGGCAGAGCACAGGCTCACAGCCACCCTCATGGTAAGCCCATAGGGTCCAATAAGGACAGTTGGCTGTTCTAGCACTGCAGACCAGTGCTGGGAGCCACGATCTGTTTGGTAACATTCTGTGGGCTGCTCCTAGAGACACTGAGCAGGAAGAAGACTTTATCCCACAATGACAAGGCTCCATAATACCCAAAGCTATGATCATTGCCAACCTGGCTCAGCACTGAGGCCATGTCCCCTCATGCATGTCTCCAGACCAATGCTATACTATACTTATTCAGGGACTCTGCCTGAGTCATACTGATGTCCTCAAGGGCTCCTCCCTTCCCTAACATTGTCACCTCACACACTTGGCCATAGGCCCAGCTCAGCAGTCTTGTTCATATGTCTGAGAGCTAAGAGCTCCTTGGCTGTTAGCAAGTTGCCCAACCCCCAACAAGCTCTGAATGCCCTGCCAAGTCAGAATGTAGTTGGGGTGAAGGGTCTCTGGGGTTTGGACTGGGTCTGGTGGCTAGAGTGGCCCTCCAGTTGCTGCCTATCTCACTTGGAGATGTCAGTCTAGTCTGACCACCAGGTACAGACATGGAAGGGTCACAGACAGAGAAAAACCTGCACACAACCTCAGAGATGACACTGGATCTGGCTTAACAGGACATTTGGTTAGTCTGGTCAGACCTGGCCTGGCCACCACCAAAAAGTGGCTGCCCCAAGGCTGAGCAAGAACACACAGGAGAGCAGGAGACAGAGATGCTAAGCTGAACCAACAGAGCAGGTAGGAATCAGAGGACTGTGGGTGTGGCCAGTCTCCGAAGGCTTGCACATTCCTAACCTCTGAGTCGGTTTCTCTGTTGGTGCTAGTACTTACGATGACCAGCTTCATCATCCTTCTCTGTGGAGGGTAAAGGGATAGATATTGGAAAGCTAGGCCAGCACCATGGTCCACAGCAGATATGACACAGATTCTCTACTGCTCAGGCTGAAACTCCAATTCCCCTTGCACTTGGGAACCAAGAGTCCTAAAGGCTTTAATCATAGACGGCTTTTTGTTTGTTTTTTATCCTAGATGGTTTTTTTTTCTGGACACAAAGCTTTGTTTTTTCCTGAAGGAAATATCCCAAGGGCATCAGGCTAGACCCTCTATGGCCACAACATCATAACACAAAGAGCATAGAGCAGGTGTTTGCAGGATCTCCTTAAGTAGCAAACTGCTTAGAAATATGAACATCTGCAGTCTGTGGGCTCCCTTCCAAACTGGCCTTAGCTAGCCTCCATCACTATCGCCTAAATAAATAAAAATTTAAAATGTCAGGCTTGGAGACAGAGAGACAGTTCTTACTCTGAGGACAGAGAGAAGAGCTCAGTGGGTAAAAACACTTGCTACACAAGCATAAGGACCCAAAACATATTCAAATTCCAGCGCTGGGCAGTGGTGGCACATAACTTTAATCTCAGCACTTGGGAGGCAGAGGCAGGCAAATTTCTGAGTTTGAGGCCAGCCTGGTCTGCAGAGTGAGTTCAAGACAGCCAGGACTAGACAGAGAAACCCTGTCTCAAAAAAAACAAAACAAAACAAAACAAATTCCAGCACCCACAGAAAATGCATGGTGTGGTGCTGTGAGCTTACAATCCCAGCTCTGGAGAGATGAAAACAGGTGGTTCCCTGGTGGCTAGCCAGTTGGCCATGTTGAATCAGTGAATCCCAGGTCCCAGTGAGAGAATCTGCCTCATAAGGTAGATGGATCCTGAGGAACAAATTTGACCTCTGGCCTCCACACACATGTATGAAAACGCACACACACACATTTTACTTAACTGGGAGAGGAGGTGAGAGAGGTAGAACCACAGAGAGAAGGGGAGAGAGATAGAGAATAATCCAGAAAGTAGAGGAGATAGGAAACCCACATCCTCACTCCCATGAGCAAGCCTAGAAAACCTAAAATCCGTTTCCAGTGAGTACCTGGCTACTGTCCTTAGCAGCACCAGTCACAACTATCAAAGGAGGAGTGAAGAGAAAGCAAGTTCTAAAACAGGAGTCAGCAATCCATTGAGCCTTGAGAAGGAACAAGTGTCAGCTACTGTATGGACAGATCTCAAAGATGCCATGTTCCATGACAGGCCAGAATAGGGCAGTCTGCAGCTGCAGGAGCAGCCCTGTGTGACAGTGAGGGCCAGTGGAGAGGTGGCAAGTGGCACTATCCAAGGAGTCCTGTACCAAATGCTGATCTTAGGATTACTTAAAAAAAAAAAAAAAAAAAAGATTTATTTATGTATTTAAGTACACTTTCGCTGTCTTCAGAAACACCACAAGAGGCATCGGATCCCATTACAGATGGTTGTGAGCCATCGTGTGGTTGCTGGGAATTGAACTCAGGACCTCTGGTGGAGCAGTCAGTGCTCCTAACCTCTGAGCCACCTCTCCAGCCCTCAGGCTTACTTTTGTTACAACTATCCACTTCAATAAATTATATGCCTGCCTCAGCCTAGTCCTCTACTGGGAGAGGCCTGGTACTGTCACCTACATGACTCACAGGGGACATAGCCCAGGTTACTGGGGTCCCCAGTGTCATGGAAAAGTTTAGGTATGAAACTAGCTGCTGGGTCTGGGACCAGGATGAAAGCCTGCTGGAGGATTGGGCAGGAGAGGCTCTTCTGAATCGGAGGCCACCATTGTCGTGGCCAGTAGCATTCCTGCTGAGAAGCAAGCCATGTTGCAATCAGTGTGGGACCTAGTAAGGCAAAGAAACCTTCCCTGAACAAGGTTCCAAGACAAGAGTGTCTCCTGGGGATACCTGTGCTAGCAGTAGGTGATTCCCTAGAACCACCTGGCACAAATCGTGGTATCTTTCTCCACGCCATGAGTAACCCTCTACCTCTCAAACCATACACCTCCTAGCTTTGGAGGGCAAAGAACTGGTGTGCATAGGCAGTCTGGCACCACTATGCACAAGGCAGAGCACTAACATGACTCTAGCTTTGGCCCCAGAAGGAGCTTCTTCAAGCACCCTGAGACTTCTGCACGACAAGCCACTCTCCAGTGTCTCAAGCTAAAATAACCAGGAACAGAAAGGAGATACAGTGAAACCCAAAGGGCATGCTGACTGTGCATAGGGCCCTTTATCTTGCCTCTATCAGAACAAGAGCTATGCAGATACCTGGTCCTCTGCCTAAGGAAGGTTTTGCCTGAGATGTTCTAAGTCAAAAGGAACTCTGACCCAATACAATGCTGCCCTGAGAGTCCTGTGAACAGAGGAGGTTCAATTTGGCATGGGGCTTATATGCCTACACACTGTGGACAGCCATCACAGGTAACCCAGCAGGTGTCGAGCAGCAAGGCTGGGGTACCCAGCATGGGCCCTTACCTTTTTTCTCTCGGGCAATCTTTCGCACACCCTCTCTGAATTCTGATAACACCTGCAGGTAGGGCATGACTGTAGACTCGAGCTGTTGGAAAGAATGGATTTGAGTTACAAGAGCCATTGCTGTTTTGTAACTAAATACCTAACAGTTCAGTGGATATGCCACAGGATACATGCTACTGAACCCTGTGTCCTGAAGCCTACAAGTCCTCGCCATGCCAAGTGGTATGAGAGCAGCATGTGCTGGAGTGCAGCCAAACCCTATCTCCACACTTCTTGGAAAGCATGAAGCAGCTAGCCACCATACTGCCAACCTTAGCTCCAAGTACCTAATAAAGGTGATGTGGGTCAGGGAGCAAAAGGTCCTTTCGAGCTTCTAGTAGGATACACTTCAGCAGACATCACTCTGTCCATTGCTGACATGGTGTGCTTTCCTCAGAACAGACGCGGTTATCAGAAATTTGTCTATACTATTTCCAATGGGCTGTCAGGATGCACTGACCACTTGTGGTCACATGTGGGCCTGCTGAGTCATCTTATAACTTACATGCACAGTAATAGCTGAACAAAGGGTCACTGCCTACAATAACAATAAGGATAAAGCCAGGGGACTCAAAACCACACTGGGCCAGACCCAAATGGGAGTCTGAATCTAGAACTATCTTACAGTGTATTTCTCTATCTCCAGGACCAAAAAGGTCTGGGACTTCTGAGCAGGGTCTCCTTATGTCTCAATTACACAGCAGCTGGAGAGCCAAGAAAAGGAAGTGGGAGAAGCACTGGTTAGGAGGCAAGAGAGCACTGAAGTCTGCGCTAACTAGGCCTGGCCCTCCTCCAGAGAGACTGAGGGAAAACTCTCAAAGCAGCTCTGGACTTCCATAGTGATCTTATCTTCAACCCCTTTGGACAACTTCAATAGGCTTGACCATACAGTCAACCTTGGCCTCCAGTACTCAAGGAGGCTCCTTGGTAGAAGGCAGAATCTGTCTCCAAGAGTCCTGGGGCTGGAATCCTGCTGCCTGGCTTCTACCTGAGCACAAGAAGTTCGGCTCAGGTCTGCCTCTCTGGCTCACACAGAACCTTTAAACTTGGAAGGCATCACCTGAACTTTATAATGGGAGCTGTGGGATAGAGGACACTTGGCCTCACAGGCTTTCCATGTTCATTTGTGGCTGCTTCTTCCTACAAGCCAATTTCAAGGGGCTAACGAGCCGATCTGGGGATGCAGGATGTGATAAATCTTAAGATGTCTCCCCAAGACCACAGCACGCTGAAGACTAAAAGCAACCTTTAAGTTCAAAGGCAGAACGACCTTCACCTACTAGTTATGTCTTGGTTTTTTTTTTTTTTGTTTTTTACTCAAAAGAAAAGAGGGAGGGCAGAGAGATGGCTCAACACCTGGTGACTTTGTACAGGATCAAAATTTAGTTCCTAGCATCTATATCGGGTGACTCCAGGGAATCTGATACCTTCTTCTGAGAGCACTTGCATTCACTGCAAATACCCCTCCCTCCAGATACACACAATTAAAAATAAAATGTTAAAAGAGAAAGTGTTTTGTTAAGAAGACAGAGGAGCCTGGCATGGATTTTTAAAAAGCCCCAGAAATGATTCCTATCTGGCAAAGCCTAGAAGCCACCACACCAATGGTTCATGATGACAATGTCTTCCTTCACTGAGCTGAGCAGGCTCAGATTTGACAGCCTGGTGTGGAGGAGGGGCCTCTTGGGTTGCTCATCAGTAGGAAGCAGCCCTGAGACAGCCTTCCCATTTGTACTGAGCTACTGTTTTCATTAGCACAGCAGATGCTCCATCTAAATATTTATATACGCTTTCTTAGTTTCATAATTAAAGAGTGCTCTCCGCAGGAGAAAGGTGGAGGGGAATCTTAAACGAGCTGTCCTTATGTAGCATAGAAACGTAACTGTCATGTGAGTCCATCAGCCCACTAGACCTACAAGTACTGAAGGCAGCTGTGGACCACGGGGTCTGTTCTAACTGGGCTTCTTTGCATGCCTAGACTGGTACTCAGATACTCTATGGGACTGCTACTTTCCATTTTCTTGGCACTGGCTGCTAGAACAGGGGCTGGACATGGCCTGACATGAGGTTCTGTCCAACTCTGTGGAGCAAAGACAAACAATGGATGTTCTCTCAGGATAGCACTGTGGTATGTGAACACATGACCTATAGGAAAAAGTCCACTGATTAGATCGTCCACACTCCATATTCTCAGTGTGATGGTTTGAATAGGAATCGCTCCCATAGACTCATTCATGTGTTTGAATGCTTGACTCATAGGGAGTGGAACTATTAGAGGAACTTGCTGGAGGAAGTGTGTCACCATGAGAGAAGGCTTCAAGGTCGCCTATCCTTAAGCTATGCCCAGTGTGGCTCACGGTCCCTTTTGCTGCCTGTGGATCAAGATGTAGAACTTTCAGCTCCTTCTCCAGCACCATGTCTGCCTTCACGCAGCCATGCTTTCCTGCCATGACCATAATGGACAAACCTCTGAAACTGTAAGCCAGCCCCAAATTAAATATTTGCTTTTATAAGAGTTGCTGTGGTCATGTTGCCTCTTCACAGCAATAGAAACCCTAAGACTCAGGTTGAAGTATTTGGAGGAAAAACAAATTGTGTGTTTGTACTGAACATGTACCATCATTCCCCAAACTCCACAATGTAACCATCTGCACAGCATTTATAACATGGGAATTATATACAACCTAGAGGTGACTTAAAACTTATAGACGGGGACTGAGGAGACAGCGGTTGGTAAAGTGCTACTGGACAAGCATGAGGACCTGAGTTTGATCCCTAAGACCTACATAAAAAAGCCAGGGTGTAGGACATGCTCATGATCCCAGTGCTGGGGGGGCAGAGACAGGTGAATCCCTGGAGCTTGACGTTTATCCAGCCTAGCCTAATTAGACAGTCCCAGGTCAAAGAGAGAACGTCTCAAAAAACAAGGCAGGTGGCTTCTGAGGCTGATCTCTGACCTCTCTAAACACATAGAGAGACACACATGCATGCATGCACGCAGGCAGGCATGCAGACAGGGAACTACTGTGAAAGGGCATTGGTGGCTTCAAGGCATAAAGATGGTGACAGCAGCTGACACTTGGAAATCCTTTCAGTGTGCTCTACTTACATTCAGGTTGGTTCCGGGCCCACCAACTGGGAAACCCAGGGGGCTCTCCTCCTCTATGGCCCCAAAGATCTGAGGGAAGAAACAGGTGAGACTCAAATGGTGTGTAGGATGCATAGGATATATACAGAGGTGAGGTGTCACACCCATGGCCAGTAGCTCCCAAACTGTCCTGACTTCTCTGGGGATAGGTAGCTAGGTGGGTGGTCCCGACTGTCTGAGGAGAGGTAGGAAAGAGCAACATCAAGCCCTTTAACCGTATCGCAGGGTGCCTGCATCCATCCAGGGTGTACCTCCCTGGAGACCGATAACAAGGACAGTGGGTGAGGCAGGGAAAGTCCCACTGGCCTAGGAGGGAAGAGCTGCTGTAGGGCATGGTGGCCTGGAGCAGGAACTACTCTGCACAAGGTGTGCTCAGAGTCAAGGTCTTGTCACTCACTGGCTTTTGCTTTCAAAGTCCAAGATGGGAGAAGAGCAGTGACCAACAGCTGTGACTACAGGTGGCTCTGAGGCTCTAATCATATTTCAGGGAGGCCTCCGACCAGGATTACCATCCTGGTCAATATGCAGCAGCTTCCAAGTATCACTCAAAAGCTAAGTTCCCATCATGGACCTGTCGCCAGGCTCACCTTCAGCATGTGGGTGAGGTACATGGCAATGTTCTCCAGCAGAGCTCGGTTAGGCCTCCTCCTTTCAGCCTTCCTGGCTGCCATGTAGAGGTTGCATTGACTGACCAAAGCCCGCATCTCTTCCATGACAGTACGTGTGTCAACGTTATCACACAGGGCTTCATGAACTGCGGTCTTCTTGTCATAGAAGCTGAGCAAGGAAGAGGAATGGAAGCAACAGTCAGGCCTGATGCTCCAGCACAGCTCCCTGGAGCCCAGCAACCAGAGCCACTGCCATTAGCAAGTATTGTACTTCTGACATGTGACAGGACCTGACCTCATCAACTATCCAGGACAGGCCATGATGGAGAGAGATCTTCAGCCAGCCCAGAACACACACACACACACACACACTCCCCCCCTCTCACAAACATACACACATACTCTCTCTCAAACATGCACACACACATTCTCTCTCTCTCTCTCTCTCTCTCTCTCTCTCTCTCTCTCTCTCTCACAAACATACACACATACTCTCTCTCTCAAACACACACACACACACCCCGAGGAAAAGGCTCCACCTTACTTCTTATTGAGCTCCACTTCTTCAGCTTCCCACTTTTCAAACTGGCCAGTGATGTCTACTGGGGCTCGGAGGATGTCTTTCACATTTAAGAAAAACTCCTGAAGTTATAGAAGTCAGGTTAATGGCACTTGAACAAGCTTCTACCTGGAAAGACTTGTCATCCTACTGACATGATGTTACTTGAGGGGAGACCTGTCAGCACAATGCGGAGTTCCAAAAGAACACTTATTCCTTGGGACAGAAGTGTGACATACTCCCTGGGCAGGAAGCCTGAGAAGGCAGAATGAAATGGCCTGCATGTGAACATGGCCTTCACTTTGCGGCTATCAGTTTCAAGAAGTGGCACCAAGTGGCCATCACTGTGGCCTGGCTTACATCAGAAGACCCACACCACCCACAATACCCTACCCCCAAACCTCTGGCAAGAACTGGGCACTCACGTTCATAAACTTTTCATACTGAAGCGCCGACTCCATAGTGTTGCTGGAATAGTCCAGTGTGTCTTTCCATGAGTGCATGAGGAATGCCAGCCGCAGCTGCCGTGCTGGGGAGCAGACACATGGCTGCCGTTATTCCCGAGCAGCTGCTGGTACCCATGCCATGAGTTTCTCAGCAGCTGTGCTCACCTGAGTGCTTCTTCAAGGCATCTTTAATGGTGATGAAGTTTTTTAGTGACTTGGACATCTTGCAGCCTGCTATTGTCAAGTGGCCCGTGTGTAAGAAGTACCTGACCCAGCAGTCATTTTCAAAGTAGGCCTGAGTACAAAGAGACAGAAGGAAGACTTGGGGGCTGTGGTGAGACCTTACCTGTCAAGAGGTGCTGGACACTTGAGGTAGGTGCCACCTCTCTTAAGTGGAACACCTGAGGCTTAAAGGGAATGTGCTGGTGACCTGCCAGCAGGACACAACTCGGTTGAACCAAAGCCTGCCTGTTACTGAAGGTCAGGCTGTTATCATTGAAATTTAGACAAAATGACCAGGGTCCAACCCTCCCTCAGCTCCTGGGATGGATGTCTAGTTCATCAGGAGACTCTTCCTGAGGGGACTGCTGCTGTCTCTCCAGTAGAGCAGGAAGGAGGACATCACGTTCCCTTCCTATCAAGGCAACCTGCCTTTACCTACCTCTGACTGTGCCAGCTCATTGTCATGGTGGGGGAAGCGGAGGTCAAACCCTCCACCATGAATGTCCATCGAGGCTCCCAGGAGCGTGCCTGCCATAGCAGAACACTCTATGTGCCATCCTGGACGACCCTGGAGAGACATAAAGGGCCCTGCTGACCATTCCAAACCTGCCCAGGCCTTTATTACTGAAGCAAATAACCTTTATGCTTCTGAACTTCAATGCATCGGCTCACAATCTTCACAGGAATAAACCAAGGGAAAATCTTTATATGGTCCAGTCAGTCTGTGTTGTGGCTGAGCTGGAGCCTGGAAATTATTTCTAGATCCCCAAGCATTCGACAAGTGGCAAATAGCCACATATACCCAAGTCAAGGATGTCACATACTCATCTGGACCTCCAGTGCCAAGAACATCAACTTACATGCATAGAAACCCAGAGCAGAAGCCTCCAAGGCAGCCAATCTGACTGCACCCCACTAACAGATCAGGAAACCGTGACCTGAGAAGAGAAGCTGCTCACCCAGAGGTCCAGCACCCATGGGCCCTGCAGCTCTTCACTGCTCCAGAACCAGGTTCTCATCCCAGTAGCACTGCCCACCCTTTCCCGGTACCAACTCCACCAACAGAGCCACCCTATGAAGGATTAAGGAAGCAAGCTAGCAGCCTGTGACACCATCTCTTCTCACTGACCCTTCTCCCACCAGCAGCTCACTTACCTTTCCCCAGGGGCAAGGCCAGGATGGCTCTCCTGGCTTGGAGGCCTTCCACAAGGCGAAGTCATTGGGAGAGCGTTTCTCACTAAGGCGGTCTGCAGAGATGCTCAGATCACCTGTGAATGGTTAAAGGCATTGGGCAGGGTCATTTAGTATCAGGTGCCTCTAGGAGTGTCAGCACTTGAAGCCACTCTATGTGCACATGGTCAACATTTCTTGTTATATTAGTCAATTAACCCATGACCAACCTAAGTACCAATCACTGTCTATCAGCAATTAAGTCTGACTCTGAGCCAGAGTCTCAGCTACTGTGGTGGTTCTAGAGACACACTTGCCTCTTGAGCTGTGAACGCCATGTCTGTAGGAGGTCACTGAACTTTGGACTGAAGCTAAGTGGATGTGTGGCTCACTGGGGCACAGCTCAGGAAACCTGGCCCATGCAGGAGGGAGCCCAGGATCAAGAGTGTACTCAGCTGCCAGCATGCTGTTTCCCAGGGGTGCAAAGGTGTGGCTGAGCTGCTGTGCACCCATCTGTGGAAGCTGAGGTCAGTGGTCACACTCCTCCTTGAATTTACAAAGCAGCAGGTAAAATGGCTGAGAGAGATGAGGATGTCTGCCAGGTGCCTTTCCTGCCAGCTTCTGAAGGCTCTCAGCAGTGGTGGAGGGAACCACTGGCCAGAGGCACTTGAACAAGCAGCACACAGGTACAGGATGACTAGGACCCAAGAGGATAGCACTGTCCCCAAGTACACGAAAGACCTGCAGATAGAGCTGCTGTGGAAACAAGGACCCCACACTAAGGATCAAGCCTATATTAGATGAATGGATAGAGTAAATGCCTTCTTTTTACCTCAGGCTCAGGCCCTGGATTACAAGAGTCTACCCAATCCTTACATCCATAGAGCCCTGCAGGAAGCCTTGGAAAAGGAAGAACACTTGCTATTCTAGGAAGCTAACTCAGAGGAGCCATCTTTGAGGAACTAAGTGCCCAGGCTTGATGTCCCCCAGTTGTGATGGGAGGAAGACACTGCAAGGGCATTCTGAAACAAGCTCCAGATGTGGGACACACACTGGATGCAGAATGCTTGAGCGGGATTCCTGCTGTCACTTCCTACCCCAGAGACAATCACTGTTATGTCTGGTGTGCTCATCTGCAGAATAAAAATAATCTCCTCATGAGAACTGCAGATACACGCAACACCCAGGACAGACCTCAGACCTCAGCCTGGTTCCTGTTCCTTTCTGTGATCCCTCTGCCAGCAAGAAGCATCCAGAACCACAGCTATCAACAAGCTCTTTCAGTTACCCTCTTTCGGCCAATCTAGGCTAGCAGCCGGGTTTCCGTGTTATTTGTGTGTGTGAAGAACCAGTTCCTAGCATGTAAAATCATTTGCTCACCTGCCTTTACCTTCACTCCTCTGTGCTCTCCACACACTGCTCTTCCCTGCCTGACAGCCGACTCATTTCCTTCCTCTCTGCTTATTCCCAGCTACATGTACCTGGTGGTCAGTATTATACCCGGCTCTGTGGTTTCCCTTCCTCTGAGGGACTCAGGGAGCTTGCAACTCTCCCACCCCTGCAGGATGAACGCCTTGCACACCTGCACCTTGGTCAGACAATGAGAGCACTATTTGGGAGTAGCTCAGAACTTTCTGTATCTGGCCTGTGGTCTGGGGGCTTAAATGGAAAGATCCCAGAAGCTAGAGAGATGGGTCAGTGGTTATAGGCACTGGCTACTCTTTGAGATGACCTGGGTTCATTTCCCAGCACCTACATGGTAGCTAAAAACCATCTGAAACCCCTACTTTCTGACCTTCTCGGGCTCTAGGCACACACATGGTGCACAGACTTACACGCAAGCCAATACGATACACACTAAAAACAAAATGTCAAAGGGGAAAGGTGTTATTTGATTCCTTCAACCACATCTAGCACATTCAAAACTTTCAGTCCACTGTTGACCACTGCCTACCCGACCTCTCTGATTCTGTAAAGTATGCAAGGCTGGCTCTAGGCACGTGTCAGCATGTAGCCTTGGAGCCCTCAGCTTTCTTCCTGAAGTCACCTCTTTAACACCAGACACTTCCCCTATTCACCGCTGGGCCTAGTGGCATTGATGAACTGGCTTAGTTTCTCCCTTGCTAAGGTTCCCATGTTATTTTGTAGAGTTATTTATTTATTTATTTATTTATTTGGTTTTTTTTTTTTTTTGAGACAGGGTTTCTCTATGTAGCCCTGGCTATCCTGGAACTCACTCTGTAGATCCGGCTGGCCTCAAATTCAGAAATCCACCTGTCTCTGCCTCCCAAGTCCTGGGATTAAAGGCGTGTGCCACCACTGCCCGGCTCATATTTCTTTAGAATAGAGGCCCAAAGCTGATATTTTTATAAATTTTATTTATTTTAATGGCTAGACTGACTTCTAGAAACAAGAGGGTTATTGGGAGATGTACCAGGCATGAAAGTAATTCCTCATTTTAAGGACAGTGTGCTTTCTCAACCTTGGATTTTGTGAGCCTCTCCTTAGCTTTACTGTGGGATAAACACTTCTGAAAAGTGTTTTCATGTGGCTCCTCCTGATCCAGGAAAACCCTGACACCTGTGTTTAAAATACTTAGAACAAAATCACCAAACACACATCCTGCACATACATCTAAGCAACACACTCTGTCACAGACTCTGGGGTCTCTGTGTCAGGTGCTCCATCAGAACAGATTAGGATCAGGCTCAGGGCCTCTCTGACAAGTGCCTGTTGAAGGTCCAGAAGCTCTGTGTCAGGACAGTGCAGTGCTGACTTCTGTTTCTTAAGCAATGCTGTCTTGAGAAGAAAACTCCTGGTACACCTTTAGGGGAAACAGGCTGCTCTCCATGTGCCTGTGCAGTGAACATGGGTACCTACCATGACTAAGAGGTGAAGGCCTGATGCAGGTTATGAGTGAGGAAGAGCAGCTTAGCTTTACTTCCACATGTGCTCCATGGGCTCTTACCTTCCCCTTCCTGAAGTGCCTTCTGATCCCCAACAGCTTCAGGCACCAGCTTCCCATAGGAGTGCTTTTCACTAGCCGCAAACTTGGCTGTGTCGAAGTAGACAGACCCATTTGAAGCGTAGCTGGAAACAAGAGAAGCGGTCTCAGCCACACACAAAGCACTGGAGAGCATAAAGAGCTAGGAAGTGCCAAGGCCTGGGGCCACCAATCCTCTGCTCTCTGCAGCTGGTCAGAAGCCAGTTTCATGGGCCGAGAAGGAGCAACAGGGATGCCCCCTAAGGCAGGATATCCTACGTAGACCTTCTGCTTGGTGTATGTAGCCACTCTATTACATCCCCACTCAACAGCACAATGATGGGATATCCCCACGTGGCACACCTTCTCTACTCTGGCTGTTTTCTACTATGTAATCCTGTCACGTCTCTCCATGTGTCTTCACTGTATTTCAGCACAGAAGAATGTCTCTTGCCACTTGGCTAGACCAGTGTCTCCTGCTGCCCTGCAGTCATTTGTCATGTGGGTGAAATGGCACTGTCACTTCAGAGGGAGTGGCAGCAGACGCTGTGCATAAGAGTCCTCTCTTCTCTAGCTGGAGAAACCAGCAAGCAGAGAAGAGACTTGAGACCAGGTCCAGTGGTGCTGTCAGCAGGTGAGCACCAGGGTCCCCATCCATAACTCCCTATTAAGACTCCTCTGAAATGGCTAACTTGAGTGACATGGGAAAGTTTGCAATTGTCAAACATGCTAAAGCAGTAGTCGTGAGCTGGGTAATGTCTACAATAAAATCATAGCCAGGTAGTAGGACATACATTCTTAAAGTGTCTGAACGGTACCAATGTCTCAAGGGGCCCTGCAGTGTCCAAGCTTACTCTCATGGCCCCAACTGACCTACAGTCATCATGTCAAACTTCCGAACAGATATTGGGCCAGGTCTTCCTGTAACACCTAGGGTAGGCCACTGGGCCACTCAGAAGAATTCTCATTGCTCACCTGGCACGAACCCTGCTGGTTTAGCAGAAACACACACACACACACAGTAGACAGAGAAACCTGGTTCTTCCCTGTCAGCAGGAAGAGGAGCTGAGGACAGCTGAGCACAGGTCTCTGGGCAGTCATGGAGACTGTAACAGAGCTTCAAAAGAATGGCTGCTGGCTAGGTTGTGGCTAGTTCTGCCTTTCCAGCCTGCTTCCTGACTCAATTAGCAAAGTGGCATTTTCCCAGTTAAATGCTTCTGACAATGGCATACTATGTATGTACGAAGCAAGGGCTTCATCTTTAATGTAATGCAAGTTCTTGCAGGACAGCTAGAGTGAAGAGGAGTTAGGTCAGGTGCTGGGCTAGGAGGGGAGAGGTGTGGTCCCCGCACCCAGACTCTCTCCCCATGAAGCTGTGTGGCATGGCATGGAAGGAGAGGTATCTTATGCTCACCCATAACCATTGTCCACAATCTTCTGAACGAAGTTCACAATTTCTGGCACATATTCACTGACACGGGTCAGGACATCAGGAGGGAGAACCTGTGAAGACAGAGTCTCAGCACTTCTGACCAGTGCACAAACTCCAGCATCTGCTAAGCACAGTCCTTGAAAAGCACATGACTGTTGGAACTGCCCACAAAGAAGTGCCATCCCTGCTACTTGGGAGACTGTGGCAGAAGGATCACAAATTTAAGGCCTGCAGGGACATTCCATAGAAACCCTGTTTTAAAATAAAAGGTGAGGGCCAAAACAATGTTTCAGCAGGAAAAGAGACACAAGGTAGACAAGAGACCTGGTCCTTCCCTGCCTGGGGCCTGCAGGGGAGGTGGCTGACAGCTGAGCATGATCTGAACAGTCATGAAGACCATAACAGACTCCTGTCTTCGAGGAGTCTCCATCCCAGTCGCTCACTATTTGTTTGTATACCTTTTTTCCCTCTTGCCTTTTCTTTTCCTTGCTTCTTTCTTTTTTTGGAGACAGGGTATTCAGAGATCTACATTGCCTCTGCCCTCCCAGACCTGAGATTAAAGGCTATTGATTTTTGAGGCAGCATCACACTAGACAGTTCAGACTGGCCTTGAACTTGTGACCCTCCTGCCTCTGCCAACTGAGTGCTGGCTTCTGCCCTAGGTTTCTGACTCCTTTTCAAGGAAGTCCTAAGTGCCAGGCATGGGAAAAATACACATGAAAATACAAAAACAAGAAGAAGCATCTCCTCGCTTCTCATTCACGTTCAAGGCTTACTCAACCACTCACTGAGCTTGCAAAATGAAGATACTGTAGACCACAGGCTTTGTGGCTTTAATAGAATAAGAACTTGGAACACAGGGCTTGGCCCAAGAAAACAAGTACCAGGCAATACAAAACACTCACATTCAGGGCTTCCATGTCTTTGTGGAACTCTTCTTCCCAGAACTTGGGCAATTTGGAGAAAATAGAGTTGTCAGTCACCTCACTGCCACCTGTAGAATCCAGCCAGTCAGAAAGCAAGTCCTTTGCTTCCTCAAGCAACACCTAAAAGAAAGGATACCCATGCATAGGCTAGGTTTCATGCAAGTAAAACCAGCAAGATGCCAGGAGCCAATCAGTGCCCTGAGGTTACAAGCAGCCTTGCAGAGCAGCATCATGAGTGGCCATCTCCTCTGTCCATGTGAAACATGTTCCAATGGTACTTTTGCTGGCTGAGAAAATACCAGTCCTCACTGTCCCAGGATGAATGTTTGAGCATGTTACTTTCAGCACTGCAGGGCTGAAAGGCCACACGGGCAGTCTGTACTCCATCACAGGAACACAAAAGCCAAGAGCAAGGGGCTGAGGACAACATGCAGATGGCATGACCTGGCACAGCAAGGGCACCATGGAGGTCACAAGGCCTGGCACACTGACGGGAAAGGATGCAGGGAAGCTCACAGGCTGGCACTGCTGTCAGTATTCCTGGAAGTGGCATGGCAGATCTCTTCAGGGCACTCACATTCTTCCCCACATGAAGGGGTAAGGGATACAGAAAAGGCAAAAGGAAGCTGGGTGTGGTGGCTCATGCTTTTACTTGAAGCACTTGGGAGATTGAGGCAAGAGGACCGCTATGAATTTGAGGCCAGTCTGGGCTATAAATAACAAAGCCAGGTGTGGTGGCATGCCTTGAATCTTAGCACCTGAAAGGCAAAGGTAGAAGCTGGAAGATTTTTGTGAGGCTGAGGCCTGTCTGGTCTACACAGTGAGTTCTAGGACAGCCCAGACTACATAGAGAGACTCTATCTCAAAACAAACAAACAAAACAAACAAAACCCACAAAAAGTAGTGGCCCGAATTTAGCGGTAAGTACTGAGTGTCTACAAGTGTTATGTTTAGAAAAATGTAACCTTTAGAAGACAGGCAATAGCAAGCCACAAGATGATATGTGAGATAGTCTAGGCAAGTGTGAACAGAGCAATAAACGAAACTTTGAGACACAGGCTACTAACCACTACACACTCCAGAGAGAGGGCAGGGTGGCTGGAGCGGAATAGTGACTGAGACTTGAAGTCACCTAAAATGGAATGCAACCAGAAAGGTGGAACAGAGCTGGGCCTCTGACAAGAATTCCAGAGGGAGGCAGGGAAACAGCAGGAACCCAGGAGAATGCCCAAGGACTTCTCAGAACTCAGGTGACAGCCTGCAGGCTGGCAGCATATGCCTACTTGGTTATCTTATGAGACAGCAGGAAGCCACAAGAGAGTCTTTAGAAGGAGCTAGGCAGAAGAAACAGAAGATGATTTACAGGACAGCATCCCATCCTTAACTACTGTTGACACTGGGAGCTGGCAGTCAGCAGGGCAACCCAGAGGCTTTGAGAAAAGTGCACGCCAGCAGCACATTCTGCAGACCACCCCGAGGCCTCACTGGAAAGGACACTGTTCTAAGCAGCCAACAGCTGGACCTCCCACTAAGAACTTTCAACAGTGCTTCTCAAAGCTGCCAAAGAGAGAAGACTCAGAGACTAGTCACACCCCATCCAGGTGTGTCTTGTACAGGGGAAAGCTGGCTCTATGGGCACCCCATCCATAGGAAAGTGGGTACCATCAAAATCTAGTCCATTCAAAGGTCATGGCACCAAAGCCATACTAGCCTGAAGCCTACACTGTGAGTGTTCTTGGGAGCTCTGGAAAGGTAGGCTACAGAGCCCAGCCAGCATCCACCAGCAGGGCTAAGGTACTGTAGTCCTGCACGTTTTTTTTTTTAAAGGATTTTTATTCATGTGTATTCATAAGTGTCTGCCATGTGAGTATATGTATAAACAGGAACTAAAAGAGGACATCAAATCCCCTGAAGTCATAAGTCGTTTGAACCACTCGCTCTAACTATTGAGCTGTCTCTCCAGCCCAGAAACCTATATGATGTAACAGCTACAGGTGACAGGACCAATGGATGTTCAGCTGGGCAGAAAATGGAAGTCATGAAAGTGAATCTGACCTCAGCGAGAAGAGACTGGAGTGAAAGGACAGAGGGCTGAGACACAGAACATAAGCTTACAAGAGACTACAGCATGCAGCTGGAAGCTGTGAGTGAGCTGTGTTCTGACCTCCCGGAGTTATCTGGAAAAAAGGGGGAGCATGTACTGTATTTAAGCCATTTAGTTACAATACGCAGCACTATTTCAGAAGTGAGCACCCTGAAGTGCTGTTGGGTGATAACACCCACTGAGCACCGCTTCAAACTCGAGCTGGGAAAGGACAGGTATGTACTACTGGACTACTTCCAGTGAAGGAGCCCACAAGGCAGTAACCAGAGGCCAAAAGAAACTAAGACATTGGGCCTCACACCTGCAGTACCAGCACATGGGAAACTAAGGAATGTGAAGAAAGGCTAGCCTGGGCTACACTGATTTTAAGGTAGCCTGGTCGAGATCACTTAGCAAACAGGAAGCAGGAGGCTGGTTCAACAGCTGCTCCAGAAACAGGGCACTGAGTAAGGGACAGAAAGGTAGGCTGGCCCTCAAGTGCATGCTGACCATCCAGTGCAGGGGCCAGTGGGCTTGAGTACTTCTAGGAACTAAGTTGCCTTCACCATGACAGGAGAGGAAATACCTCAGAAAAAAACTAACCCTAAACTTGAAACTCCTAATTAGATGGCCTCCAACTCTATAAATTCGGAAGAGACAAAGACCGGACTTTAGTTCCAATGCCAACAGTGAGGACACGCAGAGAGTGTAGAACATGCTGTGCTGCTCTCACAGCAGGACTGAGGCAGAAACAAAAGCACAGGCTCTTCTTAGCTCTAAGGGAATGTGACAGCAGCCAAGAGAGCAGTGCTCAGGAAAGGATGCAGGAGCTGACGGCTCATGGAGCCAGCGTGGGCATCAAAAAGCCAGCAATGCGACAGACAACAAAAGAGCCTGGATGGACTCGCCAGGGTCAACTCCCTGAGGGCCAGTCACCATGCTTTACCAGGTTCTCATGGTTGATACATGTGAGACGGGAGAAGGAGCCTTTCTCTTTCTGAAGTACAGAAGGCCTGCCTGTCCAACTTCCTGGGCTTCATGTTCCCCAAAAGCTGCAGACTCAACGCTGATACTGTGTGAGGAGGTGAGGCTAATAGGTGTTTAGGTCACTATCCTTCAATGAATGGATTAGCGTGCACTGTGTAAGAGCCATCTGACAGTGGATGATGGAGAATCCCTTGATCCTTAACTTCCCAGCCTCAGAAACTATAAGAAATATATCTCTATAGTTTTTAGTTTACCAAGACTCAAATGTTCTGGTATAGTCACACTCCATGACCTATGGCATTGACTTAAGGAAAGCTATTTAACCAACGCGGAAAATGCCAGAGCTTCATCAGAGCAGAGAATACCTGGAGAAGGGAATGGTCAACCCTGGCCAGCTCCAATCACCTTGTTCCAGATAAGCAGGGAAACTGAGGACCGATTGTGAGGGTCACAGTATAGGCAGAGATGGCAGAGTCTATCACAGAAGAGGCCCCAGGGTCAACTCTCAGTGTTGACAGGCTGTGAAGAGAGGAGGTGGAGCCTAGCAGAAGTGAGTCAGGCTACTAGGGTGGGCCCTTCCCATCTCTGCTGTCCAACAGCCACAAAATGGGCAGCATACTCCAGGCCACTTTCTTGTCATGCTCTGCAGTCTCACTCCAGGCCAAAGCATCAGGGCTGACACAGACCCAATAGGACACTTCTTGTAGGTTGGCTGCTTCAGGAATTTGTCGCAGTAACACAAAACTAAGGCATAAAACAAGCAACAGACAGAGAGAGAGAAAGAGAGAGAGAGAGAGAGAGAGAGACAGAGAGAGAGAGAGAGAGAGAGAGAGAGAGAGAGAACG
>JANHMN010000003.1:130557307-130602908 GCA_030674055.1 Rhabdomys pumilio
AGGGAAGGGAAGGGAAGGGAAGGGAAGGGAAGGGAAGGGAAGGGAAGGGAAGAAGAGAAGGAAATCTACTCAGTGTGAGCTGGTGAGAGGGCTCAGCACATGAGGACACTTGCTATCAAAGTTGATGACTGAGTTCAATCACTGGGACCCACATGGTGGAAGGAGAAAAGCAACTCCCTGCAAGTTGTCCTCTGACCTCCTTGCTCACATAGTGGTATGTGCACCCACTCTGACAAATGAATAAAAATATAATTAAAAAAAAAATCACTCAATGAATCGGTATAGCAGTGTGCTGGTTCGGAGGAGGATGTCCCCACAGGCACAGGTATTTGAAGACTTGGTCCCTGATGGTGGTGCTATCTGGGGCGGTGGTAGAATTTTGCAGGCAGAAGTACATCAGTGGGGTGGGCTTTGAGAGTTTATTGCCTTCCCCCATTTCCTTTTTGCTCATTCAACTTCCTGCTCCACTGCCTGCTGCCATGCTTCCCCCATCATTATGAACTTTCTGGAACCATAAGCCACTCCCTGGAGCCACCTCTTCAAACTCCTTCTCTTCTTTAAGTTGCCTTTGTTCATGGAGTTTTATCACAGGAACAGATACATATCTGCTACAAGCTGCAATGAACAACTGAAGATCAACATTTTTAAAATGTTCCTTAAAGTAGCTCCAAAACAGTCACAAAAGGTGCTTGACACCACAAGCCATCAATGAAATACAAACGAAAGCACGGCAGAGCCAGGCACAGTGGCACACACCTTTAATCCTTGTGCTCAGGAGACAGAGACGGGGGTGGGGGGTGAGGGTGGGGTGTGTGTGTGTGTGTGTGTGTGTGTGTGTGTGTGTGTGTGTGGCAGGGGGGATCTCTATAAAGTCAAGGTCAGCCTGGTCTACATGAGTTCCAGGCCAGCCTGGGCTAAAAGAAAGACCCTGTCTCAAAATCAAATAAACACAGTAAAGGAGCTGAAGAGCCGGCTCAGAGGTTAAAAGCATTTGATGCTCAACCGTGGCAATGTAAATTTGGATCCTAGTACACATAACCACCTATAACTGCAGATCCGAAGGGTCTGACTCTTCCAACCTCTGCACACACACGCACACACCAAACAAATAAATAAACCCAACCCAATTACCAAAAGCCCCACACCTATGACAGTGACAGAGTCTTCAGGACTCTGTGAAGTACAGAATAGCGCAGAGACTTTAGAAAACAGTTGGCAGCTTAGTAAGAAATAAGCATTCACTTGCCATGTGATCTGGCAATTACATTCGTTACTTACCCCAAAGAGCTGAAAACGTATGTCTACACAAAGCCCACACACAGATGTCTATAGCAGCTTTATTCATAACTGCCAGACCTGGAAACAAGATACCCTTCAGATAAACAAATGGGTCTATCTAGAAAATGGGATAGAGAGTATTAGCCAGTGCTAAAAAGACAGACACTATCAGGCCATGGAAAGGCACGGAGGAAACCTAAACCACTCATTTCTACGAGAAGCAGTGGCACTATGAAATAATTACAGACACCTGGCTCCTTACGCAAAGCCTCTAAGTTGTCTGGAATTTCCTGGGTGAAGGAGCATCTATTGTTCCATAAGGGGACAGCCTTGGAATGGGTTTGCTTGTCAAGAGAGTTCCAGCTGCCAAGGTTACAAAGGGAGAGGATGTAAGGCCTAGCTGATGGCCATCAACAGTCTAATCAAACTGGTGTGAGAAAAGCTCACAAGAACTCAAAGGAAGTGGGCTGTGGTGGTCATGTGTGTAATGCCAGCACTTAGGAGGCTGAGGCAGTAAGATAATCGGTGTGAAGGTAGACTAGACTGTGAAAAGACCCCATCTCAACAAACAAACAGACAAACAAACAAACAAACAAAACCAACACAAAAAAGCCAAAGTACACGCTTGGGAAGCTCTGGATAGCTGAAGCTTGCTATCAATGCTGGGATTAAGGTGCCTGGTTCTGCTGTGTTTTAATTTATTTTCCACTGAAGACATGTGTCGGGTGTGTGGGAATGGTGACCTGGCTGGACTTTGTCCTCTGCATGTCTTACTAATCATGTATCTTAGTTGTTTCCCTGAGTTCTGTGAGTGGTCCTGGCAAGTTGACTGAAGCTGAGGAGGACTTGAAGGGACCCTGGAATCAGTGCTGACTACTCTCAAGTTAAGTGGCAGCTATTATTCCTGGTTGGCAGCTGAAGTTGTGAGGCCTTCATGAAGCTTTCATCTCAGGCTCTGAGGCTATCTTCACTGAGTGAGTGCCAGAACAGAATGAACTGCAGGGCGTCCAGCAGGTGTCTCTGGAGGACTGATGGTGGTGGTGTTTAATGTGAGGGTGAGGGCCAGGAAATCTCTCACCTTTTAATGTGAAATAGGAATGTTCTTCTACCTTGCCCAGTAGCACAAACCTACAATCATGACAACATTCAAGGCTAGTCTGAGTAATACAAGAGGACTCCTCCCCCAAAAGAGGGAGGAAAAAAGGCTGGTGTTGGCTAATAGGGTGATTGGGTGCTTACCTAGCATTGACAAGGCTCTGGGTTTCGGTCCCAGTAATGGGAAGAAGGGAGAATAAGACAGGGAGGGAAAAAAGGAGGTTTGGTTAGAATAGGAGAGGCAAATGATCTAGCATCACAAAGGACTGTCCTCTCAATTGACTTTAAACTACTGTGTCAATAGGCTGAATTGTCAAAAGAACTAGTAAAGACAAATAGAATGCCAACAACAGCTGAGAACAGGAGACATGTTGCATGAAATATTAAAAAGGCAATCCATGCTAGCTCAGACTATGCTCTAGTAACGTGGTTTCCCTGCCCCCAACGTCTCCATGGACCCCATGCAGGAACCACCCAACTCATGGTTCTCATGCTGCGGATTCTGCTCCCATTCCCAGCCATCCGGCCCCTGAGGTTAGCTGTCACAAATCCCTGTAATCCAGTAAAATCAAAACTCTCGGGGCTTGTAATTTGTCAGTCAGATTTATATTAGTAAATTCTCAACCCACAAAACATGCATACAATGAACTCAGAGCCAACTGACATTGATATAAGCTACCCACCTAGATTGAACAAATTGTCCTGTATTAATCCACCCCTTCTATGATATCCATAGCTACCTGTGGCTATTTAAAGCCACCGGGATTGGGTCCGCCCTTCTTCTCCATCTTCTTTCCTTCTCCCTGTGTGTCCTTATCTGTACCGTCTCTAAAACTCTCAGCCCACCTTCTTTATCCATTGCCCAATCACAGGCTCTAGCCTTATCTTGTGCCTGCTCTTACCTGCATATAGACAGCAATCCACAGAGACACACCAAAATGAATCCTGCCCCAGTGACTGGGGTATACAGAATCTTCTCTAGCATGAGTCCCCAACCTGACACCAGAACTCAGCCTCCTACTCAGATGCACAGGACAGACGCACTCTATCAGGAAGAATAAGTCTCACTCAAGTAGGAACCATGTTGATGTGAAAAGTACAATCCACATTGTAACAAAAAATTGGAAACAGAAACAAACTTCACAAAAGGGTAGAAAAGTTATTAAAAGCTGCTCCAAGCACATGCTATCAGAGTCAGCAGACAAAACTGGGAGCGATGGATGGTGTGTACTTTAATCCCAGCACTCCTCCAATCTCAGCACTTGGAAGGCAAAGGCTGACAGACCTCCATGACTTTGAGGCCAGCCTGGTCTACATGGTGAGTTTCAGGACAGTCTGAGCTACATAGTGAGAGCCTGTCTCCAAAACAAACAAACAACCCTTCCTCCCAATTGAACCGGAAAATGAGGTCCACCTATTAAGGGGTAAGAGAAAACAGAGCAGAGTAAACCTGAGAAAGAGTGAAGGCCGAGGCTGGAGAGATGGCTTGGTGGTTAAGAGCACTGGCTGCTCTGCCAGAGAACCTTGGTTCAATTCCCAGCACCCACATGGCAGCTCAAGACAACCTGTAACTCCAGTTCCAGGAGATCCAATACCCTCTTTCAACCTTCATAGATTCCTGTTTGCTTATAAACTCACCAAGGTGTACACACACATACACACACACAAAAATAACAACAACAGCAACAACAACAACAATAAATCTTAAAAAGAAAAAAAGAAAAGAATGAAGGAAAGAAGCAACCAAGACTGGGCAAGTGCTGATGGTGGACAGATCTGGAGACCCAACAGACCAAGCAGGTTGGTCTGAAATGTTCCACATGCCACAGGACACCAAAATCCACTTTCTCTCAGAGGACTGGCAGCAGGTGCTCCTGCTGGGCTAGACAGCATAACTGACAAAGTCCACACAGAAGACATGCAACGAGCCCTGGCCCTCAAGATCCTGGGAAAAGGGGGCATCTCTACCTAGGGGAGAGCAGAAGCCTCGTCCAGCAACTTAGCCAGCAATGAGCAGGACTCCCAGGGAATCATAAAACATTACAATCTTTGAAAGAAAACGTGGGAGAACAGTGGGCAGATTTCTTGAAACAAATTAATGTTCAATGGCAAAGAAGGAAAGGGCTGGGGATATGGAGCCAGCCTGCAGTCCCAACACTTGGGAAGCGAGGCATGGAGATCATGAGTTCCAGACCACAGAGTTTTGGGGCTAGCCTGAACATACAGTGAGACCTCAGGCTCGAACCAAGAACAGGGAAAATCGGTGAAAACTAAGGGTCTCTGTTCACTGAAAGGCAGCAGCAGGATAGGGGTAAGACAGGAATGTTAGCAATGCCAGTAGGTGAAAAGCTTAAGTGGGCAGAGATGGGAGAACGCTTAAAAATCATTCAGAAAAAAAGTCAACAACCCAGGGGAAGGGCCAGGACAGGTATCCGCAGGCACTCACTATAAGAAGGCACCAGAGTGTCAGGAGACCTTGGGAGAGGTATTCAACTCACAAGTGTTACCCCCCCACATTCACTTGACTGACGAAGGAAGGAAGGGGATGCCAGAGAGCCCGGTGAAGGTGCCTATGCTGAGTGTAGTCACTGGCTGATCTCACAGCGCCAATGTGAGAAGGACCAAGGCTGCCACCATGAAGGAGCTTAGGGAGCTGAAACAGTCCTTCTCCTGAGCAGTTGGTGCCTTGCCTTGTTGTAGCAGGCCCTGCGGGCTGTACTCTAACACTGTAGACCCTGGGCATGGAGTCCTCGCCTTGCTTCTTGGAGTCTAAGCTGTTGACTGTGCTGAGTGGGGAAACCACAGCCCTGACTGCTGAGGCTCCTGTGAGCTTCCTTATACAGATGATCTTTCCAGGGCAGCTTGTGCTCTGTCCTGGGTGTAGAATCCTGCTGTGTGGAATCCTGCAGCATCTGCCTGTTCTCAACATGGGTGTACTACCTGTGTCACTGTGATCAATCTCAGACAACAATACAACTCCATGAAGTCCCCCCAGGTCCTTCAGAAAACCTGAGGATGTATGGTGAGTATTGGGGACTCCCAAGAGTCACCCAAATATATGGTCTAACACTTAGCAGCAATTCCATGTTAGAATATGGCCTAAAGAAACTCCTAGAATGGGCTGGAGAGATGGCTTAGCGGTTAAGAGCACTGACTGCTCTTGCAGAGGTCCTGAGTTCAATTCCCAGCAACCACATGGTGGCTCACAACCATCTGTAATGGGATCTGATACCCTCTTCTGGTGTGTCTGAAGACAACAACCACAGTGTACTCATATACATAAAATAAATCCAAAACAACAACAACAACAAGAAACTCCTAGAAACTTGCACTACAGATGCCACACCACAGCTCGCACATGGATGTAGCACTAGCAGTCGGGAAATGCAAACATAGGCCATAGGACTGCCTCTCACACACGGGGAAGGCTATCACCAAAGGTGGTATCAGCAGAATGCCATGAATGTAAACAGAATGCGGAACAAAGAACATGGAATCCTGCAATTCCACTTCTGGCATATGCAAAGAGTTTCTAAAAGCAGGTTCTTGAACAGAGACTTGTATACCATGTTCTCAGCACTGCAACAGCAAATAGTAGACCATAAATGGACACAGACTCGGGATTGGACAGCCAGGGTCCACCACACAATGGAAAGTCATTTGCCTTATATAGGACAGAAATGCTGGCCTATGTTGCAACATGGATGAACCTGGAAAACACTGTGCTAAGAGAAGCCAACTACAAGCATTAAAAATGTACTTACTCAAGGTCCCTAAACCATCAGACTCACAAAGGCAGGATATGGTACCAGAGTCTAGGGAAAGGGAGGGGCAACCAGTGCCTCACATGGTGAGGTTGTTGGGCATCTCAGGAGCATTAGAGAGGTTCTTAACCCAGAAGAATGGCAATGACCTCATGTGAACCCATCTCAAAAACACAGCTGAGGGAAAGAACATGACCCTCAAGAATATACACATGGACTCACGGACTTGTCATAAACACCAGACTCTGTCCTATAAGAACACAGAAGAGAGAAAACTGAACAGAAAAAGACAGCAAAGATAGAATAGTCAGTTCAAGTGGGGGCCCAAGGTCAGGGCAAGGTGGGACCCAATTTATAACACCGAAGCCCAAACCCCTGCCAAGTACACCTTCATTCGCTTGACGACCTACAGCCATGATCCTTGTGTCTGGTTGCTTGAGTTAAAGACTGGCCAGTAGGGGGTGCTAGCCGGAAGGGGAACAACAGAGAGCAGAATGATGCCCTCACTTTTGTCTCAAGGATGTTATTTTCAGGAGTGGGAGAGCTGGCAAGAGGGAGGGACAGCCCCAGCTGCACCACCAACCATGATTTGCTGCTCACTTCACTTTCAATTACTGGCTCTGCTTTCTGCTACCAAGAAATGTAGGGGAGGAGCCAGTGGATAATCATGGAATCTGGAAAACAGATGGCTGCTCCTCTGCATTCCAAGCAGAAGTGGTAGGAGGGAGCATGGGGGAAAGGTAGCTGCAATATGGGTTCTCAGGTAAGACCAGGTTCAAGCCCAACGGTGATAAGCTTCCATGCCTGGAGAATGGGACTAGGGCCTGGGGGTCCCAGATGGGATGGGGGCACTGATTAAACACTGAAGAACAAAGCCACGGGCCTGGGTCACTTTGAGTGTGGGTCAATCTTGTGCACAGTATGACGTTTTATACAAATGGGTCCAGGACCTGGAAGAGCTCACCTGTACATGGCTGTCTACTTCCTCTCCAGAGGGGCTGGAATGCAGAGCCTGTTCCAATGGTTCTGTGGCAAGTTTTACAGAGTTCTGGATCCGCTCCAGCATCTGCCTCTTGTCGGGATCTGCTGTCTCACTTAACTTGACTGAAAATGGCTACAACCATAAGAACACATCAAACCTGTCAGGCTTGGGCGGAACCCTGCATCCTAAAGCTGACTCAAGGCATTAGAATACTGTGTTCCCCACTGTTCAGACTTTAGTTCCCAATTCAGGTAGATCTGCTACCTCTCCTCACATGTGGCTAGGTAGGACGCTTAAGCTTATTGAGCAAGTTGTCCCATGCAAAATAGGTATAACAGTACATCCAGCAAACCCCAACAGCTGGAGGTCACCTTCATGTCAAAGGTGCCCCATTCCCAATCTTGTCAGACCAAAGATAGCTATGCTCTAACTTCAGGCCTAATTTCTTCCCAGGGACAATGCCATGAGCATATCAGATTGTTACTGTAGTTGCTAAAGGTGGTGTGTGACAGGAAACAGACTGATCCAGTCTCACCATAGGTGTGGCGGTTTAAAAGAGAACTGTCTCCTGTAGGCTCTGGTATTTAAACACTTGGTCCCAAGGTGGCAATACTGTTTGGGGAGATTTAGAGGGTGCAGGCTCTGGGATCTTAAAGCCATGCCCTACTGCTTCCAGGCTGCTCCCTCTGCTCTGTGCTTGTGTCTGAGGATGTGAGCTCCTGGCTTTCTGCACCTGCTTCCGTGCCTCCCTGCCATGATGGGCTCATGACTCTGGAGCTATAAGCCAGAATAAACAGGAAGTTGCCTCAGTTAGTGTTGAATCACAGTAATAGGAAAATAACTAAGACACATCTAGAAACTACATATTGAAAGGAGCCTTATTCAGAGCAAAGGTGTGGACGTGGGGAGAATGTACTCAGTGGAGGTCACAGCACCATGAACATCATGAGGACATACAGACCAAGGGTCTGCCTTTGATCAGATTTGGGCTTCAGATTGCTTGTGACCTTAACACTGAGGACCAGACAGCAAGAGGGATGGAGATGCATCAGGTATTTCCCCTAAGCGACAGGAGCACTACTCACTCCACACTATAGAGCCTATAGAACTCTGCCCTGGTGACTGTCTCGTAGGTCTGGAAAGGGCAACACTTGCTGTGGCTTTGGGGCCCCTATGAAGCTGGCTTGAGTCTTAGAAAGGGCCTAAGAGGCACTGGGAGGAGGCAAGGGTGGTATCCATGGCCTCTACCTTCATGGCATCATGGACATCCTTCAGGAGCTGGGCAGCTGGGGGCTTCTGCTCCCGATACTGCTCAAACAGGTAGTTCTGCCGCGCCCGCCTGATGATCTGTAGAGGTGGGAGACTGGTTATGATCAGAGTCCACTCCCTCCCATGTGCAGAATTGTTCTGACACTGCAACTGAGTGAGGGTCAAGAGGCATGGGGACAGGCACAGGTCCTAAACACTGTGGCACTGTGGGACACCATTACCACCCTTCCTTCTGTACCTGCAAAGTGGGGCTGAGGTGAACACCTGAGTGTCTAAGAACAGGTCACTGAGGCCCCAGCTTTCTCAGCTAGCAAGATACAGAGTGGACCTGCTTCCACAAAGAACCAGGAGTTATGGACACTTAGCCAATGCCCAGAATCTGCACATTTCTCACATCATCTAGGTGCCTGTGCAAATGACTCTAAATCTGCATCAACTGTGTATCAGTTCACAGCAGGGACTCAGTGTTTATGAGGTCAGACATGTACCCGCCTCCCCTCCAGCCCATCTGTCCATCCATGTATCCCAGCAGTCCTGCAACTCCTTATGCAGTCCAGTCTCAGCCTCCTAAGCGATGGCTGGCAGCTGGATTTCTATCTGAAAGTCCTGCTTCCTCTCATGTTACCTATCAGGTCTGAATGTTAATACAGGCACCACCTTTACCTTATCATCAATGTCTGTGATGTTCATGCAGTAAAAGACATCATATTGGAAGTAATCCCTCAGCACCCTCCTCAGGATGTCGAAAGAGATGTAGGACCTGAAGCAGTAGAAAGCACAGTTCTCCAGTTGGCACACAGTGCCTGTTAGTTTGATATTGCAACAACATGAACAGCCTGAGCACCCTAAAACTGAAAACACCCCTAAATCCTAAGTTTTCTGAGCAGCCACATGATGCCACAAAGACAAACTTGCATGCTATGAAATGTTTCATGAACAAAACTGTAAAGAATTAAAATTACCTTTGGACTATGTATTTAAGATGTACATGAAATAAGTAATGTTATGTTTTCATATGGGTTCTATCCCCAAGACCTCCCATTTATGTGAAAATAGTCCAAAATCTGAAAACCTGCGGCCCTTAGCACTTCTGGACCAGCCACCTGGGCTAAGGAGATCAGGTTTGTTAGGGGCAGGATCCTTGGCTTTTACCCCATCAGCCATCAACTCTGAAAAGCCACACCCATTAACATGTGTATCTGTGTATGTCAGGGAAGGGGTCACAGTCCACTACAACTAAGGTCTGCATGACATGTACACATCATATGTCCACCGAGGTAGAGACAGTGTCTGAGTAGATTCCAGGATGGCAACCACAGGCTCTGTGTACTTCCCCTTGCACTGCCTTTAATTCTCCAGCAGTACAGATCCCAAGCCATCAGACCCACCTGGCATGTCCCATGTGAGACGCATCATAGACAGTCGGCCCGCAACAGTACCACGTCACCTTCTTCCCATCTTGAGGTATAAATACATCCTTGTTAAAAAACAAGGAATTGCCATCACCAGAAACTCAAGACACTCCACAGCACAGCAAGAGGAGCCACAAACAGCATGCTAACTGATGGCTGAGGACCATTTATTTGTGAGCCAGAATCTGGCTTTGAATTCACAATCCACCTACCTCCACCTCCTAAACATTTGAATGACAAGTCTGAGCCACAACCAGCAAGACTCTCCTGTCTCCTGTTCTACTGATAAAAGGCATGGCATTCAGTAAGCTGTGTAGTGAGAGTCTGGTGAGGCATCCTCACCCCTTCCCTCCCTGGAACCCTCTTCTTCCTCTTCTTCCTCCTCTCGGAGAAGGGAATAAAGTTGCTGTTGTAAAAATGTCAGCTTAGCAAAAACTGCAGCTAACAAATACCAGCCTGAATGCTAACTGCCCTAGACAACCACCTGGGGAGGTTGGCACTGATGCCATCTTCTTCAGATAAAGAACAAAAGGCTGAGAGCAGCTAGCCAAGGTCTGTCCTTCCCAGAGGAGCCTGGCTTTAGGGGTAAGAGCATCCAAACACTCATAGACTTCTCTGGGGGATGTCACTGTCAGTGAGTTACATAAACAGATGGGACCTGTCCCAGATGTGTCTCTTGCTTGCTGAGCTCATGATCAAACACTCAGCCAGGGTCATGGAGAGATGAGCGCATACTGCTTTGATGGACCTGAATTCAGTTCCCAGCACCCATGCTAGGTGGCTCACAGCCATCTGTAACTTCAGCTCTAAGGGACCTGAAGCCTCTGGCCCCTGTGGGCACTGTATTCACATGCTCATACCTCCACACAGACACACGTATGTACACATAATTAGAAGTATAACATAAAAATAGTAATAGTAACAATCCCACAACTGGAGAGCTTTCTGAAGCCTGTGGGTGTGAGCTAAGTATAACAAACTATCAGGTCAAAAGGCTGCACTGGCTTCCTGGCACATGCTGGGGCTCCAACACCACCTAGCTGGTTTGCCACTTTGCCTAATCTGCTTGGCTTAGGACAGTGTATGATAGCCGTGAGGTCTCCTGAAAGCTGTCAGCACTTGGCTTGGCTGTTATGACCTTGAACACTCAGGCCTGGCCAATGCTAGGAAGCCAGCAGACACACTTCCCCAAAGCATCATGTACAAGTTATCTGTGCCCTAGTTTCAGAGCACAGCTCTCTCTGGGTTGCAGAGGCCAAGGCAGAGGAGTAACAGAAGATGCAGAGGCCATAGCACAGCACTAGAGAAACAGGACTATGAGCCTAAACTGAGGAAACATGGGAGCTATGTGGTTAACAGACTATGGTTTGCCCTGCAAGGGCACAGGGCACCCTAGCCTTCTTACCTTGTTCCGGGTGAGGCTATTATACAGGCGAAGCCTGCAGGGCTCAGTCCCTGCTGGGGGGGACCACTGAGGCTGCACTCGCCGGCCTTTACCTGGAGGCAGAAGAGCAGAAGAGTCACATGGCAACGTCCTAAAGTACAAGCGGGTCACCTCTGGCTCTCAACACCAGGATTGAACAATGCCACTTGTGCTTTTGAGACAGATTCTCACTTTGTAGCCCCGACCCAGGCTGTTCTAGAATTTCCCATATAGTTTAGGCTGGCCTCAAACTAAGAATCCTTTGGCCTTAACCTCCTCAGTGCTGGGCTTAAAGGCATGTGGTTTGTGATTTTCAGTTCACATACTGCTGCTGCATCCCAACAAACAAGACTTCCAAAAAATACCCACATGGCATGCCACACACCTCCCACCACCCCTTGGTCATGCACCCATCTAGTCACATACGGCTGTCCATGCCTCTGGGTCTCCATAGACTCTGACTGGCAGTGGCACTGCAGCCCTGGCTGCCCTCAGCTCTCAGGATCCTTTGCCTGGGCAAGGTAAAAGTCTGTGGACACTTTGTGATACACAGGCCACCTCCAAGTCACCAGGTGCAACAAAGGTCAAGGTAAGAATGGCCTCCAGCCCCTGCTTGTCAAATCTGGCTTGGCCCACAGCTAGACTGACCCTAACCTCTGGATACAAGTCTGTTGCATCCCACCCTGACCCAGGCTGGTTCACACTGGCTTGGCGGCCCAGCCTCTTTCTCTCAGGCAGTGCCTGCTCTCTGGATAATCACTCTTTAGCATGTATCTGAGGCCTGAAAGTCTTTCCCTGAAGACAGACCTGCTTCTAGAAAAGTTGTCCCTTCTAGAAAAATTGTACCTGCATGCCTGGGTACTCTGATATGTCACAAGGGTGATACTTCAAGCCTCACAATCTCAGTCCAAAAAAGCTGACTGAAGCCCAACAGGAAACCACGTGATCATCCACAGCCTGCCCATGCTCTGTTGGGCATACCTGCCTTCCTCTTTAATCCTACCCAGAGCCATGACCTGTGTTGCTCCCCTACGCAGGTCTACGTGTTTGGATCTCACTTGGCCACCTGTGGTAGACTGGTAATGCATCTTGGTGTCCAGTCCCTCAGCCCCCTTCACCTCTGCTGAGCAAGGTGGAAGGTCATGAGCTGACCTGGTCCTGTTCTTCCCTTACCATGGACACTTCTCTTGCCTCTGGCCACCTCTGACTCCTATGCAACATTGCCTTCAAGTACATCACACCTGAGCAGGTCTACCTGTTGATTCCACTTTAAGAGTTACAGAGAAATTTGTTATGGGCACAGGCCACTTCCAGGCTCCATCCTTGCCCAGATCATGCCAGACAGAATAGAGGAGACTGGTAATTAACAGGCTAAGGATAAAGGGGAGGACCATCACTGTGTGGGGGTAGACGAGGGAGGTGATATCGGTCAGCAGCAAGCAGGAGTTCCCTCCTCCAGGTAAGTGTGGAATTCCGCCGGGCAGTGGTGGCGCACGCCTTTAATCCCAGCACTTGGGAGGCAGAGGCAGGCGGATTTCTGAGTTCGAGGCCAGCCTGGTCTACAGAGTGAGTTCCAGGACAGCCAGGACTACACAGAGAAACCCTGTCTCGAAAAAACCAAAGGTGTGGAATTCCATCACAGGCGGACACAAGCTGGGATGGAGGGAAACTCCAAATCTTCACCAGACACTAAGCTCAGTCTCAGCTTACCCTGAGCACACTAGTACCTGACCAGAAAGTATCTCAGTGTGATGGAGGATTCTGAAACTGTCCTTCCTCAAAAGACTCACATGTAACACCAAAAATGGAGGTGCTGCTGGAGTCTCACAAGAAGAGATACTACCAAGGGCTGCTACAGCCCTACAGCCCCACAGCACAGGCTTCAAGCTCATCTGGCAGAGACACATTCTGGATTGAAAAGGGTGCAACAGAACAAGATCCACAACAGCCTGCCTTGTGCAGTTCTCTGGATCAACAGGGTGCACACAGGCGAGGTTCTTAGGCTCTCCCTGACCCACAGCAGTTTCCTAGGTGTTGTCAGTCTGTTTAGGTTTCTTCTGAAACAGTCCCACTCCAGGCTAGGCACCCATGATGGCATGGGTCCTGGTACTGAAAGTGTCACTGACTACAAAACAAGCAGCTTTGTAACACTGATAGCTACACTTTGAAAACAGGATGCAAGAGGCTGGAGGTCCAAAGATGGAGAAGCTGCTGGGAAGCAACAGCCAGCCCCAAGAGTGTGAGGTAATGCACGTAGCTTGAGGCTCATGTTCAGGTGAGAGCACCCAAGCAAGCTCAAAGCCCTAGGATAGAGTGAACCTCCATGCTGAGCCACAAGGGTGACAGAGGGAAGGATGGTGGGAAGTGGGCTGGCTTCTTGAGAAGGGAACCATGAAGGCTAAAAAGAACATATACATTTTCCATGTATGAGAGGATACTTTGCTGCTAAGGCCTTAGCCTTGAGTAGGCGAGGGTAGTGAAGACAAGACGAGACATGTTTTATGTGTAGAGCAGTGGGCTATGTTGTGGGCTTGAAGTGAGGAAGTGTTCCATTTGTAGAGCATGCTTTAGAAGACACCTAGGACAGGGAGAATTCTAATCCTCACAGCCATATGGAGACAGACAGAGCTACTGTCAATCCAGAGACATGATGCAGACACTGGACTCTGGAGCCTGGGCATGCCAAAAGTCCAGTAAACGGTTACAGGCAGCCTAGCTCTGGCCTCCTTCTTCCCCAGCCACGCTTTTGTGTATTTTTACTTAAGGGATCTGACTTAATGCATTTTCTTCACAAGATTATATGGTCCTGTTGGCCTTGTGGGCAGCCGTGGTGCAAAAAGCAGCAGCACAATCCTGTTATGAACCTGCTGTCCTGGTCCATCTTCCATTCAACAGCATCCCTCAGAGAAGCCTCAGTAGATAGTGGCTGACTGTAGTGGGAGACCCTTCTCTTCATGGGTCATGAGGCCCCTGAGAAGCAATGCTCTGTTGTGTCCACTGGCACAGATAGTAGTGTCTGTTTGGTTCTTCCTAGGACCATATACGAAGCCTAGGCTGTTGAGACCAGGGCCCGTCCCCGATCTCCTTCTTACTGCCATAACTTGGAGTTGGGGCAGTTTTCAATTTGACTTCCTGAAACCTTTGGAGAAGACACCTGGTGCTACATATGACATCCGGAACACAGTTGACATTTGGGACACAGTGCTGGACACAGGAACAAACAGCAGAGGTCCAGGGAAGACTATCTATGCAGCCACACCTCCCACCTAGGCTGGAGCAGGGTTTTACTTGGGGTAATCTAGAAAAATCAAGACATCTCCTGACTCTAGGAGACCCTTCAACATGCTCCAAGTTCCCAACCCAAGCCTGCAAAAGCCCCAAGGCCACCACCAGCAGGAACTACCATAAATCGGCACTTACCCTTTCCACATAAAGGAGAAGTGTATTACAGCCAAGGGAATCTGGGGCTCAAGGGTCTTCGGCAACTTTAGAAAGGAGCACCACAGAAGGTAGCATTCCCATATGGCTAGATTGAGATGACAAACCATTTGGGTCCTAAGCCAGAGCCTCTCCAGTAGTGCCTCCCCAGCAACACCCACAGGCATGACTGATTTCATCTCAAAGCATAGACAGGAGACTTATATGCTTTTTGAAAGTTCAATGTCAATGAATACAGCTCTAATATTTAGTGACATTGCACCTGAAGAGAAACAAACATAACCTCTGGGATTAAAGACAAGAACCAAGAGCCACTACCAGCAAAGCATTAGGTGAACACCAAGACAGGCCTGTAGTAGCATCTGGTATGGCCCTGAAGTGGTCCCAAAGTGGCTCTGAGCCACAACACATTGGGTACATGACTTCACCCTTCCAGACCCAACAAGCATGGCTTCTGCCTCACGGGAGGGAACACTTGACTGAAATGTGGAGGTGAGTCCCTAGCAGGATATCCACTGCCCTGCATCACCTCATGCCCTTGACCTTGGAGCAGAGGTTCACTGCTGTTACTCACTTGCTTGGAGCCTGCAGGGCTCGCCTCTGCTTTGGGGGCCACCCAGGAGCGCTTCTATGTGCCTGAACCACCGAGCCACGTGGAAGAGCCTTGAGTCAGCGGGAGGGGCCGAGAGCTGCCTGAACACGTCCACATCTGCCTGGGATAAGGAGTACCCCTGGATATAGCTACGCGTGCTGAGGTGTTGGTCCAGGGCCTGCACCCTGGCTGCCTCGTCACTAATGCTCAGAATGGACCTGTAGTCGGCAGCTGCAAAGACAGAGGGCACAGGATGTCAGGCAAGAGGGCAGGCAACCCATGACATCAGGCAGACAGGCAAGCAGGCAGAAGAGCACATGTCAGACAAGTGAATAGGGGAAATGCAACACCAGGCAAGCAGGCAAGAGGACATGGGATAGAAAAACAAAGAGGTCACAGGATGTCAGGCATTTGAACAGAAAGCTGCCAAGGAATAAGAGCCAGACAGCTGTGTTCGTCAAAGCCCTGTCCTGCATGTCAGATATCCAGAAGAGGAAGAACCACAGGGTGGGCATGCGGAGAAGTGGCTGGCACGAGGAAGGCAGGGTGACAGTGGAGCAGGTCAAGTTTCCTCCTAGAGCCTTACAGAAAGGTTTCACATGTATACTGAGGTGGTATGCAGTGCTGTGAGTGAGGTTAATGCCAGGGATTATGTACTTTAAAATGGCTAACTTGGGTCGGGCAGTGGTGGCGCGTGCCTTTAATCCCAGCACTTGGGAGGCAGAGGCAGGTGGATTTCTGAGTTCAAGGCCAGCCTGGTCTACAGAGTGAGTTCCAGGACAGCCAGAGCTACACAGAGAAACCCTGTCTCAAAAAACAAACAAACAAACAAACAAACGGCTAACTTGGGTCAGGCATTTTGATGTACACTTTTAATCCCAGCAGTGGCAGAGGCAGAGGCAGGCAGATCTCTGGGAGATGAAGCTCAGAACACTTACCACCAAGTATATGCTCTGGGTTTGAGGCCCAGCACCACAAACTAAACTAATCAATTAATGAAATGGCTACTTATATGCTACGGAGAGGGTAGCAGCTGAAGAGCCCTCAGCATATGACATAGCCATGCATAAGCCATGCACGGAACAAACATGGCTTCCAGATGCAAAATACCACATCCCTGCCTAGGTTTTCCAAACCCACTAAGAGTGCTCAGGGATGCCAGGAGGAATTATTCTGAGGATACCTGACCCCTCCACTGGGGCACCTGCTACAAAGGGTATGTATGACAGCTGTGACTGCCATCACTCACACCCCTGAGAGTGGACAAGCTCCAGGTAATGTTCTACATGAGCTCCAGGAGGACAGAACTCTAAGCTGCTATCATGGCTGGACTTTTACATCATGCGCTGGCTAGTTTTATGTCAACTTGGTATAAGCTAGTCATTTAGGAAAAGGGTTCCTCAGTTGGGAACATTCTGCCACCAGAATGGCCTAGGAGCAAGCCTGTGGCAGATTTTCTGAATTAGTAATTGAGAGCTGGGATATGTAAGAAAGGTTGAGCAAGTCATGAGAAGCAAGCCAGTTAACAGCACTCCTCCATAGTCTCTGCATCAGCAATAGCCTCCAGGTTCCTGCCCTGTTTTGAGTTCCTACCCTACTTCCTTCAGCAATATAGAATGTCACTGAGTTGAAGAAATAAACCCTTTCTTGCCCGGATGGTTTTTGGTCATGGTATTCTATCACAGCAGTAGAAACCCTAGGACACACTGCAAGCTCTGTATCTTTTCCTTAGTACTTAGCCCTTAGTACACACCTTTAATTCTAAACAATGAAGGTCAAGTTAGTTTGTAGAAGGAAGCGCCCATGTTTGAAAGTGATGTCTAATTGTGTGGCAGACACAGTGATGAAGCAGACAAAGATTTGACAGAATAGGATATGCCCAGCTCTCACAAGAAGAAAGAGGAAAGGGAAACTACTTAAGGGGCAGTGCTGAGAGGAAAAAAGGGAGGAGGCAGCTTTACAGGGAGAGTTTTACAGAGACAGGTGAAGACAGAATGAGCCAGAGAATGAGAAGGAGCCAGAAGATTAGAACATATTGCCAAAGTTAGTATGAGGCCAAGCAGAGCTATTTGGTAGAGGCCAAGATAATGAAGGCAGATCGAATCAGTCAGCTTGGAGAGGAGTTTGAGCCAGAACAGCTGAGTGGAACCAGCCAACTAGAGTTCAGAAGGAGCTAGAAAGGGCGAGCTTACTCAGCAGGAAGTCTCAGGCTGAAAACATTCTAGGCCTAAATTAGATTGTACAGAGGCTAGACACTTCCAGGACTAGGTCTGGGTTAGCAGACTGAGGCAGTAACAATTAGTACAGGAGAATAAAAGTTACTTTTACAATTTCCGGTTTCCTTTCCTTCTTTAAGCAAGGGGCTCTCAGGACCCAGTTGTGGGCTTTGAAGAACAGCTCCTTGTTCCAGCCCCTCAGCCAAGGTAGGGGAGCTAGATCTGGGCCTTCTGCTCTACAAAGAGGGCACTCCAACTGCATTCTCATGACACTACCTCTAGGTCATTTGGGTGAAATTAACAGGACATCTCTTCCCAGATAAAGAGGCTACCCAAGAAGGAAGGCAGCCCCTGCCTAGAGTCCCTGAGCACCAGTGAGCCATGCCCAGGAAAACTCCAAATATTTACTTCATCGCTTCTGTTTTCCTTTCTAAGTACCCACGAGGTTCCCTCAACGATAACTTCGATGGCCAGTGTTGGGAAACAGCACCAGGCTGCAGAGCTCTCTGGGAGATGGGCCCAGCCAGCAGGCTAAGCACCTGCCCTCTTCAGAAGGAACCACACTTAACAGCAGCAGCCCCATAAAGCCTCGGAGCACTAAGTGCAATTACACTTAACATGCTTTACAAACCTCTGGCAAAAAGCCAGCGCCAGGCTTGCTGCTGTCATTACTGTAATTGCTCCTGCATTACGATGATTGTAATCACTGAAGTACTCCAGAGGCTCCCTGGAGGAATTTGCCAGACCACAGGATCCCAAAGACTCTGTGTAGAGCAGCCCGGACCACTGTGAGGGAGCAAGGCCTGACCAGGTGAGAAGGGGAACTGAGAATGTGTAAGGTGGTCCAACTGGAGCTGAGCACACACTCCTGGAGAAAATGCCTAGAACAGCTCATCTTTCTCAGGGTGGTTGGTTAAGCCATTCTCCAGCTGTTCATTTCTTGACAACAAAAGAAGTCCTCCCAGGCCCATTCTGCAAGCTTGATGTCATCAGGACCCTTCCCACACCGTGCCCAAACTACTCAGCCTCCACAGATGGGTAGATCTGCAACTCATCCCATGAATACACAAAGAGCAGAGCCCTCTGATGGTGGGACTGTCCCAAAGGTGGACAGTAACTGACACAGTTATGGACGCTGCCAAACAGCCACTGAGATTGCACAGGAGCTAACATTCGGCACAATGAAGAAGCAAAAGTCACTTCCAATGACCCATAGTCCTAATATGTGGAAGGCAGCATCCTGCCTGGCTCTTTCCATCAGCACTCACACCTGTCCCTGTCTCCTTTCTTTCTTTTTTTTTTTTTTTGGTTTTTCGAGACAGGGTTTCTCTGTGTAGCCTTGGTTGTCCTGGAACTCACTCCATAGACCAGGCTGACCTTGAACTCAGAAATCTGCCTGCCTCTGCCTCCCAAGTGCTGGGATTAAAGGCGTGTGCCACCACCGCCCAGCTGTCTGTCCCCTTTCAAGTACACTGGAAGAAAGTATTTTTTGGAGCAGCCCTCTAAGCTCCCAGAGGGTAAGCCTTGACTCGACAGGGGGCTACACCGTCACTTGCTCTTGACCATCTGTTTACTACTGTCACTATTGCTAAGGTCCCCTCAAAGCCCTCACCTTGAAGATGTCCCAACAGTAACCACACTCCTTGGGCCCTCTAGCTGCTCCTGCTTCTCCTTTCCAATATGTTCCCTATGGGGCTCCCACTCTACTGCCACCAAGAGCTACTGCTCAAGATGCTAGAAAGCACTCATACATTCAGAGGCTATTGTCATGAATGACATCCCAGGAACACAAGAACACAGATGAGCAAATATCTGCATCCTTCAAAAAGGTCCATTTTGCTGTTTTCTACTTCCTGTACCTGGCAACTGGAACCAACCTGGTCATTCTAAGAGATTCTGAAAAAAGAGCTGTTGCATGGTGGCTGAAGTCCCTGTACCAAGGGGTACCTGGCCCTGGCTCTAGCTGTGGAAATGGCAGATGGAATCACTTCTCTAGTACTCAGGGTGCTCGCTCATCTGCACAGGAAGGGTCACAAGAAACACAGGCGCCATTACAGTTGCACTGGGACCTGTACTGAGACAGACTACACGTTAGGTATGGTTATGAAGACTGCATGGTTAAACTATGCGAAAAATCTGGCATCTAAGATGAGCTCTACCTATCAGAGAGCCTGAAATAAGCCTGCTTTCCCATACTCTGGGTGACATGTCACCCAGAGCTTCAGCCATCTTCTGAGGAAACAGGAAGGAAAAAGCAGTCACCCAAATGCCCTCCAACTGTATCTAAAGACCTTTTCTGTACTGTGCCTTTCCAGTTCCTGAGTGGTTTTATGTTGTTTGAGACAGGATCCCATGTAGTCCAGGCTGGTCTCAAACTAATAATCCTCCTGCCTCATCTCCCAGAGTGTAAGACTTACTGATGTGTACCCACACTGCTTTGCTGGATTTGTTGAAAGTGGCTATCTTCCCTGAGTCTCTTTTTTCTTCATTTCTTTTTTGTTAATTTGTTTGAGACAAAGTTTCATTATGTGTCTGTGACTGGCCTTGAACCTGCTACTTAGACCAGGTTGGCCATGAATTCCCAGAGATTCCCCTTACCTCTGCCTCTGGAGCACTAAAATTACTGAATGACAGCCACATGTCACTACACCCACCACCGCTCGTTCCTGGATTTTCATGGAAGTTCTGACTCTTGAGTCATCTTCCCTCAGGACTTGCGATTTCCCTTGTGATCTGCACACCATCTATACATTTTTATTTAAAAGCCAGAGAGGAAGCTAGACACAGTGTTGTGATAGCTGCCATCCCTGCAGGAGACAGAAGGATCAGGAATTCCAGCCTGGGCTATAGGAAACCCCGTCTCAATTAGATGAATAGATGGATGGATGGATGGATGGATGGATGGATGGATGGAGTCGCAGAGTCTCATTCCTGATAGACCTGGTCCTGACGCACCAGGCACTGTACCAAGTTCTTCCTATAAACTCATTCATGCCTACACCACCCTCAGAGGCAGGAACCATTTCCTGTATTGTGAGGATGAGCGCAGTCGTGATCCTAGACCTGTTGGGCAGCTCAGGGTGGAGCTGCTGGCCATGCTGCTGTGTTAGAGTAGTCTAGGTGACTTCTAAAAGCTGCAGTGGGTGGTGAAGCAGCTAGAATCTAGGCATGTCAGTTGAGTGGAATGATGGAATACAAAGCTAGGTACCACTGTCATTAGGCACATGTCATCTGGGTACTCAGGTGATCAGAACCACCTACCTAAAACCCAGCAAGGCCACAGGAACCACAGAGCACCACAGGACGCCTGAGAGGTCTTGGTATACCCCACACTGGAGACAGGTAACTGAGAACTCAGAACTCACATCTAATTTCTGCCTGCATCACAGAGACTAAGACCTATACCAAGCATTCTGCCTTTGAAGGCTTGCTTCTGACCTTTCAGGATCTGGGCCAAGGCCTCTGCTCTTTCTAGCACCCATTTGCTAAAAAGACAATGAGAAAAGACACTGCTCTTCAAAGATCTGCCAAGGCCCAGGTCTATCCTTGGGTGACGTAAGTGACTGCCTTCTGAGGGAGTCTCCCAAATGGCAATAAAGTAGATTGCCAATGATGCTCTGACTAGACACCCCTGTGGTGACTGCTGACCACACTGGAGATTAAAGCCTTCATAAAACCCCAAGCTCTTTCATGTATGTGTACATGGAGTCGTTGCTTCCTCTGCCCTACTTCCCTAAGTACCAACCTTATGTGCCCTTCCGCCCACCTGCTTGGGCAGAAGACCAAAACAATCTTTGGGCCTTTGCCTCACCCTCAAAGTCCAGCCAGTGCAGGAGGGGGAGTGGTGAGGTCTCATCCAGGCACCAGGTGCAGACAGGCTATTTGATACAGGACCATCTCTCCTACTGCTGAGTCTCCAAGGAAACTTTAGCCTTAACCCAATCAAGAAACTGAAGCTGAGGAAGAGAAGAGCTTATAAAACAGGAGTCAGGTCCCACCAAGCAGTACTCTAGCTACAGGGAATCACGGCAGCCACCTCCAGGTCCAGGTTTGCCACTGTCCATTGAGATGCTGGCCATCTCCAGGCTTTGGTTTGGCACTGCCCACTTGGGTCACAGCTGTCCCCACAGTCTTACCTGAGAACTTTTTATCCCAGAGCCCTGGACTGGATACTACCCACCTGAGGATCCAGCTCTGCCCACTCCAGCCACTGCCAAATTCAGATCTCTAGCCTGCCACTGCTCACCTGGGCATGCACTGGTCCTAGAGCCCTGACCTAGGCACTGCCCAACCAAACAGCCTCCACTGTAGAGCCCTGGCTGGTCACTTCCCGCCCAGGGATCCTCTGCCCAACAGCCTTTGCCTGCCACTGCCCATTTGGCCATCGTTATCCTCAGATCACTGGTCTGGGCACTGCCCACTTAGTCCATGGCTGTCCCCACAGACCCGACCTGGGCACTGCATCCCTGGGCCATGCTCCATCCCAGCCTCGCTTGGCATTACCCACTCGTTCCACTGCTGTCTCCACAGCACCGGCCTGGGCACTCCCTCCTTGGACCATGTTGCCCACACAGTCCTAGCCTGGTACTGCCTACTCGGGCCATGCTGTCCCCAGAGCCCCAAAATCATCCCGCAAAGCTCACCCTGCTCCGCGGAGGAACCTGCCATCACTGGGAATCAAGACCCGCGGCTGCCGCCGCAGACGCTTTCCAGAATCTGATGCAACCGCGGCGCCGGAAGTCCCGCCCCACCAGTCGTCTTCCGGGCACGTCCAGTAGCTAGGCAACACCGAACTGACGCCGGCGTGGGGAATGATGGGAGAACACTCACCGTCGCAGAACTTGGGAAGCGCTGACTCGGGCTACAGAAAAAGGCTGGGAGGGGCGGGACGGGGGGCGGGATGTAACGAGGGAATGGGAGGGGCGAGGAGCTGTGTAGAGGGGCGGGGCGAAGCGAGTAGAGGTTAAGGAGATCAAGGGAGGGGCGAGGAAGATAGCCTTGTCAGAGGCAACTCCAAAAGGCAGGAAACAGGCGGTTGCTGTTACACACTCTCCTAAATCTTTTCTTTTCTGTGTGTACGATGTCGCATCCCAAGACACACCACCAGAGGGAGGTTTGTGTTATTTTATAAACATAGCCAGCTACATAGTGAGACCCTGTCTCAAAATATTTTGTTTTAAAAAAAGTTCTGTTTTGAGGTTGGAAAACTATTTGGTAGTTTAAGAGCACGGCTGCTCTTCTGGAGTGCGCAGGTTTTCTAGGACTCACAACTGCTCACAACCGGTTGTAACTCCAGTTCTAGGGCATCCTAACCCCCCTTTGGCCTTCGTGGGCTTTACATGCGTGTAAATATATATATATATATATATAGTATGCTGGGAAATAAATAAAAATAAATAAGCCAAAAAACATATATGTCTGACAACCATGGTCTTAATTCTGGGAACTCAGAACAGGCAGTTCTCAGTGACTTCTAGGTCAGCCATGGCTATGTAAGGAGACCCTGTCTCAACATAAATAAATAAATAAATAAATAAATAATAAATAAATCTGATAAATGGTAATACATATTGATTGGTTATGGACCCCGGGAAAAGAGACTGAGGCGCAAGTTTTATATATCAAAACAGACCTGGCCTCCAGATTCTCCCAGAATCCCTCAGTCCCTGCCTGACATACCCTTGCTCCAACCCTGAACTTTCCAGCCCAGAGGCTGGGCTGCCCTTCTCTCCTTCTCCTTTTCTTCCCTCTGTGTGCTAGTGCCCTTTCTCTTTTTCTCTTCAACCCTGCCATGGTGACCTCCCTGGGCTCAGTCCTTGGGGCCAGTGAACTCTCACCTGAGAGCAGCTTCCTAATAAACCTGCCTATAAATGGTCTAATCTGGCTTGAACTGGCTCATTTCTTCCTAATAAACTTGCCTATATATGGTCTAATCTGGCTTGAACTAGCTTATTTCTTCCTAATAAACCTGCCTATATATGGTCTAATCTGGCTTGAACTAGCTTATTTCTTCCTAATAAACCTGCCTATATATAGTCTAATCTGGCTAGAATTGGCTCATTTCATGGGCAGCAGAGAAATAACCTATCACATAGGTCTTAGTTAGGCTTTTGCTGCTGTGAAGAGACACCATGACCAAGGCAACTCTTATAAGGACAACATTTAATTGGGGTTGGCTTATAGGTTCAGAGGTACAGTATCATCAAGGCAGGAGCTGAGAGTTTGACCTCTTCATCTGAAGGCTGCTGGAAGACTGGCTTCCAGGCAGTTAGGATGAGGGTATTAAAGCCCAAACCCACGGTGACACATCTGCTCCAACAAGGCCACATCTTCTAATAGTGCCACTCCCTGGGCCAAACATACACAAACCATCACATGTACATGTATGTGTATATGTATATTAAATTGATCAGAACATATATTGCTAACTTTACAACTTTCTCAAATCCTATTTTTACTGCCAGTACTTTATTTTTTTTTAAGTTTTCAAGATTTTATTTATTTTTATTTTATGTGTAGAAATGTTTTGCTGGCATGAACATCTGTTTAGTGCCCAAGGAGGCCAGAAGAGGGCAACAGATGCCCAATACCTGAAACTAGAGATACCAGTGGTTGTGAGCTGTAGCCAGACTCTTAACTGGTGGGCTGTTTCTTCAACCCTATAACACCAGTACTTTAAAAAGTAAAGCCCAGAGTGTAACAGAGCCCCAGACCTTAGCACAAATGACTCCATGATAAAAGTATCATTCAGGCTGAAAAACTCAGCATGTAGACTGTACGCCTGACAAAACTAAAACAAGGACCTAATCCCTCAAAGTCCATACGAGTTTGGGAAAGTCTCTAAATGTACTAACCTTGATTTAAGGCTTCTGTAGTTCTGCTTCGGCCCAACTGTTCTTGTTAGCTGAAGAATGTCAACCCAAAACATGGTTTTTATACGTAAAAGCTTACCCTGAGGAAGGTTCAGTGCTACATTGGGATCCTGAACACCCAGTGTAGTTGCTGGCCAGCTAATAAAGATTCCTAGAGGCTGGAGAGATGGTTCAGTGGTTAAGAACACTCACTGACTGCTCTTGCAGAGGTCCTGAGTTCAATTCCCAGCAACCACACGATGGCTCACAACCATCTGTAATGGAATCTGATGCCCTCTCTGGTGTGTCTGAAGAGAGATACAGTATACACATATAAATAAAATAAGATTCTCTATTGTCTTAAACCCATGTCTAAGCAGCCTTCTCTGGTGAATCACACAACAGAGAGTGGGCTGGTGGCACATGTTCGAAATCCCAGCACATGGGAAACTGAGGAAGAAGGAAGGATTACCATAAATTTGAGGGTAGCCTAGGCTACATAGTTCTAGGTTGGCATCAGCTAAGAGCAGGACCGTGTTTTACAAATTAAAAACAAAACGGAAACGAAAAACAACTACCACCAACAACAAAAAGAACCTGTAACTTTTGCCAGTGAAAATGGTAGTGAACACCTGCTACCCCAGAGATTGAGACAGGAGGCTCAGGAATTTAAGATTGTCCTCTGGGGCTAGAGAGATGACGGCTCAGAGGTTAAGGGCACTGATTACTCTTCCAGAGATTCTGAGTTTAATTCCCAGCAACCACATGGTGGCTCACAACCATCTGTAATAGTATACAATACTCTCTTCTGGTGTGTCTGAAGACAGCTATAGTATACTCATATAAATAAAATAAATCTTTAAAAAATCTTCCATTATAAGTGAATTTGATGCCAATAGGGACTACATGAAACCCTGACTAAAAAAAAAATTACTAAAATTACCAAGGCACATATTGTGAAATTATACAACTTTGGATGGAAGAATGTCATGTGTATAATACTATAAGAAATATTAAATATTAGTCTTATCTATCAAACAGTGTAAAACTAAAACTTTTGTTTAGGAAAAAAATATTCCAGTCTTTTCATCTCCTCCGTTTATGCAAATGTATTAATCCTCTTCACACACTCACATACATAGGCCCGGTTGCATTCTCGGAATGTGTGTGAATTAAGTCACTGATTCCTTACCAATTTCCTTCATTTCCTTAGCACTGTAAAAAAAAAAAAAAAAAAAACTTTTAGATTTATGTGTATGAGTGTTTTGCCTGCGTATATGTACTTATACCATAAGTATGCCCAGTACTACAGAGGTCAGAAGAGGGCATCAGATCCCCTACTGTTGGGACTTGAACTCAGGTCCTGGGCAAGAGGAACAAGTACTTTCAACCTCTCAAGCAACGAGCCAACTCTATAGCCCCACCTTTGCACCTCAAAAAACCCCAGACAATGAGAAAAAGGTACAGTCACCACCTGTGTTAGGACAAGAACTAAGTAAACTTCCTGTCCTTCTACGCTTGCTGTTCTGCCTCTGGGTGCCTACGGTCAAAAGTAAAGCTTTGCTCTCACTGAAATGCTGGTCTCTTTTCAACCCTGAACTTATTCCTAACACTACCAATAATTTTAAAAGCTTAAGGCATGGAGCTACAGGCGATGGTCATGTACCTGTAATTCCAGCACTTTGGAGGCTGAGGCAGGAGGATGACTTACTATTCAGACAGCCTATAAAGCTTTCATTGAAGGCAAATCTAAACTCAAGGGCAATCTATGGGTTTACAATTCTAATTGTGTGGGCATCTTGTTAATTGAGCATTTCCAAATATATGTACCAATTGGATAGCCATTAAGTATTAAGAGTCTTCATTCTACCGGGTACCACAGGATGGCAAGTACTATCTGGGCTCAGCCAAGCGTTGTGGACAGCGTGGTGGATTGGCTGATCTAGCCATCACAATGGCATCTTGTGGGTGTCAGGGCCTCTGCTTCTGGCCAGCAGGAGCCGTGGTCTTATGGGTCTAGTTGCTCATATGGCCTGTGGCTGCTTCCAGCTGTGGTGTGCTTGGCTCTGGCCTTGGAACTTGGTGGCCTGAGCTAAGCAGAGCCGCTGGCACATAGTCGGCCCGCACAGCAGCATTTTTAAAATAGTAACAGCAATAGGCAAAATCTAGAGTTACCTGAATAGTTCAACCATAGTTGAAAAATTGCTTCCATAAGACTTGCCTATAGGAAACCCTGTGGGGCCTTTTCTTTTTTGAGATAGGATCTCTATGTAGCCTTGGCTGTTCTGGAATTTATACGTAGATCAGAATGTCCCAGAACTTATATGGATTTGCCTACTTTCTACTTGGGGATTAAAGGTATGTGCTACCACGCCTGGCTACATTTTGTTGAAAGATGACTGATGTGGGAGAGCCCAGCCCACTGTGGGCAGCAGTGTCATCCCCTAGGCAGGTAGTTCTGGGTATGTAAGAAAGCAGGTTGAGAAAGCCATAGGAACAAGCCAGTAGGTAGCCTTACTCCATGGCCTCTGCTTCAGTTCCAGCCTCCAAGTTCTTGCTTGAGTTCCTGCCCTGACTTTACTTCATCATAGATTACAAGGTATAAGATGAAACAAACTTTTTTTCTCCAAGCTGCTTTGGTCTTCATGTTTGTCACAGCAATAGAAACCTAACTAAAACACATCCATACATATCAAGTAAAGTATTTTTTAATGTAATGAATTAACCATCACATTATGTAAGGAAAAAGGAAATGATCAAAGCACATACTGTGATATTGTACAACTTTGGGTAGAAGCACCACCTTGGCAGCATTAATATTTCAAAAGACTCAAAGCATATAAGCAAGTCTTGGGGACTGTCACCATCCCTAGTCCTGAAGTTGAGGCAAAAACACAGCTTTCAAATACTTTATTCGAGACTCAAATTTGAGTGACTGTAGCCCTAGAAACATAGATTTAGGTACCCCAATTTCACGGCACCATGGAGTTTTGTAGAAGAGAACAAAAAGTTATAAAGTTTCAGACACACTAGTGAAAGAGTTAAGTGTCCCAGCACAGCGGTAATCTCAGCTATGGCTTCAGGTGTATGACAGTTTCTCTGTGTAGTCATGGCTGTCCTGAAACTCACTCGTAGACTAGGCTGGCCTCGAACTCAGAAATCCGCCTGCCTCTGCCTCCCAAGTGCTGGGATTAAAGGCGTGCACCACCACCACCCAGTTTTATCAAGTGAATAGTTCTATATGTTGTTGTTGTTTTGTTGTTTTTAATCTGTTGACAGGATATTTGGAGATCTCTGCAAATACCAAGGCTGGCAGAGTAACAATCCACTTGAGTTCAATACAACTTAGCCTGTGCTAGTTCAAACTTCTAGAGTCTAACCCCAACAGTTTACTTTAGCTGTATTTAAGCACAGCACAATTTTGGGTAAAAATTATTTTGATGATAATTAACTTGATTACTTGTGTACAGTAAAGCTTAAGACATGCTTACATTGACTCACTTTACAAAGTACTTATGACCTCTTTCTTAAAGATGGGATCTGTTAGCTTGGCGTGGTGATACGTGTCTTCAATCCCAGCACTCAGGAGGCAGAGACAGGAAGATTTATGAGTTTGAGATCAGCCTGGTCTACATAGTGACTTCCAGGATATCCAGGGCTACATTGAGAAAAACAAACAAACAAACAAACAAAACAGGATGGGTTTGACAGAGGCAGAGGTCTATTGACTCACAAACAGTGCTGAAGATACAAGTCTAAGGAGAAAGAGTCTGAGATAAACAAACATAAAAATCTGTTGCAATCAGGAGTGGCCTGGCCCTACAGATAGCACAGAGGTCTTCTAGGCTGTTGTAATGTACAAGTGACTGTAGCCGCCAGTGGCCATGGATGAACTGGGTACATCTGAAAGGAGGGCTGGATATGAAAAGAGATGGAGGGGCATATCATGGAAAACATGGAGCCAAGACAAAGTTTTCTGATCAAGGATCGAAGTTTGGTATTCAGCTCTTGTATATATAGGAAAAGCCCCTCCAAATCCATCCTTTGTTTCAGCCGGATTATGTCACAAATCAAGCTCAGTGAGCAGTCTATTCTTCTAAGTTCCTGTAGAAAGTTGTACCTGAAGCCAAGGTGTACGACTCCACCTAGGTCCTATTGCAATAGGTCTATTGTGGAAACAAGGTCTTTCTGGCCTGCTCAAGGCTGGGGGGGGCACAGTTCCTTGAACGAGGTAACTCCATTTAACCTGCACCATCAATCACATAGGACACAGGTAGAGGTCTCCACCTCCAGAGATTTAAATATTAATGAGTTACCTAAAGGTGGGGGGAGCTCGTAACTAATTAAGTTATTCCCTCCCCACTTCCCCTCCCTATAAAAGCCAGGGGAGCCTGGCTTTAGGTGGGGAGTGCACACCATCTACACCTATTCACGATGCCATGAACAATAAAAGCTTTGGAAAACTGGACTCCATGTGTCGCTTGGGCCTTCCTGCGCTGCTGCCAGATTCCCAGCTTTTGGAACCCTAAAACCTAAGCCCGCCCAGGCCCAGGAACCTGCCACCGGGACCCTGCTGCCAGACCACCGTGGGACCCCGACGTCAGACTCCCTCCTCACCCCCGACTATTTTTCCCACAATTTACTTGCTTTTTCATCATAAGGTAGAGTGGCCAGGCAACTGTCTATATTGCTCCTTATTACCCGTTGTGGAGAACATACATAGCAGTATTGATGTATGACTCTGTCTTAGGTCTATAGGAGCACAAGAACACTCTTTTTTTTTTTTTTCTTTGTTTTTCGAGATAGGGTTTCTCTGTTTAGCCCTGGCTGTCCTGGAACTCACTCTGTAGGCCAGGCTGGCCTCAAACTCAGAAATCCATCTGCCTCTGCCTCCCAAGTGCTGGGATTAAAGGCGTGCACCACCACCGCCCAGCTTAAGAACACTCTTATTTGACTCTGACTATGACCTTCTATGGCACACTCTTTCCCATACAGACCCAAGCCACATATGAATTTAGACCAAAGGACCTGTGAGCATGGATAACTGCCATGGTGAATAGCTGAGCTTGCTGAAGGTGATCCTGTGTGAAGGCAACCAATCTGTTTAAGATAGAAGGTCCAAAAGTTAGAAGCAATAAGATTATAATTAATGGTTCAAACAGTGTAGAAAATAAAGTTGTAAGTGGGACTGTCCCAGGTAAATAATCCAGCTGCTAATCGGCAAGGATCAAACACAAAGTTTGGCCACCAGGTATATGGTGGGTAGCTTTATGTATTGATAAAAAAACACTTACTTCCCAGTAAGAGTGGAGACTATAGGCCAGGTTAACTCCGCTGACTGATAGGGATTTTGAGCCATCTTCATCATCAGTATCATAATCATTAGGTTCAGGATCCGTGACTACTTGACGAACCAATTTTTTGGGCAGCTGTCGGGCTACATTTTCTTTTTGTGAAAAAACACAGACAGAGCCATGGCCCCAAATTAGAACAGGGTCAAAGCCGGGCAGTGGTGGCACACGCCTTTAATCCCAGCACTTGGGAGGCAGAGGCAGGAGGATTTCTGAGTTCGAGGCCAGCCTGGTCTACAGAGTGAGTTCCAGGACAACCAGGGCTACACAGAGAAACCCTGTCTTGAAAAAAAAAAAAAACAGGATCAGGACCATTCCATGTATTAGTTAGGGAGTCTCTCCATTTAACCCTGGCAAATGAGTTGGAGGTGACTGGATGCCAGTGGCGATCTGCTGCAGACTGACCTTTAGCATCAGTTTGCAAACAAAACAAAACAAACAAACAAAAAACAAAAACTAATAAGACAAAAGTAAGGTGTGCTTTGGTGACCTTGAAGGGTATAACTTCCCCTCTTTTGTCTTTAAAAGCCAATTTTTCAGAGTTCCTTGCAAAACCAGGGCAGATGCGCCAGTAGTTGATCCTCCTACACTCAGAGAGTTATGAAGATATTATTATTATTATTATTTTTTTTTTTTTTTGGTTTTTCGAGACAGGGTTTCTCTGTGTAGCCCTGGTTGTCCTGGAACTCACTCGGTAGACCAGGCTGGCCTCGAACTCAGAAATCCACCTGCCTCTGCCTCCCAAGTGCTGGGATTAAAGGCGTGCGCCACCACCGCCTGCATGAAGATATTATTTTAAAGTTCCACAATACCTTGTCCTTGAGGATTATAAGGAATCCCAGTAACATGAGTAATATTAAATTGTCAACAAAACATCTCAAATGCCTGACTATAATAGCCAGTTCCATTATCTATCTTAATCTGATATGGAACACCAAGCATAGAAAAACAGTGTAGGCAATGACTAATTACACTTTTAGTTGCTTCTCCTATTAAATCAGTTACAACTAGGAAGTCTAAAAAGGTGTCAAGTCACATGTACATATTTTAATTTTCCAAAATTAGAAATGAATAACATCCATTTGTCATAATTGATTACGTGTAAGTCCTCAAGGATTAACACCATTATGAAAAAATTGAGGACATTGAGAACAAGTTTTTACAATTGACATGTACATTCTCTAGAAGTACCAAATTGTTGTCTCAAGGTATTACTATTTTTGATAATAAAAGAATGAGATTGAATGGCCAATTATTCCTGTAAGGCTGATAATCTGCCTGGTATACATATCTGGCTATGGCATTGCCCTGGGGTCCAGGCAATTCAGTGTGAGCTCTTAAATGTCTTATAAAGTTAAGGAACAGTATATGTTTCTTAAATTAAGCTGTATTTATATAAATAACTGAAAAATTTGAGAATTAGTAGTATCTAAAAAAGGAACAATTTCAAGCAATTATAAATCATGAGCTTTGGGTTATCAGTATACAAATTAAAAACTTGATTTTTTAACATTTAAAAAGCAGTGACAAAAACACTCAATTTGATTATCTGTGCTGAAGCAGAAAGAAGTTGAGAGAATAAACATGTCCAATTAGATATGCTGCCTTCTCATTAGATGAGCTGTCTGTAAATACAGTAAACACCTTTTTTATGGGCTGCATACATAGATTTACAGGAAATATAAAAGCATGCAACTTGTCTTTTGGATAATGATTATCAATTTTGCCTAAAAAGTTTGCCATGCGATAGGCCAAATATCAGTATTCTTCAATAACCAATTTAATTGCTGTTTGGAATAAGGAATATTTCATTAAGTTCTTTCTCAAAATACTTTTGTGATCCTGACCTACAATTCTGTATTAGCATAGCAACAGTTTTGGAATGGTCCCTTTTGCCAAAGAACTGCTGTGGGACGGCCAACAATTGATTAGTCTGTATAATGTATTAATGTATCGGTTGTTGTTGGCTAATAATAACTCCCTCTACTTTTTGCAAGCTATTTGTCCCTCATCAGTTAATTGTCCAGGGGAATTAGAATTTGCATTCCCCTTAAGAATGTCAAACAGAGGCTTAAGTATTTCTATGGTGAGCTTAAGGTGAGGTCTTAGCTAATTAATATCTCCTAACAACTTTTGAAAATCATTAAAAGTAAACCCTTTTTTTTGCATGTACACCTGCCAGCCAGAAGAGGGCACTAGATCCCATTACAGAGGGTTGTGAGCCACCGTGTGGTTGCTGGGAATTGAACTCCTATATTTTTGGTCGTGAGCCTAGCCTTTAACAGTTGAGCCATCTCTCCAGCCCCACCTATCTTTTTTTATTGGAATTTTCTGTGCCACAATCTACTTAGGCTATAACTGAGGTCCCAAATATTGAAAAGATATTGTCTTTGAATGTTTTCTGGAGCAACAAGCACTCCCAAAAAATTTAAAGCTCGTTGTATGAGAGCAAAGGCTTGTGGTAAAACTCCTTCAGAGGGATCAGCTAATAAAATATCATGCAATAAATAATATACACTGAAAGATTCAAACTCCTAGCTTTTTTGTATTGAAGCAGTAACAATTTTTTTACATAATGTAAGGCTATTAGCCATTCCTTGAGGCAAAACTTTCCAATGATATCGCTTCATGGGCTCTCCAAAATTACAAGCAAACTTACTAAATGCAACCCTCCCACCTTCACAGGGATGCAAAGGAACGGTATCAAAACAATCTTCTAAATCTATAATAAATATAATAAAAAATATGCATTTCCTGGTATAGCAGCTGGAGTAGGCAAGTCAGGCTGTAATGCCTCACAAGTTTCATAAATCTTAATTTTGGACTTTTTTTGGATTAATAGAATAACCAATCCCTTGTAGCTGAGTGAGAGTATCCGATAAAGGCCAAGTTGAAGGCCAATCTTATCCTCTCTTACTCTTTGAGCAATTCTTTTATTAGCAGGCACAGCTATAATGCCATAGAGAAAAGCAGGCATAATTTTAAATTCCCCAGCATAATCATTATCTATAACTCCTGGCCCATAAGCTACCTGTTGTGAATGTCTTTGAGTCTGAAACTGATCCCTCCTCTCCAAGGAACAAGCAAGGCAATAAACAAATTCCAGAAAACACCTTTCTAGGGGCTGGTCAGGATGACTAAGACAAAAGGAATGCCACACAAGCTTCTACTGAGCCTACTCATATGTAAATGTTCTTAGTCTGGGCCTATTTCCTGAGGCCTGGCCCAATGATTATCCTTTCTGCACTGAGGACAGATTCTAGGGGAGTGATTCTGCTGTCTGTCTATGCCTCTATTTTTTGGGCAGTCTTTCCTAAAATGACCTATGCACCCATACTTAGAACATCCCTTATCACCTCAGTGCTGTGAAAGAATGGCTTGGACTGTAGTTAGCATTCTCATAAGCCAATTGTGTAAGAAAAGGAATTCATGTCTGAGGGTCTCCAAAATTTCTACCAGCTGCTTTTAGCAGCCTATCCACAAATTTCTGAAATGGTTCATAGGGTCTTGTTTCATACCAGATAAATTCCCACTGAGATCCCCTTTAGTAGGTAATTGATTCCAAGCACAGAAGGCAGCCCTTGCAATCTGTGCATACACTCCTGCAGGTAGCCCAATCTGATTAGCATTACCTTCATATTGACTCTCTCCTAGAAGCATGTTAATATCCCAATCTGCATTGCCTGCCTGAGCATTCATCACAGCAGTTCTCTTTCTTGTTTCACGCCATTCAGAGCTCCAAAGTAAGTAATCTCCTCCCCCCACCCCCCGACAAAGTAGCCTTAAATATAGTTTTCCAATCTTGGGGGGTTAAATTTGCTTCTACCACAGTATCCAATAAAGCTTGTGAGAATGGGGCAGCAGGCCTGTACTGTGCTACAGTTGTACATCTTTTGATCATCTCTACCTGCTCAATCCTCTTCTCAACTATAAACATGGGTGAGTCAAAAAGTCCCCAAGCTCATAATTGAACTGCCAACTGTAGCCAATGGAACATTGGCAATTTAACTATATTTTAAAGTTTCTTTTGCAATATTAGAGTATAGCCATAATTTTGGGAAACAAAACCAGTTTTTAACAATGTAAACAACCCATTCTCTCTAAAATCAACACCAAGTACATTACTTTCATGTTACAAAGTTTGGCTGCCAGTTCTTACATATGAAATACATGTCAATGCAGCTTTTAATACCTCATTAAAGAGACATTTAAATCCTATCCTTTATACATCTGCTTTCTGAATGACTCCAACCCAAAGTTACCAGTTTTAAGACAACTTTATGTTACCAAAGTTGCAAATTTTTACATACCCAATAGCTTATAGGCCAATAATATATAATCAAGACAGGCAGAACATATTTATACTTTTAAAAACAGTCAGAAACAAAAATGAAGTAGATACACATCTTATATATTTAGACTAAACATTTTTTTTTTTACTTTTTCTGAAAGTCCCCAAAGGGGGATTCCCACTCAAGTCTCAGGACAGTGCACACCCAAAGACTCACTAGAGATTGCAAACACATGAGGCAGTTTAATATCAGAGCTCTGGGTCAGCCCATATTTCCATATCTCATATAGGAGATAGAGGGACTGACCCCTCAGCTCAGGGGTCTAGGGTTTATATATGGGCGGGATGGGGAAAGGAGGAACTTTTGCTTGGGTGCACACGATTGGTTGTTCTACTTTTTTGAACATCAGCAGGCTGTACCAGTCGATGGTGGCAGGGTGCAGTTCCTCTCTTGGCCAGTCACTTTCTGGGATGTTTCAACAGGCCTTTGTCTTGTAACTCTACCTCCTCTGTAACTAATTAACTGGGCCCAAACCTGCTGACAGGCATTTTTAACTATTTAGGTTAGGGAAAAGGAATCACAGGGCCCTGCTATTTTATTAGTTTTTCGTGGGACCCATAAACTTTTCTTTCATTTCTAGCTGTAATTTCAAGAGTAAATCACCTTGTCACTTGCTGAACCCAATAAACACTGTCACAGAGATTTTTTTTTCAAGGAAAAACTGTCAGAAGTCAGGACCCTCGCCCCTCACCCTCACCCCCTATCTTTCCCCACCTACAACCTCTCCCCACCTGCACAACGTCCCCTGCAGCTTGGCAACCACAAGATCCTGCCTGGCAGCTGCAGGTAAATTCAAAGCAGTGTACCGTGTCTTTTGAGAAAAGGAGTTAGATCACCAATTGTTTCAGGACACAGGCCGAGAAGATTCTGTACTTTCCCACTATACTTTCCCACCACCTGGCCTCTCTTACCCCCTCCCCTTGTAAAGCATATTATAAAAAGGTGCCTCGCGCCCAAATACACGCCTCTTGACAAGCAACTGTTTCCTTGAGCCCTTTCCCTCTCTCGCCCGTTCTCCTTTTTCAGGTTGTGGTCCCCCTCGCCCCCCTCCCCCCCCATGAATTACAGGACCCGCGGGTCAGGTCAGGTGGTGTGGGGCTCGAGGCACAGACCCCTCCAGATGGACTTTCATTGAAGCGTGCGCACGACATCAAGATTGAGTGAGACAGGGATCGTCGCCCACAACCTGTCGTCCTCGGGTGAGTTTCATTTTCATTCTGTTCCATAAGAATGGGTCATTCTCTGTCGAAGGAGGTTGCCTTCATAAAGGACCTCAAACATGCACTCAGAGAGAGAGGAATAAGGGTTAAAAAGAAGGATCTCATAAGTTTTTTTTGTCTTTATTGATGAAAAGTGTCCTTGGTTTATGATTGATGGTCCTACCATCCATCCCAAGAAGTGGCAGAAAGTAGGACGTGAATTAAATGAGAAAATTAAAGTTAAAGGCGATGCTACTGTTACTGCAACAATTTTTTTCTTTTTGGGGTATTATCAGGGATATTATTGAGGATGCTGATAAAGATTCAGGGAAGCGACAGCTTTTGTCCGTTGCTGAATATTGCTTATCACAGTCTCAATCTAATTCTACCTGCCCATTTCAGCAGCCTTCTTGGCCTCCGTCTCAGGCCTCCATTCCCTCTACTCTCATAAATATCCCTCCTGATCAGGCCTCTTCTGCTTCTGATTCGCCCTGCCTCTATCGGGATTTGCCTTCTCTCGATCCCCGTCCCCTGAATTCTCAGCCTCCTCCTTATGTTTATTCAGCCTCCGCCGCCATAGCTCTGGCTCCTGCAGCTGGCTCTGATCCACAGATTCCTTTTTCCACTCATCTTTGTAACCCTGTTCTACAAAAGCCGTGCTTGCCCTCTGCTGGCGAACGCTCGACAGGTTGCGCTGCAGCACCTACTTCCCTCTGTCCCCCCAGCTTTACTGCTCAGCGTCATACTCCTCCACCGCCCTCTCAATTGGCTTCCCCGGCCGCTTTTCCTGACCCAGAGTCTTTGGATTCCGGTAATGCTGCCAGCCTTGAGAATGAGCACTGGCTTGCCTCCTCTTACAGTGTCTTCTACTCCCCCTCCCACACTTGCCTTTCCGATGACTTTCCCTGCTACTTTGCCTAATCCTTTTTCTGATATGCGGGATCACCTCTCTTCTCAGTAAAGGAAATGGTTCCCCATTGACTAAAGTCACTCAGGGCAATCAAGAAGAGTTTTCAGAGTTTGTCACTCAAACTTGACAAACTTTGAAAGTTTGTGGCTAGAAGTGGCTGAGAGATCTCTGGGACCTGGCCAAGGAGAAAATAAACTTCTCCAACAGCTTGCTTATGAGAATGCTAACTCTGCCTGAAGGGCTGCCCTTCGAGGAAAATATAAAAACAAAGATTTAGATGAGATGATTCGTATCTGCAAAGATGTAGATCCCTTTGCCCAGAAGGTCCCGCAAGCCATCAATCTGGCTGTGGGAGCAGCCACTAATGGTGGAGCGGGTGGATCCACCTGTTTCAGATGTGGTCAATTGGGTCACTTTGCTAAACAGTGCCTTCAGGGTAGACCTATGGTTCAGCCCCCGCCTCAACTGAGGGGAGAGCGTCTGCCTCCAATGATCCCTTGCCCTCGCTGTAAGCAAGGCAGACACTGGGCTAACACCTGCCGCTCCAAAACTGATGTTCTGGGCAACCCCCTCCCTCCCCTTCCGGGAAACGGGGTGCGGGGCCAGCCCTGGGCCCCTCAGCCAGTCTCCTTCCTGCCAGCCTCGAGGAACAGCCAGGCAGGGCCACACCAAACCCTCCATCAACAGCTCCCAAACCAGCCTCAGCCCTCCGTAGGGCTACCCCAGGGAGCGCAGGACTGGACCTCTGTGCCTCCTCCAATACAATATTAGATGCAGACAGAGGAGTCCAGATAATTCCTACTGGTGTTTTTGGGCCCCCTCCATCCCAGACTTATTATCTTATCTTGGGCAGAGCATCTGCCATGCTTCAAGGCATTACCATCTTTCCTTCAATCGTTGATAATGACTACTCTGGAGAAATTAAAGTTTTGGCCACTAGCTCCAGAGGGCCTCTCCACATCCACCAGGGACAACGCCTTGCACAGGCCCTCCCCCTCCCGTTGGATACCTCACTACCCTCCTTGGGCCCATCTCAAGGAGCTTCCACCCCAGGGTCCTCAAGTGTTTATTGGGTCCAGAGACTTTCACAAGAACGCCCACAACTCAAACTTAAACTCAATGGCAAAGTTTTTGAGGGCATTCTTGATTCAGGAGCAGACTCCACAGTTATTTCACAGGCCTCTTGACCCTCCTCTTGGCCCTGTCAGCCTTCGTTAACCCACCTTCAAGGCATTCACCAGTCCACCAACACCCTTCAAAGCTCCCAATTACTAACTTGGGAGGATCCTGAGGGTAATACTGGACATGTAAGACCATTCATTGTACCTGGCCTTCCTATAAACTTATGGGGTCGAGATATATTGAGTCAAATGGGAGTCCTTATGTTTAGCCTCTCTGCGGCTGTCACCCACCAGATGCTAGACCAGGGGTTTATCCCTGGACAAGGCTTGGGCAAACACAACCAAGGGATCCCCACCCCAATTGCTGTTACACCAAAGACCTCATGCTCAGGATTAGGTTATGATTTAAATTTTTCCTAAGGGCCATTGCTACCCCTGCACACCAGGCAGATAAAATCACCTGGAAGTCAGATTCCCCTGTCTGGATCGACCAATGGTTTCTCCCCCAACATAAACTCTCAGCAGCCATGCAGTTAGTGCAGGAACAATTAGATGCTGGCCACATTGAACCCTCCACCTCCCCTTGGAATACTCCCATTTTTGTGATACAAAAGAAAGGAGGCAGATGGAAACTGCTCCAAGACCTCAGAGAAATTAGTAAGACTATGGTCCCAATGGGAGCCCTCCAGCCTGGCCTCCCCTCTCCCGTGGCAATACCTAAGGGTTACAACAAGATGGTTATTGATTTGAAAGATTGTTTTTTTTTGTATCCCCCTACACCCAGAGGATAGTAAGTGCTTTGCCTTTAGCCTTCCCATTGTTAATTGCATTGGGCCATCTCCACGATTTCAGTGGAGGGTCCTACCTCAAGCCATGGCCAATAGTCCCACCCTTTGTCAAAAGTTTGTGGCCCAGGCCATTGATCCCTTTCGTCTTAGATACCCTGAATTGTACATCATCCATTACATGGATGACATCCTTTTGGCAAGTCCTGATGAGATCACCCTGTTTAGAACTGGCCAAGAGTTGGTAACTGCCCTCCAAGACCTTGGGCTGCAGATTGCTCCCGAAAAGGTCCAGCTACAGCCCCTATACTTATTCTTGGGTTTTGAACTTTACCCCTCTAAGGTCCTTTCTCAAAAAATTGAACTCAGAAAAGATTACTTACAAACACTTAATGATTTTCAACACCTCTTGGGGGATATAAATTGGTTACGCCCCTATCTAAAATTAACAACTGGAGAGCTTAAGCCTCTATTTGATATTCTTTGAGGAGACTCTGACCCCTCCTCCCCCCGTGTTTTAACCCCTGAGGCCACCTCTGCCCTTAAGCTTGTGAAGAAAGCCATTCAACAACAGACTATTACTTATTATTCTCCCACCTCCCCCTTATGGTTATTGGTTCTTCCCACCGTGTTTGCCCCCGGATTGTTGTGGCAGACTAAACCTTTGTATTGGCTTCATTTGCCTGCCCTCTTCTAAAGTACTACCTGTTTATCCCTCCCTAGTGGCACAAGTAATAAGAATGGGAAGAGAAACCTCCCTAAAACTTTTTGGTAAAGACCCTGACCTTGTTAGTGTTCCCTATGATGCTGCCCAAGTCCAATGGCTACTCCAGACATCAGATGAATGGGCCATTAATTGTATTTCATTTCAGGGAAAGATAGACAAGCACTATCCCTCTGACAAACTCATACAATTCCTTGAACATCAGGCAGTGGTTTTCCCTAAAATGACTAAGAATTCCCCCATTCCTCAAGCACCATTAATTTTTACAGATGGATCTTCCTCTGGTGTTGCAGCCTTTAATATAAGTGGACAGGTTTCTAGGTTTCAGACCAACTTTTCCTCAGCACAGTTGGTAGAATTGGTTGCTGTTATTCAAGTCTTTAAGACTCTCCCAGATTGTGCTTTTAATTTGTTCACTGACAGTGCATATGTGGCTCAATCAGTCCCTTTGTTGGAGACTGTTCCCTTTATACGACCATCTACCAATGCCTCCCCCCTTTTTTCTGAGCTCCAGGAAATTATTTTAACTAGGTCCCATCCGTTTTGTGGGTCACATATGTGCCCACTCTGGTCTTCCTGGACCCCTGAGCGAGGGAAATGATATTGTTGATAGAGCCATCCGAGGGCTTCCATCCAGCATGGTGACCTTGGCCCTACCCTCTGACCCTATACAACAAACATAAAAGGCCCACCAATTGCATCATCTAAATGCCCAGACCCTCAGACAGATGTTTTCCATCACCAAAGAACAGGCATGCCAAATTGTACGTCAGTGTCAAGGATGTCTCACCTTACCCGCGTTACATTTGGGGGTGAACCCTCGTGGCCTTGCCCCAGGAGAAATATGGCAAATGGATGTTACTCATTTTGCCCCTTTTGGTAAACTTAAATATATACATGTTTCTATTGATACCTTTAATGGCTTTCTCTGCGCTTCACTTCAACCTAGTGAAGCTACCAAAAATGTTATTAGCCATACGATTTTTTGTCTTGCCTTTATGCCCATACCTAAGATGCTTAAGACTGACAACGGTCCTGGATATACCAGCACCTCCTTTAAACAGTTTTGTGCCCAACTTAACATTAAACATGTCACTGGCATCCCATATAATCCTCAAGGACAAGGTATTGTAGAAAGGGCACATCAGACCTTAAAGAATATGCTCTTAAAATTACAACATTCAGGTGGTATCCTGTACCCTCAAAAAGGAAATCATAAGACATTGTTAAATCATGCATTATTTGTTCTTAGTTTTTTGACCCTTGATGAAAGAGGAAAGTCTGCAGCAGACAGATTTTGGCACCCTACTACAGCAGACTCCTATGCCAAGGCCATGTGGAAAGATCCGTTGACATACAAATGGAATGGTCCCGACCCAATCCTTATCTGGGGGAAAGGACACGCATGCATATATGATTCCAAAGAACAAAATGCCAGATGGCTGCCAGAAAGACTGGTGAAATTGGCTAATCCCACCCCAGGGATACCCACTGAGAATGGTTCTTAATTGTGCTTCCTTTCAGAAAAATGCATCCAGTTGCCTCGCTTCTCCTGCTCACGCTCCAGATTTACCCGATTGTGAGTATCAAGCCTCAACATTCCCCATATCAGGTTTATAATTTTACTTGGGTCATAATAAACCAGGCAGGAGACATTGTTAATTCCAGCTCTTTGCTTAGAACCCAGCCTTCATGGCCCTCTTTAGAGGTGGATCTTTGTGCCCTTGCCCTGGGGGCCAGCGCCGATTGGGGAACCCCCTCTCACTAGTGGCCCCAGAATAGACCGGTTGATACTCCTAACCCCAATTATGATGGCCACCTTATTGGCTGTAACTCTTATGATAGGAGAGTCTCCTTGGCCAATGATTCGTCTGGCCTTTATGTATGCCCTGACCCCACTCATAGAGATCGTTCTCACGGCTACAAGGCTACAAGTGCGGCCATTTTTTCTGATTTTTTCTGCACATCCTGGGGCTGTGACACCACGGGAGATGAATATTGGAGGCCCCATTCCTCCTGGGATTATATTACCCTATGGAGAAAATTCCTTCCCAAATATTTACAAGAGAAGTTAGGTGTATCCACGGCCGACCCTATGAAATCACAGTGTCAAAATAATTGGTGTTCTCCCCTCCTCATTTCCTTTACTGAGAAGGGAAAGAATAAAGACTGGATGGCCAAAGGATTTACATGGGGCTTTCGTCTGAGAGAGTGCACTGCTTGGTCATTTGGCTGCTCAGACCCAGGGCTCACCTTTACAATAAAACTTCTTAAGACCATTCCCAATAAAAAATATTGCTGCTGTGGCCCCAATCCTGTTCTACAACACCCCTCAAGGCCTCTTAACCCCCCCAAACCTACGGCCACCGCCCCTGGTGTTTTGCCTTCACTCTCTCCCTTGGCACTCTTGGCCACCATGTTTCAGCCTACTGTTTCCAAGGGACCTCTTAGCTCTGCTGATCTTATTGTTTCCTTGGTAAATGCTTCTCTTGAGGCTATCCACAATACCAGCGATCCTAACTATCAAGAATGTTGGATTTGCTTTTCACCCACTCCTCCCTTTTATGAGGGGATAGCTATCCTCGCCATTCCCACCTTTACCAATGATGGTAATAGACTCTTTGGGATTCATTCACCTGAAGGAGATCTTACCCTTAGCTCCATTTCAGGAATAGGCCTCTGTCTTTTGGGACCCTCCATGCTCCCTCCTAAGGATTTGATTCCAGTATGCAACCAGACATTGATCCTCAATGATGTATTTTTATATACCCTGGCACCTAATGGTACATATTTTGCCTGTGCTTTTGGCTTGACTCCTTATATATATAATCCCAGATTTTTATATTCTAAAGATTATTGTGTAGTTGTTATCATTCTTCCACATTTTTTTATACATGATCTAGAGTCCTTCCTTAATATTATAGATCAAGGACCCTCTCTGAGAACCAAGAGAGAACCTCTGACTGCCCTCACCTTGTCTGTTATATTAGGGATTAGTGCCATTGGTGCAGGCACGGGCATAGCTTCCTTGGTAACTTCCAATAATCACTATGCTCATCTCCAATCCTTCATTGATAAAGATTTAAATAATTTGAGGGAAGGAGTACAAGACCTCAAGGACTCTGTGGCTTCTCTTTCTGAGGTGGTGTTACAAAACAGGAGAGGACTTGACCTTGTCTTCCTTAAGGAAGGTGGTCTCTGCGTGGCACTCAAAGAAGAATGTTGCTTTTACTCCGATAAGACAGGCCTTGTTCAAAAAGCTGCTGGCCCCTTTAAGAGAAGTTTATGCAGACAATAAGTTTCTGGAAAGGCTTCTCCAGCTTTGCTTGACTCCTAGCTACAGGTGCAGGGTAACTTATCAGCTTCTGCTGTGCAAATTGAGACAGCCTTTTAAACAAGTTAAACTAAAACAAGGGGTTATAAGGAGTTAAAACAAGTTAAACTAAATCAAGCCAGCAAATAAAAAATTTTATTTTTTCTTTTGAACATGAAACATAGAACAACAATCATTCAAACAATGAAACAAAACCAGACAATTGACAAATGTGGATAGATTGGTGTTCCAAGGACAGACAATAGACAGAGAAACCAGTGTAAGACCCCCATGAAGGGAAGATATCACTCAAGCCTCAGGAATTCTCGGCCACCCAATAACTCACAAGACACCGAACTCTATGCAATCAGCAAGAGGTACATTGAGATGAGCATACTGAGGTCATGACCTGTAACCCACGCAGGGGCAGTGGGGTCTGACCTTGGGCTTTGGAGATAGAGGGTATATAAAGGCAAAAACCACAAGGAAAAAAAAACACAACCCAGGGGGAGTGAAGGGGGGGTATCGGAAAGTACCTGTGGAAAGTCCCAGCCCATTATTCAGTTTGTGACAGGGTTCAAGGAACAGTCATGGGGAACGTTCTGTATAGGCTATTCTCAAGAGCCTATTCGTACTCAACCATCTACCTTGTTATCAGTCAAGTTCCTGAAACACAGAGCTCACAAACAAGCTGACCTGCACTCTTGGTTCTGCTCAGCCTGCTAGGAGTTTTTGAAAAATTTTAACCCTTTCATCAGAACTAAGGATTTTTCCAGTAGGAGCCAGAGACAAAGCAGGTCGTCTCCTGATTTTCTCCTGTTCCTAGGAGAGCTCTGAAATAGCTTATTTTCCTTTTCTTTTGCTAACACAGCTGGAGAGAGGATAACTGCTTTTCTGAAACCCTTTCTCTCATATTCAAGATCTAACTTTTTATCTTCTTCTTAGGAGGTGCAGTGGCAGCTACTGATAGTTACTCTTCAGTACCTTGCTTTCTTAACTTTCTCAGTCCTTCTAATCCTGCTTTTCTCACCTGAGACAGCTCTTGGGCTGCAGATGAAGGCCTTGAAGTTGTCAGCTCAGGAACTTTGGAACACTTGTCCTCAGGAAGGGAGAGGCTAATTAGCATTCCTGGTTAGCTCAAGAACTTTGGAAAGGTCATGGGACACTTGCCGGATGGGAGAGGCCCAGAGCATGTAGACACATTCCTCAGGAAGGACCAGCCTTTGCCACCTGCAGACAAGGGAATCTCCTACCACCTTATTCCCTAAAGACCAATCAGTTTAAAAGTCACACTTATTCTGCCAATCACATTGTGCCTAGTCGCTGTTTCTATAGTCCACCCCTTAAACTGTATAAAAACTGACCAAATGGGCTGCCTGGGGTCATTGCCTCTCCCTCGGGTGCAGAATGACCCCAATGCATTGGGTCATTAAAATTCCTCTTGATTTTTGCATTGATTCACATCTCTGCGTGGTTCACTCTGTGTCTCCAGTGAGCTGAGGCTCGAAAGAGTCTTACAGCCTATGATTCCCCCCCACTCGAAATTTCTCTGTCATCCTCTAGGTGAAGTTGGCATCGGGTCAACACCTATTCAGCCTAGCCTGTATCCTTATGTACTTCCTGCAATACAGCCTCCAAAAGATAACTAGTGCTAGCATCAATGCTGTTCTTTGCTTACCACGTGTGGGACACTCTTCTTCCATTTTCTTTCTTTTTCATTTTTAAAAATAATTTATTTTTCCTGTTCTAGTTTCCAAATGAGGATCACGTGTCACATACACTTGTTAAACTGCATTAATTCCTTCAATCTGGAAGAGTTCTTCAGCATATGTCTTTCACGACCTTGCCATTTTTGAAGCATACAAATCATTTCTTTCAGCAGGATGTCCATCAATTTATGTAAAACGTTTTATGCTATAATCTTTGTAGGTCTTACGATTTTCACAATTTAAAAAAACTAGAAGCAACTCAGAAAGAAATAGGAACTCGGGGAGCAGTAAATTTTAAAAGGCACTGATTAGCATTTTTTAAAAAATCGGTCTAATAAGACAATTTGTCAAAAGGTATGGATTCTTTTTAAATAGCCATTTCTACTTATGACAAAATATTATCACGAAGAAAAAAAAATTCCCAAATAAACTTTTGTAAAGCACCTGCACTTTTCTCCTGTTCTAGTGACAGTACAGGTCAGCAGGATGTTAACTACATCCATCCCCAGACTTCTGCGTAGAAAACGGGTCTACAGCTTCCTTGTTGAGGAGACAACTCTGTGTGTTTAACATTCCTGGTCTCTGATGTGCTTCTTTGTGAGCACAAGGACCTTGTGTCCTCTACAGGATGTTAGTTCTGACCCAGAGGGAGGCAAGACATTGCACTGTTCTAGCTTGGAACTAACCTAAGTTATAGCCTAAGTCTAGCCTAAGTTATGCCTCCCTACATCATTAAAATGTTAAGCCGGGCAGTGATGGCGTATGCCTTTAATCTCAGCACTTGGGAGGTAGAGGCAGGTGGAGCTCTGTGAGTTTCAGCACAGCCTGGTCTACAAAGGGAGTTCCAGGCCAGCCAAGGCTACACAGAGAAACTTTATCTCAAAAAACTCCAAAACAAAATAATAATAATAATAATAATAATAATAATAGTAATAATAGTAATAGTAATAATAATAATAATAAATCAATTAACCTATTTAGACATAGAAATTGTCATTCACACCTACACACCTGCTCACTGTAGTTTGAAAGGAATAAAGACTAAGGCTAGTTCTTAGATGCCCAGGTGAAGGAGAACCTACAAACACAGACACTATTCCCAGTGTTGGGTGTGGCAAAGTTCACAGTGGCTCAGGTTGGCCAGTCAGGGAACTTTGTTATGAACTTACATGTATAACAAAGCACTTTGTCTGGGGCACACCCTGATGTGGGCTTAAAGGACAACTATTTTGTGTCTTCCCATCCTTGGCTTCTAGGAAGACATTCTGAGCACCATGAGCCCAAACTGGTTCTAGCTTACAAGTTCACAGCACAAAACCTCATATCTCTGAGGCCAGCCATGGCAGGCTTCGAGGAGGGAAGCCCTCTGGCTGCATACAGGACTGCTGAGTTTCACAGGAGAAAAAGGCACACCACATATCTAGGGTCCACAGGGTATGCAGTGTCGGCTCCAAATTCAGCTGGGCTACTTGGAATGTTTCAGTCCCTTACCAAAGGACACTTGACTCTAGCTTGAGGGCAAAGGAAACACAATTTTTAGCAGCTAAATTGCCACAGTTTGTATACACATTTCTGCAAGGTCAGTCTCAAGTTTAGAAATAACAGTGTTGAGCTTGCCATTGTTCATTGTTTCCTCAATTTCCATGCTCAGGAATCTCAACTTCCTTAAATCCAGGGAGCTTCGGGAATGCCATCTGGTTACTTTCCAGAGTTTCACGGTGGAGTGGAGGCTGGGAAAAAAACATGCATGAGTGTATGAGCGGGCGCGTGCACACACACACACACACACACACACACACACACACACACACACACAC
>JANHMN010000003.1:130602918-130615418 GCA_030674055.1 Rhabdomys pumilio
CACACACACACACACACACACACACACACACACACACACACACACACACACACACGAGTTGAAGGACCCTAGGAATTTTTGCCAGCCTTACACCCACTTGGTCAAGACTTGGCGAAGCTCCAGCTTCCTGCCTCCGGTCAAGGCTCAACCAAGTTCCATTCTCCACCCACAGGAACATTCTTGAGTAAACAATTCTCAGAATATACTGACAGACAGTCACGGGACCCTCTGGAAAGTCCCAGGTAGGGTTCAAATGCTTGTCATGATCTACCCATACTTGCTAGCCAATAGATTTAAAGGTCAGTATGCTTAGCCAATAAGGTTGAACTGTAAACTTACTGGTGTAACCTGTGCCCCTGAAAAGTAGAAAAACTGTTTGTAATAGCCATTTGGGGGTTAATCTTCTAGTCACTTGCCTTGAGCGACTAATTGAAAGTCTACCCCAATGTGCCAGAAAGTAAACCTCTTGCTTTTGCATTGATCTGCATCTTGGTGTCTCACTTGGGGGTGTCTCAAAGCAAGTACCACTGACTGAGGGTCAGGGTCTTACAGAGTATATTTACATCTCTAATGTTCTGGAGGAAAGCTGCAGCATTTCTGAGATTCTGCTTCTCAAGGTAGGAGAGGCTATTTGTGTCCTCAAGTAATCCCAAGTGGTCAGGAGACCCAGGTTGGGACAGGGCCAATCAAGACTGTCATGGTGGAAAGCAGCCAAACCTGACATGGCTTCAGTCTTGCTTCTGGGAAGAACATCTGGTCTCTTCTAGGAAGGCCAGAAGCTCTGGGTGAATAGTTTAGGGAGGTTGACCTTGCCCTTTCTTACCCTAGTGAGGCCTCCAGCATTCAGGGCAGTGCTTGGCAAGGTAGTTAGCTCCACCCAAGGCACATTGAGAAGATGAGATGCCATGCATTTGGAGGGCCAGACTGGGAGAGAGCTACACCATGTGACATCAGGGCCTGACCAGATAGATTCTAGGATAAACCTGTCCTGGGGAGATCTATGGCTTCCAAAAGACAAGCCCATGTCCTGATCTGTTGCATACAACTCGGATCTTTGGATAGATTTTTATAGGTAAAGACATACTCCAAGGACTGGTCAGGCAGGAAGAAGGCCATCTGAAGATGGTAGCACACTAGTTTAAGTCACCTCAAGAAAAAGACTGACAGTTTCCAGTGGGTGAAAAGGTAGGAGGGACCCTCATCTACTGGGAGACCTGGCCATTAGAATGACAAGACGGTGCATCCCTGATGAGCTGACCCCCACTTTGCAGTCATCTGTTATGACATCTCAAGACATTCTTTATAAAGATAAAGAGAGAATTCCCTTTAATTTTCTGTGCTTCAATTTCTACTCTGTCTAAATCACTGGAATGTCAGTCTCTTCCCAGAGCAGACTTCAGCTCTCATGAAGAGGACACAAACACCATGGCACAAATTAAACTGTATGATGCAGGTGGGGAGGCCTGGAATTGCATTGCCACCCTAACAAGACCTGAGCTCTCAGCAATGGGAGGATCAGGAGCCACCATCGTGAATTTCTAGGGAAGGCTACAGACATAGCACCCACAATGACTGAGAAACTAGGTATGGTAGTACATAAGGTGAAGGAAGGAGAACTGGGAGCTCTTAGTAAGGTTCAAAGCATTGGCTGCTTATCCAGGGATCCTGGGCTCAGTTCCCAGCATCCACAGGCTCAATAACTCCAGTTCCAAGGGATCCAGCCACTGCATATACACAGTGCACAGCCATACAAATGAGGGAGGAGAACCTCATGCATATACTTTCTGAAAAAAAATCTTTTTTAAAAAATTTAAGATCATTAGCTTTGTGGCAAGTCTGAGGCTAGCCTGGGCTATATGAGATTCTGACATTCCCTCCCCCCCCCAAAAAAAAAGAACTCCCAGCACATTATTTACAATGCTAAATCTTTTCTCCTGAAACCAGGAAAAGAATACACACAGTGGATTTAGACTCACTGGTGCAGTGACTTCCTCCAGGGAGAGGAAATGTCTTGAATGCATAGCAAACTCTTACTTGTGTTTCTAGAACCTGGCAATATATAGCTGAACCTCTGGCAGGGGTGGGATGCTGGAGCCTCTTTAACCCATCCCTCCATCCCCTGCTGCAGGCTGGGGCACCCTGAAAGGTGCTCACTGCCGTCATCATCCACTTACCTGAGATGGTGCCGTTGACACTATTTAGGGCTCTTCTGCCTACAACGAGAAAGCCAGAGCCTTGTCAAACATACTGCCTCTTCTAAGACTGGAGAGATGGCTCAGCAGTTAAGAGTGAACGCTGCTCTTGTAGAGAACCATGTCAGGCAACTGAAACCACTTATATGTAGTTCCAGCTCCAGGGTATCTGATTTCTGGGCACCTGCATATATGTGGCATACACACACACACACACACACACACACACACACACACACATATGCACGCATGAAAGCACACATTTACATGAACACACACGGTTACACATGCATTTTTCTCATGGATACAGACTACTCTAGTCTTCACTCACTTCTGTTTGTTTTTTTGTTTTTGTTTCTTGAGACGGGGTCTCTCTGTGTAACCCTGGGTGTCCTGGAACTCAGTTTATAGACCAGGCTGGCCTCGAACACAGAGATCCACCTGTCTCTGTCTCCTAGTGCCGGGATTAAAGGCATGCATCACCACTGCCTGGCATTCACTCACCTCTTTCACGACAATAGCAAATGATTTTTTGAATGACGATGATGACAGCAGCAATAATGCTGATGACAGCAGCTATGATAACCATAATATTCAGAGGCTTCAAGGCTGAGGTAGAGCAGTCTTCATTAGAGTAACAGACCACAGAAGTTCCTGCTTCAACAAAATACCCAATTAAAAAGTAATTAAAAAAAAAAAGATGTTCCTGCTTCATGTCTAGTCTCAGAACCCATGGGGTCCTGCTAAGGTCCTTGGATGGAGCAGAGGGTGTGTCTCACCAGAACAGCAGAAGGTGGCTCTGCTGCCCACAGACTGCTGAGACCATTCAGGAGTCCTGACCTCGCTCCTTGTGAAATCACAGCCCAGGGAGAGCCCAGGATGCAGATACATGGGGGAGGGCACAGGCTAGAGGGATCTGTGGAGCCCAGGCTCTGTCAGCTGCTGCATGAGTGGTTGAGGGTCAGTGAAGCTCTTCCACAGCACTCTACCTAAGGCTTTCTTAGTCTCAGATAAGACCTTACTATATTTTGTGTGTTTAAGTTTTGGTATTTAGTATCCTTTTAAAACTGCTGCTTATCATTTACTTTATTTATTTACTTTATTTATTTACTTTATTTTTAGGGTTAAATATTTCTTTTTATGTGTGTAGATGTTTTGTCTACAGGTATGTCTGTCCCCTGTGTGCATGCAGTCCCTGTGGAGGCCAGAAGAGGGCTCCAGATCCATTAGAACAGGAGTTACATAGGCGTTACTTTTGGTTGTGAGCTGCCATGTGGGTGCTAGACGTCCTCTGCAACAGCAACAAATTCTCTTAAACAATGAGTCATCTCTCCAGCTCCTACTTACTTATTTTTTTTTTTAAAATACAGGATCTTGCTATGTAGCCCTGACTGGTCTAGTACTAGATATACAGCCTAGACTGGCCTTCAATTCACAGGTCCTCCTGTCTCAATAGCCTATGCAATGGAGTTACAGATCTGTGCTGCCACAATTGGGTATTTATTTCTACTTTATTTTTTATTAAATTCTGTTTTTAGTTATTTGCTATTACATACTTTTTGTGCATATGTGCATTGTGCTCTCTCACACACATATGTGTGAAGAGGTCAGAGGAGGATGCTGAGGGTCCTTCCCTATCACTCTCTGCCCTATTCCCTAGTGACATGATGAACCTGCAGCCAGGCTGGCAGCCAGTGAGCCCCAGGGAAGGGCGCACACTACACAAAGTTCTGGGATTTGAACTCAGGTCCTCAGGCTTGGGCAGCAAGCACTCTTATGACTGAGCTCCCCAGCCCCATTTTTAAAAACAAACAGCTTTGTTCAGTTTTTTCTCTCCATTCAAGTTTGGTTTCAGGTTTCTCAGGATTGAAATCCACATGCCAAGTGCTTTTATCAGCTCCCTGCTTATAGGATTTAAAAAGAAATGTGTATACGTATTTTGCCTGTAATTACATATGTGCACCATTTGTGTGCTGAGTATACAAAGTAGTCAGAAGACAGTGTTAAAAGCTATGAAACTGGACTAACAGTTGGTTGTGAGCCACCATGTAGGTGCTGGGATTGAACCCGGGTCCCTTGCAAGATCAAAGGCTCTAAATCCCAAAACCATCTCTCCAGCCCCTTTCTACTTGTATTTTTTAATGAAAACTTTCTTTGAGTTGGAGAGACAGCTCAGTTAGTAAAGTACTAGTCACACACATGAGCATCTGGGTTTGTATCCCAAGCCACCCACATAGTCCTACATCTGTAATCTCAACACTGGCTGACAGCACAAGCTACTCTTCCAGAGGACCCAAGTTTGGTCAGGTGGCCCACAGCCTTCTAATTCCAGCTCCAGGGGATCCAACATCCTCTATTGGCTTTGGTGAGCACCTGCTCACATAGCATACATTCATATACATGCATATTATATATTATATATTTATTCTATATTCTATATATTATATATGCTTATGTATATGTGTGTATACATACATAAAATACATTTTCAAAAAGGAAAGCAATGGAGGAAGACAGTCAATGTTGCTCTCTGGCCCCAACACACAGATGCACACATGTGCACACACACTCAGACATACACAAACACATATACTACATACATGCATATATACACAAAAGATTTCTGTAGAAGTGGAAAAGCTGATTTTGAAAGGTAAATCAACATGTCCCAGCTCTCAGGGGTGTTCACACTACACTATAGATGGAGGACAAAGAGATTTTGAGCCCTCAGACATCAGGACCCTCCCTAAAAACAGAACTGGTGATAGATACACAAACAGAAGGCCCAGACTCACAAACACCTTGGTTTGAGACTGAGGTCTGAGGAGGAGAAGCTCCAACCAGACTCTGGGGCTCTGTTTTCTGACTAAGACAAGATTTCTGTATTTTGGGTTGTGAACCTAGGCATTAACAACTGAACCATCTCTCCAGCCCAAAGACAAGACTCTTGACCTTCAGCCTCAAAGCAAAAATGGACAAAAGTCCACTGCTTGCTTTTGTAAAGTTTTATTGGCATGTGGGCAAACAGTCATTTGTTCATAGTCCCTGGGTGTTTTTCCTATTGTGGTAGAGTTTAATAGTGACTAAAGATGCTAATGTTACCTTCTCAGCTGTTTTAGTTAAGATGTCTATTGTTGGGATAAAACACCATGGCCAAAAGCAATTTGGGGAGGAAAAGGTTTATTTCAATTTACAGCTTGAGACTATCATCAGGGAAGTCAGGGCAGGGACATAAACAGGACAGGAACCTGGAGGCAGGAGCTGATGCAGAGGCCATAGATGGGTGCTACTTACTGACTTACTCAACCTGCTTTCTTATAGAATCCAGGACCACCAGCCCAGGGGTGGAACCACCCACAATGAGCCACACCCTTCTACATCAATCACTAATTAAGAAAATGTCCCATAGGAATACCTGGCAGTCAATCTGACTGGTGCCATTTTCTTGACTGAGGTTCTCTTTTCTTAAATAGCTCTAGCCTGTGTTAAGTTGACATAAAAACTAGCCAGTACCGCAGCGGACATTTTTAATGTGAATTTAGGAGACAGGCCCTTACCTTGTTTTGAGTCAAACGTGTCGCACACAGTATCCATTGTGGCATTGCATTTCCTGATAACTCTGCCATCAGGACAGCTGGAAAGAAAACAGGTTGTTACCTCCTCCCACCCAGGCAGCCCAGAACTCATTCTTCACTACCCAAAGGGTTAGGAAGAATCAGCCCCACCCCAGCATGGTGCTATACCTAGCCACTCTGGCAAAAGCACTCTGAAGAGATTAGAGTTTAGGGCATTTGTGATATTTAGGGGACAGACCCTCTCTCCTCCTGGATAGAGCACCTGGCTATGAAGACCACATAGAGGAAACTCTGCCTAGAGAAAAGATGGTATGAATGAGGAAGAGGCAAGCAGGTGCAGACAAGCAAGAGCTTCCATGAAACTGGAGTTGAAGGCAGTCTTTATTCAGATTCCTGATCTCACAGTTCCGTGATTTCTGAATTATGTTTATGAGTGAATAACCTGCCTCACAGGTGTAAATTATTGTCTGATGTGGTGGTGAATGCCTTTAATCAAAGCACTGGGAAGCAAATACAAGCAGAATGTTGTGAGTTCAAACCAGTCTGGTCTACACTGTGACTTCTAGGCGTACCAGTGATACACAGTAAGACCCTGCCTTAAATAAAAAAAAAAGAATGCATGATTGTGGAGAGATAGCTTAGTGGTTAAGAGCATTTGCTGCTCTTCTAGAGGACACAGACTCTATTTCCAGCATCTACATGGTGACCCACAAGCAGCTACAACTATAGTTCCAGGGGATCCAACACCCTCTTTGGGGCTCCATGGGCATCAGACATGCAGGCAAACACCTATGCACATAAAAAATGAGTATTTATTATTTTTTGATTTTTTACATTATTATTCATAACAGTAGCAAAATTACAGTTTTGAAGTAGCAACAAAACTAAGTTTTTGAGCTGGGCAGTGGTAGGGCACCCATTTAATCCCATTAACTCAGAAAACAGAGGCAGACAGATCTCTGTGAGTTTGAGGCCAGTCTGGTCTACAAAGCAATTTTCCAGAGACCCAAGGCTACATGGAGAAACCTTATCTTGAAAAACCAAAATAGATAGATGGATGGATGGATAGATAGATAGATAGATAGATAGATAGACAGACAGACAGATATTTTATGGTTGGGGGTCACCACACTGTGTTAAAAAGGACTGCAGCAGCATTAGAAAAGTTGGGAACCACTGCCCCAGAGCCTGCAGAGGGAGTGAGGACCAGTGGGTACCTTTGGTGTTGGACTTTGGGTTCCAGAACCATACAATAATAACTTCCTGTTTTCATTCCCTGCTTGTAGTTTTGTTAAGTGGTCACCAGATTTTTTTTTTAATCTTTTTTTTTTTTTTAAAGGTAGAATCTTATGTAGCCCAGGCTGGTCTCAAACTCATTATGTGACCAAAGATAGCCTTGAACTTCTGTTCATCCTGCCTTCAGGAATAATGGGATTAAGGCACACCACCATACATGGTCTATGTGGTGCTAGGGATTGAATCCAGGTCCACAAAAGCACTCAACCAACTGAGCTATATCCCTGGCCCCACAGAATTCCTCTATGTGTGTGTGTGTGTGTGTGTGTGTGTGTGTGTGTGTGTGTGTGTGTCTGTGCACATGAGTGCAGGTGCCCACAGAGGCCAGAAGAGGGCATTCGAGTCCCTGGAGCTGGAGCTATAGGCAATTGTGAGTTGCAGCAAACTCAGCTCAGGTCCTTAGCAAAGCAGTACATGCTTATCCCTGGGCCATCTCCCTAGCTCTCCTTCCCCACAGAGAGTCACTCTGGGGAGCCAACAGAAGGCAGCTATTATCCTTGCGGCCATCTTGAGTCATATACCCTGACAAGAGACTTGTTTTCAACAGCCTACAACAGCTGAGCACACTCCGATAACATCTTGTTTTATATACCCAGAATTTTCCCTTGGGTGTGTGTGACTTAAAGGTGTAACTTAAAGGCATGACTTAAAGGCGTGACTTGAGAAGTCAGACTTATAAAAGGTGAGAGGCAGACAGAAGAAGGGACTGGAAACTTGGAGCTTGGAGGCACCAGGGACTAGGAACTAGGAACTAGGAACTAGGAACTAGGAACTAGGAACTAGGAACTAGGAACTCGAGACTTGGCATTTGGACTAGGAACAAGAAACTTGGAAAGAGAGAAGAAAGACTTGAGAATAAACGGGACTGAATCACACTCTGTCTGGTCTCCATTCTTCGCGTCTGCCTTCACTCTGTCTCTTGCTGAACCCTTCACTCTGTCTCTTGCTGAACCCTGACCCGCGGACTGGAGCAGCAGTGCGGGCTCTGACAATTTAACCCCCAAAGCTTGGGGCAGTGCAGTTTCTAACAATTTTGGCCCCCAAGCTTTTGGCAGTACAGGTTCCAACATTTGGCAGAGCGGTCCCTGACAAGTCACTTTGTCACCTTACCTGCCTAGAGTTCTTTCTCCCTAGAACTTTCTATGTTTTCATCTCTCCCTGATTCACTGAGTCTCTACTCAAAGGTAATCTTGCCAGTGTGATTCCTTCAACAGAATGTGTTGTGGCCCCCATGGTCATGAACTCACTCACCAGTATTGTTTTTGAGACAATGTCTCTACCCCAAGCTAACCTCAAACTTGCTATGTAGTTTGCCTCGAACTACCGATCCTCTTCCCTCTACTTCTCCAGGACCAGGATCACCACAGCTGGTAAGTACAGTTCTGAGGATGGAACCCAGGGCTTTGTATATGCTATACATGTAAACACTATCAATTTATTGTCATCCTCAGTCCACCACTAATGGTGGTGGAGATACATACATAGCATTATGTTTTATGTCTCTCACTATTGGGGAGGTGGCTCAAAGGCTGTTTGTTGAGTGAGTAAATGAGTTAGCGAACAAATGAGCACTGACTCCAGGTAACTTCCAGGAGGAAACATCCTTTGATTCCATCTGTGTGGCAGGTGCTCCCCTAAGGAGCCCTCTACAGACAGGGACTCAGAGGCTAGGGGGCTAGCGGGCAGAAGCAGGGATCTCCACTTATTACCCCTCCCCCAGCTGGCACCTGCTGCATGCATGGCACATCTCCAAACAGTTTTCGGAGTTACAGTAGGTGCCCTGCTTACACTGGCACTCACGATCAGCCGTACTGGAGCATTTGGTCACTTCTTCTTGGTCTGTGAAGACAAGTCAGTCATCAGGGTGGGAGTTTGTCCTAACGTACACCACTCTATGACACAGTAAAGTCACCTTCATAGGCTCTTCACCCTAGACACATAGTGCAAACAGCCTCCCAGGAGAGAAGCAGGGCCCACCTAAGGAGTATCCAGCCCTCAACTTTTTCTTTTAAGTGCTTTACCGTAGAAGGAGGAGTGGGGTAAAGGTGAGAAAAAGCCCATCAAGGCCTTTGTGTCAGGTAAAGAGTGTGAAGCTACCTGTGGACCCCTCTCCCTGTTGGTATGCATGCTTTAACCATCAGTGGGGAGGCGGCTGCCATGGCCACAGTTGCACACTTACCGTCCCGGCACACGGAGCAGGGAAAGCACCTAGATTCACTGTTTTTGTGGGCTGTGAAGTAGTTAGACTCACAGGGAGCACATTCACTCTTACCATGGTTCTTCTGGCATGGATTAATGAGGTAAAAGCCTATATGAGAGGAAAAAGAAGTGTTTAGGGGGCCTGACAAAAGCGCTATTCCCTGATGCCCTTGGTGGTCAGACCTCTCACACTACCCACTCCTGAGCTCCTAGCCTCCTTGGAACTTTCTAGTTGGATACACAGCCATAGTCTTCACATTTAACATGTGGAGACCTTGAATCACCTCTTGGCTAAGACTGATGTTCTCCAGGGTGTCTGTGTAAGGTTCTTCCTCTCTATACCACTGTCCCAGAGAATGGGTCTACAATCAGCTTATATGTCCATTTCCACCTCCCATGCCAGGTTCCTGACTGCCCAGGATGGTTTCGCAGAACTCCAAATTCTAAAGATGAAGTCCTTGGTCACGGTCTCCAGCACATTAGTTACATGGTGGCCATCTTCTCAGCCTATGGCAAAAGCACAGGAGAGACACACATTCCTAACAATATAAGCTCTGCACATGTGCTGCTGACTTCTGCATTGCTCAATCAAATCAGTTTCACTGTTCAATCATCTCGTTTCTGCAATGTGTTTTTAGGGGTGTGCCCACACATGGCTATGTGCCCATAAGTGTGTGCAGGTGTGTGCACAGACCCAAGCAGGTGTCCACTGACTCATCTGCATATAAGTGCACATGCAAGTGTGTTTGCAGGTAGGTGTGCTTACAGATACGTGTTGATAGTTGTGTAGGATGGGGGCAGGGTCCAGGTGCAGACACTCATATGCCCTTTCTTCAGTAGCTCCTTGCTGCTTCTGCGGAACATACCATACCCACCTGGGGTAGGGCTTGGGTAGGAGAAGGGTGGATAGGAGGACAAGAAGCAGTTGGTTGCCAAGGTGATACCCATTTCCCTTCTTTGGTCAGATCCACCTCTCTCAGTGCAGTCTCTGGTTCAGCCCTAGCTAAAGGTCTGTAGCACCTTTTCCCAGTGAGGAGGCCAGACCTCTGCAAAGCATCCTAGGACTCACCAGCAGAACAGTATTGGCAGCAGAGGTTCTCATGTTTGAACTCATCCGTTTCACACTGGGTTGTACTGCTTACACTGGAGACCGTCACCTAGAATCAGAAAGGGGAAAACTGCATCAAAAACCAGCCCTATGTGACTCTCAGTGCAGAGGAGGTGAATGGCCCCCAGCCTAACCCTAGTTCCCATATAGAGCCTTCCTGCAGAGCATAAACTACAGTTTTGTTCATGTCTCCCAGGCCAACATGCAGATAGGTTCCTCCGTTTCCAAATTTGGGCAGTCTTATGTCTTTGCCATCGGTGTGTGGCCTGTACTACTGTGAATCTTTGATATCAATGAACTACTTATGTTCTAGTTTGTGCTTATTTCGGCAGCCACACCTACACTTTAAATTGTTTCCTGATCCATTTATCTGCATGACTGTTTTTCGTGTTTGCATATATGTACAGCATTTACATGCCTGGTGTCCTTGGAGAGAAGAGAGTGTAGATCCTCTAGGAATGGAGTTACAGATGGTTGCGAGCCACCATGTGGGTGCTAGGAACCCAATCTAGGTCCTTTGCAAGAGCAGCCATGGTTCTACCCACTGAGTCATCTCTCCAGTTGTAACCGACATTTTAAGAACCTACGTTACAGCTGGAGAGATGGCTCAGCAGTTACGAGCACTGACTGCTCTTCCAGAGGTCTTGAGTTCAATTCTCAGCAACCACCTGGTGGTTCACAACCATCTGTAATGGGATCCAATGGCCCTTTCTGGTGTGTGTGAAGACAGCTACAGTGAACTCATATACATAAAACAAATCTTTAAAACAGAAAAGAAAATATGTTACAGCCAGGACTACACAAAGAAATCCTGTCTCAAAAAACAAAACAAGCAAAAAAGAAAGTGTGTTTGTAAAGTTTTCTGTATCTGTTCCCACATATTGTACATGTATGTACATTTGTATACATACAAAGTGTGCTCATTATGTGGCCTCAGTTTTTTTTTTTATAACCTTACTGGTTTGTTTATTTGAGATGTAGCCCTAGCTGTACTGGAAATTAATATGTCGCTTAAGCTGGTCTCAGACTAAGAGATCTGCCTGCCTCTGCTTCCTCAGTGTTAGGATTAAAGGTATGTACCATCAAGTCTTGGCCTTTTATTTATTATTACAGCACGTGCCTGTGCCATGGTATGCATTTGGAAACGAGAGGACAATGTCATGGAGTCCATTCTCTCCTATCTACACGGTTCTGAGATTGACCTAAAGCCAGTAGGCTTGCATGACCAGTACTGGGCCATCCCTCCAGCCCCATGATCTTACTAAGACAAGGACTCTCACTGAACTCAGAGTTCAGTTTTGATTAGAATGGCTACCAGTGAGTTCCTAGAATCCACTCCCTTACCTCCTCCTGTGCTGGAGTTATAGACACATAACTTTTAAAGGATGCTGGAGGTTGTCTCTCTAGCCCCCCCCCCCTTTGAACAGTTTCATGTTTGCTTACTTAACCAGTATATTTGATCCTTATTATTCACAAATTGCATATTTATCAATACATCTATTCCCTAACATTTATTCCTATACCAAAATCAGTGGTATTTTTTTTTTTTTTTTTGGTATTCACTAATATGTACAAAGGGTCAAAAAAAATTGAGCTCCCTAAGGTTGGAGAAATGACTCAGCAGTAAAGAGCGCTTGCTGTTCTTTCAGAAAACTCAGTAAATTAGATTAGTTAATTTCTCTCTCTCTCTCTCTCTCTCTCTCTCTCTCTCTCACACACACACACACACACACACACACACACACACACACACACGCATGCACGCATGTACACATGCACACACTGAGACAGCATCTCATTATGTAGCCTGGATAGTCTGGAACCTGCTATGTATCCAAGCTGGCTCCAACTCACAGAGCTCCACCTGTTCCTGACTCTTGAGTATGAGGATTAAAATGTGACCACACTGGGCTGTTAAGAGTTTTTGAGTCATCTGACACATCCTCTCAGCTGAAGGTAAGCAAGGATATACTTTCTGTTCTAGCTTCACCTCTCACTGCAGGAGTGTGTTTATTTTACCGGATATCAGTCACCCTTATTTCTGAATCTTTTGTGGTGTATTGCATGGGTTATCTTGCTGTTTAAAATGGCTCCAAGCATAGAGGTGAGAAACTGTTTCCTGTCTCAAGT
>JANHMN010000003.1:130625311-130640747 GCA_030674055.1 Rhabdomys pumilio
AAAGAAAGAAAGAAAGAAAGAAAGAAAGAAAGAAAGAAAGAAAGAAAAAAAGAAAGAAAGAAAGAGAAAAAAGAAAATGGTTCATCAGAAGCTCAGTGAATGAGCAGGCTGGCCCAGCAATCGCAAGTGCTGGATGGAGGGGCTGCCAGGAAGTCATGAGTCACCAAAGTTACTGGAATTGGCATCAGCTAGGTTTATGGTAATTTCCAGAAAGCCACATAGGTGCATACAATGTCTGGAGACAAATAGCTGGTTAGTCCTCAGCCATCCCAGATAAGCTGCTTTTTATTCATGTTATGTGAGAACCAGAGTTATGCTTTAAGTTTTTATTACTGTGCCTAAGAGATCCATGAAACAAAACTGCCTCTAACCGTAAGTCCCACGCTGCCTAAGGGCAGATACTTCCTGAAATGCCTGAAGCTAATATTTATAGAAGATTGATGTGTTTATGAAAAGATAAGGAGAGGAGGAATATGTTTTGGTGGTGTGTAGTCAGATGTGGTGGAAGGGGTACCTCTGCAGGCCCATGTTGAGGCATCCCTTCCCCCTGAGGGACCAGCCATGTGACAGTATAGTATAGAATAGAGTTTATTCAGGGCATGGGGATGGGAGTTGAGAGGGTAGTAGAGACAGAGAAAGGCAGAGAGGGGAGGGGAGAGAGAGAGAGAGAGACAGAGAGAGAGAGACAGAGAGAGAGAGAAGAGTAGAAGCTAGCCATGAGCATGTGGAGAGAGGGGGGAGAGAAATGGAGAAATGAGGACAGAGGGAACAAGGAGACAAGAGCAAGAGAGAGCAGAGGGGGCAAGCAGCCCCTTTTACAGTGGGTCAGGCATACCTGGCCATTGCCAAGTAATTGTGGGTGGAGCTTAGACAAAATGCTAACAGTCCCCTGTTTTGGTTTAATTAAAAAAATTAGAAAGAGGTGATGGTGAAGCAGGAATAGGGTCATTGTGATCTTTAGCTACTTCCTGCTGATGTTGGGGTCACATGGCTCTAGGAAACCTAGGAAAATGGGGATGGGGATGTTGGTCCAGTCTTAGGAGAGTTGGCTGTTTCCTTGCTGTCCAGGGTCTGTAAAACTGTCTGTGGATAGATCAGAAGGAACAAGTCCAGTAGAAGTGTCTGTGTCTGTGAGAAGAGACTGGAGCATCTGGAGGTTGCTTCTCTGGAGCTGTCCTGTCTGTAGTAAGCGTCTGGACTTGACAAGATGCTGAAAACACACACACACACACACACACACACAAACACACACACCACACACACACACACACACACACACATGCACACACATGCACACACACACACACACACCACACACACGCACACACATATGCACACACATGCACATGTACACGCGCACGTGCACACACACATTATAGGTAGAGAATAAGATTAAGTATGTTTAGGAGAAAGAAATTTTTTCTTATATGCACATTTAAAACCCAGAGGAACCACACCCTCTGGAATAGGTAGCATGTGGGAATTTTAGGCTATTGGTCAGCAGATGTACTTATCTGGATGGAGTCTATTTGGTCCATGAGAGGTAGATCTGGGTGGGTTTACTGTAGCTTATAGGTTTACAAAAGAGATAACATGAGTTAACAACATGAACAGGCTTTAAGATGAGCCTTTTGTGGAGCAGAAGGAACAAGGACCTTTCCCTTTTGTCTAGGAGACTGAATATACATCACTTTAAATTTACTTAAAAGACAACCAAAGAAAACTTAAAATTTGAATTTGTGATCATACAGTTGGCTTGCATAGTGGAATGTTTAATGTTAGGACAGTGGCATAACAAGAAGAGGAAACACGAAGCATTTAATCAGTTTAGGTGAGGAAGTAACAGATTACATCTGTGAAACCCTACATCTGAACTTGTGTATCGTTTATCATGAAGTCTGTAAGAAATCTGGCAGTCTTAGCTGTTAACAAATTTATTAATAAATAAATACAGTGGTAGATGACCTTAGGGTAAGGAGCTAGGTCTGCTTTCTAGTTGTCAAGTTACAGTTACCTTAGCTGTCAATGTAGTCAGAAATCTGGGGAAGAATAAATTATAATCTAGGAATCATGTATTAATTAAAAATGACAGAGTTCATTTATAATCCACTACCTAAACAGTTTGCTGTGGTCTCCATGGCATCTTGGGCAGAGTCAGTCTAGCTTTCAAGTCCAGAAGACAAAGAGCCTTTTCTCTGTAGAATAGATAATGTGTGAAATGAGAAATAACTCACCTTGACTTAGGCAATTATGAGTCATTTGACTTTTGGGGTATGGAATCTTGTCCACAGTGTTTCTCAGTGGTTATCATACCACCATCCAGGCAGTCTCTTGTAGCTGTGTCTATATCGTCTGAGACCTTGGGGGGGATAAGATGTTAGGCTTTGGGAGATTCTGTCTGTCATAAACTTAAGTATATTAATAATTAGCAGATTTCTGATAAGATTGAGAGTTATATCGATTGGTCATACATGACTTAGACAACTTGTATTTGTTAAATTACTTGTTTAAGAACATAGAAGAAAACACATTTTGTATTAGTAGAGAATCATTCGGCTTAGAGTTGGTGTGGAGGACCAGAATGTAAAGGAATAAGAGAGCTGGCAGCAGTGGCATGAGACCCTGGTGACAGAAAGTGAGTGTGTCTAGGCAGGTTCAGGCCTGTGACATGAACTGGGCAGGCAGGACATGGAAAAGTGGGAACGGGCCTGGGGTGTGGGAGCGCTGACCACTTCCATTTCCGACCTGGGCCAGTTGGTGGAATGAGAAACAGGCACATGCCTATGTGCAGTTGAGGCACCAGACGCTTGCCCGGGGCGAGGGTGAGGATGCGTGCAGCCTGGAGGGCACAGATTGCAAGGAGTCACAATAACAGTGTACATACACCAGGTAGCACAGGGCCAAGGCACCTCTGAACTGTGGCAGGGGTCGGGATAGTGTTGTGGCATGCCCCAGAGAGGGCAGTGTGAGCAAGCAAGTGGGGTGGGACTTCCTAGCCCAGTGCTTCCAGCTGCTGGCTGTCTCACCCTGCCTGTTGGAGTCCCCGGGTGGGTGGGTGGGTCGGTAGGTGGGTGGGGGGCAGGAAGTGCCTGAAGTAGTGTTCTGTATCCTAGTATCAAGTACGCTATTCCTGTGGTGGATGGCAAGGCTAGCTCTAACTTCATGAGTCCAAGGCAGAGAGGGAGAGAGAGAGAGCTTGCATATGTGGATGTGTGCACGCAAGAAAGCACAGGTAGAGGGGATTGTACACACAGGGAAAAACATCATCTTAGCGAACAGAGTCCCAGACAGAGTGCAAGAAGCACAACGGGACAGGGTAAAAGCTGTTTTTCTTGCGGCAGTCAAGCAGAGGCGGTGGAAAGAGAGAACAGGGACAGGGGCAGATAAGTGGCACGTGGGAAAGCAATGTCTCAGCAAACAGAGTCCCTGGCAGGATGAAAGAGGCAGGGTCATACTTGCTTTTCATGGCAAATTGGGAGCAGAGCAAATATCAAGAGAATGAGTGCTGCTCCTGGCTGGCAGGGCACCCGGGAGCTAGCAAGCTGAACGAATGAGGGAGGGGGAGGGGGAAGCCTATGGTACAGATTGCTAGTGAGAGACTTGTTTTAAAGTACCAGTTAAGTGGCCATGTAGAGATAGATCAGGACATCCCAGTAAGTAGGGACAAGACAGTGAAGACCAACCCATGGGTGAGAATAGGGTTATTAATTACCCCTACCAGCATTCTGAGGATATTATTAATAACCAGAGAGACTTCTAGCCAGGCCAGACCACACTAGATCATCACATAGTGGTCTGAGGGTTAAGCTGACAGAGAGCAGTTCACCCAGGCCTGGGATTTCTCAACAGTGAGAAAGAACCATCTCAGAGGAGAGAGGAAAATCTCACCCAAGGAAAAAAGTCCTAGAACGAGGGTCAGTGAAAAGACTGAATGTCTCCATTCTCAAGGGCAGCACAGGTATAGCTTCAAGCTCAAGAAGTTTCCCCTGGGACCATGGTTACTCTGACCAGTAGGTGGAGCGGGACTTACCAGTTCTCTGAAGTTTGGGCTAGCGGGCATTGGCTCTCTATGTGGTGGTGGTGGGGGGGATGCTAACATGTTGAGTTTCTAAATTGGAGTCTGAGCACCAAATGTCGTGTTTATAAAAAGATAAGAAGGAGAGAATATATTTTGGTGAATGTGTAGTCAGGTGTGGGGGAGGGGTACCTCTGCATACTGAGGCATCATCCCTTCCCCCGGAGGGACCAGCCACAGGATGGTATAATATAGAAGAGTTCATTCTGGGCATGGGAGTTGAGAGGATAGTATAGACAGAGAAAGGCAGAGATATAGAGAGAGGGGGAAGGTGCATCGGGAGGGAGAGGGAGAGAGAGAAAGAGACAGAGACAGACGGAGAGGGAGAGGGAGAGGGAGAGGGAGAGGGAGAGGGAGAGGGAGAGGGATGGAGGCTGGCCATGAGCATGTGGAGAGAGGGGGGAGGAGAATGGGGGGAGAGAAGGGAAGGGGTGAGAGGGCAGAGGAGGAGTAAGAAGGCAAGAGCAAGAGAGAGCGGAGTGGGCAAGCAGCCTTTTTTATAGTTAGTCACGAATAACTGGCCATTGCCAGGTAACTGTGGGGTGGAGTTTAGACACAATGCTAACAAAGATAACAAGTCATATGTTTTTGCACCCCTAAACAAGTTTGACTTAACTGCACCGGATGTACTTGATCACACATGTAGGTGGGAGGTATGCAGGCAGGGAAATATGTCAGGATGTATGCTTGTCCCTGATCGGATGTAGACAAAAGAGGTACACAGGCAGGAAGTACATCTGATGTATACTTACCCCTGATTGGACCTGGTGGGAAATAATGTGGCCTTATGGGTTTGCCTTTTGCTTTTTTCTTTCTTTCTTTCTTTCTTTCTTTCTTTCTTTCTTTCTTTCTTTCTTTCCTTCCTTCTTCCTTCTTTCCTTTTCCTTTCTTTCTTACTTTCTTTTTACTTTTTATTGATTCTTTGTGAGCTTCACATCATGTACCCCCATCCTACTCATTTCCCCTTCATATCTGCCCTCCTCCCTGTAACCTTCACCCCAAAAGAAAATAAAAAAACCAAAACCACCATCTCACTGTGGAACTGTAATGTGTCACGGAGTATATACCCTTTTGCCAAAACCATCTTCACTCGAAAATGTTCATCACAATGACTGGTCAGGTTCAAGGCCTCTGCTTCATCAATACTGGATCAATACTGGATCCCACACTGGGACTCCTGATACCCTGTTGCCTTGTATCCTGGGTATGAGTAACCTGCAGCTTTGAATCTGCAAGACCGGCCCCTTCACACAGTCTAACAGTTAATAGATGGAGGTAGATGTGGGGGTGGGTCAACTCAGGGCCTTGAATCTGGGTCTGGATGGTAGTAGCCAAGTTGGTTAACCAAGTTGGTAAGCCACCAGCTCTCCCACACCCATACTACCAAGCCAAGCTCCCCAGCACTGCCCTAGCTAGGTCACTGTGGAGAGCTTTTGGGGCTTCTTGGCAGGAATCTGACATTAGCCAAGGACAAGGAAATGAGCTTCAGGCAGCAATCTGACACTGGGCCTTAATAAAGAAGTAATTTCAGGCAGGAATCTAAATCTTAGGTTAAAACAAAGAAGTAACTTCAGGCAGGAATCTAAATTTCAGGCTAAAACAGAGAAGTAATTTCAGGCAGGAATCTAAATCTTAGACTAGAACAAAGAAGTAGGCTTCAGGCATGAAAATGACTTTGGCCTAGGACAGGGAAGTAGGCTCAGATATTTTGGTCACCCTGAAACTGTGATCATGGGAGTGATCATGGGACTTTGTTTATTGCTTTGTTTGTTCTTTGACTATTTGTGTTTATTGTATTGCTAGTTCATCAACCTAGAATTGACCTTAATACTTGCATGCAATTAAAGTGGTATAAAAGCAGACTGGGAAAAAAAATAGACCTGCCTTAGCCTCAGAACTGACTGGGGTCCTGCTACAATATTGTCTAATTGTCTTTTTTCTTTTTAATCCTCACTCCTGAGCTGGAAAACTTGTTGACTGACTGGGCTGGCCTGGTCAGGTCACCCAATGCCACAGCTGGCAAGGGACAGGGCTGGCTCTCCAGCTCCTACTTCACCAGGGCCAGCTCTACTGTGCTGCCCAGGTAAGGTGCAGGGCCTGCTCTCCCAAGTGCTGTAGCTGGTGAGGGGTAGGAATATCCTCCTGCTCTCATGACCCCAGAGGCAGCTCTCCTGCCTGCCATAAATGGAAAAGGGCAACGGGGGTAGGACATCTCTCCCTCACCCACTATTCCACACAGCACATGGGTGGCAAGGGCAGCTTTCCCTTGCCCCCACCACCAGTGCCAGCTTAACTGTGCTGCCCAGGCAAGGTACAGGGCCTACTCTCTTGAGTGTTGCAGCCAGTGAAGGTCAGGGAAAGCTCTCCCTAGGTCTTGGACATCAATATGATTCCAGGTGGCAGCCTAGGGCACATCTGCATGATCTTTGGTGGTAACATGAGCCACAGACATCAACACAGACCCCTTCTACTACATGGTCACAGACTAAAGCATGGCCCTCAGCAGCAGCACTGGCCAGGACTTCACCATGGCCTCAGGTGGCAGGGCAGGCTACTCACACCAGGCTATTCCTCTCTACCTCTCTCCATAGTGCTTCTCATTCTCTCCTATCCCTCTATCACATACTTGCACATGGCAGTGGCTCCCACTACAGGGGGGCTATCTTAGAGTTTTACTGCTGTGAACAGATACCATGACCAAGGCAACTTTTATAAAGAACATTTATAACAGGCGGTGGCTGGCTTACAGGTTCAGAAGGTTCAGTCCATTATCATCAAAGTGAAAGCATGGCAGTGTCTGGGCAGGCATGGTGCAGGAGGAGCTGAGAGTTCAACATCTGAAGGCTGCTAGCAGAATACTGGCTTCCAGGCACCTAAGATGAGGGTCTTAAAGCCCACACCCACAGTGACACACCTTCTCCAACAAGGCCATGCCTTCTAGTAGTGCCACTCGCTGGGCTGAGCATATACAAACATTCGGGGGGGGGGGGGGGGGGGGGGGGGGGGGTGCACGTGGCAGAGGACAGCCTCTGGGTGTCTTCAGTCCACACATGTCTCCCTTGAGTTTGCTTTTATAACTTCTACAAAACGTGACTTGTTGACATTTTCTGCCAGCCCAGGAATGGACCTTTGTTCATTACCTGGCCAATATTTAATAAAGCTTGATTCAAACTTGGCTCAAAAATTGTGGGAGTGGTCGTAATCTCACCTTGGTGGGATTAACACAGACATGAAGCTATAGTCAGAAAAGCACAAACTCAAACTGTAACTTACCTTGAAAGATACACTTAAAATTCACACTAAAAAGTTTTGCCTCCTCATGTGGGCCTATGGAAAACTAAAAGAGGATCAAAACCAGGCATTACCTCCAGCATTCACTGCCAAGCCTGATTCAGATTCCCTGGTACCCATATAATGGAGGGAGAAAAGTAATTCCCACAGGTTGTCTGTCCTCTGACATCCTTACACAGGCACATGCACATCACTCAAGTAAATACGTAAATGTGAAACAAGGAACTTAAGTTGAGGTTTTTTAAAGTAGTATCAGTTCGTTTGAAGCAGGGGTGGCCCTTGAACTTCAAAGTCATATTCTTTCACCAGGCTGAGGTCCCAGAGGACCTTCCTGTTTCTGTTTTACTTGGTGCTTGAGTTATAGCCCTGAGAGAGAAGCCTGTGTAGTGCTATACCCGGGATGCAGATGAAGGTACTCACTGTTGCATGAAGCAAGAGCTCTTAATCATTGTGTCGTCTCTCTCTGACTTCATATTTTACAGTCGGACATACCTGTGACCTTTATGTTTAAGTCTGTCTTTTCTTTCTCATCTTTACTTTTGAGATTGGGTCTCTATACCTAGGCTGGCCTGGAACTCATTATGTAGCATAGGTAGGTCTGGAATTCAGGATTGCACAATCAGCCACAGTTTCTTTTCAGACTTTTATCATAGCCTCTATAAAAATATTTTTGTTGCCGGGCGGTGGTGGCACACGCCTTTAATCCCAGCACTTGGGAGGCAGAGGCAGGCAGATTTCTGAGTTTGAGGCCAGCCTGGTCTACAGAGTGAGTTCCAGGACAGACAGGACTACACAGAGAAACCCTGTCTCGAAAAAACAAAAACAAAAAAATTGTTGTTGTTGTTGTTTTAAGCCACTAAATCTGTCCATATGGGTGTAAAATAGGTAAAAGAGAGTAAAGTCAGTTTTACTCATGAACCTAGCAGCCTCTCAAGAAATAGTCCCGTCTGGCTCGCAAATAAATCTGCCTGGTGGACCTCTAGAGAAAGCAAGCATTTCGCCCTGCTGCTTCTGGAGATGACTCAGGCCCTGAGACTAACCAAGTGCAATCCAATGCTTTTTCCAGGGCGGGGAGGATACTGGAGGTTAGAGGGTGGGGAGGGTTAAGACAGGGAGACAGAGGGAAAGAGAAGGAAAGAAAGAGTGAGCACAGGAGGAGAAATACAGAGAGAGGGAGAGAAAGAGACAGACAATGTATGGATTATGTAGTGAGGAGCCTCTGGAGGGGAAGAAGCCTAGCCTGTAGCCTGGAAAGTTCAGACAGGAACTGAGGGATGCAGGCAGAACCTTCAGCCAGGTCCACTTTGGTATGTTAAATAGTCACTCAGCCAATTGTCCTGGATCTGAAACCCAACAAAAGGTAGTCAATACTTTACCAGGGCTAGATAAATAGTTTTTCAGAAATCCACTGATGAATGTTAAAACTCTGAGGGGGGGGGGGGAGAGATGACTCAGCAGTTAAGAGCACTGACTACTCTCCCAAAGGTTCAATTCCCAGTAACCACATGGTGGTTCACAACCATCTGTAATGGGATCCAATTCCTCTTCTGGTGTGTCTGAAGACAGTTACAGTGTACTCATATAAAATAAATAAATAAATAAATAAAATTCTGAACTTTGGAAGTCTTAGTATAAAAATAGCTTAGCAAGAAGAAATATGAAACATTTCTCATTTTCACATTTTTTCACCTCCTTAGATCTTTATAACTCACACGTGCCTTAAATCACTTTCATAGACTCTCATAACTTAATCTTTCACATCCGTAAATCTTTACAACTTGCATTTACATACCTTAAATTACTTTTTTAGACCCTCACAACTTATATAAACATCAAAGATTTTCCTTTTCCATTCAGTAATTTACCACGAGACATAAGTGGTTGACGAGTGAGAGCAGTCACTATAAAACAAGTTCCTTTAAATAAAAGAATAGCAAAAAGTTACACTGAAACCTGTTTGTGAGTTTATCTCTTCCAGTGTTAAGCTGGCCAGCAAGGGAAACTGTCTAGTCTGATTTTTACAAATGAGAGGGACTGACCAGGCAGCTGCAGCCTAGGGAGAGGAGCTGGGTGGCTGCAGCTGTTAAGGGTTAAAGCTTCAGTTAGCCATCAACAGCATCAGAGATCTGAGAAGGAGACATTAGAGTAGGAGATATGATCCAGTGGCCTCTGGACAGTTAGCCTAAGCTCTCCTGTGGCACACAGGACATTAAGTCCTCAGCTGTAGGACCCAGAAGATCTGAGACATTTTCCTGCGGAGGAGGAACTTGGGAAAACTGACCTATCTTGGTGAGACACAGTAGGGTAGTCAACCTAGCAGTGGCCACAGTTTAGACACAGCCCTGGTGGTGGGCAAAGCACGAAACAGTTCTTTGCCCAATAGTTAGTGTTGACAATACAGGTGAAGTTGTCTGTGTCCGATCTTCATTGGAAACCTTAGGGTTGATACTAATAGCAGGCATTTCTGTCTATCATGGGAAGCTTTTTCATTAAACACTTTAAATGCCATATTCAGGAGATCTCCAAGGAGTTTGAGAACCATCCATTAAGTACATTTAATTTTAAACAAACTTTTAGTTACCTGCTTTAGACTTAGCCTTGAAAACATAACAAGCTAAACAAAGCTTGTCCCTGTAAATGAATTACATCTGTTCTTAGCATGACTATGAGAAGAGTTCTGAGATCATTAAAGAATTTGTCTTACACCAAGTTAGCAGCTGATACTGAAATATAGAAAAATTTAAGTTGATCCCCTGAATCCTACTCTTAAAAGAAAAGACATAAAAACCTGTAAGTCAAACACTGTGGCGCCTCAGTCCCAGGAAATTAGCTGACCATTTGAACAGATGGACCTAACTAAACAAGCCCTAAGATTAATGGTATCAGGATGCTATGGGCCTAAGATAAGCCTGGGCATGCTTTGAACCAACAGCCCTGAGACAATTGGTGCCAGGATGCTAAAAGTTTGAGATAAGCCTGACCCCTTTGAACCAGAGCTCATGATAGTGTTAAGCTAGTCCAAAATAGCCAATTATAAAGTGACTCACCATCCATCTTAAGAATTTGAGATCAAATGTATCCATGACCTAGTGACCTGTTCCCCCTCCTTCCCCCTTCCCGAATTCCACCCCCACCTGGTTTGTAGATTCTCCCCTTAAAAGCTGTAAAAATCTGTTGCTGGGTGCTGATTTCCTCTACCCGTGTGGGTTACGAGTGAAGGATGCCCTAGAATGCTAGTTTTGAGTAAACCTCTTGCTATTGCATCAAGCCATGTTTCTCGTGAGTGATTTGGGGTGTGTCTGCAGTTCTCCACGGATTGTGAGGTTCTTTTCTCTTGGGCTTTACAATATAAGGTTAGGATTTTACAATTTTATCTCAGTTAAAGTTTGGGCCTTAAAATTGAAATTTTAATTGAAAATCCTTTAGCACCAAAATAAAACTTTAAAGCATTGATACAGACACCAAGACAAAGGCTAGACATATGTTTTCAAATCAGTTTATGCTGGCCTGAATAGACCTTAGCGAAAGAATGAAAGTTGGTGTGAGTACTGCATCTGAAGCCAGCCAGATACCCACTGGCTTCAGCTTGAACATCATTTAAGGTCAAGTCAAGGGTACAGATATGTTCTCTTTCTTTCTTTACAATTTTTTTCCATTTTAACCTCAAAACCCATGAGTCAGAAACCTATTAGTAAGAAGCCAGCCTGGCTGGGCAGTGGTGGTGCACGCCTTTAATTCCAGCACTTGGGAGGCAGAGGCAGGTGGATTTCTGAGTTCAAGGCCAGTCTGGTCTACAGAGTGAGTTCCAGGACAGCCAGAGCTACACAGAGAAACCCTGTCTCGAAAAACCTAAAAGAAAAAAAAAAGAAGCAGAAGAAGAAGAAGGAGAAGGAGAAGGAGAAGGAGAAGGAGAAGGAGAAGGAGAAGGAGAAGGAGAAGAAGAAGAAGAAGAAGAAGAAGAAGAAGAAGAAGAAGAAGAGAGGAAGAGGAGGAAGAAGAAGAAACCAGCCTGCCACTGTTCCCTCTTGTGTAATCTTAGATGGCCCACTTGCTTATAGGTTTTGATCTTGTGATGCTACCTTGCACATGTTGCTTGTGGTTTTCAAGCTTAAACCTGCGTACCCAGAAGTGTCAGGGTCTCAGAATCAGCTTGCAAATCTGTGCTGTGTCTCTGGCCTGTCAGGTTGCTATTCAAACCAATAAAGTTGCTCTGGTTAAGAAAACGTGGTGTGTCTTGAGTATTGGGATTTTTGCCTGACCTCACAACATTTTGAGAGTTCCTCTGGGATCCCAGGATACCCCTGATACCCAAGGGCAAACTTTTTGAATTGGCAACTTCAATGAAACCTCTGGATTTAAGTCTGATTTTTTAGTTCTTGCTTCTGGTGACTCTTGAGAGGAACTCCACATGGTACTGCTTTCTGAGTCTAGGGAGGATGAGGAACCTCTGGCCCCGTCTAGTCCTTTTTGGTGAGGGATCTGGTTTGTCTGTGTCTCCTGTCAGTCTCTTTGTAGTGGCTAGACGGTCTGTCTGCATTTGTTAGTGTCTGATCTTACTTTCGCTTTCCCTGTCAGTATCTGTCCTGGATTCTAAAATGGAATTGGCCATCCAGTTCTCTCTTGAACTTGTTTTTCATTTTAAGGATTTTCATAAGAACACTTTTTAGTCCACCCTGGCAAACTCAAGACCCTCTGCCATCGTAAATGGACTACCTTCAAAATAGATTGGCCCTCCGAGGGCACTTTCAATTTAACTGTGGTTTACTCCACACAGGCCATCATCTTTGGACAACAAGGACATGTAAACTAAAGCCCCCTACACTGTGGCTTGGCAATACCTGTGGAAGAGCCACCTAAATGGCTCAAACCTCTCCTGCCACAGTCTAGCAGCATCCCTTCAGCACTTTCCCTCAGACACAAATCCCAGAGGGATGACGCACAGATGAGGACAACCCTCCTACCTAATATCTTCCACCCACTGCCTAACCTTCCTAGCTGTTAGATGTCCGCACATAGCTTAGAACAGACCACACCAGACCAAACGGTTCCAAGTGTGGGGGGGTGTTATTCAGGAGATAGGGCAAAGGTTGGGGGGGGGGGTAGAAGAAGAAAATGGAAGAAGAGAGGAAGAAAAGAAGTAAAAGCCGGCCATGACCAAGTGGGGAGAGGGGGAAGGGAAGGGGGAGGGGAGAGGACACAGAAGCTAGAGGCAAGAGATCAAGAGAGAGAGAGAGGAGAGGGCAAGCAGACTCTTTTATAGTGGGCCAGGCCTACCTGGCTGTTGCCAGGTAACTGTGGGGAGGAGCATACCTGGGTGTTGCCAGGTAGCTGTGGAGGTGGAGTTTAGACAGAATACTAACATTCCCCAGTTTTGGTTTAATTAAAAAAGAAAAATTAGAAAGAGGTGACGGTGAAGCAGGAATGGGGTTGTCATGATATCTGGCTAATTCCTGCTGGCATGGGGGGGGGCGACATGTCTCTAGGGGGAACCAAGAAGAATGAGTATGGGGGATGTTTGTCTGGTCTTAGGAGAGTTGGCTGTTTCCTGATATCCAGGGTCTATGGAGCCATCTGAGGATACGTCGGAAGGAACAGGTCCAGTAGCAGCAGCTGTGTGTGTGACAGGAGATGGAGCATCTGGAGGTTGCTTCTCTGGAGCTGTTTTGGATGCACCTGGACTTGACAAGATGTAGGGAATAAGATTAAGTACATTTGGGAGAAAGAAAATTTTTTCTAAGATGTACATTTGAAACTCAGGGGGATCCCACCCTTTGGAATAGGTAGTAAGTGGGAACTTTAGGCAGATGTACTTATCTGGATGGCATCTATTTGGTCTGTGAGAGGTAGATCTGAGTGGGTTTCCTGTAGCTTATAAGTTTACAAAAGAGATAACAGCATGAGTTAACAACACAAGCAGTCTTCAAGATGAACCTTTGCTAGATCGTATAGTGGAATGTTTTATTAGAGGTAGGCAAGTTTATAGGAACTCAGATAATACTAGGACAGTGGCATAGCAAGAAGAGGAAATATGAAATCGATGGCAACTGAGTTTAGGTAATGAGGTAACAGATAATCTGTGAAAGCTTAGCTGTCAATGTAGTCAGAAGTCTGAAAGAGTAAACAATAATCTACCAGTTATATATTATTTTTAAAAAATGACAGAATCCACTAGCTAACAGTTCCCATGGTCTTCATAGTCTCTTGGGTGAAGTCAGTTTGGCTTCCAAGCACAGGGCTTTTTCTCTGTGAAATGGATACACGTGACATGAGAAATGACTTACCTTTGGTTTAGCCAAGTCATTTGATTCAGAGCATCCAGTTTAGTCCTGCATTTGTTAGTGACTGTATCATCGCATACAATCCAGGCTGTATCTTCTAGGTGTCCAAGTCTTCTGAAACCATCTTGGGTCAACTGTTAGCTTTGGGAATTCTGTTGGCCGTAAATTTAAATATACTATTAGACTTCTGACAAGATTGAGAGCCATAAGGACTGGTTGTAACTGAATAGAATTTAATAGCAGTAGTAAAAATCTATTAAGACAGGATAGGAAAGAGTCTTAAGTAACTTTGGCAGGTTGTGTAGGTAGAGAAAAGCACATTTTTGTATTAGCAAAGAAACATTTGTCTAGGACCAGAATAAGAAAGCTGGCAATAGTGGCATACGATCAAATGGCTGGCAGGTTGGGGCTGTGGGCCACAGGTCATGACCCGGGGTTGTGCTATGGGCCCTGTAGCTGAGGGCATAGGTGCTGCGGGTGAGGTCCTTGGCAGCAGCGGCAGGGCGGGACTTCCTACTAGCGACTGGAAGTCATTGGCCAGTGCCTTTGGTAGCTAGAGTCTGCAGTCAGCAAGAAAAAAGCAAGCGTGTCACAGCAACATTCATGTTAGCTGTTCTGTGGCAGAAAGCACCACTAGCACTCACTTTACAGGTCCTGGGCACAGAGGGAGAGAGAGAGAGAGCCTCCCTCGAGTGCGTGGGTAGCCAAGCCCTTTGCGTGGGTGGTTGTGCATATGGGGAAGCAAGTCTCAGAGAGGGTCCCTGGAAGGGTGCAAGGAGTAGACCCAGAGCAGAGCTAAGAACCACCGAGGGGAAGGGAGCAAGTCGGTGCCGGACCTGCTGTTTCAGGTGAACCGCCGAACTAAATAGCTGCAGCCTGCCGCAAATGACGCAAATGACGGAGGAGGCAAAGGGAGGAAGGGAGCAAGCAGTGTTCTGAAACCGGAGGAACAGGGGAAGAGGCCTACATTAGCAGGCAGCGCAGGAAAGATTGACCCCGGGGGAGACACGCTAGGGACTAGAGCTTGGAGCTGGTGCTCCTGAGAGAGAGAGGACAGTCTGTCCAGGCCCAGCCTGGGGTACTCAGCTATGAGAAAGAAACTGTCTTGAGAGGGGAAATGTCTCACTCAAGGGGAGGAGACCTAGAACGAGGGTCAGGGAAGGACAGGATTAGCTCCGAGCTCAAGAAATCTTTCCTGGGACCATGTGGATGGTTACTCTGACCAGTGGGGATGGCTAAAAGAACCTGGGGTGGGGAACAGGTAGGACACATGGAGGGATTAGAGCGAAGGTAGATGAATGCTTGGATATAGAGAACCTCTTTCCATTTACCAGACTGCTGGCAGTATGTATGAAGACCCTTTAAAATGATTGGGTCTAGCGTGCCATTAGGTGGCCATTTTAAACCATTATCTAGAGGGTACCAAATCCAGACCTTATTGCAGAGGTGTATCAGTTTGGAAAGCCTCAAATCAGGCATTAATTTTAAAGATATGAGGGTTTTCAGGAGACAACCCAGTGGGGTGTCTGGGGGTAGGGTTGAAGACAATGTAGTGCCCATTGGGTGACTGGGGGGGCTGTTACCGAACTATTCATATCGGCATTTCGAGAGAAGAGTTGGTAACAAATCAGGCAGGCAGCCTAGATATCAGGTCGTCACGAGAATATCTAGGGGCCCCAGTGGTCTCCTGGAGATTGCCAGAAAGCAATTCAACCTGGTACTAGGATTTTCCGGCTGCTGCAAGAGCTGGGGCGGGGGGGGGGGGGGGGGGGGGGGGGGGGGGGGGGGGGGG
>JANHMN010000003.1:130640847-130675323 GCA_030674055.1 Rhabdomys pumilio
GGGGGGGGGGGGGGGGGGGGGGGGGGGGGGGGGGGGGGGGGGGAAGGTTGGAAGAGTCTGTGAACTCCCACCAGTTGGAAGCTCCTTACCAATCAATATGCTGGTGTGTGTTTGTGGGCTTCCGGAGTCTAGTATCAGAAAGGTGGAACCGTGAGGTCTGTGTAGGCCTGTCTGGCTGCCTAGCCCATGTGGCAGAGCACCACGTGGGGGGCCGCAGTGGTACAGCTCACCTGGTGGAAGTTCCATGAGCCTCACAGCGACAGGTGGAGTTGGCTGCAGCAGTGGTGGAAATTCACGCAGTTGGTGCCAGCAGGTAGCAGTGGATGGAATCCACATGGTGTAGCAGTGGTGGCAGCTGCAGGCCACGTGGCATCGATTCTGCACGGTCACAGCAGCCATCAGCTGTGGCAGCTGGCAGCCGGTACATGGCGGTCACAGTTGCCGAAGTTTTCGGTCTTGGCCCAATGCACCAGCATTAGACGTCTGCATGCAGCTTAGAACAGACCACACCAGACCAAAGGGTTCCAAGGCGGGGGTGGGGGGCGGTTATTCAGGAGATAGGGCAAAGGTGGAGGGGAGAGAAGTAGAAGAAGAAGAGGAAAGAAGAGAAGAAGAGAAGTAGAAGCCGGCCATGACCACGTGGAGAGAGGGGGAGGGGAAAAGGGAGAGGGGAGGACACAGAGAGAAGCTAGAGGCAAGAGATCAAGAAAGAGAGGAGGGGGCAAGCAGCTCCTTTTATAGTGGGCCAGGCCTACTTGGCTGTTGCCAGGTAACTGTGGAGAGGAGCATACCTGACTGCTGCCAGGTAACTGTGGAGGTGGAGTTTAGACAGAATACTAACACTAGCCACTGTCTGTTCTCTTCCTGCATCCTCTACCTGCCTCATCTAACTCTATCTTTAACCCCTTTCTAAGTCCCCTCTCATCCAATTCCAGGACCTTGTTTTTTCTGATGATAGGTAACTTAGAACATTCTTCTTCCCAGTGTCCTAATTCTCTGTACTAAGCACATTGATTTCTTTGCAGGCAGCAAATGGTAGGCTTCTCTTGCCTTTTATCAGGGTCCTGTCAATTTTGAAATCTCAAACTGGTCATGAGCCCTCTAGTTTCTTGGAAGACAGCCACCATAGCTCAAGCTATCTATTTTATCTGCTAATCACCTGGGATATTTCAATTATTAAACACTCCAGCTACAACCTCAATCACTTCACACAGGTTTTCTCTTTCAAAGCTCTCCAGTCTCTGAAGTTTTTTCTGGATATTAAGGCAGACTTGGTCACAAAGGCAAAATATTTATGGCCTTTCTGGTTTCTTCCATGGAGCAGGATATTTATCTGCTACACTGTATATGCAGTGGAGCTTGGTGATTGGGCAGTAGAAGAGGAGGTGGAGCTTGGAGAAGGAAAGAGAAAGGAGAGGAAAGGAGAGAGGCTAGCAACCATGGAGTAGTAGCAACCATAGATAGAGCAGTCCTGGGTAGCAACTTATATCAAAGGTTAGATATTGGGTAACCATATTGGTATCTAATTATGTGGGCATCTTGTTAATTGAGCACTTCTCAATATATAAATCCATTTGATAATCTTTAAGTTTTAAGAGTCTCATTTCTACCAGGCACCGTGGTATAGCAGGAATGGTCTAGGCTCAGCTGAGCTTTGTGGGGGCAGCATGGCGTATTGGCAGAGACAGCCACCACGCTGGCATCTCATGGGTCTAGTTGTGGCACACTTGGCCTCTGGCCGCTTCTAGCTGTGGGGTACATGATTTTTGACCACTTTTAGTTCGGAATATGGTGGCAGGAGGTAAGCAGAGCTGCCCTGCCAATTAGTTAGCTGGCCCGCAGCATGACTTTTCATGTTTCCCATTTCACTTCCACTTCTAGATTTATTGGGGTGTAAGTCTGATAGGAGGCATTCCAGAAAGTTCCAGGAGGCATTCCAGAAAGGCCAAAGGAGATTCTTCAGGTCTCTGAATAACTTGATTAACTTTTGACAAATTTGTAGGCCATCTGGGAACTGCTCAGAAACCTCCCAAGAGAGTCTGACAAAAGACTTTAAGGGACTCCTTACCTGCTACCTCATTAGGGTCCAAATCTGGGTATGTGGATGGAAAAACAGTCCCAATGGCTTTGGTAGAGCCCATATGGGTGCACCAGTATCCCATTAGCCCAGAAGCCCAACAAGGAACCAAAATTTATATAGACAGACTGAGAGAATTGGGAATCTTAGTATCTTGTAGGTAACCATGGAACAGTTCACTACTTCTCATATAGAAAGCAGGGACAAAAGATTACCAGCCGGTATAAAATTTAAAGAAAGTCAACAAAAGGGTGGAGGACATTCACCCCACAGTTCCTAACCTGTATATACTGTTGAGTATGTTATCACCAGAAATACACACACACACACACACACACACACACACACACACACACACACAATCTTGTACTTAAAAGACGCTTTTTTTCAGTATACCTCTGACCTCTAAAAGGATCTGGGCAGTTGTTTCAACAGACAACTAACTTGGACCTGGCTACTACAGGGTTTCAAAAACTCTCCTACCATCTTTGATGAGATAGCCCCAAGTGGATCTGAGTGAGTACTGACTGAAGTTTCCCCAGATAAGTTACTTCAATGTGTGGATGATCTACTGATTGCAGCCATCACATAGCCTGATCACTCAAGGGCTCCTAGAAGCTCTCCAATGGCTGCAATACAGGATGACTGCCAAGAAGGCCCAACTCTGCACCAGGAAGGCCATGTACCTGGGATTTGACCTCCAGGAACATAAGAGGTCCTTGTCCATGTCACATAAACCGACAATATTAGGAATTCCCATCCCATCAATGTAAAGTCGAGTCAGGGAATTTTGAGGGTCAGTAGGATACTATAAGCAAGGCTCTGGATTATTGGTTTTAGTGGCCTTTATGTGAAGTCACCAAAGGGTCTGAGGGTACCACTCAAAGCCTCTCCAACACCTCTGTCAAGGATGGATGGCTCTTCACCACTGACAGGAGACTAATCCTTCCCTAGATCCTAGAAGAATGTTGGTACAGCAACTACATAGCTGGATTTATCTAGGCAGGACTAATTTGACCAGTTTACTCAACAAGGACTATTATATCCATGGACTGGACCAGATTCTACAAGATACAGTCTCCAGATGTGTTGAATCATGGGCAACCAACCCTACTGGGAGTTCCTGTGCCCAGAATAAAAGAGAAAGGGAAACTGCCTCAGGGTTGTATTGGGAATAAGGCTTCACTGAGATCCAACCAAGTTGCTATGGATACAGATATTTGCTAGTTTTTGTAGATACCTGTTCAAGATGGACTGAAGTGTTCCTGATTTTTTTTTTTTTTTAAAAAACTTTACATATAGTAGCAAAGAAACTCTCAGAAGAACCCATCCCCAGGTATGGTGTTCTTTAGGATCTGATGATGCACCAGTACTTATATCTTAGGCTGCACAAGGTATAACTAGAGCCTTGAGAGTTAATTGGAAATTACACTGTGCATATCACCCTCAGAGTTCAGAACAGGTAGAAAAAATAAGTCTGACCTTAAAGAAGACCTTAACTAAATTAACCATAGAGACTGGTGAGAACTGAATTGCACCTCCCCTTTGCCCTTTTAAGAGTTAGAAATACTCTCTGCTGATGTTATTTCTCTACCAGTGAAATGAGCCAATTCAAGCCAGATTAGATTATATTAAGCACAGGTTTATTGAGAAGTTATTCTCAGGTGAGCTCATTGACCCCAGGGAAGGAGGCCAGGGAAGTCACCATAGGAATGGGGAGAAAAGAGAGAGGAAGAGAAAGTGTGCACATGAAGAGAGAGAAGGAGAGCAAGGGAGACCAAAACATCTGGATTATATAGGAAAGAGCTTCTGGGGGCAGCCCAGCCCCTGGGGTGGAAAGTTCAGGGCTAGGGGCACAGTATGCCAGGTAAAGACTGAGGGATGCTGGGAGAACCTAGAGGCCAGGACTGCTTTGGTAAAATAAGCACCTCAGCTCCAAACCAAACATTCTATTCTTTTGTTTATAATAAATCAATAAGGGGTAAAGTATTCATCTGTGACTTCTTCCTGCTTACATTGGGGCATCATTATGGGGGGGGGGCAAAAAGCTAGATTGTTGGCCACATCTGGGAGGAGCTGATTGCTTCCCTGCTGTCCAGGCTGTGGGATCATCTGGTGGTAGGAGTGCACAGACCCAGTTGAAGCAGTCTGTGAGGCTGGGCTGGAGCATCCGTAGGTAACTGTTTTGGTCCTGTAGTAGCAAGGATCTCCTACCAAAGTCCAGGTAGACATCCCTGGTCTGGTCTACTGCTTTGGGGATATATTAATGTCTGAGGGCTGTGCAGAACTGACCCCACTCCTCATCTGGAAATCACAGGAGAACTGAGCCTGGCATGAGAGCAAGAGAGCTGACCTCACCCCTAGCCAAGAGGAAATTTACTGAGTAGGTGAGGAGAAACATGGTTAGAGCAGGAAGAGGGGAGAAGCAGCTGAAGAGGTGAACTCTAGGTTCAGAGTCAACTCTGGTGGGTGGCAGAAGCCCCTTGGAAGGGGCTCATATTCCTCCCTGGCTTCAGGCACCAGATATATAAAGTGAGGACAAGACTGTTCCAATTATGGTTAGGGGAAAGGTTTTTTTTTTTTTTTTTTTTTTTTTTATTGTAGATAGGAGGGAGAGCACAGCCAGAGGCTTCTGGAAGAGTCCAGAGCAGAGAGAAAGTAGTAAATTAAACATGGCCAGCAGACTGACCCAGGCCTTAAGGGAGGTGGGGGAGCGGAGAAAGGAAGAGAAGTAAGGGCCAAAAGAAAGGGGGAAAAGAGAAGGAGAACCAAGAAGGCACATGGCCAAAATGGCAGAGTTATACAGGAATGAGAAGCTGGGGAAAGGAAAGCCTATGAGCTGGGTTTAGGGTAGGAGTGAGGTGAGAAGAGCCACAGGTACTGAGTGAGCCTGGGGGCCAGAATGCTCTTTGGTACGCTAATAGGAACCACAGTTTGCCATTTGTTCTGAGTTTCTTTTGAACCTGACACCCAGGATTTGCCTTCATCTAAACTGTCATTCCCAAGGAGAGCCTCCACCAGAGAGCTTCATACAGCAAATGTGGTGTATGAAGCAAAATGTGGTGGTTTGAATATGTTTGGTCCCCATAGATTCATGTGTTTGAATGCTTGGCCCATAAGAAATGGCATTATTAGGAGGTATGACCTTTTTGGAGCAGGTGTGCCCTTTTTGGAGGAAGTTTGTCACTGTGGGGACAGGCTTGAGGTCTCCTATGCTTAAGCTATACCCAGTGTGGCACACAGTCTCCTTTTACTACTTGCAAATCAAGATGCAGAACTCTCAGCTCCTTCTCCAGCACCATGTCTGCTAGATGCTGCCACGCTCCCCACTATGATAACAATGAACGGAACCTCTGAAACTGTAAGCCAGTCCCAATTAAATGTTTTCCTTTATTAGAGTTGCCTTAGTCCAGATCTCTGTGAGTTCAAGGCCAGCCTGGTCTACAAAACGAGTCCAAGACAGGCAGGGCTGGTTATACAGAGAAACCCTGTCTCGAAAACCTGCCTCCCCCCACCCTCCAAAAAGAAAAAGATTTGCCTCGATGGTGTCTCTTCACAGACATATAATGATAGCTAACACAGCATCTGTAGAACTGTTATCTTCTTATGATATAGTAGACAACAAAGGCAATAATTAGCATGCTCAGAGGTGATGCTAGTAGGAAGAGCCGGTTTCTAGGATCTAAAACTGGGAAAAAAAAGAAATATTTTGGTCAGCTCAAGAACAGAATGTTGGAATTATAGGCCAAGGCCAGCATGTCTCGGTTGAATTTATTGTATTTTTTAGCAGTACTGGGGATTAAATTTAGGGCTTCATGCATGCTAGGAAAATACCCGACCACTGAGACTCAGCCCAAGCCCTCAGTTTTGCATACATTGTTAAATACAATTCCAGCGTTCATTCTTTCACAGGTGTGGGTTCTTTTGCTGGCATTATTTATTGAAGAGGCTGCCCTTTCCCCCACTGAATGTTTGGTGCAAGGGTCTATGTATTATAAGGAATTATTAAAAATCTCATTAACACAGGAATGAGACAATGTGGGTTGTACATGATGATTCAGCCATGAAAGGTAGGAGGCCCTGACAGAGCTTAACCCTAGATCAGCCTTAACATATGATGCTTGGGTAGCTCAGTGGCTGAGGCACTCTTGCAGAGGATCCAGGTTCAGTTCCCAGCATGCACATGGTGGTTCACAACCATCTGTAACTCCAGTCCCAGGTAATTTGACACTTCCTTCACACACATGGCCTGGGCATACATGCAGCAAAACACCCATCCATGTAAAGAAAACATGATGCTCCGGGACCCAGACACAAAAGCTACACATGGTGACTCTACATCTGTGAACCATCCAGATAGGCTAGGCCACTGAGGCAGACCATCCTGGAAGGGTCAGGGTCTAACAGAGACATACTTTTGGGGGACATATTGTAACAGATAGAGGGGCTGGTATTCAGTGCTTGATGTCCACTTTGAAACAGTGAATGCTATGGTATGTAGATTTTCATTCAGTAAGAAGACAGCCATAGTAAGTAAAAATAAACCTGTCGTATTCGAAGCCGACCGACTGCACACTGTGTTAGCTGTGGGGCTGCATTCCTGGAGGACAGGGATTCCTTGGGGACACCTGCAGAGAGAGACACCCTCAGTTCTTGCTGCCAGACCCCTCGGGCCATCAGCAGCAGACGATGTCCAGCAAGGTGTGACGCCACTCCAACTCACATCAGGCAGCATCCAAGATCTGAAACGGTTCTGGCCACACAGCTGTCACCAGCCCCACTGACATCTCAGACAGTATCATGGGATTACCACTTAATACATGACATTTACTACATTTTTCTCCTCCATTGATGCCCATGGCTTCTTTGGTGGCCTTAGAGTGAGGAAAAGAAGAGGCCTACTCAGCCTCTCTCAAGAGACTCAGACTTCAGATTCCACAGAGCAATAACACTCCTCAGCATGTGGCTTGTGCTGGTGCCCCCTAGTGGTCTGAAGGCTCAACAACTCCATTTGACTGGAGTGACTGTCTCTAAGGAGAGTCAAAACCACAGGATTTCCACAGACCTTGCCCTGTAGTGGCATATTTTCCCGAAAGTTGGGAGGAGCTAAGGTGGGAAGAGTAAGGAGAGGAAGAGAAGGAGTAAGGAGAAGAAGAAGGGAGAAAGAGGAGAAACTAGAGATGTAGGCACCATGGATGAACATTTATGTACCGAGAACATTTATGTTTCCTGGGCAACAACTTATATCTAGGTTAGTTAATTGGGAAACACCTCCAGTTGTGTAGGCATCTTGTTATTGAGCATTACCAAACATATAAAGCTTTTGGATTATCATTAAGCATTAGAGTCTTATTTTCTACCGGGTACTGTGTGGATGGCAGGATGGGTTGGGCTCAGCTCTGCCTTGTGGAGACAGCGAGGAAGATTGGCAGAGCCATCTCCCACGCTGGCATCTCGTGAGTTGTAGGGCTGGTGTCTCTGGCCGCCAGACTTTCTAGCCACCTGAGTCGGTCACTTGAGCCGGTGGCCTGAGCCAATAGGCCTCAGCGGAGTGGCAGCTGAGAATATGCTGCCACTGCTCATGGCCTCAGGCCCAGCCTAGTTGGAAACATGGCGGTTTTATAACACAAGACAGATCAGGTGCCGCCGATTTAAATATCTCCCACAACATTGCCCAGCAGTTTTTTTCTCCACACAGTTTAACCCAGTCCTAACTTCCCAAGAATAAATGAGGTATTACCCAGCCCTTGCAAACCCAAATACACTGAAGAACTCTCTGGAAGACACCATTCAGGAAAATCTAGTCCCTTGCCAGGTGTTGTCTACTTTCTCTCAAGGGACATTAGCCATGAAGATCTCCAGCAAGAAGTCCTGTACCATCCAGACCAGAAAGTCTCCACCACACAATGTCATCTGCCAAAGTATGATACAGACTGTCCCTCTCCCTGAACATTAGAGGCTATTCAGGCAACACACAAAGCTACCACTGACCCAGGCTACAGTGGTACTTACTTGGTACATGGTTGGCACAATTCTGGACATTTTGGGTCATAGTAGTAATGATGTGTTTGGCACTGGCATTTCCGGTCACTGGTAACAGAGCAGTCAGCCACCATTTCCTGGCCTGCTATCCAGGAAAGAATAAGGTCAGGTTGAGGTGACAACCCTCACATATACACACAGACCCCACTGTCACCCAAAAGGAACACAGTGTGTCCCGGTAAAAGCTTCACATTCCCATCACAGATGTACTGAGTGATAGACAGCACTGCAGTGAGCATCCTCATCCTCAGGCCTCCAGGGTGGTACCCAAACCTGAGATGACTTGGAGGTCCACTGTTCAGCATCCTGTGTAACAGCATCAGACTGCCCAGAGGACTCCATCACTGCTGGTCCTGGTTTGTAGGCCCTTTGCTGCTCCACAAGAGGCTACCATCTCCATCAGACATCTCGGAGGGTGCTTTATTTAATCATCTTATTGTTTTCTGAAGAGCACCTAGTGACCATGTGCCCAGACCCCTAGTAGGTCCTTGGGCTCTGGGTGTACACCTCTCTTAATTGAGACTTACTCAATGGTTTATAAAAGAAGATGGTTTTCCCATTGGGGTGTTCCGTTTTAACCTTGTGCCTATAGTTCAGTGCACCACAAAGACTCAAGCTATAAATGTCACCTCTCACACTTTTCTGAAGCTAGGCAGTGTCCTTTCTTAGAGTACAGGAAGGAGCATAGGCAGGGAGGACACTCAGCCCAGCTCTCTGAAGATGTCTTACAGCATCAGAGAATCTGTGGTAGTGGAATATGGTTCTGTCTTTTTTGTTTTGTTTGAGACAGTATTTCTCTGTGTAGTCCTGGATGTCCTAAACTCACAATATAAATCAGTCTGTGTAGAGATAATATCTTATGTCTGTATGGATGTGGCACCTGTCAGTAATAAGTCTGATGGCCCATGGCTTAGGCAGGAAATAGGAGGTAGAATAACGGGGAGAGAGAAAGAATTCTGGGACAGAGCCAAGCAGGAGGTTGGTCCAGGAAGATGTGAGGAGATGGACACATGGTACTGAGCATAGGTAACCAGTCATATGGCAGAATGTAGATTAGAATAAATGGGTTATTCTAAGTTATGACTTAGTCAGGGAAGAGCCTAGCTATATGGCTAAAGTATTTATAAATATATTTTGAGTATGAGTCTTATTTCTGAGAGCATGGAGCTGAGAGGAAGAACCAGAACCTAGTTTCTACAATTAGGCCGCACACTGAAGTGTCCTTTCTATATCTGCCTCCCGAGCTCTGGGACTAGAGATGTGTGCCACTATACTCAGCCTGCTTTCATCTCCATGCTTAGTGGATGCAAATGACAGGGCTGAAGCATGAGATATTATAGTCTTTACCACTTAGTTTAGCATGATTCAGTGGCATAGGAATATGTACATAGACACACATGCCTGCACACACAAAACAGAATCCTTGCCCCCTCCCCTGCTATGCTAGAAAACAAACCCAGGTCTTCTGCATACTAGGCCAGCCTCCTGAGCTATCACTGAGCTGCTTCCACTCCAGCAACTGCTTAAAGTTTGTTTACTTTGTTTTGTTTGAGACTGAGTCTCACTATGTAGCTCTGGCTGTCTTTAAACTCACTATATTGGTCAGGGTAGCCTTGAACTCACAGACATCTGCCTACAGAGTGCTGGGATTAAAGGCATATGCCACTCTGCAGGCGTGGGCCTCATCTCTCTGCAGTATCCCCAAATCTACGTGCCCTCTGGCCTACTCTTTAAGCTCTTCTCTGTGTCTGGGAACTTGCACACATGATTGCTTGTGGTGATTTTTCTAGGTACCTCTGTGTGTTTTACTAGGTTCTGCATTCAACTGAATGGCAGAAGGATGTGACTGTAGTTTTTCTGACATTGTTTTTACTAAGTCCCTCTTATTCATAATGAATAGTTTTTGCCTTGGTTTGATTTTGAGACAGGGTCTCACTGTGTAGCCTTTGGAACTGCCTTGGAACTCACTATATACAAAGGGTGGCCTTCAACTCAGAGACCAGTTGCTTCCGCCTCCTGTGTGCTAGGATTAAATGTTGTACAACCATGCCCATTGGTAAGAAACAAGTTTTATGCCAGTGGGGACACTCTGGCAGCATCCTGGCATCCATCAGTCATGGCTCCTCCATTCTGATACTGGACTAACGTGCTTCTGACTCAATTGCTGGTTTTCACAGCTAGACCAGCCTCTGCTCAGTCATATACTCACGTTTATCACAGGTGGAACAAAGGATACAAGACTCCAGGCTATTATCAGTCTTTGTGAATGTTCCTGGCTCACACTTCTCACATTTTCCATTGGTATGGGAGATCGTGCAGTGCTCCTGGACAAACATACCTGGGGATAAGGGCAGGTGGGATCAGCCTTGCTCCAGGCACACAGGGGTAAGGGACTAAGTAGCTCTAGGTAGGCTTAACATCTTTAACACAAGTTCAAAATAATCTCTGGGATGTCACAAACTGCTTGAGAATCTGTAAGGGCTGCTGGCTCCCTGAGCTACACTCAGTCCTGTGGATATCTGACCCTCAGGGGACTAGGAACCAAGCTATCCTGGAGTGAGTAGAAAGAGCTCCTGACTCCCTGCTGGGCTCCCATAGGCCCATATATTTGAATGCTTGGTCACCAGGGAGAGACACTATTTGAAAGGATTAAGAGGTGTGGCCTTCTGCTCTTCCAGAGGTCTTGAGTTTAACCACATGGTGGCTCATAACCATCTGTAATGAGATCTGGTACCCTCTTCTGGTGTGTCTGAAGACAGCAACAGTGTACTCACATATATGAAATAAATAAATCTTAAAAAAATAAAAAAGAGGTGTGGCCTTGTTGGAGGAAGTGTGTCACTGGGGTTGGGCTTTGAGCTTTCAAGGGTCCAAGCCAGGCTCAGTGTTTGTCTTTTTCTGCTGCTTTTGAATATGGACGTGGAACTCTCGGTTACTTCTCTAGCACCACTTTTATCTATTTCAAACCTACCTCCAGTCAGGCTTCCTGTCACTGGGATGGATAATGGACTAAATCTTTCAAACTGTAATTCAGCCCCAATTAAATGCATTCCTATATAAAAGTTGTGGTCATGGTGTCTTTTCGACTCTGGCTCCCCGGAGTCATGCAGAGAGCTTTGGGCATACAGTTTAATAAGTTGTCACCCATGCTGGAGTAATATTACAATATGCAGTTACCTTAGTCACCTATGGGCCTAAAGTGACACCAATAAACTCAATGGTTCATCAAGCCACACTGGGTAAATCGCTTCTTTGGTCTGTTCTCAGTGACTATTATCACTTCCTGTTATCTGGAGTGGGCAGTTGGTGTTCACATCTCCCCAGAAAAAAATTACACGACCATGGTTCCTGATACAGGACACATGCTGAGAGCATAAGGACAAGCACAGACATTGCCACCAAGATAGAGTGTGACCACAGCAAGCCACTTGAGATGTTCCAGCTCCACTTTCCTCATTGGAAGTGGTGGCAGTGGTGGTTGAGGGTATGCTAGCACCCATGGCAATCACAGGTAGATGAAATTAACCTTCCCAGCTCCCTTTTCTAAACTTTACTCTTAGCTGGGTGTCTTTGGTTAAAGACATAGAACTCATGCCTTGAGGGTGGATAGCTGGGTGACCCCACATTAGTGAGGCCTTGTTATGAATACTCACACCAACGCTCTTGAACACACAGAGGGCCTCCTTGTGGGGGAGGTGCTCTGTGTACTTGGGTTAGGAGGCACTTCCTAGAGTTTGAAAGAGTAGGCAGTGGCTGAGTTGAGCTCCCTGGTCCACATGCTCTTCATCTTGTATAGCCTCTGGTGTGCTTCAAAGGCCACCCATTACTGTGCTCTGGCATTGGGTCTCAGTGAAGAACTCACCTGCAGGACACTGCTTGCAGCAGAAGCCATTAAACCGATATTCATCAAGGGTACAGCCGGAGAGGTTCTGGCTCTGTCTGGAGTGTGATTCTAGCATAGCAAGAACTACCTGTGGGTGGAAGAGGACAAGGGGTAGCTTATATTTATTGGTAACTGCAGAGGATGGTTTAGAAGATGGTGGAAAAGGAAGTACCAAGGCGGGGCCTCCTTGTGAAGAGCACAGCAGGGACTATCAGATGCTATGCTGTGCGGGGCTGTAGCACCTTGTGTGGGCGTGGGTCCTGTTCGGCAGAGTTGTGGATCCCACATGTCTGCCGAGGCTCAGGGAGGCAGAAGTGTGGGACTTTGACTGAGTTCCCTCCACAGCATGCCAGGCAGATACTGGGCTATGAGAGAAGCCCCTGAGCTCCTCCCCAGGCATGGAGAGGTCTCAGCCTGAAGTCCCGCAGGGGCGGAGCTCCTGATTTGGGGGTCTCCAGGCTGAAGCAGCTAGATGGAGAGACTGGTGGTCTCTGTCCTTGGGCTCCCAGACACTGCTGGGAGTTGACAGAAGAACTGAGATGGAGTGGGCATACAGGCTGGACCGGCCTGCTGCCTAGAGGGACGAGGGAGAGAAGCTCTGACAGCACTCTTGGTTACTGGGACTCACTTGGCTGGGTCAAGGCTGGCTTGGCTAGCTTGCTTGAATTGGCAGACCTCCATGGCGGGAATGCAGAGAGGTCTTCCAGGGGAGATTAGACAATGGCTCGATAGTTGAAGACCTTCTCCACAGGTCTCCACAAGGGGCCCCAAAGACACGAGGAAGTCCATGGCTTTAAAAGGTTTATTGTCATGGCAGAAAGTGGATCTAGCTGTACCCACGCCCCTCCCTGGACCTCAGGGCGGACCTGAGTTAAACAGGGACGGAGGAGGGTCTGGGAAGGAGTGTTTAATTGGCTATGCTCTCTGGCCTTTAGGTATCTCATTAATATGGAGATCTCTTGAGGCTCTGCAGCCTGTAGTCACACCCTCTACCTGTGGAGGGGTTGGTAGGGGCATTGCCCTACTTGACTAAAAGGCGCTGATCAATGGAGGTCTTCAGCTGCTTGTCAGGGGCCTGGAGTCTGGGAGCAAGGCCAAACACCTATCTTCCCATTAGTGTCTGGGGTTTGAGGCCTGTGCTTGACCAAGCTATCCTTTCACGGTCCCACAATGCTGTAGCTGATGCTATGCTGTAGAACTCTGAAGCTTACAGTTGCTCAGAGAAAGTTGCACAATACATCACTGCCAAGTCTGGTGGCTCTTGGCTGTTTGCACAGCAGTATCATGCCCCCCCCCGCCCATCCCTAATTCACTTCTAGTAGCCAGCAGTGCATGTTCTAGCACAACTTGTGACCTATGAGGATCCTGTCATCCAAACCTCAAACTTTGATGGCTGCTTCCTATGGTGGGGCTGCAGATGGAGGCACCAGTTGGAACAACTTGCAAACGGATAAAGGAGCAAGAGCTCTGCTTCGTTTTTTGTTTTTTCTTTTCTTTTCTTTCTTTCTTTTTTAAAAAGAATTGTTTATTATTTTATGTATGTGAGTACACTGCAGTTGTCTTCAGGCAGACCAGAAGAGGGCATCAGATCCTATTACAGATGGTTGTGAGCCACCATGTAGGTTGCTGAGAATTGAACTAAGGACCTCTGAAAAAACAGTCAGTCCTCTTAACTTCTGAGCCATCTCTCTAGCCCCGTGTTTTTTCTTTTAATTCACCTTCTTTACATACTATTTCTCTAAGTACCCAAAAGCTTTAGATATATTTTTTGGGCTGGAGAGATGGCAGCTGATAGCATATGCTGGCTAGGCAGAGTGGCACACATCTTTAATCCCAGCACTCGGGAGGCAAAGAAAGGTGACTCTCTGTGAGCTCCAGGATAGTCAGGGCTATGTAGTGAGACCCTGTCTTAAAACAACAAAACCACAAAACCTAGATGAAGCGGGGCTACCAGGAGCTCTATCCCGGGCAGTATTTAAGGTAAGAACTCAGCAGCGCTCGCCCCAAGCAGGGAGTAACCGGGGCACACAGGGACCCAGGAATTCACTCCTGGCCCAGAGCACTGGTACCTTCCGGTCTGGGCCTGAGCTCTCAGCAGATCCTGGTAGATAGCTCTGCACCCAATCTCACAGAACCCAGAGGAAGCGGGGCTCTCAGGAGCTTTAACCCGGGCAGTGTCTTGGGTAAGGAGGCAGCAGCAACACTCACACCAACTGGAGGGTGGCTGGGGCCCACCGGAACCCAGGGATTCACTCCTGGGCAGGAGTACCGGTTCCTTCCTATTTGGGCCTGAGAACGGAGCAGATCCCAGGAGGCAGTTCTGTACCCAACCTCACAAAACCCAGAGGTGGCAGGGCGCCCAGGAGTTCTAACCTGGGCAGTATCTCAGGTCAGGAGACAGCAATACTCTACCCAAACAGAGAGTAACCAGGAGCTGCAGGGACCCAGGAATTCACTCCTGGCCCAGAGCACTGGTTCCTTCCTGTTTCCTCCTGAGCACTGAGTAGATCTTGGACCTCAGCTCTAACCCCAGCAGCAACACCCATCCCAAACAGTTCTGACACAACCAAGATAATAGGAAAGACAAGGCTCCAGTCAGAGACAGCTCAAGTAGCACCAAGGAGATCCAGATGGCTAAAGGCAAGCACAAGAACATAAGCATCAGCAACCCAGGGTACTTGGGTTCATCAGAACCTAGTTCTCCCACCTTAGAAAGTCCTGAATTACCTATATCACCAGGAAAGCAAGAGTCAGATCTAAATTCACTTCTAATGATGATGATAGAAAACTTTAAGAAGGGCATAAATAACACTCTCAAAGAAATTGAGAACACAGATAAACAGGTGAAAACCCTTAAAGAGGAAACACAAAAAACCCTTAAAGAATTACAAGAGAACACAACTAAACAGGTGAAGGAATTTAACAAAACCATCCAGGACATAAAAATGGAAGTAGAGACAATTAAGAAATTACAAAGGGAGAATACCAGGGGTATAGAAAACCTGGGAAAGAAATCAGGAGTCATAGATGCAAGCATCACCAACAGAATACAAGAGATAGAAGAGAGAATCTCAGGTGCAGAAGATAACATAGAAAATATTAACACAACTGTCAAAGAAAACACAAAATGCAAAAAGTTCTTAACACAAAACATCCAGGAAATTCAGGACACAATGAGAAGACCAAACCTAAGGATAATAGGTATAGAAGAAAGTGAGGATTCCCATCTTAAAGGGCCAATAAATATCTTCAACAAAATTATAGAAGAAAACTTCCCTAATCTAAAGAATGAGATGCCCATAATCATACAAGAAGCCTACAGAACGCCAAGTAGACTAGACCAGAAAAGAAATACCTCCCATCACATAATAATCAAAACACAAAATGCACATAACAAAGAAAGAATTTTAAAAGCAGTAAGGGAAAAAGGCCAAGTAACATATAAAGGCAGACCTATCAGAATTACACCAGACTTTTCACCAGAGACTGTAAAAGCTAGAAGATCCTGGACAGATGTCATACAGACCCTAAGAGAACATAAATGCCAGCCCAGGATACTATACCCAGCAAAACTCTCAATTACCAAAGATGGAAAAACTAAGATATTTCATGACAAAACCAAATTTACAAAATATCTTTCCACAAACCCAGCACTACAAAGAATAATAGCAGGAAAGCACTAATACAAGGAGGGCAATTATACCCCAGAAAGAGCAAGAAAGTAAGCCTCTTCCAACAAACCCAAAAGAAGATAACCACACAAACAACACCTCCACTGTTAACAAAAATAACAGGAAGCAACAATCTCCTCTCCTTAATATCTCTTAACATCAATGGACTTAATTCCCCAATAAAAAGACATACATAGGCTAACGGGCTGGATACGCAAACAGGACTCAGCATTTTGCTGCATACAGGAAACCCACCTCAGTAACAAAGACAGACACTACCTTAGAGTAAAAGGCTGGAAAACAATTTTTCAAGCAAATGGTCCTAAGAAACAAGCTGGAGTAGCCATTCTAATATCAAATAAAATCAACTTTCAACTTAAAGCTATCAAAAAGGATAAGGAAGGACATTACTCATTAAAGGAAAAGTCAACCAATACATGAACTCTCAATACTGAACATCTATGCGCCAAATACAAGAGCACCTACTTTCATAAAAGAAACCTTACTAAAGCTCAAAGTACACATTGCACCTCACACAATAATTGTGGGAGACTTCAATATCCCACTCTCAGCAATGGATAGATCAACGAAACAGAAACTAAACAGAGATACAGTGAAACTAACAGAAGTTATGAACCAAATGGACTTAACAGACATTTATAGAACATTTCACCCTAAAACAAAAGAATATACCTTTTTCTCAGCACCTCATGGTACCTTCTCCAACATAGATCATATAATTGGTCACAAAACAGGCCTCAACAGATATAAAAAAATCGAAATAATCCCCTGCATCCTATCAGATCACCATGGTCTAAGACTGGTTTTCAATAATGACAAAGACAAGGGAAAGCCCACACTCACATGGAAATTGAACAATATTCTACTCAATGATAATGTGGTCAGGGAAGAAATAAGGAAAGAAATTAAAGACTTTTTAGGATTTAATGAAAATGAAGACACATCATATCAAAACCTATGGGACACAATGAAAGCGGTGCTAAGAGGAAAACTCATAGCTCTAAGTGCTTACAAAAAGAAACTGGAGAGGGCATACACTAGCAGTTTGACAACACACTTGAAAGCTCTAGAACAAAAAGAAGCAAATGCACCCAAGAGGAGTAGACAGGAGGAAATAATTAAACTCAGGGCTGAAATCAACCAAATAGAAACAAAAAGAACTATACAAAGAATCAATAAAACTAGGAGCTGGTTCTTTGAGAAAATCAACAATATAGATAAACCCTTAGCCAGACTAACCAGAGTGCACAGAGACAGTATCCAAATTAATAAAATCAGAACTGAAAAGGGGGACATAACAACAGAACCTGAGGAAATCCAAAAAATCATCAGATCCTACTACAAAGGCCTATACTCAACAAAATTGGATAATCTGGATGAAATGGACAATTTTCTAGACAAGTACCAGTTACCAATGTTAAATCAGGAGCAGATAAACCATCTAAACAGTCCCATAACCTTGAAAGAAATAGAAGCAGTCATTAAAAGTCTACCCACCAAAAAAAGTCCGGGACCAGATGGTTTCAGTGCAGAATTCTATCAGACCTTCAAGGAAGACCTAATACCAATTCTTTTCAAACTATTCCACAAAGTAGAAACAGAAGGAACACTACCCAATTCATTCTATGAAGCCACAATCATGCTCATACCTAAACCACACAAAGAGCCAACAAAGAAAGAGAACTTCAGACCAATCTCCCTAATGAATATTGACACAAAAATACTCAATAAAATTCTCACGAACAGAATCCAAGAACACATCAAACAATTATTCATCATGGTCAAGTAGGCTTTATTCCAGGAATGCAGGGTTGGTTCAATATACGGAAGTCCATCAATGTAATCCACTATATTAATAAACTCAAAGAAAAAAAATCACATGATCATCTCACTAGATGCTGAGAAAGCACTTGACAAAATTCAGCACCCTTTCATGATAAAAGTCTTGGAAAGATCAGGAATTCAAGGTCCATATCTAAACATTGTGAAAGCAATATACAGAAAACCAGTAGCCAACATCAAACTAAATGGAGAGAAACTTGAAGCAATTCCACTAAATTCAGGGACTAGACAAGGCTGCCCACTCTCCCCCTACCTATTCAATATAGTACTGGAAGTCCTAGCCAGAGCAATTAGGCAACAAAAGGAGGTCAAAGGGATACAAATTGGAAAGGAAGAAGTCAAAATTTCACTATTTGCAGATGATATGATAGTATACTTAAGTGACCCCAAAACTTCCACCAGAGAACTCCTAAACCTAATAAACAACTTTAGTAAAGTGGCTGGGTATAAAATTAATTCAAACAAATCAGTAGCCTCCCTCTACTCAAAAGATAAACTGGCTGAGAAAGAAATTATGGAAGCGACACCCTTCACTATAGTCACAAATAATATAAAATACCTTGGTGTAAATCTAACCAAGCAAGTAAAAGACCTGTATGACAAAAACTTCAAGCCCCTGAAGAAAGAAATAGAAACAGATCTCAGAAAATGGAAAGATCTCCCATGCTCATGGATTGGCAGGATTAATATAGTAAAAATGGCCATCTTGCCAAAAGCAATCTACAGATTTAATGCAATCCCCATCAAAATTCCTACTCAATTCTTCACAGAGATAGAAAGAGCAATTCTAAAATTTATTTGGAATAACAAAAAACCCAGGATAGCGAAAACTACTCTCAACAATAAAAGAACTTCTGGGGGAATTACCATCCTTGATGATTTCAAGCTATACTACAAAGCAATACTGTTAAAAACTGCATGGTATTGGAACAGAGACAGGCAGGAAGATCAATGGAATAGAATTGAAGACCCAGAAATGAACCCACACACCTATAGTCACTTGATCTTTGACAAAGGAGCTAAAACCATCCAGTGGAAAAAAGACAGCATTTTCAACAAATGGTGCTGGTCCAACTGGAGGTCAGCATGTAGAAGAATGCAAATTGATCCATACTTATCTCCTTGTACAAAGCTCAACTCCAAGTGGATCAAGGATCTCCACATAAAACCAGCTACACTGTAACTAATAGAAGAGAAAATAGGGAAAAGCCTCGAACACATGGGCATAGGGGACAAGTTCCTGAACAGAACACCAATGGCTTGTGCTCTAAGATCAAGAATTGACAAATGGGACCTCACAAAACTGCAAAGCTTCTGTAAAGCAAAGGACACCATCAATAGGACAAAGCGGCAACCAACGGATTGGGAAAAGATCTTTACCAATCCTACAACTGATAGAGGGCTAATATCCAAGGTATACAAAGAACTGAAGAAATTAGACTCTAGACTATCAAATAACCTTATTAAAAATGGGGTACAGAGCTGAACAAAGAATTCTCAACTGAGGAATCTCGAATGGTTGAGAAGTACCTAAAGTAATGTTCAACATCCCTTAGTCATCAGGGAAATGCAAATGAAAACAACACTGAGATTTCACCTCACACCAGTCAGAATGGCTAAGATTGAAAACAGAGGTGACAGCAGATGCTGGCAAAGATGTGGAGAAAGAGGAACACTCCTCCATTGTTGGTGGGATTGTAAGCTGGTACAACCATTATGGAAATCAGTCTGGCAGTACCTCAGAAAATTGAACATAGTATTACCTGAGGACCCAGCTATACCACTCCTGGGCATATACCCAAAAGATGTCTCAACATACAACAGGGGCACATGCTCCACTATGTTCATAGCAGCCTTATTTATAATAGCCAGAAGTTGGAAAGAACCCAGATGTTCTTCAACAGAGGAATTGATACAGAAAATGTGGTATATTTACACAACGGAGTACTACTCAGCTATTAAAAACAATGAGTTCATGAAATTCTTAGGCAAATGGATGGAGCTTGAGAATATCATCCTGAGTGAGATAACCCAATCACAAAAGAACATACATGGCATGCACTCACTGATAAGTGGCTATTAGCCCAAAAGTTCACAATACCTAAGACACAATGCGTAGACACATGTGGGTGCTTTGGTTTTATTTTAGAAGGAGTAGCAAAATATTCAACCAGAGCTCCCAGGGGCTAAAAATCCAGCCTGAGAACAGAAAGGGAGGAACTCATGGCTCCATTTGTATAGGTAACTGAGGGTGGCCTCGTTAGGCAACAGTGGAAGTGGAGGGCCATGGTCCTCGAAAGTTTGGATCCCTAGTGTTGGGGAATGTGAGAGCAGGGAGGTGGGATTGGGAGAATGATGGGAGCACACCCTCATAAAAATTGGAAGAGTGGGTATGAGAAAGGGTTTGGGGGAAGAAAGGAAGAGGAGATAACAGTGAAAGGTAAATACGTAAAAAATCCAATAAAAAAATATAACAGATAATTGGTCTGGCAAAAAAAAAAAAAAAAAAAAAAGGAAAGATAGTTTACTTATTTCAAATGATTTTCAAAAGTTTCCAGGAGATGCTTATTGGTTAAGATCTTATTTTAAGCTCTTCACAAAAGAATTTATGTCTCTGTTTAATGTTCTTAAGAGAGATGCAAATCTTAATTTCCCTCAACAATTAATTGACAAAAGAGGAGTAATTTTACAAAAAGTAGAAGAAGCTCTCACTAATTGATATATTATATAGATTGATTAATTGTTGGCTGTTTTATAATAATCCTTTGATAAAAGAGATTATTAATAATGAATTATATTTTTTTAAATAGTGTCTTTATGACTCTTTGAGGGTGGAAGGAGCATGCCTTGTTTACTCTTAACTTTCTAAAACTGAAAGCTCACAGCAAATCTGCCGCTGATTGCCTCTGGCATCGCTGAGACCAATAAAAACTATGCCACAACTATGTGGAAGGACCCTCTTATCTTTAAATGAAATGGCCAGGACCCAGTTTCTATATGGGGCCGAGGATTGATATGACTGTTTAATACCACAGAAGGCACAACTAAATGGCCACCAAAAAGATTAATGAATTAAATAGATACCTCCACAAAACCAGGCCCAATTATAAATAAGATGAATAACAACTGACATCCAGGGAAGAGAAGTTTCCCTGAGAATTCCTTTCTTTTTTCTCTTCCAGGTAAAAATTAATCACCTGTGATGTCTGCTATTAGGAGTTCTAATCCTGATGCTGGCCTCCGGACTTATACTACTCAGACCTCCAATGGGCCTTTGACAAGGACATCAAACAGCTATAGATTGACATCACTAATCTGAAGAAATCCCTCGTTTCGCTGTCTGATGCGATCCCCCAAAATTCCAAAGGACTTTATTGGACCTGATTTTCTCTTTTACAATAGAAAAAGACTGTATACAGCTCTAGACTGTGTACAGCCCTTAAAGAAGAATGCTACTTTTACATAGACAAAACAGGAATGATTAAAGAGAGCATGAAAAAGGCCAGAGAAGGTCTTGAGAAAAGACAGAGAGAGAAAGAGAAAAAGGAAAGCTTGTACAAGAATTGGTCTTCAACCTCTCCATGATTGTTAACCCTACTTTCTTCCATCTTGGGATTATTAATTGGGTTATTTTTGCTTATTTCCTTTGGTCTCTGGGCCTTAAATAGGCTGACTAACTTTGTGAAACAACAGACAGATAATCTGATAGCAAAATCTATTCAGATACATTATCATATGTTAGCTTTGGAGGACCACGAGACTCTAGATGAGGTTGTTATTCTATCCAGGGTGTTCCTAAGTCCCATCTCCACCCAACCTAAAAGAGGGGGCTTCCGCCCCTAGACTAAGCAGAGAGGGGCTACCCAGAACCCCCCTCTGTCTGGCGATCTGAATTCTTGCTTAGGCTGCGAGGCTAAGCACTGCAAGGGAATATAAATAAAAGTTAAAAATATGTTTCTGGGTTCCCTGAGGGACAAGCCTGATTGCATAGGGGTAGATGTCAAAAGTATCCCCTCTCCAGGAAAAAGACATCGGGATGGGTATGGCCCTTATGCCTCACTGGACAACGATAGGAGGACTGGAGCCATTACAAGGTCCCCTTTAATTACTGGAGGTCAGGCCTCTATCCCGCCTTGGCAAGATTAGAATCGCCACAGCCCTTCTATACTTGGAGAAGGGAGGAGATGTCAGGGGCAGCCCTGCTTATACACTGAAGGCCTAAAATCAGCCATAGGCCTAAAATCAGCCATAAGCCTAAAATCAGCAATAGGCCTGACATACATGCCTGCTAACACAAAGTCTTGGGTCTCTATGGAAAAACACTGAAACAGGGGGCTATAAACTATTGTAAACAGGTAGCTTTCGTTGAAATCTACCAGCCTGAGTAGTCATAGACCTTGTAAATAGGCAGCCTTTGGCAGATAGTACCAAATTAGATAAGGACAAGTGAATCATAGGAAGAGTCATAGTGACCTGACCCCTGAACCTTCACCCAGCTGATACCCTGTTCTGAAAGATATCTGTACTTCTCCTGAACACCTATGCTCCTGTCTCATCCCCTTCCCCACATCCTGCATTTTTGTGTTTATAATCCCTGTGTCAAAAAGTAAAAATTATGATTTGATAAAAAAACAATTAACACACAGTGTACCCCGACTCTGCTGACTTAGCTCCTGACAATCTATTTTCTTGTTCTCAGAAATACTTTGAATTATAAAATGTTATTGTGGTTTGTGTTAGTATGCTGGGTAAAATAATTTTTATTGATCTCATTTTAAACTTCAAAGTTTGTAGTGAGTTAAAATGTCCTTCAGCATAATTATAGGTCATATTTATTTTCATATTGTAAAGTGCTAGTTAATCTGTTGAACATTTTAAAAAACTGGACTCCTTTTTGAGAATTTCATATATGAACACTGTATTTACCTAATTTTCCCCTTTCTCTCCTTCCTCCCACTCTTCCCAACCCCCCATACTTTTAAGATACATCTTATTATTTAATTATCATTTATATATGTATGTATATATGTATACATGTATAAGTATATATGTTTATACAAATATTGATAAATAAAGTGTTTTAAATAAAAAAAGAAACAAACAAAACAAAACCAAAAAACCAAACATATGCTGTTCTTGCAAAAGGCCAGAGTTTGGTTCCCTGCAACCACGTGAGAGGCTCAGTCACCTGTAACTCCAGCTCATGAGAATCTGATGCCATCTCGGCCTTCTCAGGAATTGCAGGCAAGTGACATAACAACCCTGTAGGAAACACTTATACAAATAAACAAAATCAAATTCTAAAAATCAATCAATCAATCAATTTTGTTTGGTCTTTCATTACTCAAAGCCTCAAGTAAGTGTAAAGAAATTACACGATTTTATTTTATCTTATTTTATTATAGTAAAGAAGATTAAAGCCAGGGCTCATACTAGGCATTAATTAATTACAATGTTCTATATTTCTAGCTCTGTAATAGATGATTTTAAAGATTTATATTTGTGTTTATGAGTGTGTGCCTGCTTGATTGCATACCAGCATGTGCATGCAGTGACTGAGGAGGCCAGAAGAGGGCACCAGATCCCCAGGACTAGAATTACAGACATGTGTGGGTGCTGGGAACTGAGCACTGTTACTCTACAAGAGCAGCCCAGTATTTTTTTTTTTATGCACTCCAGATACTGATACATGCTGCATGAAACAGAGGCAAAAACAAAACAAAAACAAACAAACAAAACAAAGCTTGCTGTGGTGATCATTGATCATTGATTGGGGGTTGAAAGAACATGTGTGAAACCATGATATCACAAAAACTAATAAAGCCTATAAGTTAATAGGTGACTCACTATTTACCATCATCATGTCTTACTTTTCTCAGCTGTAAAATGGGGATAGTAATATATCTACTACTTAGGGTTGTGAGATTAAATAATGCATGTAGAACAGCTGGTATGCTCCCAGCACATTCTATCTCCTCCCCACTTTCTTCTCTGAGTGATCTGCCTCGACTGATTCCCAAACACTAGGAAGGAGTTCAAACCAAGCACACAAATCAATTGAACTCTTTACCCAACCCCCCTCCAAAAAACCCAAAACACTGAGCACTGAGGCTCACTTCTTTATATTTGCATTTGTATGGTACACACTCTGGCACATGATTCTCCACAGCAGCAACCATTAGGACCCATCTATACATTCATGGAAGCCGTCCTCATTCATCCTTCCCACTGTGCTCTGATCTCATAGCTAGCTGGTGTCGTCCTCACAAGCTTCTTCATCTCCCCTGTGGCTCGCTCCAGCCTTCAGCAAGAGAAACTCCTTAGCCACAGAATAGCCAGCCCCTCCCCCCCACATATATATAGCCTTCTGGTAGTGTCTGTCCATTTATTGTCAGGAATTCTGCCCTTAACTTGTCAGGCAGGAGTCTTCTTTTTAAGGTTTCTGGGTTCGATACCTACATCTTGGTATCGTCTTCACCATCATCATATGTCGAATCTGACACTTTTCATCAGGACAGTATCTCATACACAGTTCTGGCTGTTCTAGAACTCTCCATGAAGATCAGGCTAGCCCCAAACTCATAAGCATCTGTCTACCTCGTCTCTCAATTGCTAGAATTAAGGACATGCATTACCACGCCCAGCTCATCCTCAATCTTTCCTTGAAGTACCTTCTTTTTGTGGCATTATTTTAGTCAGTCATCACTATTTCTTTACAACAACCTTTAAAAAAACCCAACCTAATATTGCCTAGATTGGTTCTGGGGGTTGGGATTTAGCTCAGTGGTAGAGTGCTTGCCTAACAAGCACAAGGCCCTGGGTTTGGTCCTCAGCTCTAGAAAAAAAAAAGATTGTGGATTTCTGGATTTCTGGAGGACAAAATGCAGAGCCAAGACTTCTCAGGCAGTGCCTGGGCAGGTATGGAGTTCCAGAACCCTAATAGGGAGGAGCAGAGATTTCAGGGTCAAGGGCCACCCCATGTGAAACCTGGGTCCCGCCCGCCCAGGAACTGGTTGGCGGCTTGCCCAGGATCAGCGCTGGGTTGTTTCTTAGAGAGCCGATCAGCAACAGCCAGCAAAGAAGTACTGTTCACCAGCCCCTGGGTGGTTTTAAAGTTACAAGTAAGTGATCTCCGACTGCTCAAATACTATCTTAGAACAACCTAAGGATTATTATTATTTTGTTGTTGTTGTTGTTGTTGTTGTAACTAAAGATCTAACTGTGTTGCACAAACGAATATCTTTACAGGTTTATAAAACATAAATCTTTTCTGCTTGTTTTTGGTTTTGAAAACTCTTATGAGAGAAAATTGACATAAAATTAAGTTGGCTGTAACCAAAATGTCATTTACAGGATTGTCTAGTTTTGTTTGTTTTTCAGACTTTCTGTGTGTAGCTCTGGCTGACCTGGAACTCATTATGTAGATCGGGTTGCCCACTGACTTAGGTTTAACTGCAGTTTACTATTAAAGAGACAAGGAGTGATTTCGGGACGAACTTAACAGAGATCAGAAAGGCCCACGAAAGGAATAGCCATCCCTTCCACACAGATCCTTTTGTAATAGTTAGTACCCCAACACCAGCCGGGCCGGACCGGACCCACCGGAGGCACACAGACGACAGAGCCGGTGCGCCGACTCACACTAGTGTAAATAACGAAACATCCGGAGAAAGTTAGGCGCCTTCGCGATGGACCGCTTTCCAATGATAGAGGAGAGGCTTGCCCCTCTTGTTCCAGCGCGCTCCCATTTCAGGGACACCTTTCTCTTGGCTGTGCGCTTGGCCATTTCCCTGGCGCAGTGCCAACAGCCCGCGCCCGGGAGCATTCCGCTGCAACCCAGGGATCCATCGGGTCCCCAGACGCGACTTTCAGCTCTGCAGGGCCACATCTACTCACCTGCAAGGGCAGATTCAGCAGCAGGAGCAGCAGCGGCAAAAGGAACCAGCGATTCAGACTGGAGACCGGCTCCGGGAAGTCAACCAAGGCTCCGGGCAAGCACGCCGCTGCTCACCCGGAGGAGCTCTATTGGCCACGCCTCTGGTCAACCCATTGCTTTCTGTATGGTTGCTTAAACTCGTGGGCAGGTCCAGCGCCATCAATCCCGCCCCCGTCCCCACCCCCATCAGTGCTGTTAATATCTAGTTTTTTATAAATTCAGATGTAATTTTAAATACCTGTGAAGTTATTAACAGAATCATATTTGTTGTAAGCAGCAAACTAAAGTCGGGTTCTCTGCCTTCGGTTTTTCTTTTTTTTTTTTTTCATTACTGTATACTGCTCTTTATTAAGTTAATGAAAAAACTTCCCGTGACCCGAGTGGAGGGAGAGAAACATGAACTAGAGTTGGGATCGTTATAAAAGACAGACTGTGGCAGATTGTAAACCTCAAAAGCAACAAACAAAAAGAGAGGAAGAAAAGCTACAACACACGTCTGTCTTAGCTCAATACCACGAAGTTTGAAGTAATTCTACCCCTGTCGCATTCCTGTGAGTGGTCACTGGTCAGTGTTCTAGAGTGGCAGCTGAAGGCTTCTCTGTCAGGGTCCGAGGGGCTGTGTGAGACCTGCTGACTCTGAGTACCTCAAAGTACCCAGGACTGGTCGACAACTCTCCCAGTGCTGGGGGCAGGTGGAAGCCCTGTATGAACTTCCCTGGACTGTGAGTCCCTTGTCTCTTCTTTTTTTCACTGTGTGTGCCAATCAGAGCTCATGGGACACAGGACATTTAAGGCAAGTCTTCTAGCCTGACACAGGAAGTAAAACTCTCATTTCTCTCAGGAACTTGGGTTCTAAGATGGTTGGTTCGTCTGTTCCACCTCCCTCCTCCAGGTATTCGAATAGGTGGCCCACTACCAGCCCCATCCATCTCCTTTCCAAATGCCACTCCCTCTTTAAAATGAGGGAGAAGGACTCAGAGACCTGGATTTCATTGGCTGATCCCAAGAAGAGGAGCCTAGCTCCAGGCACCTGGCACTCTTTAAGTCATCTCTTGCCTCTCTCCCTAGGGCCAGGGAGTGGAGTCTGTGCCCATCTGCCCTCACCTAGGCTGGGTGGTGTGAGGGGCTAACTTTTGGCCAGCCTGATGCCCTTCTATTTCTTGTCTTCCCTCAGGCCTGGTGTCTGCTCAGGAGTAAACCAAATCAAAACACAAACAAGTGTCCTTGGAACGTTTGACCATTCCCTTGAAGTTAGTTCAACACTCTGAACTGTCCCCCACCCTTGGGAAGCAGAGGAAAAGTGGAGGAAGGGAAGAGGAAGGAGTCTCCACTTATGGATACTGTTGTCCTTCCAACCTCTGAGAAGCTGGGAGCAGAGGGAGGCTAGTGGCCTTCCCTTTCTGTGCACACATTCCAGATCTGCCTTGTCCCACTCTGCAGGGGGAGGGGAGGTGAAAAGAGGAGGCCTGTCTACCTTGGGCTAGATATTTGTGTAGCCCGCCGATCGGATCCGGCATTACAAGATGGCGCTGGTTTCCTGTTGCACCACTTGTAAACAAGTCTACTGCGAGTGGGTATATGCTAATGAGGTATTGATGCCTTAGCCAATCCTTGCACAGCAACCCCTCCCAGGCGGGTCTATGCAAATTAGGTTCTGGCAGATTGACCAATCAGAGAGAACCCCCTCTCTCCTCTATATAAGCAGCACTCTCCTGGAGGTGCTCCTGCAATAAAGCGTGTTGAGAAGATCCCAGTCGTCAAGTCTTTCTTGCTGGTCGAGTGGTCACGACATATTTGTGCCCCAGGTCCTTCTCTGACCTCTGCTCCTTTAAAACAATTATTTTAAAGTGTGTGTGTGTGTGTGTGTGTGTGTATGTGTGCACGCACACACAGATGCCTCCAGAGGCGTCATCTCTAGAGGTGACAGATTCCCAATAGCTGAAGATACACATGGTTGTAAGTTGCCTGATGTGAATCTGGAAATCAAACTGGGGTCCTCTGCAAGAGCAGTGCATCCTCTTAATGGTGGAGTCATCTCTCCAGCCATCTCTACCCTTGCTTTTTAAAGTGGGATGGTGAGATGTCATACCATTCCAGGAACTCCCTAACTGGGTCTAAGCAGTTGGGTGACATTCTCATGAGTCCAGGGGCCCTTGATGGTTTTCCTGAAGAGATGAAGGGTGGCCACAATGGAAGAGTGGGGTTGGTCCAATACCAGGGGAATCTTCTCACCCCTAGAACAGATGTCTTATCTATTGTATTATGTATATGTGATAGATCTTCTTGGGATATTCCAGGTTTCTGCTGGCCAGCTTGCTGCTTGGGAATATGTGAGGATCCTGTTTTTAATCTGCCATTTCAGCAGTGCTGATCCAGTAATGTTTAATCACTACACACAGTAATTAAAGTCTACAAGGCAAAGGAAAGGCCTTGAGAGGGACAAGAACTCAAGGAATGGTATGGAAGGTCAGGTAGTTAGTGTGGCCTGTGGGTCCAACTTGGAGCTTTTCTCTTTTGTGCTCATTTTTATGTAGTGGCACATTCAATGGGTTACACTCTTCGGGTGAAGGTAGTGTAGTATCCTGTCCATCTCTGGGCAGATGATAGACACCATGTTGTCACAAGTCAACCAGTCTCTCACAGATGCAATTTGGTGGGACTCATTGGAAACCTTTACAAGGTTTTCAGCATCTTCAAATATGTTTCTATACAAATTGTATACCAACACCCACAGATCCATGTGACAGAAAATCTGTTATGGTTTGCCTATTGCTGTGATAAAAGTCATGACCAAAAGCAACTTGGGGAAGAAAGAGTTTATTGGGATTACAGGTCACATTCCTTCATGGAGGAAGACTAGGGCAGGAACTTGAACAGGGCAGGTTGAGCAGGGCAGTAACCTGGCAGTAGGAACTCAAGCAGAGGTCTTGGAGGAACACTGTTTCTCATGGCTTGTTTCTCATGGTTTCCTCAGTCTGCTTTCTTACACAACCTAGGACCATCAGCCCAGGGGTAGGACCACCAGCCCAGGGATAGCACCACCCACAGTTTTCTGGACCATCCTATATTAGTCAAGAAAATACCCCATGAGACATGTGCACAGGCTGATACGATGGAGACAATTCCTCAGTCCAGGTTTCCTCTTCCCAGATGACTAGTTTGTGTCAAGTGGTCAATGGAAGCTAACTATGACAATCTCTCAACACCACTGTATAAGAGATTTAAAGAAACTTTAGAAGCTAGAGAGAGGCTCCTAAGGAGTCTTCTTTAGGAGAGTCTGTAAGACTCTGGAGTCTTACAGACTAAACAGTTACTGCTGTTGCTTGGCAGATAAAGGCACTTGATGTTCAAACCTTAAGACCAGAGTTCAATCCCCAGGACCCACATGAAGGTGAAACCATAGGCCAGGCAGTGCTGGCTGGTGGCACACACCTTTATTCCCAGCACTCGGGAGGCAGAGAATCTTTGAGTTCCAGGCCAGCCTGGTCTACAAATCAAGCTCAGCCTGCCTCTGCCTCTTGAGCCAAGAGTTAGGAATAAAGGCATGTGCTACCACACTCAAAGCCACTAGTATTCCCACCCACTCCCAAGCCCCCATCACTCCTGCTGGGATCTCAGCCCAGCCTGACCTGAGACCAGCCCCACAGGAGCTCTCAGAAGACCAGCATGCTTCATCTCCTCCTGTCCCAGACATCATTCTCCTCTTCACCAATGCTTGGGCATTCTGCTGCAGCCACTACAGATGTCCAGGGGCTCAGGCTCACCTCACAGGGGCCACCCTTCCAGTGTTGTCCTGCAGGAGTTCCAGCCCTGATCCTTCCTCTCTGCTAGCTCCAGCTCATAGACACGGTCGCCTTCCTGCATTGGCAGTAGAATGGAGAGACAGGCCCTGGGCATGTAAAAAAGGAGCTAGACTCTGCAGGCAGATGGGTTTTTAAAGCATAGCCAGATGCCCTGCCTGGACTCAACCCTCTGGGCTGGGTGTGACTATCACTCTGTCAGGGGAACTAGCTTGCCTCAACACCATTCCATCCTTTCTTGAATCCCTTGCTGGACCAAATCCAGGATGCAGATGACTTCTTATCCAGCAGTCAAGGCAGTTACCTGTTTATTGCAGTGTCTATTTTTTTTTTTTTTTTTGGTTTTAAAAATAGACTCAGAGAGACATTCCACAACCATTTTATGAAGGTCTGTGGGGAAAAAAAAACACAATAGAGCAGGCAAACTGTAAGTCTTGGCATCTGCCAGAGGAAGGCAATGAATACGAAGAGATGTAGCCACATCCTTTAGGTTAGTGTGCAAGAAAGTAATGGAGGTCTGCAAGGAACCACGGAACTGGAAGACAGAGAGTTCAGGAGGACATTCCAAATATCCAGATGTGTGATGTTGTTGTGAGGCACAGGACCTAGTTCTGTGTGGGCCCAGGGTGCAGGAGAGAAGATGAGGGGTTCAGTGCTTCCTGTCTACACTGGAGACAGATGTCTGAGGTATAAAATGGCCTCTTGCAGGCATTCATGCTCCAGGGGAATTGGCAGCTTTATGGAGGCTCCAGGAACAGGAGCCTCTAGAGGAGTCCTGGGCTGGGTAGATGCATAGCCACTTGACTCTTCTTTGCTTCACCCTCTCCTGGCACCTGAGGTGGGGAGGCATCCATGGGGTCCCCTCTCATGGGTGTTGTTCGGCCACCTTTATTCCCTCTGGTCTCTGTTATCTTCCATTTGTCCTACCTCTAGCCTTGAGCAGGCCTGAAAGACCTTGTTTACCACAATAGACCAAATAATAGGACCTAGGTGGAGTTACCCACCTTGGCTGCACGTACCAACCTGCTACAGGAACTTAGAAGAATAAACTGCCAGCTGAGCTTGCCTTGAGACATCTCCGGCAGTGACTAAGGATGGGTTCCCCCACCCATCTCTGACTGAAACAAGAAGGGGTTTGGTGGGGCTTTCCCTTTAAATTAGAAGAGCTGAATATTAAACTTTGGGCCTTGATCAGAAAACTTTGTCTTGGCTTCATGCTTCTCTCACCCTTCCATCCCTTTCTTCATTTCCAGTCCCCCCTTTCTTCAATTCCAGCTCCCTTTTCAGGTGAACTCAGTTGGTCTGTGGCCACAGGCAGCTACATTCCATGTGTTGTTAAGGGGGTTACAGCTTCCCTTTGAGGTGGTGTGGGGTGTGTTGTCAGATGCCAAGGGATATTCTGGATTCCTCAGAGCTATCTCAGAATACAGAAGCTTAAGCATTTCAGTAGGGTCCTGTTGACTACAGCAGGCTGCCCAGTCTGAGTGTCTCCCTTACTTAAAGAAACGGGCCCCATCCTTTCCCTCCCTTGCCCAGTTCTAGTAGCTCCCTGGAATGCCCTTGCAGGCCACATCCCTCCCATGCCATCACAGTTGCTGATGGGACTCCAGCTTCAAAGGGCTCCAGGTGAGCTATCTTCTCACTTGACACCTTCTGGACCCCTCACTTGGCACCTCCAGCTCAAGACAGCCCTATTACACTGCTTTTCCGTCTCCCCAGAAGTTCCTCCTTGTTCCCAAGGACCCACCGAAAAGAGAAGATACATGTATTTCCATTTATTTCAAGGCATAGAGCAGACATACCCCTGGGTTGGGGAAGGAGAGAGACAAATGGATACAAAACTTGGAAAATGAAAGGATCAGATACAGTGAAGATGGCACCAACTAGGTATTAAGGCTCCGAATGTGAGTACACATAGGTGCACACACACACACACACACACACACACACACACACACACACATACAGAGCATCATTCACATAGGGTCAGGGGCTGGATGCAGAGGCTGCTCACTGCACACAGCTGCCTCAAATATTGCAATTATATGTAGTCAGAATGTCAACAGAATGGGAAGACTATTGGTCAGGGAAAGTGGCAAGCTTGGGCCTCCCTGGCCTTTGGGGTCAGCCCCTGGGCACTTCTCTTGCTTACAAGCACACACTGTAGTTGGCCAGGGCACTCCTCCAGCACAGGTGGACTCCTCTGGCTATAGGGCAGATGTGGGTGAAGTAACTACCTGAACAGGCTTCTGTGGAAACAGCTTAATAACAGGATAAAAGTCCTAGTGTCCTCACCAGAGTAGCTACAGCCTGTCCATGCTTGTGTGAGCACAAGGTGGGCAGACTGTCCAGAAGTCAACATTACCACCCAGAGAGCCCTGGGGAATCCTGGAGTCTTTCTTCCTGCTGCTCCTGGAAATCTCACTCTCCTGTGCTGTGGCAAGTGGCTGTCCAAAGCCTGCACAGGCCTTCCTGACCCCCAGATCTGATGCCATATGGCGAGTGGGGGCTGGCTTGGGAGTGGCGACTTGAGATAACCAGGCGCACACTGCAAGGCAGAAACTGCATTTGGCTTTAGCGTTAAGGCCGGTGCTAGGTGGAGGGCTCTGAAGGAGAGGCCAGTGCTCCTTGGAGGGTCCTACAGCTGGAATCACAGCACCCTCATACGCCCAGACCCCACCTGTCATCTTCTTGTACAAGGACCCTTCTGTCCCAGTGGCCATGCCTGTGGGCCCCACTGCCTCTGCAGGCCGGTGTAAAGTGCTGGGTGCCTAGGAGGGAGTTCTGCAGGCGTCACCTTGCTGATCCCAAGGGCTCTTATTTGAGGATATAGTTAATGAATAGCTGACATGTCAGAAAGATGCAGAGCAGGAACCAGGAGCGAGGATTCTGCAGGAGGCTGGGTGCTGGCACCTGCCCAGCACACACTGTGGAGCTCATCATGGCTGAAAGGTGCCTGCAATGAAAGGGGCAGATGCTGTGTCAATACCAGCATGACCACCCTCCCCACTGATAGGCTAGTCTGGAACAAGATGGCATGTCTGACAGCTGGGAAGAGACATGGCTACAAGTGTGAGTGGGAGCTCCTTAGGGAGAAGGGTCTCAGGTCTGCACTTCCTGTTTGTCAGTTGTGGGACAGGAAGATTTGGGTTTAGGGACTAGGCCTCTAGCATCCTTCCTGCCAGTCCTGGGGTAATGGTAAACAGTGTCCACTTCCTCAAATCTGTGTTGAAATCCTGAGCACTGCACTACTTGGAGATAAGATCACTGAAGAGTTGGCCACATTAAAAGGCTCACTAGGGTGGGCCCTTAATCTAGACTGGGATCCTAAAATGAGGGGATCAAGATAGAGGCACACAGAGAGCGACGGTGTCTACAAGCCAAGGACAGGGCACTGGGAAGAGCCAGGCCTGAAACTTTCATCTTAGACTTGCAGCTTCCAGAATGTGATACAGTCTGTCTTGTTGGCATCTTAGGCCGTGTGTCGATCAGGGACATAGGAACAAACCCACCAAGTCTGGGTTCTGATGTCTGGTCTCTCTATTTCCTGGGTTCAGAAACCTGGGCTAGCTCCACCCTCAGCAGGCACAGCCCACTTCACACCTCCTTAGCCCTGGGTCAACCTTCTGGGCCTGGGGCTCCCCACTGTGGTATCAGAAGAACTCCAGAGACCCTCATTAGCTGATGTATAGTTATATGACCACAATAGGGAAAGCAAACAGGGCCAGCAAGTGTTGAGACTCAAGGCTTCACTGATGGCCGTCTGCAGGCAAAGCACATGACATGTACAGTCCACAGAAAGAGACATCATGCTTGACTCATCTCCCACACCCTTTGCCTCTGTCTGTAGGTTGATTTTCCACACACTCTCCTGTGAATTAATGAGGCTATTTTAAGACTTCTAGAGGATACTGTGACGTGGGAAAGCAGGAAAAACTGGCACTTGGCATGGGGTTGTGCAAGGTTGGCAGAGTCATCACCTTTCCTGGGGTCGGGGTACCTTCTCTGGCTCATACACTGACTTCAGGCTCTCTGGCCCTAGGGTCTTGTCATTCCACCTCCTCCCTTCAGGCCACTGCACAGACAAAGGGTCTCTAGCCAGTAGACTTTCCAACATCCAAACCTACAGCAGTTGACTTCAGCCAACGCACAGTCAGGTATCTAAACCTCTGCCTGCCTGGAGCCTACCTGACCCAGGAGGTATACAACCACATTCCTCTCCTGTCTCCACCCTCCTGGGTATCCCAGTTCTGACTCATTTCCTTCCAGCTCCATGTCTACCAGTCAATTCTCTAGGCAAGACCTGGAAAGTTATCTCAGTCAAGAATTATGCCAATCATGGAGTGTCTGGAGGATGGGCACAAAGCTTGGTCTCCACATCCTCTCCATTCTCCTCCCTCAATCCTCTTGTCTGCTATTAACCCATTTTACAGAGAAGCAAGTGGGTTGGCATATGACACCCTCACATGATATCGTGTGCTGATAGGAAATCCACTGATGTCACATAGCACGGTTTCCAGACACCTCCTTTGCTTTGAGGATGCTCTATGCAGTGGTGCTGGTGAGCTACAGAAAACCTGAGGTTCCGGGAGGGTTGCTACCTGCTTTCACACACCTGGGAGGCTTCCCCAGCCCTGAGGAGCTCCTTGGCTCTGCACATTCTTCTAAGCTCCTTGCCTGTGCTCAATGGCACCTTCATGAGGGCTGTACTCTCCTATGCTGGCAGCTCCCTCCACCTTCCGTGTTCTTACCTCTGCAGTTCTTGTTGAGCTTCTTGAATGGACAGCACTGCCTCTTGTAGCATCCTTAGCCGGTGTACCTCTCGCCTGCACCGAGGACATGGGCTCTTACTACCTGAATGTCCAGGATGGAGACAGCAGGGAGAAATAGACCAGGGTAAGCTAGGTTGTCCTGGCTGACCCGGCTCCTGATTTACTACCCTCAGGAGCCAGACACAGACACAAGAGAGACAATTAAAGTTTAGGAGGGAATGCAGGTTCAGTTAGCTTGTAAGCCTTAAAGATGAGTCGCCAAGGCATGGATGATGCATTGTAGACGTGGGCATATTGTTGGGAGACAGATTGCTCAGTAAGAGCAAAGGAGCAGAGTCCCACAAAGGCAGAGGCAGAGGAGGCAGAGGAGGCAGAGGAGGCAGAGGAGGCAGAGGCAGAGGCAGAGGCAGAGGCAGAGGCAGAGGCAGAGGC
>JANHMN010000003.1:130681437-130710163 GCA_030674055.1 Rhabdomys pumilio
TCTCTCTCTCTCTCTCTCTCTCTCTCTCTCTCTCTCTCTGTGTGTGTGTGTGTGTGTGTGTGTGTGTGGTACTGGGATTGCTTTATACATACTAGGCGAGTACTCTAACACTGAGCCACGTTTAAGATAGATTTTTCCTATCTTTACATTTCAAGACATTGTCTTGCTTAGTTATTCAACTGGCCTTGAACTCAGTCTGCAGCTCAGATAGGCCCTGAAGTTTCAATCCCCCTGCCTCAGCCTCCTCAAAAGCTGGGATTGATCACTAGTACAGAAGGAGCCAGAGGCAAAATCTAAGAGGAGAAACTAGCAATCCACCTGGAGTTACACACTCAGCTCTGAAATGTCACCGATGAGGTTGGGACATCTTCAAATAAGCAGTCAGTGTTTAGCATCTGCTCCACCTGAATTTGGAATCACCTAGGAGACACACCTTGGGATGTACCTATGCAAGTGCTTCCAAGGATGTTTAACAGAGGAAGGGAGACCCACCCTGAATATGGGTGGCATTCCCTGGCATCCTTGGCTGAATAAAAAGGATAATGAACCGAAACTCAGCCATCATCTCTCTGTTTTCTGTCTGTAGATTCAATACGACCAATGAAATTACCTACACCCCCTAATCCCCATGGTAGGCAGTACCTTCAAACTGTGATCCAAAATAAATGCATTTCTTCCTTCTTTAGTTGTTTTCAACACATTACAGTAACCAGAAAAGTAACTAATACAGCTCCCTGTGCCATGACTGAGGGTTAGCCTGGGCAGTAGATGGGGCACAGGGAATGGCACAGTTGCTCACCTCGGCAGTGGGCATAGGGCATGGTGAGGGTGTACTCTTCCTTGCGGTTCAGGAAGGTGAGCTTAGCCTTGCCATCCAGAAGTGCTGATAGCGAGTTCCCTGCAAGGACAGAGCAGGGGCTGTTTAGGGCACAGACCCTTAGCATCAGGCTCCTGAGGCACCCCAAGGTCTATGTCCTTACAACATATCCCAGAGTTCCAAGCACCTTCAGCTGGGGCACTGAAGGGGAGACACACAACCTCTGGGCCTTTGGTATCACAGAAACTCTGTCTAGTTTGCACCCATTATACATCCTGAGAAGTCATCTGACTTGCAGCAAGTTAGTGGTCTATCTCACTCCACCATGGAGTTTCAGGGAGGAGACTATGAACCTTTTAGAGCCAGCCTGAGGCCAGAGTATAGGTGGTAAAGGTGAATGGAACCTGGGTGCAGATGCCACATGCCACTTTCTGCTGCTGCTGGGCACACAGAGGCCCTGAGCACACACCTGCACTCTAGTGATGAGGTTAAACAGGGGCCGGCTGGGGAAACATGTCAGTGAGGTTCCTAGGCACTGCCATTCCTGGCTTAGAACAGCACAGGGCAGAATGTGGCTGCTCCACCCTGCTTGGGACACTCAAGTGCCTGCCACCAGCCAGCTGTGGCTTCCAAAAGACTTGATAGAACCCGTGCAATGGGACACTGTGTTCATACTCTGATTTCACTTCTCTATAGTTACCTACCTTCTATCTATGTACCTAAAACCCATCTCCTGCCTTCTATCTACCCATGTCTGTCTGTCTATCTATCCATCCATCCTCTTCCTTCCACTTCTGTTTATCCACCTACCTCCTATCTGCCTATTACCTGTCTCTCTGTCTGTCCATCTACCTATTATCTATCATCTACTACTTATTACCTATCTCTCTGTTTTCTACCAACGTATGTATCTGTCTATTATCTACCTACCTACCTACAGACTTTCTGACTTTTTAATCTATCACTTTATCCATCTACCTGCCTTCTGTCTGTCTGTCTGTCTTTCTGTCTGTCTGTCGTCTATCCACCATCACCATTTGCAGTACTAGGGATGGATTGCACAGCCTCTGCTCTCTGGGTGCGCTCTTCCCACTGATCCGAGTCCAAACCCCCTTTAATCAGTACAAACTGATGGCTATGGAATGGGGCAGCTCAGTAGGAGCAAGTCCTTCCCCTGCAAGCTTCTCCTTTGTTTCTGGGATTCCCTACAGGTATCTGCTTTCAATCAAGTTAGGACAACCCACATGGTCCTATCAGTGGGGTTCTGGGGTCCACTGCTTCTGAGTAAAGTCCTCCCCCAATTTCCACAAGGCCCAGCACCACCCCCATCCTGTCCCCATTGCCAGGAGCCTCCTCACCATAGAACTTAGACTTGGCTGTGATGCTGCCACTCATGCAGAAGCCATCTTTCTTGTTGCTGACATAGAAGGCAGACACAGGAGGATGGTGAGATACCTGTGTGAAGAGAGATGGCTCAGAAATGACAATCCTAGAAAAAACATCTAGGTCCTATGGGCAAGTGGGAGGTGAGGGGCACATTCCTACAAGTGCCAGGGCAGGACCTGGATCCCAGTGTCTGGGAACCTGTCCAAGTTTCTGAGTCATCTAAGGGTGCCCCACTCGGGGAACTCAGGCTGCTTGCCCTCCTCCAGGTGATCCTCTGTCAGACCATCATGCCTGCCCTTCTGGAAGAATCACCATGGATGGTGACCAGGTGTGAAGCCTGTCCTGTGGCACAGTACGGGCCACTGAAAACCCCACTCTCAGTCCCACAAGCTTCTGCCCACCACCCACTACACATACTAAGCTGGAAGGCAAGCTGGGCGGTGGGGTCTTGCCTGCTCTGCTATGTAGAAGGTGTGACTGTTGGTCTGAGGGTGCAGCCAGCGGCAACGAAAAGTTTCCCCCAGAATGGGATTATAGGGTTTCTTGATGCCCTGTGAGAAACACAAAGACACACTGGAGGAACCAAGAGGAGAGAGTTGCTTCTGGGGGCCCGGGTGGGGGTGTTCTTGCCTCTAGAAGAGGTTTTGGCACCCTTATTCTCCTTTGGGGAGACTACTTTTTGCTGGTAACTTATAGTTGTATGTGTGTATGTGGGGGGCTGCCTCAGGAATTCCTATCTTTTATTCAGCTTGGAGGGGCCTCAAGACCCCAGCTAGATCTGACTGTCCCTGGACTGAGGCACAGGGTGGACATAACTGGATCAAAGCTAAGCTTGGGAGGGGCCAAGCTGCCAGGAGACCCTGGTCTAGCTTAGTTTACTGTATGACTCTGGGTTAGTTTCTTCTGTCTGGGCCTCAGGCTCACATGTATGCAATGAGACACAGATCTGGAATCAAACTCACTGTAACCTTTCTTGAGTGCTAGTTGTCCCCATATGTGGGAGTTGTCCCCAACAAACATCCACTGCCACACCCAGCCCCTGTGAGGTTTTGTAATGAAATTCACGTCTTCATCCTTGCATGGCAATCACTTTACTACTGACTCAGCTCTTCCCAATCTCCCCTCCTCTTTTAAGATGGGTCTCACTTATGTAGCCCAGGCTAGCCTTGAACTTCAGGAAATCTTCCTGTTTGTTCTTCCCTGGTGCTGGGATTACAGGTGTGCACCACCATGTCTGGCCAGAATCTTGGTTGTCAAGTTTATGGACTATGGAACCCCCAGTTCAGGTGACTCTGCAGGTCACTCCATAACCAGGGCGGCTCTGTTACCAGCAGAGTCTGGAGTTTGAAGTTCTCAAAAGGGGTTCCTCAACAAATCCCATAGGTGCCTTGTAACTTAGGGTCAAATGCTCCTTTCCTGACACTGTTGTGTGTGGTGGCGCTTGTCACACAGCCCAAGGCTGTTTCCTCAAACACTGAGCAAGTGTCGAGCTAATGGGGACCAACATTGGGTGCTGCGCTTGAGAAGAGAGTTGCCTTCCACCTCTCTGGATCTGGGGCCATGGTGAGGATAGTTGGCTTTCTCCCATGCCATGGAGGAGTTGGTCCCTCTTGTGGTGGGCTGACAAACTCTTTGGCTGAAACCCTGGCCTTCCCACAGAGCTCTCTCACCTTGGGCTTCTTGTAGAAGCCAGACAGGTACCACCGGAGAACATGCTTGATGCGGCAGTAGGGATCGTCTTCTGCTGTCGCCCTGTGATGGAGTGGAGAGCTCTACCTCAGGCTGGGGTCCCTGGCTACCCTCTTCAGCACTCACTCCTTTCTTCAACAATCCCAACCTCCATCTACTTGGCTAACAGAGGCAACCTCACCTCAGACGACCTGGGCACCCTGCTCTTCTCCCAGGTAGGCCAGAAGTAGGCAAGTGGGTTCACCACATAGCGAGAATAGTGCTGAGGCCAACGCCACACCAGGGCAGAGGGCTCTGCATGCTCTACGCTGTTTGGTGCCCTCACCTCCAATCCTGGATGCTCACGTCTTTATTTCCCTCTTCCTAGCCCCACCCCATCCCCCTGCTTCTGCGGTCCATAGAGGTGTGGGACCCCCTCCTGCGGGAGGTGCACCTGGAGAGCAGGTCTCCATGGTAGTAGTAATCAGAGAGCTTGCTGAGGAAGGACCGAGGCTCCAGCACGAAGGTCGGCAGCACCACCCGTGACAGATCCATGCCTGGCCGCAGCTGTCGCAGCAGCACCCACATCAGGTTCTTGTTTTCCTCTGACACTGTCTCCACCTGGGAGGTCTCGTCCAGCTGCGGCAGAGGGACAGGACCAGGCCCCATGAGCTGGGCTGTGAAGCTCCTGCTCTGGGCTGCCCAAGGGAGCTGAGGGACAGGGATCCAGGACAACACATCTGACCCTTGCCCATTGGATGCCATTGGACGTATGCCCACTCTGTGTGAATGGGTGTCACCACCCACCCTGAGCTTGGGAGTGAGCGGGTTCCTCGGTGGAATGGGTGTCACCACCCACCCACACTGGGCTTAGGAGTGCAGGTTCCTCAGGAGGTCTGGGAACAAGACAAGCTTTTCTGGTCTGGCATCCTGGTCTCCCTCTCACATGTACAACTGCCATGGTGCCATTCACCACATGGCACATCCACAAGACCCTCACCAGAGGCTGCTTGATCTGGCCTCCAAAACCCTGAGTTATTTAACTCTCTTGTCTAGATGTTCCAGCTGCAGGAATCTGGTTTCCCCAGTCCTCTGTGTTTATGGGTTTGCTAGGCAGCTTTCTGCTACTATAAGAAATACTTGAGGCAGTCAAGTCAAAAAGAGGAAAGGTTTAGGCTAATCTCAGCATTAAGGAGGCTGATGAAGGAGGACTGGTATTTATGGCTAACCTCAGCTAAGAGTGAGTTTTAGGCCAATCAGGGCTACACAGTCCAGTCTCAAATGAAACAAAAGTTTTCTCTTCAGTGTAAGAGGGTTTCATATAGGATTGCTGGGCCTCACTGCTTTGAGCCTCTGGAGAGCGGTACATCATGCAGGAAGTACTTGGCAGCACAAGTGCTCATGGCAAGAACCCGAAAGAGGAAAATATCTGTCTATCAAAGCCCTCTGAAACCACAGCCCCAGTGACCTAACTTCCTCCTGCTAGGCCCCACCTCCTCAAGGTTTTACCACCCCCTAGCTGTGACAAGCTGGCAACCAGATGGTCCACACTCACCATGCAGATGACAACACTCACAGCACAGCACAGGTGCCTGACTGGGGTGAGGGAATCCCAGGAGCAGAGTCATGCTAGGTGTATGTAGATCCTCAGCATGTATAGGGCTAGGCAGAGATCTTTCCTGAGCTGACTGTCCACTCTGGTCACAGTCCACTCTAGCCCAGGGAGGCTGTTTGTTTGGGGCTGGACCCTCCTATCACCCCTGCATCTCATGCTAGGAGGACAGGGGAGAGTTGAGCAGGCATCACTCAGAGCCCTACTGTGTCCTGTTTCTGCCCTCAGTTGACAGGTCTCTCACCTCTCCCAGCTCTTCCTGGACCTGCTCCACATACGTTGTTCCCCTCCGTGGCCCACCAGGGCTGTCCAGCAGGTCACTCCCACTCTCGTTGGTCTTGCGGCTGTGATCCTGAGTCTCCGCATCCGAGTCTTCTGCATTCTCTCGCTCTGACTTGTCCGAGAATGCATCGTTCTCCAAAGCAGACCCATTCAACCTGGAGAGTGGAAATAGCCATGGGTTTCCAATTCCAGGTGATACCTAGGACCTTGGACACCCACCTGGGTACCCGGCCTCTCTCACTGCAGGGACGTCACACACTGCCTTATTCCAAGTGACCTGTATCTGTACTACTGCTCCTGTTTTGTCAAGAAGGATGCAAAGACTGGTACCCACAGGAGAGAACAAGTCCACGACCCCAGCTCACCCCTCCTGCTGCTTCAGGAACCCCATGCAGATCACCTCTCACCCAGCTCACTCACGGGAATAGGTCTTGGTCTGGGATGGTGGCTGAGGTGGGAAGTCCGTAGAGCGAAGAGGGAGAGGCATCAGGCGAGGACCCCTGCTCCCCATCTCGGCCCTGCTTGCATGTGCTCAGTCGCAGCAGGCTGGAGCAGCGAAGGGCCAGCTCCAGGGCATCTAGCCAGCAGCGGCCTAAGGGACACAGAAGGAGTCTGGTGGGTGGGTGGCTTCCCCTCTACTTCTCCACCAAGGGATCTACATCTGCCTGTTGTCTAAAATAGCCTAAAGAAACTAATCTCCAGCCAAGGAATCCTGTCTTTCAGTCATGAAACTTCTAGTCCCATGCCACACTTCACCTCACTAGGGTCTAGTTAAAGATCTGCCTCCCCCACAGACTCCAGCCATCCTGGAAGGAACGAATATAAACTAAAGAGACAGGTGTGCCCTCCCTTCAGCAATTAGATTATTGAAACAGTGGACTCCAAGGCATTGGACTTGCCCCAGAAATCTCACACTGAGGAGGGAAAGGCTGAAGCCTGGGGACAGACGGAGGGAGCTTGTCTCCCAGAGACCTCCCAGAGTTCTGAGAACTTGTCAGATCACCTTGTAGGAGAGACTGGAGCTGAGACAGTGATGGGTCAGCGATGGGCAGGACCACACCCTGACCAGGACTCTTAGCTCTGCACCCTTCCTGTCCTCTGTTTAAGTCTAAATTTCACATCAGGACCCCAAAGATAGACTTGAGGATCTTGGTTGAGTATATCTTAGGGTTGCCAGGCCTTGGGCTGAGTCAACAGCTCTGGGAACATGTACACACATGTGTATGCCCCTGGGAATGGCACAGTGTGGGATAGACATCAGGAATCCTGTGTGACTGAGGGCAGAGGCTGGGCAGGGGTCTTACACACTAGTGAGGAGTCACTGACCAGGTAACTTCAAGAGGTAACAAAGGACAGTTAGGGCTGAGGGATAGCAGGGGAGGGGGACTACAGGCAGGGCAGGACCTGTGTTTTGGCCCTGAGCTCCGTCTTTTCTTCATGACAGTGAGTGTGTGTGCATGGGTGTAGAACTTGGGTTAGATCTGTATCATGCCACTGTTCTCAGGGGTGGGGCGGGGCGGGGCGGGGTGGTAGGAGGGTGCTGTTAAGAGCTATGTGGAAAGGGACCCATGCAGGTGACACCAATGTCTCAGTGTGATTGCTAACAGCAGTGCTTCCGTCCATGTCTCACAGTCATCTATAAATAATACCACGAGTGCCCAAGGGACTCATGAGTGAGGGTCCCAGCTCAAGGCAAGATGAAGTTCTTGATTCCTAAGCTTGCATGCTGGGTGTCCCTGGGAAGTGTGGATTTCTTTTCCTAACTTAAAGCTACAAAGCCTTTTGTTTGAGAGCCCCTGGAGCAACACGGAGACACTCGGGGAGACCCACCTGGTACCCTGGATCTGCCCCTCTTGCTGAAGGATATCTGCAATCCTGCTGGGCTTATTATAGGCGTGGTTTGAGCACTGTTACTTCCTGTGATGCTGGGCATTTGTAGGGGCTGTCAGGGGGTCATGGGAGGTTATACAACCCAGGATGAGAGCTGGTTGTAGAGTTAGATTTAGGGCCCAATGTGCATTTTGTGGATGCCATAAAAGATTTGGCATCCTGAATGTTACACAGCTTTCGGACCCATTTGAAAGCCTCTGCCTCTTGCAGGAAGCCCATCCTGATACACATAGGATTGCAGATAACATTCTTCCTTGACTGTGACCCCTGACAATCATGACTTCAGCTCAGACTTGTCATCTTGTGTCTGGCTTACTGGTCACAGACCCCCAAGGTATGCAGATTTTGTGAGGGCATAGGTTGCCTGTTTACCCCAGAGCCCAGCATGTTCAATGACAGAATGAGTGATCAAAATAACCTGGGAGGGAGCATGGATATAACTTTTGACCACCAGGGGGCACCATTGCACCAGCAGTTAAGCTATCTGCAGGATTCTGAGCCTAGACGTCTAGGTCCTAGTTGTCAGGGCCTCGGACCTCCTGCAGGGGGTGCAGCCCTGAGGTTTTGTTAAGGAGCCACCGCCTGGCTAGAGGCTGTCACTTGAAGGACTTCTGATAAGGGGCTGCTGCTTGGAATCTGTTACCTAGTTCAGAGAATCTGGGACTCGGGGAAGCCCGCATTAATATCTGTAACCTACTTTTGCCAGAATGCCTCTAGGCTGCCTGTGACTTAATTTACCCATCCAATTCACAACGGTCACCTGATTGCTTCCATACAGCCCTGGGATTCCCATAGCTTTGGGCTGACAAGTACAGCTAGTCCCACTTAATCTGTGGGGAATCTGAGGCTTGGCTGAGAGATTATCACTGTAAAGTAGGCTCAGTCGGTGTCTGACTTTGGGGCCCTGGGGATTCGGAAACAGGGCAGGTGGCACTCACCATCTGATTCAGAAGCGGCCCTGAAGATCAGGTAGCTGCTGGGGAGGGGCTGTGTGATGGAGCCCACACTCTCACCTTTGGGGCCCTGGAGAGACAGAGACCTGCAGGGTAGGCACTGGGCCAGGAAGGCTGTGGTACACGCCACATCCCTTCTAATCAGATACATTTCCTTCCACTTAGCTTCCTGATTTTGGCTGCCAGAACCAGCAAAGGCAAATCCTGGACTCACAGTTGAATTTGAACTTCAGAGACAGCAAAGGGCCGTTTAGTATAAGTAAATCTGTCTGGTATTTGGAATAAATGTGTTTTTGAGACAAGGTCGTGCTGAATGGTTGTGGCTGGCCTGTAACTTGCCATGTAGATCAGGCTAGACCTTAAACTCATAGAGATCTGCCTGCCTCTGCCTCTGAAAGTGCCAGGATTAAAGGTCTTACCCATCAGGGAAGGCTGGGATAAATTTAGACAGTCAGAATGTTCATATAAAACAGTTTTTATTTTTCCCCTTTTTTGGTTTTCCAGTTTGTTTAGAGACAGGGCTCACTCTGCAGCCTAGGCTGGCCTGGAACTTTCTATGTAGCCGAAGATGGCTTTGAACCTTTGATCCTCCTGCCTCCAACCCAAGTGCTGCCCAGCCTTGGGTGATTCGAGTATCCTCAGAGTGCTGAAGGAGGCCGCTAGGTCAGGCATGTTAATGCATTTTTTTGAGGTGGGTAGTTTTAATCCACAATGGGTTTATTTATCTGTACTTTATAAAGTGGAGGAGAATATTCATTATAAAACTAATAGAAGCCAGGCATGGTGGTTTATATCTGTAATCTCAGCATTACAAACTGAAAGGATGAGGAAGGAGGGTTGCCACAAGTTATAGGTAAGTCTGAGTCCCAGAATGAACTGTGAGTCAGGATAGGCCATAGAGTAACATAAACCCTGTCTCCAAAACCAAACCAACAGCAACAAACCACCACCACCACCACCACCACCACCACCACCACCACCACCACCACCACCACCAAAAACCCAAGCTGGGCAAGGTAGTAGACTGCTTTAATCCCAGATGCAGAAGGCAGAGGCAGGTAGATCTCTATGAGTTTGAGGCCAGCCTGGTCTACATACATTTTAGGTCTGCCAAAGCTACATAGTGAGACCTTCTTTCACCCCCATCCCCAAATCCAAAAAACACCTAGGCTTTGTCATTTCTCTGAAACCCATGTTAACCAAATTTTTTCTGGGGACCCATCCCTGTCCCTTTCAGTTCTGCCTGAGCAGTCCTGGTGATGATGGATGAGGTCTGAGCCTGGGACAGTCCCTTCCTGCCCTCCAGACAGCATTGGATGAGGGGTTTAATGTATAGCCCATTCTGCCTCATCCCTACTTCCTGCAGCCTGTCAAAGGATAGCCACCCCTCCAGGGATCCCTTGCTAGGGCTCCCATTTTGGGCTCCCAGGAGAAGCCTCCAACATCCCTGAATCTCCACCTGGGTGCCCTGTTGATCCACTCACCTTCACAGCCCACACAGACTGGTCCAGCGGGTGGAAGAGTTTGAAGCAGAAGCCGTCCTTCTTGGAGGGGCGCTCAATAAGCTCGCAGCAGTGCAGCAGGACCGTGCCCACCCACTGGCCCACCTTGGGTGTCTTATAGATGAGCAGCACGCCTGGCTTCAGCACACACCACAGCTTCGTCCAGCTCTTCAGGGTCCCTCGGATCTGCAGGGGAATTCATGGTCAGGGTCATCCAGGGAAGCTCTCCCTGGGCCATCTATGCAGTTTGGTGGGAGATGACCAGAGGCAAGGACTGGGGTGATGGATTCCTGGAGGCCCCAGGCACTGCGAAGAGTATCCCAGAGCTCAGAGGGTAGTGTGGTCCTCCTCATAGCACCTTGACTTCAGACTCTGGCCTGCAGACCTATGAGGAACCACCTTCATTGTGGGGCCATTTGTTACAGTAGTCAGGGGCCACTCAGACAACTTTGTAGTGACAAACACTTAGACTTGTTTCCCAAGTGCCATGGATGTCTCAGTCGGTAGGAGTCTCTGGGAGTGGCTCCTGCCTACCTTCAGGCTGTCAGCCATGATGACTACACTGGGGTCAGTCAGGGCACTGAACAGCTGCTTGGTGGCCCGCTTCTTCTCCTGTCGGTAGTTCTCCTTCTGTGCCTGTGACCAGAGCAGACGTGGGTCATGGAGTGCATGGACTGCCCACTTCCCCTACTGGAAGCAGGGCACAGGGAAAGGAGGATGTAGGGGGTGTGGGTGTCCCCACTGACTGTCCCCTGGGCCAGGCCCACCTTGAGAGCGTCCTTTTTGGAGACCCTGGTGGTTGGAGAGGTACATTCCTTGTCAGATCCGTTGCATAGCCTGTACTCAGCCTGCAGGAGAGAGAACATGGTTCTGGGGGTGTCAGGGTACAGTTGGGGCTGCCAGGACTGAGGCAACAGAAAGAAGGGGTCCCAAAATGACCGAAAATGAGACAGTAAGCTGAACACCAGCATTCATCTCTGCCTCCTGATTGTGAAGCAATAAGAATGACTGCCTCAGCCCCAGCAGCCATATCTTCCCCTCCCTGAGCATGATGGACTGTGCCCTTGAACTATGAGCCAAAATAAATTCTTCTTCCCTTAAGGTGCCTTTATTAGGCATTTTATTAAGTAGTATGGTGGGGTTTGTAAGACGGTGACAAGCTCCTAGGCTGTATCAGCTGTATCTCCCACGATGTTCAGAATGGCCATTCCTTAGCCACTAGCAGGGCCTCATCTCTGGGCAAGAACAATATGGAGACTGTGGAAGGGATGCCCACTGGCTCTGGGGGAGGTAAGTCTAGAGGTCAGTGTGTAGGCCTTGCTTAAAGCTACAGATGGGAGCCAAGCATCTGTACCTGGGCCCACAGCTCACTTCCTGGACCCAGAACAGTAATCTACAAATCATGGAGCTAGAAGGAGCCACAACCCCACAGATGGAGAAACTGAGGTCTAGGGTGTGGAGCCAGAACATGGTCTATAGGCCACAGTTTGGAGATGTGCCCTGAACTCCACATGCTACCTGTTGATGTGTCCCTGGGTTCTACAGGTGTCATGTACGTGATCCTGGCAAGCTGTCATGTGCTGTTTGAACTCCTGAGAAGCTGGCTCTGAGAATGAGGCTGTACCTTACCCCCATTTCAGAGCATGCGTGTTTGCTTCGGTGTCTCCTAAGGCCTCTGGTCTGCAGATTGCTGCCCCTCCCCGACTCTGTGACAGGGAAGGAAGACTGCAGCCCTAAAGAATTCAAGTACAGTGCCTTTGAGAACAGCTGGGAGGTGACCACTTCTAATGGAGGAGGTTATCGTAGTTCAGTGTAATGAGTGTCTACAGTGGGAACAAGGACCCAGAACTCAGCCTCCAACGGCACAGTTGGTAACTGCAGCTGACTGCCTCAGCTTCCCCAGGCAGCCATGCTGGGCCTCGGCTGTGTGAGTCCAGGAGTCCCTTTGTTCACTCTCTCTATCCAGCTACCCCAGTCACTTCTGCTGAGCGCTGAAAACTCCTGATTTGATATTTTGTTGCCTGCTTCTTCTGTCTATTGGCTGCCTCCATGGGGTCTTGAACTTTGGCTTGCTAAATACTTAATAAATGAACTCATTTAAAACGTAAACAATGGCCATCAGCTGACACAGCCCATTCTCCTGCACAGAACAAGCTGAGATGTCTGGAAAAAGAAAATCAAACGATTGTTTTGTGATGTGAAAATCACAGCGTGAGAGTCAGTTTTAATCGTCAACTTGACAGAATGAGAAGCCCCTGGGAAGAGTCTCGGCAAGGATTCTGTGGATCGGATTGGCCGGTGATTTTCTCAGTTGGCTTAACCGAGATGGGAAGGCCCACCCTGAAAGTGAACGAGATGGGAAGGCCCTCCCTGAAAGTGAACGGTAACATTTCATGAGCCAGGCGCTGGACTGAAGGGAAAGGACAGAGTAAGCTGAGCTTGAGCCCACGGACTCATCAGTTGCTTTCTGATGAGGGTAGAGGTGACTAGTGTTTCAGTTTTCTGGTGCCTCATCGTCCTCAAAGTGATGGACTGTGACCTAAGGAAGGAAGGATAACTATGCTTGGCTCTGAGGGGGTGGATGGGAGTCCATAGGTCCATGGAGGCTGTAAGGGTGAAGGATCAAAGTACTGTGTGTGGGGTTCTGTGCTGGTGCGTACGTCTGTGCTCACGTTATTACTTTTCAAACATTATTTAGTTTTGTGCGTGTGTGTGTGTGTGTGTGTGTGTAGCTCAAAGACAACTTGAAGGAGTAAGTTCTCTCTTACAGTATGAATTCCAGGGATTGAACTCAGGTCATCAGGCATGGTGGCAAGTGCCTTACCTGTTGAGCCGTCTCATTGACGTATACATGCATATTAAACAGAACAGATCAGCTGGATGCGGTCTTACACGCCTCTAATCCTAGTACTCAGGAGGCAAAGAGAGGCAGACCACTGTGAGCCAGAGGCCAGCCTGGTCTGCATAATGAATTCCAGACCATCCAAGGCTACCCAATGAGACCCTGTCTCAAAGACAAACAAACCAATCACTACAGCTCAGGTCACTAGTATTCCCCGTGTCCAGTAGAGAAGGGGACTGACAAGCCAACGGCAAGGCTCAGAAGCAACGTTGTAGCAAATAAGAAGCCAAGCTGGGACTGAACCTGGCAGTCCCCCTTCAGAGCAGCATCCTCTTAGCCACATAGGACATTCCAGATGGCCAGAGGGAGTGCTGGGGGCTCTGCTCAGAAGCGGTCTTTGAGCTGAGGATGATGATGATGTCTGTGTCAGGTAGCAGGCCTCCAGGGACAAGCCCTGCTGGAACTCTGCAGACTCCCCTCAGCCTGGCCTGATCCTCTTCACATTTCTCTTCCTCAGTCCCTGAGTGGCCTGCCCAGAATGAGGACAGCTCTGACCACAGGGGAGGTTGCTTGGGCCCTTGGCTTGCTCAGGGCTTAGACAGTTCCAGCTCGCAGCCAGTTCTGTGGTGAGCTGTTGGTCAGAGCATCCTTGTGGGGCAGCTAACTCAGCTCCTGCTCAGACTAGCAGCTGGTGTTTGTCAAGAACTACAAAAAGATGGATGAATAACACAATGGTTTAAGTTAAAACACTATTCTGATTGTGAGCCTAGCTTTTAATGCCTGAGCCATGTCTCCAGCCCAATAGTACTATTGACAGGAAGATACGGCTCAGTGGTTAAGAGCTCTTTAGAGGACCTGGGTTCAATTCCCAGCATCTACACTGTGGCTAACAACCATCTGTACCTCCAGTTCCAGGGGATCTGACAGTCTCTTCTGGCTTCCTAGGATACCAGGCGTGCAGGCGCCGCACAGGCAGAACAGCCACACAAAATAAAAGTAAGCCAATCTAAAACCAAAAAATACCCACTATTTACAGCCGTGAGATTGGCCTCTGCCACCAGCTTTTCACCACCAGACTGGGCTGAACCAACTGTGCTTGTTTTAGGTCAAGAGGAAGAAGGAAGGCAAGCCACGGGCCTGGGGCAGAGCAGCCACTGCATCCTGGGAGGCAAGGCCAAGGCCACTCTGAGGGAGTAGTCAAGTCAGCACAGAGCCTGCTGGGCACTGAGAAAGGATTCTTCTGGCAAGCCATGTTTGTCATGCTGCCTGCACACCAGAGACCCCCAGACATTCTTATGTCCTCATATATACCAAGCAACACAGAAACACCTAGGAAATGGGAAAGTCCCCCAGAACTGGGAATTTTGAACTCCACAGCCTATAAAAATGACTTCAAAGCTTGAACTGGAGGCTCAGTGTGTAAAGCACTCGCCTCACACACATGCAGGCTAGAGTTTGGACTCACAGAAACAAGCCATGTAAAAGCAGGACAGATGTAACCACTTGTAATCCCAACAATTGAGGGGCAGAGTCGGGATTCTAGAGCAGGCTGGCTAGCAAGGCTAGCCAGAATAGTTATTAGGGAGAGACCCTGCCTCTATAAATAAAGTGGAAAGCAACAGAGAAGGACACCTGATATCAGCTTCAGGTCTCCACATGCATGTACACATACCACCTATATCACGCAAACTACACATACCACATATACATGTAATGAGATAAGATAAAACTGTAATTGGAACAACCTCCAAATGAGAGAAAGTATTTACAAACCACACAAATGAGAAGGGCTGAGGATTCAGAATCTATAAAGAAGACTTGCAGCACAACAAGAAAAGAGACCGACAACCCGATCAGGAGATAGGTAAGACTGGCAGATGCACAAGATGCCATACTGATCTGAGTCAACACGGAAACCAAACCATACTGAGATGCCAATCAGGAAGGCTAGAGTCATAAACAGAATAGAAACCACCAGTGCTGGCTGGGGAGGACTGAGGGCGGGCAACCCATGGCATGATGGTGCTCACCAAGTGCACGGGGGAGTTTGCCAGTTCTTCAAAATTTAAATGCAGAATGCTTTAGAAGTTCACAGTTGCCTTAGCATTTGGCGAGTTCACAGAGGAAGGTCGCCCAGACACGTATGCACATGGGTACCCACGGCAGCTGTTTACTACAGCTCAAGAGTGGAAACCACCAGGAAGTAGCTGAAGCGGGGACAGCAGAGTGTGGAAGGAAGAACAAAGTCTAATAGCTTGGAAGGTTTCCCTAAGCAGAGGGGCTTCCTACTCCCCAAATAGTCCTGGCTGGCAGGAATCCCGTTTGCAGGTTCACTGGGCTATGCTAAACATCTAATAAAACAAGAGCCACAGCTGACTGAACCCCATGCAGGTAGGGGGCAGCCTGAGAGCTGAGGCTTTTCCTCACGTAAGCGTGGAGACCTCATGTTCAGCCAGCACGCTGCTGTCCCTTGAGCTAGGCTCCCTGCCTTCTGCTTCCTCCCTTAGCCAGGCTCTTACCAGTGGCACCTTCGTGGCGGAGCTGGGGGTCAAGGGCTCTTCATCTCTGGGTTGTGATGGGCCGTTGGACTCCATGTCCCTTCCTGGAAGACAGTGGGTAGGCAGGACTCAGAGAGGCAAAAGTGCCCTATAAAGGCTGCTTGGGAGGGGCAGGAAGCCACTAAAGTGGTGTGGCCCTGAGAGGTGGAGTGAGCTTCAGTAAAGGGACCCAGGGGCTCTGGTCAACCCTCACAACCACAGACAGGAAACAGGGGAGGAGCTAGAGGAAACAAGGGCAGTTGGGCCAGGGGTGTGTGTGTGTGTGTGTGTGTGTGTGTGTGTGTGTGTGTGTATGACTTAGGCCCTTGGATCACCAAGGAAACATGGTGCTCAGGTTCAAAGGCACAAAATACAGAAATCTGGTAGTTCCATAGTCTTGCTCCAGATTAGCTGAAGAGGTGAGAGAGAGGCTTGGCACCCAGACCCCTGCCCGGCCTCCCTGAATTCTGAAGCTTGAAAGGAGAGAGATGATAGTGGGGTAGCCTGAAGTCAGCCATGACTGAATTTGACTGCTCTCCATTGCTGCCTGGGGGAGGAGGGCCTGTGGTTTAGAACAGAGGCCATGAATCTGTGGTGGGGTGAAACTCTCCCCGTTGAAGCCACAGGCCAGGGATGGGTAGGAGGGGAAGGAACAGCTGAGAGGCTGGGGGCTCTGTAGACCACCTCCCAAGAGCTCTAGGAAGGGCTGGGCGGAGCTGAGCAGTAGAGATATTCTCTCTGGAAAAGCCAGGGCAGTGACCCGAGAAAGTATTTCTACCCACAGGTCAGAGAGCAGCAGCCATTTGAAGTCACCTAACATCCCAATCTGGTGCCTGCCCCCATGTGACTGAGCCTCAGGACTCCTACTCTCTGCTCATATAGACTCTGACCCAGGCCTTGGGGATGGGGTGGGGGATGGGCAGCTGCCCACTCTCAGAGGCCACATGTGGGAAGGTACACTCTCGGCAGGGAGGGGTTATATAATCCAAGCATCTAAGAGAGTAGGGTGTCACTTTAGGGGAGACAGGCCAGCACTAGCTCTATTCTTTGCTGTCATACATATCCTGTCCACACCCCTGCTCCTGGAACCTTTTATCTCTTCCATTCCTTGAAGAGGGCCTGGAGCCTCCCAGTCCTTACACAGCCAGCCCGTTGTTCCACAGCTCAAGTTTCCATTAACTGATCACTAACTGAGGCTTGCCACTACTGCCTTTCCTTCCCACCTCCCTACTGGGACAGATCTATCCTCTCCTCTGCTTGCCTGTTCCTGCAGCCTAGGTGAATGAGGGCTACAAGCTACCAGGCATCAACCTTCCTTGTATCCCAGTGACTGTCCAGAGTGCCCTCCTCATTCGGCCTGTTTCCCCTTCTGGTGACTTCGTGTTGATGACATGGCTTCTATTTCTAGCTCTCCTTCACTGTCATGGCCTTCTACCTGTCCTCAGGGAGGGCTGGTGTCTCTCCACACTCTGTATCCAGCAGTGGGAGGTAGAAGAGGGAAGAGAAGAGAGGGAAAGGCAGGGCTGAAGTTCTATGGCGCTCTATAATCCGACCTCCCACTCCTTAAGGACCTCTGAAAGGAAGGGCTAAGTTCTCTAAGGCCAGCTGCCATCCACAGGCTAGAGAGGGCTCTAACCTGGGTGGACGGGCAGAGAGGCCATCGGTTCAGCAGTCATGAGAACATTCTTTGTGGTGGGGCCCAGATTCTAGGACCCAGAACTTTATTCACGAGGGGCATGGAGATAGCATGGACTGAAATGTTCCCTCCTAGGATTCAGGACCACTTGGCAGTGGGACATAGGTCCTGATGTTGTCTCCCTTTTATTAACGAGTAAACTGAGCCTCAGTAAGTGCTCTGCAGGCACTCAGCCAGGACAGCAGCGCTGGGGTCAGGTGCCTGTCCTCACAGCCAGTGTTTGAGATAACTGCTCTTTACCGTCTCTTAAGCTAGTACCTCACCAGTAAACTTAGTCCTTCACTGTGCTGGGAACCCTGTGCCCACAACAACCATAGTCCCCTTGTGTGGGAGTCTCTCTCACTGGCCATGAAGGTACTGGATGCGGTGGGACACTGGCTGAGCTCTCAAACTGCAGAGTCAGAAGGACCCCAGTTCCCCATGGCCTGTACCAACCTGGGGTGATGGGACCAAGCTCATTTTCGCAGCCCAGAAGCAGGTTCCGTGGGAGTTTCCGGGGATCAGTCTTCTGTGGAGTAGAAGCTGGAGGACACAGCGAGAAACGGCGCCGGAGAAAGGCCTCCTCCTTCATGGTGTGGGTGCTGGGGGGTTTCTGAAAGGAAGAAGCGGGTATGTGGTCAGGCCTCATCTTAGGCTAGGGGGATTGTTCCTGTGTGTCCACAGAGAGGTCAAGGGAGGGCAGACCAGGTGGCCCCAAAGAGTGAGGAGGTAAACTAACAGGAGGCTGGGTGTCCCTGGGTGGCCTTGTTCTATTTTAGAACATATGAGGTTTCTGGCCCTGCCTGAGTGTCCGTGGTCTTGTGTGGGTCCCAGGACTCAAAGTCCTGAGCAGTGAGAAGGTACAGGTGTGCTCTCGCAGGTTCATACTAGCCCATGATGTCACCTACCTACTGGAAGCAGTCCTGGGACCAGGGGAGGCCACAGAGGAGGAACTATAGGCAGCCTCACCACACTCTCGGCCACTGGCAATGTCTTCAGCAGGTCACAGGTCTCCACAGCCTCACCCTAAACACAGTGTGCCAGCTGCGAACAGCTGGTCAGCCACCTCCCAAGCCTTTCCCTGTCAGTCGAACAGAAGCCCTCCGATCTCAGCTACTCTTACAAACAAGAGACTCACAAATGCTCTGCTCTGGAGTCTCCTGGCAGATGCTAACAAGCAGAGACTTTTCGTTCTGCTTCATCTGTCTGCTTCCAAGGACAGGTTCTTCAATAGTCCACTGACGGGCTTCCCCTCTTGCTCAGCTTTCTAGGGACATGGCCTGAGCTTCCTTAGTTGGCCAATGGCTTCCCTTTTTCCAATGGCCTGATCCCAAACACACATAGCCTTTCCTGCTAGATTGGGGATCAGGTGGGATTCAGGAATGGGCAGGTACCTGGCATGTCAGTGGTTCCAGAGGTTTCTGTCCACAGCCCAAAGCCCATCTTTGTCCCCTGCACATTTCATTACTCAGCTAAAATTTCCAGATACCTGAGTTACAGGCCCAGAGCAACTAAGGCAAGCCAGGCCCTTAGGGACCTGCAGGGGGAAAGGAGGTCATGCCTATCAGTGTGACAAGGGGTGGTGACATAATTGGTTCATCCTGCTGGAAGCTTCACTTTCTTTAGGGATTGAGTGACACAGGCTTGGGGAAGAGTCCCATCAGGCCATCTGCCCACGTGCAGTAAGTGTGGTCAGGGGAGAATGTGTGTAAATATCTAGAAGGACTCTTCAGAAAGTGCACCCCATTATTCACTAGCGTACACACTATTCTGTCTTCCTCCTTCCCTTCATCTAACCATTCACTTGCCCATCTGTCTGTCCACTCCTTTCTCCCTCTGTCCATCCATCACTCATCTACATACCCATGTATCCAGACATCATTTCTCCATTCATTAGTGTCTATGTATCATCCATCCATCCATCCATCCATCCATCCATCCATCCATCCATTCATATATCCATTCACCCACCCTCTCATTCTCTCTTCTTCTCCCCCTATATCTTTCCAGTCAGTCAATCACCTGGTTCCCACTTCCTTCTCATTCACCTACACTCAGACACATGATGTCAGAGGAGCAGTGACTACTCTGCCAACATGGACAGACACCTCAACCTCCCTCCAGCCCTAATGCAACTCAGGTGTATACCAGGAGCCCATGGCTCTATAGCTGACAGCCACCAGCCAGTGGTGGCCCAGCAGGTTCTTTCAACCTGCTCAGCAGAAGGCTTCAACCCTGCAGAGTTATCCTAAAGCCCAACCCCACCATCCTTCTTTGTGCCCCACCCTGCCCTTTAGAGATGCCTGCATCTGAAGGCCACACACACATAGTAGGTGTGGTGGAGGCGCATCTCACAGGCCAGCCAGGTCTCTGAGCCCCCAGCTCTGTCCACCTTGTGCCACCGGCTCTTTCCCCTACTAGGTTCCAGCCACCCGTGGGCCTCTTCACAGTCCTGCAAATGCTGAGCCCAAGCCTGCTCAAGGACCTCTGTATGGCTCTGCTCTGCTCTCGTCCTGCATCCCCACCCCTATTGCGCAGGCTGTGTTTTGTCACATTCCACTCAGAAGTGTCCTCTGGGTGACCACTCTTTGGCTGCAACTCTGCACATTCTCTGCATAGCACCGGAGGCTCCTAGAAACCCTCCCTGGCAGTTCTTTGTTAAAACTCTTGGACAGGAGAGACGGCTCATTTGGCAAAATGTTTGCTGTGTAAGCATGAAGGCCTGAGCTCAATCCTCAGAGCCTATAATCCCAGTGCTCAGAAGGCAGTGGACCCCTCAGGCTTGCTGGCCAGCCATCCGGCCAAATCTATAAGGCCCTATGCTAAGGAGAGTCCCTGACTCAAAATTAAGGTGGATGGCTCCTGAGAGCAGCATGAGGTTGACCTATGGCTTCCCTATGCATGGAATCACATATGCGCATGCACATACGCATACCCTGTGCTCAATTGCACATTCTCTCTGGTTCTGTCTTGCCCACCACCTGATCTCACCATGCAGGGCAGCAACAAGTGAGGAAGCTCCTGGAGAGGGACCTAGGAGTGTGGAGTTCTAGATGATGCTGGCTGAAAGTGCCAGAGTAAGGCTAGGTTACCTGACCAGCGCCTCCTACACTGGGCTCAGCTCAGGGAGAAGCTGCAGAGAGGTGACCAAGGCAAAGCTTGCTGTCTACGGTAACCGTCAAAGTCATTGCTCAGGGCAAGCACACAACATACCTGCACATGCATGGGGTCATGGGCAGAGAGAACCCTGTGGGACCCAAGATGAAGGAGCCCAAGGCAAGCATAAAACAGACCTATATGTGCATGGGTTTATGGAGTAGAAGTCTACAATCGTGTCCACTTCTGCCTGGGAGGGACCTAGCCTAGAGATCCTGATCCCCCAAGATGGGATCACACAGAAGGCCAGGCACGCGACAGAGGACAGAAAAGTGGCTAAGGAATGAGATGTTAGGCATATGTATGGCCAGCATCTCCCAGTTCTGGCCCAGGCCTGAGAAGAAGACTTCAAGCCATAAACACAAGGAAAGCCTAACAGGTCAAGGGCAGGATTTACTTCTTGCACAGTCTAAGCCAGTCACCTCCAGAGTTAAGGCCATAAACCTTCTATTGGAAGGCCTGTCAGACAGGTGTGGAACCCGCCACCCAATTCCTCTGCTTTGGCTTTAACTGAGCATGGGGGAGTCTCTGCCTACAATGTCCTTGCTGTTCTGTGTCAGCCAGACCTGCCCCTTAGCCTGCAAAGGATGTAGGTGAAGCAGTCACCTCTCGTCTTCCTGCTGGTGCTAGCAGAGTGGCTTTGTCGGCCAAACTCACATGGTCACCTCACCTGGCCATCCAGCTACCCTTCTGTCTTTGCTCTGTCTATAGTCAGAGTCCACAGAAGACAGAGACATACACACATCAGAAAGGGACATTTTGAACTTGGCTTCACAACGGAGTCATGTGACTCTTAGAAGAACAATGTTCTGAGTGGAGGATGGGCTGGGTGTATCTGGAACCCTGAGGTTTGATAGGAAAAGAAGGGGGCTGGGGATGAACTCCTGATCCACAGAGAATCAAAGCTGAGTGCCAAGTCAGAGACAGTGTGGGTGCCATGAGGCCCAGGCAGGGCCTGTTCACTGGTCGAGCCCATGGAAATGGGGGTGAGTGTAGACTTGTAGGCTCTGTGTCTTGCTAGGGGAGGAAGAGAAAGGGAGGTGTCACCATACCCACCCTAGTTGGTCTATAGCCATTCTTCTCTCTACCTAGGTAGCTGAAGTGTGCCTTTGCCTCTACAGGACCCTCTATGGGACTCTTCTCCTTCCTTAGAGAATTAGTTTTTCCACAGAACACTTCCTTGGGCACCCATGTTTTCTTACAGTTCATATGGACTCTGCGCTATGACACATTGGGCTTGTATGAGAGGCACATCCTGTGCTGGTCGGACTACTTAACCCTTCTGTGCCCCATGAGCTGGGTACACACACGGCTATGTAATACTGCAGAGAATTACTCCTGGATGGAAAGTGGCCTCAGGAGAAGCCAGAAGACTTATGGCTCCCACTGTGCGGCCATCTTTCCTTGACCTCAGGCACCTCCTGGTCCCTTTTCTCAGGGCTTCTGCTCTTCTCTCGCCCAGCTGAGGATCACAGGCCACCTAGAACAAGGTAAGGTGGCAGGGCCAGAACGGGGAGGAGGCAGTTCCAACACTCTACCTTGGCCCTGCCTTCCACATAGGGCCAGAGAGGCTCCTCAGACTCAGTTTCTCATCTAGAGCATAGAAGCCTGATACGGTACCAGGGGTGATGTTGCCTCCAAGAGCAGACAAGGTAGAGTCAGTACTGTCTCTGCTCTGTTAATCCCATGTCCCTGTGGACAAAGGTCTGGAAAGTGGCCAAGGACCCCTGTCAGCTGGGACACCACATATAGAGTGGAGACACTTTCACCTAAGTTATCTACTTAATGAGAATACTCCTCCTTCTGAGCCAATTAATCCCCAAGGAGGATCTCAGCTGGGTCACCTCACCAAGAAAGAGCTAGCTCACTGCCCTCCGGCTAGCTTCCAAACCGGGATCTGGCCTCCAATGTACCACTCCCTCCATTGCTGACAGACGCCCACCTTTGGCCAAAACAATGGAATCTTTGTGGAGAAAGGTCAAGGCCACACAGAAGGAGGCAGAGATCTGAAATCTGGGCCCAGGCTTGTCTGAGCCTCAGAGAAGGAATTGGTGAAGTTGTCCATTCCCACACTCCCTTCCCATTCCACCTGCATGCACTCAAGCTGATGGGGCGATTCTGACCTGAGTTCATCATTCTGTCTCCCTGCAGAGGACTGGAGACTATGTGAAGCCCACCCCCGTGGCCACATTCACTCTGTACTATAGGTACAGGGTCTTTCTCTGAGTGGGGCCATGAGGCACCTGCCACAGCCAAGTGCACCCATGGTTGGCACTGTGGTCTCTGGTAGTTTCCTCAGTCACAGGCCATGAGGAGCTGCTGGGGTCAGACAGGCCAGGGTCCTTGGAGAGAAGTGAGGCTCTAGGTGCCAGGACTCTATTACTGGTAGAGACCTTCCTCTGTGTGTGTATGCGCTGATGGTTTTTTTTCTGAGCTCATTAAAAGCTATTGTGGTACAAACCCTTGAAAGCAGTTCAGAAATGAAGAGATGTGGCCTGCAAGTCCAGCATATCCACTGGAGAACTGGCAGACTCTATAGAATGACAGCAGCTATCACTGAAAAGCCCTGTCCACATCATGTCCTGCTCAAGTCTCTTCTGTCCCCATCCAACTGAGAGGAGTCTTTGATTTTAGATACAAACTGCAATCGGGACGATGCTCTCGTTGCTTATGTAAGGTGGTATGGGGCACTATGGAGGATTAGAGGAAGGACATGGGATAGTGCAGTTAGGAAGAGGGGCCAACCAGGGGTCAAGAACTCTGTCCCACTTTCAGCCCAGACTCACCATGAGCCTCCACACATAGATGGGAGGAGCTCCATTTTCTGGAGCTCCATTGCAGTCACGACCAGTCCTGTACTACACGGGCATGCCTGAGGGGCTCTCACAGGGGGCCTGGTGCTGCACAGACACCCCGAGTTTAGCTCTCCCACTCTAATGCGCAGCATGCCTCCCCCAGTGGGATGGCTCTGCAGGTCACCTCTACCCTGGGTGGGGACTGATTGAGAGACAAGAAGCTGCCATTGAGTCACCCAGCAGGAAAGCTGGGTGCTGCCCAGAGTTACCTGCTTACCTGGTCTAGTCCTTCACTTTCCCCATGTAGGTTGCACTATCTGGATAGACCACATGAAGACTGGAGGAGACAAGGTAGCCATAGTCTCTCTTGCTTCCTCCCTAATAGCACTAGAGACTGTCATTGCTGGTTCTGAGAGGCTTGTACATCCCCACTGGGGACTTCTGCCCTGGCGAGGCTCATGCTTCCTGGACATGGTGGGTCTTTCTGGACTCTGGATGTGGCTTCTACCTCTTAATCAGAAAGAAGGATGGATACTAAAGACCCAGCAAGCTATGATCTCTAAGATGGTAGGCTGTCCAGCTGGCTATGTGAATCTGGTGTCTGAGACCAAAGAGGTCACCAGAGGGATCTCTGCTGCCTGCTGCCCCCATACCAGCCCCACCACATGATCTAAGGCTTCCTGGCTGCCCCTCATGGCCAGGAGCTAACCCACATGGCCAGGAGCTACCCCACTGGTGAGATGTAACAAAACCAGACTGGCCTGATGTCAGAGAGAATGGTGAGGTGAGGGTCTCTTCACCCCTCCACGCATGACTGCAGTCGATCCTGTGGCAGGTCCATAAATTGTACTGATCTTGGCATGTAGCCCCGGCCAGAAGACCCTAGATAAAGTAACTACTGGAGACAGACACCCCACAGTTGGTTCTTCTTCAACTCTACCTGCTGAGTGACAAGGGACACAGATGTGGGAGCCTGGAAGTGTTGTGGGGGAGACTAGCCCGATGTCAAACACTGAACAACACCCACATCAGATGTGACCACTCAGGCCCTAGTGGAACTTGGGGGACAGGACTGATGGACACAAAATACTAAGTTCTAGTTTTGTGCCAGGCCCAGCTCTGCATCAGACCAGGAAGGCTTGCACCATACCTCCAGGGTATCCCAAGGTTACCTCCCACTCTCCCTTGTTCTCTGGGGCCAAGAGGCATCCCGGCTTAAGAGGGCTGAGCAAAGACTCATGTAGTTGCATATCCGGGCTGCGGTGGAATTTAAAACCAACAACCAACTATCCAAAAAGCATTACGGGAACTCTGGGGTTCGGCCATGTGGCTCTTCTTTCTGTGTCCACCTGGCTTCAAGCACTTGATAACTACTTGTTGGCCTGGTCCTAGTTTGGGACAAACTGTTCCTTCCACCTCCCCAAGACTTCCTCTTCTTCATGAAATAAGAAGGTTCTAGATCTGAAGATCAAGGAGCTCCTCCCTCAGATGAAATGAGCAATGGCTTCCTCACTTGCTGGAATAGTAAACTGAGTCCCCTGGTCCCATGAGTTATAACCCTGTATAACCCTGGCTCCTGAGCCAGGCTGGAATGTGACTCTCTGCCTGAGAGGCCCCTCCCCACCTGGGATCTCTCTCACCTGGAGGTGGCTAGAGTTCTGGCTTCCTCCACGCAAAGCTTCAGACCCCACATGTCCTTCTGCCCTAGTTTGTGGGGTCAACCACACAGTCCCCTCTGCTGTCCATACCATGAGAGGCTTCTCAAAGGGCCCAGTCATTCTTACCAGTGGACACGGGACCAGGGAGTTTCACCGCAGCTTGGGTTGGCAAGGGGAGAGGGTGACGCCATGAAAAGTGAGCTGCCTATGAGGCAAACCTGTCTCTGGGTATCTTGGTTTGGCAAGTTTAGTCTTATCAACAGCTCCTTCAGGAGCCACCCCTGTGTTCCTGCCCCTGCTTGCTGAATATGGCAGATGCCAGGCAGGCAGCAGGCCCTCCCCTTTTCCTCCCCACTGCCTAGGACCAGCAGGATCCTGAGTGCTTGAAGCAATAAAGACCCTGAAGATTTATAGATGGCTTAGGACTTAGGAGATAAAGTATTCACCATGCAAACATGAAGATTAGAGTTTGGGTTCCCCATGTAAATGCCAGATGGGTGTGGTGCCCACCTGTAATCCCAGCCTCAGAAGGCAGAGGCAGAGGAATCACACGGCAAGCTGGAGACTAGCTATACCCATGATCTCTGAGTTTGATTGAGACCCTCCCTCAGAAAACAGGTAGAAGAGCAATCAAGGGCGATTCCTGACATCAAGCTCAGGGTTCCACATGTAAGTGCACATGTGGACAGATTCACAAGTACTCACACATATGAATGATCATATATGCATATGTGTGTACAACACACATAAAATGGGGGGAAGGAAAAGAAGAAGAAGGGGTCCAAAGGTTTCTAGCACTCTCTTCTGACTTCTCTCACTTAACAGATGTGGTACCTGAGGCACAAGCCTCACTGAATCACACAGGATGATGTGGCTGGTCAGTGCCTTACTGGGGCAGGCCTTACTGGACTCAGCCACGCCCTATAGTGATTGCCAGTGTCTGTGAGGAGCAGCAGACCAGGATAGCCCAGGAGAAGAGCTTTGGGTGCAGACACCTGGGGGCCCACTGCTCTTTGTCTTGCTCTGCCCCCTCCAAGAACCCAGGACCCCTCCTCATTCACTGCTTAGGGGACTCTACCTACACCCCTCCCTCAGGCTTCACCCTAGGCTGTTGGCTACTTTCCATTTTATAGATGGTGAAGCAGAGGCACAGGGAAACTGAAACAGGAAAAAAGGAAGCCAAATGATTCCTAGTTTGATGCAGAGCAACCTGCCCTGCCAGCCCTACCTCTGTACTCACCTCAGGCCAGGGTCTCACAAGGCTGTGGCCTCGGACCTCAGCTCTTCTTATTGTCCCAGTTACTAACTGGGCTTGTGTGTACAGGAGGGTGGCCACAGGAGGGTGACACCTTCAGGGACCCTTGTGGATAAGTAGCTGTGACAGTTCTGGTCACCATATCTTATGTTGTGGGTTACTCCCTTAGCTGGCCCTTCCCTGTGCTTTGTGGAGAAACTGGTTCTGTCAGTCAGGTGAGAGCTACAGTGAGAGCTACAGGCAGTTCTGACAGGTGGGTGGGGCCCAGCACTAAGAGGTGCCATTTCTCCACCACACCCTACCAAGGCAGGAGTAGTGTTTGTGAGCCTTGATTCTGGTTTCTCTCTTCATACGCCCCTGAACCCATTCCCAGACACCAAAGGCCCATATGTGGGTACACAGCTTTTGAGGTGGAAGAGTGGACTGACCAGAGAACCTGTCCACTCTGGACTACCTCCATGGAGGGCTTGGCATGCTCCCTGGAGTGGGTTCCAGAGACCACCGTGTAGCAGCTCTTCCTCCATCTTCTTAGCCCAGTCTTGTCCTCTCCTCATCTTCTTTGTCAGAACCCACCAGAAGTCTTATGGCAACTCCTGAAGAACTCCTCCCCTGCTCCCATTACTCAGATTACTCCCTCCTCATCACAAGGACACACCACTGGTCATCTCACCACCCATCTCAGGGACCATAGGAAACCACAAGGGACACCCAGACTCCTGCCATGGCTGCTTGGCCAGTTCACTAGTACTGAGACACAGATGGGCCTGGAGACCTCTCCCTGGAGGTCCCAAGTCCACCAGGCTAAGAAACAGTTCCAGAGAAGAGGTGAGAAAACTTGGCTTCTCCTTAACGTTCCCAGGCCTAAATTTGGATCTGAACACTGACATGCTGGTCACACTCTGAAACAACAAATTCTAAACCAGAAGCACAGCCACAGGCCCCGTGAGCAGCAGGCGACAGGTGAAAAGAGAGAGAAGGGACATGTAGTGGGGAGATGCAGTGAGCATGCACCCCCACATGCAGATGAAGTCTGATGCCGACAGCCCACTACCCTGCCTTTCCCTTGTCTTTGGGGACTTCCTCCTCAGGAGCTGAAGCCTTCCTGACACACTACACCCAGGACCACAGGCTCCTTCTCATGGAAATAAATATTTGTGTGTGTGTGGGCGGGGGAGCCTCCTGGGCCTTGACATCAGCTTCCCCCAAGAGGAGATGCATTCTTCTCCAGGATAGCTTTCACAAAGAAACACAGACAATGACTTACAGGTTTATTTGCTCATGAGTGTAGAGGCCCCAAATCCAAAATCAAGGTGCCAGCTGAATCACAGTGCCCTCAAGGACTCCAGGAGAGGGACCTCCCTTGCCTCAGTACCTCCTGGGTACCCCAGGCATCTCCTGGCTTGTGGCTGTATTTTCTATATGACTCATTGGTTCTCCGTGGCAGACCTCTTACAAGACCCTCATTCACACATGGAAAGGCTCTTCCAAGTGAGAGCACCTTCACAGGCACCAGGGATGAGGGCTTGGGTATATTTGGGGGACATTACCCCACATAGTACAGGGAGCATCTGGAGCATGTTGGAGGCCTTAGGGTGCACAGTCAGCTCATCATTCAGTACACACCCTTGGAAGAGAATGCTGGCTGAAAGGAGCCCAGCTAGAAGCTAAGCCTGAAAAAATACTTTGTAGGACCAGCACCAGGTCTAGTAAGGAGTGAGGGGTGCAGGAACTGTGGAAGAATAGGCTAAGAAGAGCTCATGACTAGAGTGTGCAGGAGGAGACACAGCCTGGGTTCCTACTGCCAAAGTCCCCATTTTCTTTGCTTCCACTATTATGCCAACTTCACCTTATCCAAACCAGGCCTCGGCCATGCCCTCCTAAAGGCTCCTGAGGCCTAAATGTAGCAGAGTCAGGGTCCTGGGGCACCTATGCCCAAGGTCCATCTTTGCATGTCTACCTTGAAATGATACTACCAACAGCCCCACTCCTCCAGCCTCCACAATCCCTCAGACATAGGCTTTCCAGGGCTTGGGACCAGCCCAGAGAACAAATAGCAAGCAGCCCCGGCAGCCCTGCAGCCACTGCAGCCATGGCAGCAGGCATAGTAGCCTCAGCATCCTCAGCAGTCACAGCAGCTACAGCAGCAATAGCCAAAGCAGCAGCAGCCAAAGCAGAAGCAGCATGGGACTCATTCATTAAGGGTGCATGGCTAACCTCGGCTCATAGGCCCTCATTTGTTTCTAGGGTCACAAGTAGCAGCTGCCAGGATGCCCACTGTATAAACATAAAGGGGTAAAGCTGTGGCCTTTCTCTGGTTCTGGAGGCTCCACTCTAGAATAAAGGTATGCTCCAGGACAGATAGCCTCTTGTGCCTGGTCTAGCTGCCTGTTGATCATCAAACAATCTGTCTCCCAACGACTATCAAGAGATGGTTTGGTGCTAGGCAACTGGGAGCCTAAAGGCCAGCTGCGGTCATTACTGTTTAGCTCTCTATGGTAGCACAAGGTCCTGTTTCCTGCTTCCTCTCTTCCATCCTTTCATGATTACACACACACAAACCACTTATGCAAATCAACACACACATATACACCACACACACACATCCCACATGCAAATTGACACACATATAACACACACACACACACACACACAGAGAGAGAGAGAGAGAGAGAGAGAGAGAGAGAGAGAGAGAGAGAGA
>JANHMN010000003.1:130710173-130729256 GCA_030674055.1 Rhabdomys pumilio
AGAGAGAGAGAGAGAGAGAGAGAGAGAGAGAGAGAGAGAGAGAGAGAAAGAGAGAGACAAGCCTATGTATGTGCATCAGGTCAGCTGTGTCCAAGCACCTGAACCATCATCTTCTGCTTTTGTCTCAGGGTGGTGGTCCCCTGCTAGAGGGCTCTGCTGCTGTGGCAAGGCTGGGGAGCACTGCATGGCTGTGAGAGGCAATTGAGGCAGCTTCCCCCACAGAAAGCCAGTGAAGACCTGGTCTCAGGAGTAGAGTCCTGGGTCCCCAGGGAGAACACAGTGCAATTTGAGTTTCCTTGTTTGGACAAGGGCTTTTTGAAGACTATTTTTCTGTCACCAAGTAAACACGCTGATGCAATGGCTGCTGTTCCCTTCCAGGTTGTCCTCTGGGGCAGAGGACTAGACTAAGTATTCCAGATCTCAAGAGGGCCCCAGGAAGCTCTTGATGGGCAAACAGTGACCCAGGCACCCAGAGCACATGCAACATGTGCTTAACACTTAACACATGAGAGTGGGCCAGGAGGGACGAGTGAGCTCAGGTCCCCAAGGCAAGACAGTGTGGGATGCTAAGGCTGAAGTATGAGATCCGACAGGCTCTCTCCCCTCCTAGGGGCATCTCCTCATAAATCACACCAGCCCTCCTTCGCATCTCCTTCCCCACTGCCTGGGCAGCCTAGGTCTTGCTCCTTTGAGCCTTCATTCCCTCCCATCCACCAGCCTAAGGGCCATGAGGACTGACTGCAGCTATGAGCAGCTTCTGCAGCATTGTCCTGGAGTCCACTCCTCTCTCCACTGAGTCCCTCACCTGGGTAGGCCCAGTTGGCTCTTAGTACATCTCCCTCAGAGTCTTCGGAGCTTCTGATCACTGCCTAAGGGTACAGAAAGTGACCTTTGTCTCTCTAAAACATAGATTTAAGTCCTAATCAAGAGTATGGTGTCAGGCAGTGGTGGCACATGCCTTTAATCCCAGCCCTTGGGAAGCAGAGGCAGGCTGATTTCTGAGATCAAGGCCAACCAAGGCTACACAGAGAAACCCTGTCTCAAAAAACAAAAAAATAAAATAAAATAAAATAAAACAAAACAAAATAAGAGTATGGTGTCTTTGGGTTAGGTCACTAGAAGGCCTGGGGTCCTATTAAAGACAGAACAGAGAAATACAGGGAGAGGGGAGGGAGGGCGAGAGGGAGGAAGGGAGGGGGAGGGGGAAACAGAGGGGAAAAAGGAGAGGAAGAGGGAGAAGGAGGGAGAGGGGAAGAAGAAGAGGGAGAGGGAAGGAGAGGGAGAGGGGGAGAGGGAAAAGGAGAAGGGGAGAAGGAAAAGGAGAAGAGGGACAGGGACAGGGACAGGGACAGGGACAGGGACAGGGACAGGGACAGGGACAGGGACAGGGACAGGGAAAGATAAAGATGTGGAATACCCTGGAGAGTTGTGTCCACATGTTAGTGAGCCTGTGTCTTCAGAAACTAAGAAAGAGTAGGAAAGTCACTTCCTGGTGGTCCACAGAAGCGGCCTGCCCTCATCTCTAGCCTGAGGAAAGACTACACAAGAATGAATTCTGTTGTCTTGATGTCCAGTGTCTAGTCCTCCATGGTAGTGGCCCAGGATGGTAACATACCAGGTGGGTGAACCCTCATCCACATATGTGGCATTAGAAACCTCTGCTCTCAGCACCATAAAGGCCTTAGAAAGTCACCGCTGTGCAAGGTGACTTACTGCTGCATCCAAACCCAGCTGTATGGCCTGTCCCATCTCACTGGCCTCCAAACAGCCCCCAACCAAAGAACAGGGGGCAGGAGGTGAGTTCTCATCCTGACTCCCTACCCATTACTTACCCCATTCTCTTCCCCTTGTTTTGTTTTGTTTTGTTTATTTCAAGACAGGGTTTCTCTGTATAGTCCTGGCTGTCCTGGAACTCACTCTGTAGACCAGGCTGGCCTCGAACTCAGAAATCCTCCTGCCTCTGCCTCCCAAGTGCTGGGATTAAAGGCGTGCGCCACCACTGCCCGGCCTGTTCCCCTTTAATCCACTGCTGCACACCTGCCTGGCACAACCCAGGAGGGAAAGCTCTCCTCGGAGAGCTGCAAGTGATGCTGTAGGTGCCATCCCATGCCCAAGAGTGGGAGTGGGTCTCAGGCAGCATGGGACACTAGACTGCTGAGTACCTAGTGGTTGGGATGCAGGTTGTTTTCTCCCGGTCCCCACGTGCAGGGCCCCTGGCCTGGTCAGCTCCTGCCCCCTGCCTGCTCCTGGGGAAAGGCCCACACTCAGAACTCCCAGAACTTGCCCCTGAAGCCCCTCCTTTGCTCCCTGACAAACTAGATAAACTCCTGTCACCTTTGTTTCCTGATGATACTGGTAGCTTGTGTGGCCTCATCCAGACCAGTCGGGGAAACATGAGATGTGTCTTGATGCTCTTGTAGTCTCTTAAAAAGTCAAAGAAAAAGGATCTTGCTGTCAGACCTCCAAACCTGCTTCCTTCTCTATTTGTTAGAGACAGTGGTCCTGGCAAAGCCCATGGTGGTTGAGCTCTGGTCAGGGGACCATTCCAGCACTCAGGAGTGTTGGGACTAGCCTGGACTACACAGTAACAAACAAACACCAACTCTCAAAAATTACAAACCAAAAACAGACAGTAAAGTATTAGATGGCTTCAGTATAGGCAGGCATCTATTCCTGAATGGGATTTTAGTTAGCCATGTGGCATAGCAGATACTAACCAGGCACAAGGGCACATATTTGTACTTGGGAAGCAGAGGCAGGAGGATCCTGAGTTTGAGGCTAGCCTGGACTAGATAGTGAGACCTAAGTCGTTGATCCACCTTGAACAGGGCTCAGTAGTAACCTGTAGTAAGCTGTGGTCCTCTCAGGTTAACACACAGTTCTCAGCCACACTCCTCCAAGGCTCCTCATTCAGTTCAGCCTATCTCAATACTGTGGCTCTTTATCTCCATACTGCTTGTCTCTGAACTCTTTCTGCCTCAGACTGGGTCCCGGGGAATCTGTTATACGCTAAACTGGGGCCACAGTCCTTAGCTCGTTCTAGATTCCGATCATGAATGTGATACTCAGTCTTGACCCCAGAAAAGACAAGGTTTGGAAGTAGCCAAGACTGCTTTGGGGTCTTCCCCCCCCACACACACACACACTGAGAAGTCCCAGGGCTTCTTGCTGACACCTGGTAGAACATGATTGGCTTGTTTATGTTTCTTAATTTTTAAACGTTTTATGTGTTGACTGTTTTGCCTGCATGTATGTCTGTGTACCACAAGCATGCCTGGTGCCCACAGAGGTCAGAAAAGGGTGTCAGAATCCCTGGAACTGGGGTCTTGGGCTGAGGCTCCCTTGCTAGAACCTCTAAACAAGCTCTCAAATCTTGCTCACATTTCTAACACCACCACTTATCTGTTTTCCCAGGCAATGGTGGACATAGCTCCTCCCACAGGAAGTTTAAGGAGTTTGGAGCCCAGCAGCAGCACAGGCTCAATCCTAGAACACCAAGCCATTTCTCTAGACCTTGGGTTTATGGCACAAGTATCACTTTGTGTGCTGGTTCTAACCATAGCCTTGTATGCAGTGGTGACCTGGGGAAGCTCTTGCTATCTCTGAGCCTCAGTGTTCCCATCTGTAAAGAGGGCACAAGCAGAGGTGAGTCATTAAAAGTCTGTCAGGGCTCAGGATGTGGCTGTTGGTAGAATGCTCACTCGGCATGCATGAGCCCTGGGTTCCATCATTATCACCTCATAACCCAAGTGAAGCAGTACCTGCCTGCAATCCCAGAAGTCAGGAGGCAGAAACAGGATGATCAGCAGTTAACTGCCATCTTTTGTTATATAGTAAGTTTGAGACCAATCTGGGCTACCTGGGACCCTATCTCAAAAAAAAAAAAATTAAGAAAATATTTTTTTAAAAAGGGCCAAATGGCCTACAAAATTACCCTAGTCACAGGAAATAGGTTATTTCTTTATTTCCTTTTGAGGCACAGTTTCATTATGTAGCTAGCCCTAGCTAGCTTAGAACTGGATATGTAGACCAAGCTAGCCTTAAACTCATCTGCCTGCCTTTGCCTCTTGAGTGCTAGGATCAAAGGCACCATACCTGGAGGAAGAGGGTTATTCCTCTTGTCCACCGTAAGGTTTCAAGGAGCTGAGTCCACGGTGCATTTATATCTATCTATTTCTACTGAGCATAGAACAGAGTTCAAAGCTTGGATTACAGTAAGATTAGCAGTGTGATCTAGGCAAAAGCCCCAGTGGCCTGCAGAAGCTCCTAAGGTCCAATATGGCTGATGACAAACACCAGCATCCTCAGTGGAATGAGGCCCCAGGGATGATGAATGACCGCCGTCAGTGGGCATAGGCGCCTGCTGGAGACACACAGCTTGTTCCCCAAATAGACGAGGTTTGCAAATAAATGGGAAAACAGACACAGGTTAAAAATAACGCACAGGGTGAGGGGGGTTATTTGTGTGTGGTCGTTCATTAAACTGCATTTTACACCAATGGAAAACTCAGGCTGCTGGGTGACACAGACCCAAGTTGGGAAAATTCCCGAGTGATCCACGTGTCCAGGCCACAAGGGATGGGCCGTTGTCCACCAAGGCTGCCTGGGAGGAGCTTCCAGCTTCCCCCTTACACTGCACTGGAGCTCTTGGCTGAGCTTTTGAGGTAACGGGCTCTGCCAGCAGGGAGCCCTGGGGTGTCTCCCTCATTTTCCATGTGCAGCATCTGCCAGGGACTGAGGGAGCCTCAACTGCCCAAGGATGCTAAGGACACTCTACCAGGGTCTATAGACAGTGCCTGATAAGGGAAATATAGAGGACCCAGGGAAAACTCCAGATCTTTCATTGCCAGTGAAAGGCAGGGGGATGGGCCTTAGGGGTATGTGATCTCCTCACACAGTGGAGCAGAAAGTACTCAGGAAAGACACATCACTAATTTCCCTCTAGCCTGTGGATTCTGGCCTGGGAATCTATGATTGACAGGAGGCAGGCAGCCCTAAGGTAGAAATAAGCAGTGAGTGGCAAGACGTGACTATGGAGGTTTGCTGGCTCTGTACATAAGATAACCTGTCCAACGAACTTCCTGCTCACCCTTTCCGTGTGAGCCCTGAGTGGTTAGTGCTTGGGTTGCCATGCTCATTTAAAGCTTGACCCATGGCCTGCTGAGCCTGGGCTTTATGGGCAGAGAGAAAACAGCCACGGTTTGAACAGGTAAATGCTGACAAAATTGTCACGTGTTTATGGGTACAGAAGACTATCATCACATCACAGACACACATGCAAGATAATTCAGCACCACAGGCAGCAGTGGGCCCTGTGCTATCACTGTGGGCTCTGTGCTATCACTGGCTCCATGAAGACCCCACATTCCACTAGCCAGACTCCACCCTTCTGGATTCTCAGGGCCTCAGGGAAGGTCAGGCCATTTTTTTTTTTTTTTTTGGTTTTTAATTAATAAGCTGTATTGGCCAATTAGAAATGCTGGAAGGCCTGGCAAGCATCTGTGGGAACAAGCTTTTATTCTGCAAGCTGGGATCGGGAGGCCCACACTCCCTCTAATATCTTCCCTCTAAATGGATAAGAGGAGTTGGAGTCTTCTCCGATAATAGATGAATGCTTGTGGTAGATAGAGCCCCCAGGGCCAGGAGAGTCAGGACTGCACTCCAGCTGGAATGCAACCACATCCCAATTCAATGGTGATGGGCACCCCTTAGCTACTCACCCCTTAGAAGATCTTTATAGATGCACCCAAGGATACCTGGACACAGTACATACAGAGAGAATGGAAACAAACTAGACATTTCCACTCAAAGCAAGGCAAACAGGAGTCTCTGTAACCACAGAGCAGAGGCCAGCTGCCCAGGCTGGGTACCACTTTCTGCAACATCCGAGACACAAGCAGAAAGAAGGGGTGAGCAGAATGAAACCACAGCACTCTGGAGGCTGAGGCAGGAGGACTGCAGTGAGTTCCAAGCCAGCCTGGGCTCCAGAGTGAGACCCTATCTCTAAAAACCAAGACAAACAAAACAGCAACAGGGTGAGACTGGACCACGCATAACTGGAGCCAGAGAACAGTGTGCATTCATGACGGTTTGTCATCCAACAGCAAAGGCACTCAAAGGAGGCCTGGGAAAGGCTACAAAGACAACCTGGAGAAAGGTTCTTCAGTCCCTGGGGAAGGTTCTGCAGCTGAGGGACTGCACAGGGACCTTTCTTCCTCCCTCAGCAGCACGACTGACCTCTCAGAACCAATCTGAAGCAAATACGGACAAACATGGATGCCTTGACAAAGCTGGCACACTCTGACTCTCGAGGCTAGCATGGCTTCGATTAGTTTATGTGGTTTCTGTGTTTAAAGCTTTCACGATGTTTAATTATTAATTGATGTTTTTATTAATGAAAGGAAGTGCTTCTCCCCATTCTGAGAACCCGTGTCATCTCTAAACAAAGCCTTGTCCTGGTTGGGCCCTGCACTCACGGTAGACCTAGTTCATGCTCTTGTCAAATCTTCTCAGCATCCCTACGGCCTGGCAACAAGACAGCCCATTTCACAGATGAACAAGAGAAACTGAGGTCTGGACATTCAGGGTCACTCGGGGTGGGAGCTTCATGGCTAACCATTCAGAGTCTATATGCCTCGGTGCTCAAGAAGACACCTAAACCACACAGACATGTCAGACAGCAACCATGGGACACTTGATAGCTAGAGAGAAGAGTGGGCTCCACTAAGCTTGGATAGACAGAAGTTGGGACCAGCAGCAGGGAGATCCTAGCTGAGTCCACCCCAAACATCTTGTATCTACTACGCACTTGTTGGGGATACTGGGTCAATGTCCCAGACAGAGACAGGGACAAGCTCTTCATCCAAGGCAGGACATCTGAGAGGACAGAGAGATGCAGGCAGCAAGAGGCCTAGCTAAGCCAGTGCCATGTTCAGGGCAGGTCCACAGAACCAGGCCTGTGCTCAGGCTGGTGAAATAGCCACATGCACTAGCTCCCCTGAGTCATACTGAAGGAAGTGGGGTGAGGATGGCTGTGCTCCTGGCTACCAGGAACCACACACCTTGATCCTCTACCTTCAGTTGAGACTACAGGAAAAGTGGCCCAGACTGCCCAGCTCAAGTTCTCCTGGGAAGGCGGGCACTGGTTATGATGGACGCCATTGGGGAGGGCTTGTACTGGGAAAGAGCCTGTTGGGATACAGGGAAGAAAGAGCAGCGAGGATGTGTGTCTGACCACCTAGGTTCATGGAGCCTGGCCTAGTTGATCCTTTTAAGCAGCCCACCCGAGCCGTGCACACTAATACTTCCCCTCAGGTATCAGTCATGGGAAGTCCTCTATTCCCTTTTCCCCAACACCCTCAACAATAGCTTACCTGCCTGGCCATCGGCAATGACTAAGTGGCCACTGAGATGACACCAGCAGCCAAGCCCTGCCGCAAGCAGCCTCACCCTTGGGTTAACATGCTGGGATTGAATTTCTGGGTCAAAGCAACAGCCTCTTTACATCCCACACTCCCCATCAATACGTAGCGAAATGCTCTCCTCTTCCCAGAAGCCTCGCCTGCCCTTTGGGGACCTGCTTTCCAGGGACTTGTCATTCTGTTGCTATTCAGAGGCAGAATCTAGGCCTCTCAGCAGCTGGGGCCCACGCTTCCCTGCAGGTGCCAGGCCCAAAGTGGAAACCTAGCATAGCATCACAGTGGGTGAGGGTTCCCTTCAAAGCTGGCCGCCCTGTCCCTCTGCCCACAGAGGTCAAAAGATGCCACAGGGCATCAGGTAAAGGTTTGTTGCTCATGTTGGTACCTGCTTTTCACAGCTGCTTCTGTCCTGGTCCAGGGACTGCAGGACAGTAGGGTGGGGCTATGGGAAAGTAGGCTTCGTCTCCAGTAGCAGGTACATCAGCCATGGGGAAGCCACACAAGACTGGAGAGGCCAGAGTGCTGAGTGACACTGAATATCCATCTGTCTGTGCCAGTGTGTGAGCCAGCAGGAGGAAGGAGTAAGAAGCAGCTTTCAAACTCTTTAGAATAAACAGAAACTTCTGTGCATAAAATATGGTGTGACTCTAATGATAGAAAATGTCTAAGGAGCAGAGTGGGGAGGATGCGATGCTGCACTGTGGAAAACCTCTGCTTGGAGAAGTTCTTGCCTGGACATCCTGTGCTGACAGGAGGCCCTGGATCTTCTGGTTAGAGGGCAGAGTCAGTTAGAGAAGCCTTAAGGATAGAGAACTTGCTCTATGCTGGGTGAAGGTAACCTTGCATTCCTATTAAATACAAACTGGGGCATCAGCAGCCTCAGTTTACCCAGGGAAGCTTGGAAAGGGCTGGAGAAACAGGGATCAGGATCAGGCATGTGGAACTCTGGAACAAGAGGGTAGCATCTAAGGACTCAGAGCTCCAGGCCCTTCCCACAGCCAAGTCTTCCCAGGGGACAGGGCATGCTCCAGAGGCCAGAATGGCCTGGGAACTGCCATCATCCCTGTCTGTCATCTTGGATTCTGAATACCAGCCGGCCTGGGCCAATGAAAGGTCTGGTTCCTAAGCGAAGGGCTGATTGGTAGGCAAATGGAGATCAAAAATAAGAGACACCACAGTTCTCTGGGCCTTGGATCAGGGGGTCTCTCTGGACCTGCTGCATGTGAGGATTCTGTGTTCTAGGACCCCAGCTCTGTAGGTGATGGCAGGCATGCTGTAGACATTGGGGTCCAAACAAGCCCTCCCAAACAGAATCACTGCCTTTCACAGGCTGGTGTCCACCACCCACACAGATAGCTCAGGACAGCTGGGACTGAGGCTAAGGTCATAAGCAGAGAGGGAACTGTAAAGGGAGGGGTGGGCAGGCCCTGAGTAGAAGAAGGGTCCACGTGGGATTTCACCTGCAGAAGGCCCATGGTGACAGCAGCGGGGAGTGCCAAGGGAGATGATGGCTGGAGGGTGGACACCTTTGACTGGGATTTTAAGGAATATGCAAGTCAGTCAGCACATAATGGCTGATATTAGCCAATACTGGAGACTTCACTTGAGTTCAGCGATACACACAAGGGCAGGCAACTTGAAGACAAAGGACCATCATGATAGAACACTTGGGGTACATAATTTCTGTAAGGTTTCCATGGCCAGGCCTTCCCATTCACGTATCCTACCCAGACTCCTGTGAGTCTCAGAACCCAGGAATAGTACCAGAGATCTAACTGGCCCGGGTGGTGTTGGAATTTGGGACTGTGGCTGGTTGGAGGAGCCAAGGGTGGTCCAGAGCTGAGCAGTCCCTCCCTGTCCTGGCTCACCCTTGCAGAACAAGGAACACAGTGCTACTTCAGTCCCTGCCCCACAGGCTGAACTCCTGGACAAAGGTGACTTTCTGATACAGCTGAGCACGAAGTTTGTCCTGTAAATGGGAAACCTGGCCTGCCTTCTTCCTCCTGCTCTGTGCCTAGTGATCATCTCCAGGCTCCTCTACCTCTATTCTCAGGGAAGCAGCACTGGCTATGGTCTATGGATCAGAATCTGGGAGGTGGCTTTCCTCCTAGCCCAAAAAAGAAGGCAGAAGGCAGTGTTCAGACAGGAGCCACCTCAGCCTGTGAGTGGAGATCACTTCCCAGGCCTGATCCTCTCTTAAGGGACCTAAACTCTCTACACTGCACTCACCCAGGAAGTGTGCAGTCTCCCAGGTTGGGTGTGAGAACCTGTCCCCCCAGCCGAAGGGAAAAGAGATAGGCCACCAAAAATTCTGCATTGTTTCTACCAGGTCTCGGAGGCCTGGCTTCTTCCTAGGTAGCTACTCTTTGTGCCCATTGACCCCTGGAGAGTTGGTTCAATGACTTTACAGGTTTCCAAACTCCCTAGGCCTTTGTCCAGGGAAGGTGACTTCACACCAGGCTAGCAGCCTGTAGGCAGGAGATCTCTTATGTCTCTACTTAAGTTATGAACCCTGGCCGGGCAGTGGTGGCGCACGCCTTTAATCCCAGCACTTGGAAGGCAGAGGCAGGCGAATTTTCTGAGTTTGAGGCCAGCCTGTTTGAGGTCTACAGAGTGAGTTCCAGGACAGCCAGAGCTACACAGAGAAATCCTATCTGGGAAAAAAAAAAGTTATGAACCCTAATGAGTTAACTCTTCTGTCTGTCTTTGAGGGAGGGGCAAACCACTTGCACACACCACATAAGGATACAGGTGTCTTCTGCTCCAAGGCCGATCTGCAGGAGCCATTCTTAATTCAGAGGCTGGAGGCTGAGAGGCAAGAGTCACACATAAATACCATAGTAGGCCTCCTACCTCCGGATGCTGGGAAGGCAGAGGAGGAAAAGGCAAGATGGGCAGTTGGCTCCAGACCTGCCACTGCTGGAGGTTTCCTTTCTAATCTCACACAAGTACTGAAGGCAGACTGAGTGCCAGCCCCTGGGGACTGAGCCTAAGAGATCACAGTCTGACAACAGACAATGATGCTCGGTGACAGTACCCTTTCGTAGGCTGCCTCTGGCCCAACTGTTCTCTGAATATTTAGACATCCAATTAAATAAATCAAGATAATTTCACATATAGTTACAAGCTGTTAAGAAAGGAACACGAGCACTACTGAATTTAAAACAGATACTTTAGGACAGGGACAGAGGGTGTCTGGGGAGAAGTGACACCTTTGGTGGAACCTGGATCAGATGAAGCTTGCCATGATCAGATCTGGGGGAAAGCTGACCAGAGAGTACAGCCAGTGCAAGTCCTGGGGTAAGAAAAACAGGCGTGTGGATGAGTCCTTGGGAGTGAGGAATGGGGCAAGGTGAAAGGAGAAGACAGGGACCAGGCGTAGCTCCCCTGTGACCATGAGCTCACCCAGAGAACTATGGTGAAGTTCAGGTTACACACACACACTCCTTTGCATCTTGGCAGTGCTGGTCATGGAAGCCAGAGCATCACAGACTTGGAGTAAGTGCTCTGTCTCTAAGTCCAGGTGCAGAGAGGCTGCTCACTGTCTGCTGGCTAGAGGACTAGGTGGGTGTGACAGGAAGGGAGAGCCTGTGAGCTGGGGAACATTGATGCCCCATGCAGGAGCTGGGCAGGTAGGAGGCTGGGAAAGTCCTGGGAAGCTTGAGCTTAGAGCCTGAGTGGCCATTGTATACTCTAGGCTCTTTTACACTGGCCAATCTACACTGTTCAGCCAGGCTCCTGCCTTTAACTATAAAGGCTTTCTCTTATGTCTCAATGACCTGGATAACCTTGGTAAGGCTACACTGACCAGGGTGACCCTAGGGGTCTGATTGGGTGACTCTCCAACCTTTCTCAATGGTTTTCAGGCCTCTCCCATCCCACAGGTCTGTCATCACCTCATAAGGATCCCTCTGTGGGCCAGTCCTCTGCACATCTGTCTCACATCATCTCTTCTTTATAAGGTAGGAAGATGCCCCAGCTAGATCTGTGGACAAAGAACTCCAAGCTGAAGCCTCTGCTTTGCCATAATGGCATCCCAACCCCTGTCCCGATGCCATGACTGGTGCCAGCCCCCTCAGCTTAGACACCAGAACAAGGCAATCCGTTTCCCATGTGCGCATGCTCCCGAGTCCAAGCTTGGAAACTGCAATGCAAAGACAATCTCAATGGGATTCCAAATCCAAGGCCTTTGTCCTTGACCCCAGCACAAAATTTCCTATCTATGTATACTTCTCTAATGAGTGATCAGTAAACCCTTAGGGATTTGGGCAGGTTATGAATTCTTTATCTTCGAGCTGAAGCCTCAGTAAGTCACATGAAGATTCACACAGAACAGCAGTTTTCCTTCAGGATAGCCTTCAATAGTGATGGGACATCCCAGGGCAGACAGTATGGCTTTTAGAGGACAACCTGTGAAAAGGCCAGCTTCATTCCCTGCCCCACCCAATACTGAATGTGCTCACCTGGGCTGCGTAGCCAGCCCTGCAAACAGCCTGAAGTGCTCCAGGGAAGCATCTGAGCTCAATAGTACCCCGTGCTTGAGGTCATTTGTATCTCAGAGTCAGAATTCAAGCTCCCAGGCCTCACTGGGAGACCCACATATTTCCAAGAAGCAGCCTCATGCTCTAACCCATCCTTTTCTTGAACAATAAATGGGGATGAAGGTGGGACACACCCCTACTACCTTGAGCAAGGTCAGCACCCGTGTGCCAGGAGTGACGTGTGTCTACTTGCATGTGGCTGAACCACAGATGGCTCAAGGCCCCAGTACAGCTCCTAGACACAACACTCCCCAGCACGTGCCATATCTGTCTCTCCACCACCCCCTTGTGCCATGCTGGATCTCTACTGTAGTTCTGAGAGCTTCTTGAAAGAAACCTGGGTGACAAGGGAAACTGACCCTGGACATCTTCAGCATAGCAGACACAATCAGGGCGTGGGGGAAGGGATGCCTTAGGCATCGGCAGAGAGCCCAGAGCCAAACCTGGAAGGACTCACACCCCTTGGCTGGGAAGGAGAACCCCTCTGACATTCAGGATGTGCTGCTGCTCGGGTTGGGCCTTAGCACAGCAGTCTCCCTGAGACAAGGCACAGCACTGTGGGGGAGTTGCCTCACCCAGATGCTTCACCCTTCTCTAAACACTGCCTGGCGAGGCAAACCAGACAGACGCAAACACTTCGTTCCTTGGCACCCAGGCCTGGTGTTAAAAGGCCCCACTCCGCTGCCCCATACACGTGCAGGCAGACAATAGATCTGCAGTCAGAAGTCTGAAAGGGACAGCCAGATGTCACCACCTGCCACCCAGATCACCCTGATTTGTCTGACACCTGCAAAGCTCTCTGTGCTCCTCTGGAACCCCACCAAGTTCAAAATCTCAGCAAGCACCCCCACCTCCATCACCTCCATCCATGCTGCTGCTTGAGCAAAGATATTGGGGCAAGAAAAACGTAGTAAGGCCAGACAGCCACTTGCTGTTATTGCAAGGGGGGTGGTGGATGACAGACAGACGGATGACAGACAGAAAACAAACTCAAAAGTGTAATATCCACCCCAAGAGTCTTTCTCACTTTCCCAGGCCCTGACACCACCGCTTCTGGTCCTGTGACCTGACAAAGGTGTCTTGCACAGGCTGGAGTCAAAGGTGGACACATATAGGGATCTTTAAGTATAGACAAGTGGGTGACAAGTCCCAGGGAGAGAGCCTAAGGGAGCAAAAGACCAGAAATTCAAATCAGTGGTTCTAGTAAGCCAGGCCCAGCCTGGCTCAAGGTGGGTGAGGGGTGAAGAAACCCCCCTTGGCCCTGGTTGGGCGTGTCTACACACACTCCTAGGAGCCAGTCTCAACTGGGATCAGGAACTTGGACCTAAAAAGCCAGGATGTCTGAGATGGGAGGCAAAGCCAGCTGGACCTGTGGCTGGGAGGGGCTCAGGTCCTACCCCACCCCAGTCGCAGACATCCTCAAGTACAGCTCAAGTCATCTGGACAATGCCAAGCTCCCTCCCTTTCTTTAGGGACCCAGTCCTATGCGAACCCACGGGTGGACAGAGTCCAAGGGCAAGATGGGTCAGCAGTCACTTGCTCTGCGGACCCTGACGAACCATCCTGGGAATCAAGCCAGGGAACTGAGATCTTAGACCCAATATCTTACAGGACCTCTTAGACACCTCTTTCCTGCTATTGCTGAGCTGGGGTGCAGACTCCTCCACTCCCAGGATCGGAGGCTGCCAGACCCTCCCACCCATTTGCCTAGTTCAGACTCCTTTTAGCCTCACCAAGTGGGAAGCGGGGCTGGGTATGCCGCACCCACACGCGGGCCCCACCCGCCACCCAGAAGTCCCCCCCCCCAGCCAAACAAACTCGGACTCCCCAGCCAGGCGCTGTTTTCCACACACGCTGCTGTCAGGGTCTACTCGGATGCATCCAGGGGCTCCCCTAGACCAGCCCCTGAGGACTCCCAGACCCTCACGCCGGCTCCGTGGCCCTGCAGTCTCTCAGGCCTGCTGAGTCCCCTCCTGGCCTTCCCCGGCCTTCCACCAGCCCCATCCTTCCCGGTCCCCAGCAGCAGATCCTACCGTGCTGGTTGCACTCAGTGCTGGGGCCAGGCCGGGCCGCGCTGGGCCCGCGAGGGGCTCAGCTGTCGCTGAGCAGCAGGAAATACCAGAGGGCTGATCCAGGCGAGGCGGAGCGAGGGAGTGGAGGGCGGAGGAGGGAGGAGAGCGCGGTGGATGCAAAACCCCGGGTGGACCAAGGGCGGATCGGCTGCTGGGGAGGCGCGCTGGGGACCCAGTTCCTGCCCAGAGCCTCAGCCTCCTTCCCGGTGCACGCTGGGGGCATAGGAATCCTTAAGTATAGACAAGTCGGTGGCACCTGCGCGCCAGGGCTGAGGACACCGCCCCACAATATCCAAAGGAAGGGAGGGTGGCGGTTAAGCAGGGCTAATTTTGGTAGGGATCTTCTATTTGAGAAGCATACCTGGTTGCGGTGCTCCCTCCCTTTCCAGAACACTAGAAGACCCCCCCCCCTCCCAACCAAACCCCACTGGTCTTGTCCTACCCAGGGACTCAAGGCGACCCTTTGGGCGCCATCCACGATTCCCACTACACTTCTCTCAGGATGCTTTGGCTGAGAATCTGACTCTTGAGGCTGGCGAGATGACTCAGGTTAAGAGCATCTGCTGATCTTCCAGAGGACCAAGGGTCCATTCTTAGCACCCAGGTCAGGCCGCTTACGGCCACCTGTAACTCCAGCTCCAGGCCATCTGACAACCTCTTTTAGCGTCTGCTGGCACCCACAACCATGTGACATCACATACACACAAATAGAAATAATAATAATTTTTAAACTGATTATTGTGAGAACCAAGTCCTCCTGTGTGTCTACCATTCTTTACCACTCCCCAAGAACTTTCCAGACTCCTCAATTCTTCTGTATTTAGAAGACAATTTTCTAATTTTATACCACCCATAGATAGAGGCTGATTTTAGGGGTCTCCAGCCACAACTCTCAACAAGAAGTTTTTTTAGGGGTATGGGGAAGGGTCCTTCCTGTAGAGTTCCCAAGGGCCACCCAAGCAGGGAGTTTGGCCTGACTCCTCCAGACCCCTGAAAGGGTGTAGAGGCTTTCCCAGCAGAACCTTCAACCTTAGGAATACCAGCACCAGTGTGGGCAGAGCCTCAGCTGATTCCCACATTGTTAGTGGGTGCTGGACAGCAGAAGTGCTTCCAGGCTATGGAAAACCACTGCTGCTAAAAGCCACAGGGCAGGGCTGTGATGTGCAAACCTGGAATAGCCAACTTCCAGTCTCTGTTGACCTCTTGTCCACTCAGCCTCAGCCATGTATGCTGTCTTTGCTAGACAGGGGCTAGCTAGGGTTCCACCTGGTGTGCGAGTATCAGCTTCTTGTGCACAAGCAAGGTCAGGTGGGTTCATTCTCACTCATCGTGGGACCATCCCTACCCAACCCCGGTCACCTGGCGAGGCCTTCGGATGCAGAACTGCTCAGACAAGATGCTCAGGGCCATGGTGGAACTGCCTTCTTGAGATCTGGGGGCTGGCTTGCCCTTCCAGCAGGATGTGTATAGTGTGGGCTGCCTCACAGATGGAGGCCAGTCTGCCTGCTAGGTCAACCCCAAGCTCAAACAAAAAGCTGGGTGTGGCTGCTAGAACCCAGTAAACCAGCAGTTGCTAGAGCCAGTCCTCTGGGGACTCAAAGAAGAAAACAAGGCCCCTGCTCCCTGGGGAAAGGTCTCAGCAAAGTTGCCTTCACTTGCCATTTGAATATGGATTACAGGAGCCAGATTACTGGCCAAATGGGGGAGGGTTGCATGTGATAACAGGAAGGGTGAGCTGAGGAACAGAGTCTGAGTGAGATTGCCCCAGTGTCAGATGGTCAAATGAGGACTGAGGAAAGTGCCACCTGTGTGGCTCAGGTTCAGGTACATAGCTACAGTTAGGTTTCCCAGAAGTCACCATCCTGCTCCTTGCAGGGCTGGGAACGGCAATCTTGTGAACAAGAGCAGGCTCTAATCTTGCTGCTGCTGAGCAGGGTTCTGTCACACAGAACCTTGTACCTTCAGGGTCTTAGTCTGTCTGCTTTGTTTAAGACAGGCTCTCATGTGGCCCCAAACTCACTATGGAGTGAGGACAAGCCTGAACACTCTGAATCTTCCTGCTCTACCTCCCAAGTGCTGGCTCTACAGGTATGTGCCACCACACCTGGTTTCATGGACAGAGAACTCAGGGTCTTCTACATTCCAGTCTTACGCTCTATCAATGGAGGCACATTCTAGCTGAGTTGTCCTTCTGAATGGACCTCCTTCTCCTTGACTGTCAAATGAGAAGCATGTGTGTGGCGGAAGGTAGAGGAGACAAGGACAAAGAGTCTTGGAGCGGGGCTGTGCAGGGATCACGTGGGCAGGGGCACACTGATGAGTTCTGGTGCCTAGGAAAGCCTTGAGCAAGTTTGTACAACTCTCCATGCCTTGGTTTCCTCACATGTAAGTCGTGATAATGAGAGTAGCTCTCCACAGGGAGGGAGAGCTCCGGGCATCCGGAAGTCAATGTAGCCCAGGCAGCGGAAGCAGCAGATGGCAGAGTGAGTAGGCTATGCCCTTGGTGTTCATGGGATGGATGGCCAGGGTGGCCAAGCCGGGAGAAGGGCATGAGGTGAGGGTAAGGAGGCTGGCAGGTTTATCTTGCCTGAGCGATATGTGGAATTTGGTTTTACTTTGACTGAAGTGAACTAGATAGGGATTCTGGGAAGAGTAAGAATGGGCTTATTTGTGTGTGTGTGCACATGGAGGACACAGGTCGGCCCCAGGGTGGTTCCTCAGGTGCTGTCTACTTGACTGTTTGAAGCAGAGTCTCTTACTGGAACTTGATGAGGCTAGGCTGCTTGGTCAGCAAGCACCAGAGAGCCCTCTGCTTTAACCTTACCAACGCAGGGATTACAAGTGTGTGCCAACAAGCCTGGCCTTTAAAAAAAAACAAAAAAACAAAAAAACAAACAAACAAACAAACAAACAAAACAACCCTGAGTTCTGGGGTTCTAATTCAGGTCCTCCTGTTTGTTACCAAATTTTAAAGTCACCAATTTTAACTGAGCTGTTTCTCCAGCCCATTGATCTTATTTTTGTTTAGAAAAAAAAAATCTGTCCCTACAGGGGACAAGCAGGAGACTGGGATATGGCTTTGTAGTGGAACACCTGCCTGGCATTGGTGACCATGAAAGAATGGGACTCTAACCAGTCTTGTATAAGAAGGAGAGATGCCTTGGTGGTTAAAAGCACCTGTTGATCTTGCAGAAAACCCCAATCCCTGAGTTCAGCTCACATTGGTTGGCTCAAAACCTCCTATAACGTCAGCTTCAGGGGGTCTGATTCCATCTTCCGGTTTCCCTGTGCAACTGAATTCATGGGCACAAACACAAACACATATACACACATGAATGTGCACACACACACACACACACACACATGTATGCTTGCACACATTCACACACTAATAAAAGTAAAATAAAATCTCAGCACTCAAGAAGCAGAGGCAGTTGGATCTCTGTGAGTTCAAGACCAGCCTGGTCTATACACTGAGCTCCAGGACAGCCAGGGCTATACAGTGGAACCCTGTTTGAAACAACAACAACAACAAAACTAACAAACAAAACAAAAAAAGCAAAATAAATATTCAAAAAGGAGAGACTGAGGTTGACAAGGACCCAGGCTGGGGCCTTCAGGATAGGGAGAGAGGTTACCAGTCTAAGGTGGGGGGAGCTACAGTGTCTAGGATAAAGTTAGGGTTCTAGGTGGCTCCCCATCCCAGCCAGCTGACTTTGATCTGTTTGTGCCTCAGTTTCCCTATTTCCTTTGAATGTAATACAAATGTGGACGTCAAGAAGTGCTAAGCCTTCACTGGAGTAACTGAGGGCACATGTTTTCTATGTCAGAGCACCTTGTCACAAGATTTGGGGCTTGAGGCTCAAGGCTGACACTGAGGTAGACTGGTTTTTGTTTTGTTTTGTTTTTTGTTTTTTGTTTTTTGTTTTTTGTTTTTTTGTTTTTTGTTTTTTGTTTTTTGTAAGAGATTTATTCAAAGAGTTACTAACACCAAAGACTGACAGACAGACAGACAGACAGACAGACAGACAGACAGACAGACAGACAGCAGCAGGGTGAGGCTCTGAAGAGCATTCAGGTCCCAATGCCACAGATAAACAGCACTGTGGGGTTTCTGATAAGGCTTTCAGGCCCACAGGGAGAGCCATTTCTCTTCTTACAGGTCTCAGGGGAAGGGGGATTTTTCATGGAGTTGGGCTGCCTTTGGGACCAGCACAGGAGAGAAGGGGGTCTTTCTCTGCGAGGAATGAGCATATGGAGCTGTGAGGAGGAGGTGGGGTACCTCCAGCTGCAGTGCACCATCTGTACGGTGGGGGATGTACCAACTCATAGCCCTATGAAGGCCTGGGGTCTGGCAATCTGAGCCTGTAAATGTCCTGGGGGCTTTGTGCCTGCCTTTCTCTCCTGGAATCCTGCACTTGGTCATCTTAGGGGTGCAGAGTCACAGACAGGCTCTGGGTAAGGGCTTGCCATTTTCTTTACAGAAGAGAGGCTGCTGCAGGTGGGCGTGGCCTAAGAGCCTGGTCTGGGTTCTTTCTTGTTGTAAAGAAGAATTTTTTGTGTGTGAGTTGCACACACAAGGACTGCATTTACACCATCTCCACTGCTCTGGATTCACACATTTGTCTTCTGTAACATGCCCTGTGCTTGACCTTATCTGCCAACCACAATCTCCTCACTGTCAGAGCTCCTTCCTTCTCTCCAGGAGTCCCCTTTCCCTGGAGTGTATTCACAGCAGATGCTCAGAGTGACTGAGAGCTTCGTGACAAAGAGGTACAAAAAAAAAAAAAAATCAAGAAACAAAAAACAAACAAAAAAAACCAAAAACCACACCCAGTGCCTGCCAGGCCTACTGGTGCTCACCTGTCCTCCCACCACTGGACAGGCCAACCTGGGCTATAGAGGGAGACCCTGTTTCTAAAACAATAAGAGGAGAAATAGAAACAAGCATAAAAAGCCAACCAAATCCAACCATGTGTGAATACCATGCCCATGTGGGATTTTACACACACACACACACACACACACACACACACACACACACACACACAC
>JANHMN010000003.1:130729266-130744800 GCA_030674055.1 Rhabdomys pumilio
CACACACACACACACACACACACACACACACACACACACACACACACGCTCCAACTGCCAACATCTAGCACCATCACATCACACTGAGGAAGAAAAGCCACCCGGTCCTCATGGTCCTCCCAGTGAGAGCAGAGCGAGCACTCAGTGGAACTCAGGGGTTGGAGAGAGGGCTGGTGATTAAGACTGCATACTGGTTCTCCATCCTCAGAGTCAGAAGCAGGATGATGGGAACAGCGTCATCCTTTGGAGAACATCGAAACAAGGCGCACACATCGTGCTGCCGCTGAGGCTCTGAGTAGACCTGTAGCAAACATGGCTGCCCTGCCAAGCACCAGAGAAAGCAGAAAGCAGAAAACATAACCGGAGTGTCGAGGCCGAAACACTGCCAGGACTGGGAGAATGAGGCAACTAAACCTGTCGGTCACAGATTAAGACGTGGATTCCATGAAGGAACAGGACCTAAGCCAAAAGGTGCCGCATCCAGTTCATCTTGGGGATTTCAACAGTCATAAAATAAGTGCTCTGGTTTCAAAAACAGTTTTAAAAAAAAGGGAGGGGGGCAGGCAGGAGTGGTGCATTTAATTGCACTTGGCCCTGGGAGGCAGAGGCAGGTAGATCTCTGTGAGTTCAAGGCCAGCCTGGTCTACAGAGCCAGGTCTAGGACAGCCAAGGCTATATACTTTGAAATCATGTCTTGAAGAAACAAAACAAAAGAAAGAAGGAAAGAAGGAAAGAGTATACTGTTTTTGCAGAGGACTTGGATTTAGTTCCCAGCATCCACGCCAGGCAGTTCCCATCTGCCTGTAACTCCAGGCACATGAGAAAAGCCACACCCAATACCACAGTCAGACAGTTGAACACCAAAGCTTTCTCCATGGGCCAGGACCAGAGCGAGGCTGTCCGCTGTCTCACTGCTCCCACTTGGGGGTCCTGGTCAGTTCAGCGGGACAAGAAAAGGGTGTAACCAGTGCACATCCCCAGCCCTGCAAAACTAAGCACAACACCCAAAACTTCATGGGGCAGAGACTGGTGCTCAATGGCAGTGACCTTGCCCAGCATACTTTTGTATCCTGGCATCTCCATTTATTTCCCTGTTGCTGTGCTAAACACCATGACCAAAACAATTAAGGGAGGGAAAGGGTTTGTTTGGCTTGCAGGTCACAGTCCATCATAAAGGGAAGCCAGAGCAGGGCCTCAAGGCAGGAATCCAGAGGCAGGAACTAAAGAGCAGACACCGTAGAGCAATGCAATTACTGGCTTGCTCATCATGGCATGCGCAGCCTGCTTTCTTATACAACCCAGGATCACCTGACCACTGTGGTACTGCACACAGCGGGCTAGATCCTCCCACAGCAACCATTAGTCTGAAAAATGCCCCACAGACTTGCCCAGAGCCAATATGGTGAAGGAAATCCCTCAATTGAGATTCCCTTTTCCCAAGTGACAACAGCCTGTGTCAGTTTGACAAAAACCCTAACCAGCACATCTGGCCTCCATCCCGGCAGAGAAAAGCAGAAAGAGGAGGAAATGAGGAGGAGAAGAAGGAGAAGGGAGACGAAAAGGGGGAGGAGACATGGGGCAGGAGGGGCAGCTAGGTACACTAGGAAAGGAAATATGACCTTGCCTCTGTTTGCAAGAAATATATGCTTGGCCTGGATTATGGACATATGTTTGTTTATTACTAAAATGTATTGAGTTGTGTTATACCTACTATCAATGAAAACATTTATTTATTAAAGAATGAAAGTAGAAGGGTGCTGAGGTAGGTGTGGGAAGTAAAGGAGAATCTCATACTTACACACAATATTAATAGCATACACACAATATCATACATTACACACAATTTTAATAGCACACACACACATTATTAATAGCATATATACACATAATATACATACACATGATATCATACATATACACAATATTAACATTATAGATACACACAATACTGATAAAAAAAACATTTTCAAGACCTGAGCAACCAAGCCAACCCCAAAGGAACTCATTGTTTTATGCAAATAATGTATGTTAATGATTTTTGAATTTTATTAAAATTAGTATTTTAATAAATGTGCCAGCTGTGCAGAGGGCACACTGTGTGGCAGCATGTGTGTGTAGGTCAGAAGATAATTTCTTCCATCTTTATGTGAACTCCAAGGATGGAACTCAGGCTTGCAGGAAAGAGGGACAAACATCTTTACCTGTTCAGCCACCTCAACTGCAAAAATTAAAAGATTTTTTTTTTTGAGGTAGCTAGACCCAGAGAGATAACTTGGTGGTTAAGATGAGGCACCATTTTGCAGAGGATCTGAATTTGGTTCCCTGCACCATTACTGGGTAGCACTCAACAGCCAGTAACTGCACTTCCAGGGCATCCAACTCCTCTGGCCTCTACAGGCACCTGCATTCAAATGCACACACATACTCATAATCATAACTAAAACTAAAAATAAATATCTTTTAAAAAATAGTTGCTAATACAATTTTGAAAGAGTATAGTGGAATGGCTTTTGCCACTTGACTTAAGGACTCACCGAAAACATGAAAGAATCAATTCTGTGAAGTATTAGTGTTGGCAAAAGAAAAGACGCAGATTAACAGAATGGAGCTGTGGCCAGGAGTCCATGGGCCATTGGTTTTGGACACAGATACAAAGACAGAAAAGGCATTTCAGTGGAGAAAAGGCAGGCTGATAAACAAAAGGTGCTGTGACAACTGGCCTTTTCTCTGCAGGCAGACAACCTGGATCTATTCTGCCTTCGATTAAAAAAGTGTCAGCCAAAACCATGTAAGGAGAATTTGTGTCCAACCTATGGAGCTACTGGGAGGTGGTCAGACCCCCTAGGAGGCGGGGCTAGGATGTGCCCTTGAAGGGGCTTTTGGGACCTGCAGCCGGTTAGTTCCTGGCAAATTGGATCGCAACAGTATGGCCAGATGGTGGAGCAACAGCGCCCCCACATGTCACTGAAAGGAACTCCAAGTATACCAAGTGGCGCTGGCCTTTGGAAAGCTTATTGGCAGTTTTACGTTCACGCCTCTAGGAGACTCAGCTGCTTCGTAGCACTGCACCCACCCAAGCAAATTGACATCTGCACAGAAACGTGTGTGTTTTCTATGGCTTCGCTCACAGACGCCTGAGGCAGAAGCAAGCTGGCAATGTTTCAGTGTGACAGAAGAGTTCCAGGGCATTGGGCACAGCAGACATCCCCCCTCTCCCAAACGCCTTTCTCCACTCAGCAGCATGCAGGAATCTCATAAGCTCTCTGCAGCTCTGAAGAAGCACAAAGGACTGTCTACCTACTAATAGTTACAACCAATTTTCTGGAAATTGCCAGGGGTGAAAGCCAGGGGACAAGGTGGAACCCTCAAAACCCCAGGACTGGTCTTAGAGTATCCAGACCATTCTGCAGTTGGACTGTGGTGGCAGCTACACCACTGTGGATACACAGCCACACACTGTCAAAATGATGTGTGTGAACTACCACTGTACCCTCACGTGACAGCTATGACTGGCTGATTAGTTGCTGCCTTGGCTTTCCTGGTATCATGAAATATAAACTGAAATTGAAAGCTGAACTAAACCTCTCTCCCCTGAATTGCTTCTGCCAGGATATTCTATCACCACAGCAGAAATGAAACTAGAATAGCCCAGAATGCCACACTGAGGAAATGATGGAAAGAAATGTCAGTGACAGGGAGCTATCTTCCAAAGGCACATGCACAGAGGGATTGTGGGACATGTCCACATATGCAGAGGAGCTGTGGAAACGGAACAGTTGGCAGTGGAAAAGCCCTGGAGGCCATTCTGCTCCAGGTCAGACCTGGCCCTTTCCAGAGCAAATTTCATCTCAGTAGATCTTGTGTCTGTCAAATCATCAGGGCTCACCTCTCTGGATGTGGGAAGGAACCACAGACATTGGGACTCTAGCAGGCAGATCTGTGGTGGCTGTCTTAGGGCCTCGTGGAACAGGGGATGGGCAGGAGAGAAAAGATGTGGCTACTTGGCATTTTCAGTCTAACACTGAGGCCTCAAGCAAGCATTCAGCAGGACCATGAGTGTAGACTTATGATGGCTGGGTGAGGGACCTGTCAGCATAGGGGTTGCTGGGCAGCAGGTGTCAGGGGTGCTTTCTCCTGGGCAGAGCAACTCTTTGCTCTGGGCCCCGACAATCCCAGGCCCAGGTATATGGAAAGGGGGATGGGTGGTATCCTGTCCTGTCGGAGGCCATGTTAACCCCAAGACAGGCTAGTAGTCCAAGTCCTTGATGTCTTATCCTGCTAGCCAGAGAGGAAAGGATGTAGGTAGCCTGGAGTAATGTAGGTGGGACTGTAAGGCTCAGAAGGAGTGACAGAGGCCCTTCTTGAGCCTTTGTGAACCTATGGCTCTGGCCTCAGGTGGGAGGGTCCACTTCATTCCTGAGGTAGAGGAGACAGGTGGGTACATGTGAGAACATTTATGAGACAGAGGACAGAGAAGAGATGGAGTAAGCATGTCATCCCTGGCTGTATGCAGGGCTGCATACAGGGGTAGGGTTCCCAATCTCCATGTGCTTCCAGCAGGATGTTCTTGTGCTCTCTCTCCCTCTCTCTCTTCCTCTCCCTCTCCCTTTCCCTCCCTCTTTCTCTCTCTTCTGCAGCGCATATGTGTGTGTGTGTGTGTGTGTGTGTGTGTGTGTGTGTGTGTGTCTGTGCGCGCGCGTGTGCATGTATGTTCCAGATCAAATCAACCTCAAGTCTTGCTCCTCAGGCACTCACTGTCCACCTTGCTTTTGGTTTCTTGTTATTTTCGAGTCTCTTACTGGCCTAGAACTTCCCAGTTAGGCTTGGCTAGGCTGGCTCACCACTAAGTCCTAAAGATCCTCTTGTCTCTGCCTCGCCAATGCTGGAGTTACAAATGTGTGCCACCATGAACAGCTTGTGTTCTGTGATTCCTCATACTTTCACAGCAAGGACTTCGAAAACTGAGCTCCCTCCCCAACCCAGAACTTGGGATTCTTATACCTTCCTCCTCCTCCAACTCCAGCCCAAAAGATAACAGACTTGTCTGGAGTGATGGAAATAGGCTATAAGCTAAGTGGCCTGGGGTGGCTCTCATCAGCCACACACCAATGCAGGCTGAGGGTGTAGTAGACAATCCAGGAACTCACTTTGCATATTTAAATGTCAGTTTGAACAGCCTCGGGTGGCCTGTGGTTGCCAAGGCACACTTTGCTTTGTGACTGGGACCTTGGGCTCAGCTGGGGCACCAGTTTGCAGGTGGCAACGATCCAGAGTTGATACCAAAGATGTCCTATTACCCAAAACTACGTGCAAATTTGACGGATCCCCATAGAGATGCATAAATTTTCCCAGAACGAGAAAAAGCCACCCTAACATGCAGGTAGGATCTCCTGGCACACAGATGCATGGCAAAGCAGTCTTGGCAAACACGCTCAATTGACTTTTGATAATGGTGTCGGAACGTCTCTGAGAGGTAGTTAGGCAATCTTCTAGAGAGGAACAGTGTTTGGCCACACACTGAGGCACCCCTGTTCTACCTGTCACACATAAATAAAACTAAAATAAACCTAAAAACCTTTAAACAAACTCTCCCTGGGGCTGAGTTGGGTGGGGCGAGGTGGCCCATAGCCATTCTGTAGTTGACAGGGTTTCTTTGATCACTCTTTCCACAGGTTAAATGATTCACTGTGTCTGTCACTGAGTAGTGCTGTTGGTTTGTGGGCCCACTGGGCTTTGAGATCCGCAGGGAGCACATACATAGCATGTTTGTGTGGACTGATTATAGACATAGGTCCTCGGGCTGTGGCCAGGGACCCATCATTCCTGGTCAGGGATGAGAGCAGAGAGCACCCTGACCCTGCATGCAAGGGCTTTGTCACCTTGTTGGGGATTGTCCTGCTGTTGGTCCTCTCTCTTCACAAAGGTGGGATAAGCTATAACTTAAGCCAGCTGGACAGGCCTGGCCTATGTCAGAGGCCTGTGTGGATCTTTGCTCTTTTTCACACACTTGACAAGGACAGCTGAGGTGAGATACGGTGCTGAGAGCTACAGGGAACCAGTGACAAGGACAAGTCCTAGGTCTGGAGGAATGCAGGGTTTCTTTGTCATAAAGCTTTGGCTCAGAAGCCCAGGGAGGCAAGTTCAATGTCCAGAAAGATAGTGAGCATCAGCCTCATAGCTGGCCAGTGCCCAGGTGTGACAAGAATTTGACAAGGGTCAGGCACTGTACTGGGAACACACCTGGTGGTGAGAGAGGCTGAGTTCTACCTTCCAGACTGCTGTCTGGGGAAACACAGAAAGATGGACTGCTAGTCTACCTGGAGAGCCCTCCCTGCCTGCCGTCTCTCCAGAAGCTGCAGCTCCTGTGTCTCCCACCTCTTGTGGTACCAGGGAGCCTCAGCCTGAGGTGGTCCTGAACAGTCCCTAGGTCTGGAGACAGAGCCAAAAAGATGTGGCCACCACCGACTCCTAGAGCAGCAGGGTCTGGAGAAACAGACGCTGGTGTGACAAGGACAAATGACGGGCCAGCCAGGACGGCTGTCCTCAAAAGGACAGCTCCTGACTCAGCCAAGATGTGACTCTCACCAGATGGAGGTGAAAGATGGGGACAGAGCTGCAGGTCACCCTGGCACTGGGTGGCCTGCAGGTTTCTGGCTGGCAGGCCTTGGATGTCCTTGTCCCTGCTCTAGCTTCATCCTAGAGAATGTGAGGAGGAGGTGGGCCAGGGTGACCTGTCTTGTCTGACTCATGTAATGGGGAGTCTGGAGCATCCAAAAGGACTGTATAAGCTTGTGGTGTGTGAGGCCTGGGGGTGGAGCTCTGGCTGAAGAGAAGCAAGAAGCTCAATATTGGGAGATTAGGATTGTCAAGACCTCCCTCTCCCTCATCCAGGTAAGATCTATTCCTCCCTAGAAGACACCAACCCAACCACACCGCCATAGTCACCCCTGACCCTGGCTTCTGTGGCTCACATAGATCCCAGCCATGACTGCGGCCTCAGTGTAGAAAGGGGCCTTGCATTGGCCCTCATCAGCCCGAGGCTCCCAGGGGCAGAAGGTGGATTTTCTCACTTGAGTGGCTGCTGGCCTCGATTCCCACCCTGCTGTGTCCCTTTCCTCCCTGGTTGGAAGCACAAGCGTTCTTGATGCTCTCCTCAGCCCAATTGTTATTCTTGTCCTCATCTCCTCCTGCCCGCCAAGGCCAGAAGCTGGCCAGAGACAAAGGATGTCGAGGAACTGGGAGCCCAGATCTCCAGGGACAGTACATGGGGCCCAGCCTCCCAGGCACCAACAGGTATCTGAATGGGGCCCAGCCTGAGGTTAGAAGCTCAGATCCAGGACTCATGTCTGCAGAGCACAGCAGGTCCCACTTCTCAGAGACAGCAGCCCCTGCAGCAAAGCATAGCACACAGTTCTAGCTGGCTCCTCCATGCAGCCCTTGCTTGTGAGGTATCTTCTTGTGGGGGAGATTGGCCCTGCTCAAGGACATTTTGCTAGTGTGTCCTGTGGACACTGTGCCTGGGGTCCGGATGCCATGTTACCAAAATTCTGAGTCCTCAGCTGAATGTGGTGATGAATGCCCACAGTGCCAGAAGAGGATCCATAGTTCAAAGTCAGCCTAGGCTATACACGGGATTTCAAGACTAGCCTAGGTGACACAAGACTCTCCACCTCACCAGGAAAAAGACAACAAAATATACAACCACAAAACAAACAAAGGAAGAAACAAAAACCTGCACTTCTGATTTATCCACATGCATTGTCACATGAAAATTCGTGGTGTTTCAGTGACCTGACCATCATCCCGGCTAATATATAAACATCTATCTCACTACACACCCAGCAAACAGCAGATACCCGCAAGCATTCGGTTCTGAGAACACAGTGGTGGCCACTGTGATTACTATTATTTACAGATGGGGAAGGCAAAGCAGGGAAGATTACCAGTACTCACTCCAGCTGAGAAGCATCACGACTGGCATCTGAGCCTAGGTCTGGAGAATGTGACCTTACCCCACACCCTGCCAAGAGTCTGCTGCCACCTTGCTGACCCTGCCTTGCTCTCTGCCACTTATCCTACATTTGGGGGTGGGTGCAGGGGGTGGGGCTTCATGCAGAGCTGATGAATAGCATCTGTGGCAAACTTGGGACTTGCCATGTCTTAGTCTTCATTTCCCTGCGTTGACCCAGCTCCATCCCAGCTACTGATCTCAGGGCAGGTTCAACTCGTAAAATGGAGTGGTTCAGCCAGGGGGTTCTCCCTATGGCTTCCTTGGGTCCTTAGCTGGTCACCAGGTGTCAGGCTAGCACTGGACCTGCCAGCTTGTCACCTGAGAATATGCCCTGCTACCTGGGGGCACCCCATGGCTCACTAGAGGGGCAAAGAGGCAGGCAGGGAAGGTTAGAGACAGACAAGGAGGACAAGGCATCTTTCATCTGGGCCCCTACTGCCCAGCACTGGCCCTGCTTCATCCTCTGTTGCCTGGCTTGTGTGTTTTCATAGGAACGGATAGAACAGTAACTGGTGGAGTTGAGGATTCTTTGCTGTCCAATCTAAGGGAAGGATATGGTAAGAGCAGCCCAGTGATTCGGGTCTGGGAATAGACTATGCCCGAGGGCTGGAGAGGGTCACAGAGTTGGGAAACAGTAATGACTCCATCAGCTAGACAAGGGCTATCCAGAGGGGCACTGCAGAGAGAAAAGGGCACTGTGGCAACGAGGGCCATAGCACCCCAAATCCTGCTAAGACCTTCTGAGCACTGGACAGCTAGAACTCACAAGACCCCATGCCCTCCACTTTAGACTCTAGACCACATCTAACTAAGCTAGACCCGTCAGATTATCTGTCTTCCCAGGATGAGTGGCAGCTCGGGGCTCCGGATTACGTCATGGGATTTGAACTGCAGTTTTAGTGACTTGGTGCTGCCAGCTCCCCTAGGCATGGCACTCTAGCCTTTACAGGGAGCCTGCTGTCCTCTTGCCTGTTCAGGTCCTGTGCAGCTGCTTCTCTCAGATGGGGAGACTGAGACTCAAAACAGCTCTGTGGCCCTGCCCCCCCCCCAAAGCCATAGATAGAGTCAGGACTGCCTCTAGCTTCAGGTTTCCCACCTCAGGTGCTCAGCTGCCATGTTTGCCTAAAAACAGGGCTGGAGCCTGGGTGGTGGGCTGCTCTAGCGTGGTGCTCCAAAGACTCCAGGACACAGTGACCTCTGGTGGGCAGGGGTGGAGAGTCCAGTGAGTCTGAAGAGCCATCCAGGGAACCAGAGCTCCCTGGTAGACAGGCAAGCAGTTTGTGTGGCTGCCTCTTGCAAGGTATGTTACATAAAGGCTGGCATAGATTGAGCAGCAGCCGTCACCCTTGTCCCTCCTGGGCTTTGGCCATGGAAAATGACAACCCTGACTTTCCTAGCACATGGGGAGCATGAGGCGCTGATGGCTCTATCCCTGCCTCAGTCCTCGTTAACTAGTACCACCACCCCGAGCCCGGAACCCCTTTAAGTCTGGAACTATAGGGAAGCCCTGTTTCTCTGCATCTGCAATGGGGGGCAAGAGCTATCGGCACCTGTTCCTCCCTTGGTAGCTCTCCTGTGTCCCCAGCCTCCCTACACTGACCAGTGCTGAAGGCCTTGGGCCAACCTTGTTCTATACAATGTGCTCTAGAAACCTCTAGAGCCAAGGCAGAGCCCTTCCTCTCTCAGGAGTCATCTCAAAAGCTGATACTGTCTCTCCCCCACACAATGTGGGCACGGAGACATCCAGCCAATGGACAATGGGGGGCAGCGTGTCCCTTCATATCAGGCACAAGGCTGATTTCCCTCTAAGGCTGTGACTCTCAAGTTTCCTAAAGCTGCTACCCTTTAACAAAGTTCCCCATGTTTCAGCCACCCTCCCAACCATAACATTTAGTTGCTACTTAATAACCAATTTTGTTACTGTTATGACTATCCGATATGTAACTTCTAAAAGGGTCACGACCCACAGGTTGAAAACAGCTTCTCTAGGGAGCTTTTGCACCAGCCACTGTCCCAGCAGCACAGCGCCCTAGATAGTCTCAACCAGAGAAAGTCAGCCTGCTGACTCTAAGGTGGCCCCAGGACCCTGTCTGTATGTAGCACGAATCTAGTCAAGTTCTTAGCCAGTCCCTGTCAGATATGTCTAAAGAGCACCTCAGTATTGCCCCAAATTTCAGCAATGCAATACTAAGCTAGGAATTTAGAAACAGTCCCTTTCTCTTATAGCGAGCTAAGCGGGAAGTGTCTGCCTGGGAGAGGGTGCCACAGGAGGAGGCATAGGGTGTGAGCTCTGCGGACACACTTCTGACCAGCCTGTTGGGCTTCCCTGCTCAGGAAGGGTATGCAGTCCTCTCACCACTCTGGCATAGTGCTGGCAGTGAGTGGTAGCAGGAGCCATCCAGACGAGGGAGCAGGGCATTGTTTGTGGGTGCAATGCAGCAACCTGTCCAAGGCACCTCAGGACTGCTGGAACCAGCTGCCTGTTTTCATCATGCCTGCTATCAGCCTTTGAGGCTGAGAACTGCTGGGGGACAGCAGACCTAAGGTGCCCCTCCGACTTCCAGGTCAGCTGACCAGGTGCAACTCCGGGGAAACTTCGAAGTCAGCAGAACCCCCTACAGGGTCTCCAGACTCCTCCCTACATAGCTCTAGACCCTCGGATTCCCAGTGCATCTTAGCAGTATGGCCTCAGGGATGGTGCAAGGCTGCGCGAGGTGGGTTGGGGGGTGGGGTGTTGCACACTCACCGTGCAGCACGGCATGAGGGCACAGGACAGAAATCTCCTCAGGGCTGGTCCTCAGTTCGCCACACTCAGCTCTGCTATCTCCAGTGGGTTGGGCCACCAAGTGGGCTGGCCCCGCCTCTAACTTGCCGCTCAGAGCCAATGGTAAGCAAGACGCGACTGCCCCGCCTCCAGTGGAGGTTCTTCCAGGCGGGATGGCAGCCACAGGCAAGTGTGGGGCTGCGCAGAGGGCGCGTGGAGCACACGGCCCTGGGTTGAGGGGCTTACTGCAGGGATGAAACCCAGAGACTTACAACTAGTGACCCACAACGGTCCCGTGTGCGGTGTTCGGGGACAGGAGTCCCCTCCAGCAGGGTCCCCTGCAACATTCCTCTGGGCACCCAGCCCGACCTGGCTGCAGCAAGAACTGCCTTAGTGAGATCTGCTCTTACCTAACACCAGGGCTGTCTCTTCTGTGGCTGATATGGGTAGGGGCTGCAGGAGGAGACATGACTCCTTAACAAACACCACCTCTCCCCCACTGACAAGCCCCCAACACCTCTATGGCCTTTCTCCTCCAGGGACAAAGCCTGAGGCACAGAGAGGAAGGGTGGACCATCTTCTGTATTGTAGTGCTGTTTGTACTGTGTGGGCGTCGGCTCCTCCCACCACCACGCCCGACCTTTTCCCGCCCCTTTCTTCTTTTCCCTCCCCTTTCTTCTTTTCCCTTTCCTTTCCCTCTCCTGTCCAGCTGTCCTTCTTCCTCTCCTGTAGCTGCCAGGAGGCCTATTTGGACAGAAGCACCATGCCTGCTCCAGAAAGGCTCTTCAGGGGTGGGTGTGGATGTGGGGGCAGTTGAACAATCTTAGTGTCTCTCTGCTGTATACTTAAACCTTCGCAAAGCCGTCCCTGGCCCTCCAGCGTGGTGTCTGCCTTTGTGTGTCTGTCTGTGGCAAGGACTTGCTTGCTTACTTTAACTCTGTCCCTGGCACAGACTCCTGGGCAGTGAACCCCAGGGCACAGGAAAGAGTGGTTAGGGCCGCAGGATCTTGGCAGCATAGGCTGTTCAGTGTGGCTGTCTGGCACTCTGTACAACTCAAAGAGGAAACAGGAAGCCTTAGAGACCACCTACTGGCAGACCACAGACTCTCTCTGTTCCTCAGTTTGCCCATCTCGTAAGGGTCAAGAGGAGTGACCTTTGGAAAGAGATGAGTGAAGTTGGTGGTACAAACATTAACTAGTGACTAGTTAATGGTAGTAAACGTGAGAATGAGCTTCTGTCCCCCGACTCTCAGACGCCCCTCCTTTGTCCTGTTGCCCAGAGCATAGGTGTGGGCACTGACTCTCCCAGAGGCTCCCTGGCTTGTTCTGGCCACTGGGCTTAGAGAGGACTTCTGGAGATGGGGCTTTGTATCTATCCCATGTGTACTTGGTGGCACTGTGGCAGAAGGAGGCTGCTTTATAAACATGCAGGACACGGAAAGCAGTGTGAGATGTCCACTTTGTCCATCCTGGGTGTCCTTGGGTTTCTAGGGCATCCTGAATCCAGTAGCTGTGGCTGGAGTCCTAGCATCTACCAAGAGGACACCTGCAGGTCCCTGCCTGTCCCCTGCTTTGTCTGACAGCAGCCTGTGCTCCCCCTTTCCCTCCCCTATCCCTGAATCCCTGTTTTCCCACTTACATCTTCCTTGCTGATCTTTTCTGTCTCTTTCTCTTCTCACTACTTCCTGCCCTTTCCTTTCCTTTATTTGGCATTACCTGGACATCTAGCAGACTTGTTGGGCCACCATGACAGTATCAAGTTAGAGGCATGGCTCCTGACTCCATGATCACTTGAGCTAGCATTTGTCTTTGGCAGGCAGTGGGCATGCCTTAAGGGAAGAGTGGTGGTGGTGGTGGTGGTGGTGATGATGGTGATGGTGATGGTGATGGTGATGGTGATGGTGATGGTGATGATGATACAGCTGATGGGGGTGATGATGGTGATGGTGGTAGTGATGATGATGGTGGTGGTGGTGATGTCGATGGTGGTGGTTGTGGTAGCTGTGATGATGATGGTGATGATGGTGATAATGGCAATGGTGGTGATGAGGAAAGCAAGATGATGGTAGTGGTCTTGACGGTGGTGATAGTTTTGATGGTGGTGATATGGCAGTGGTGCTGATGGTGCCCATGGTAACAACAGTGCTGATGGTGATGACTCTGATAATAGGGTGAAGATGATGGAGTGAAGGCTGTGTAGTGGCAGCACATGGCCCAGGCTAGCCCAGCCCTTACGTGAGAAAAGCTCTGTCTCCTGGGTCATCTTCCTTTCCTGTTTTGTCAGGTCAGTTTATCTAGCTGTACCCTGCCAAAGTGTGGCACTTACAGAATTTTGCAGCCTCTGGGAGCAAGGAAGGAGTATTTGGGGTGGGGAATAGCCCCCCAACTCTGCTCCAGAGTGGCTGTTCTGTGTCGGGCAAGAAGTTGACCCCCTTCCCTGTGCATACTCTAAGCAGCCCCATCATATACTAAGGCACTAATGAAGATGTTGCCCTGCCAGGCCCTGCTAGCTCCACAGGGAGGCCCCATCTGTCTCTTTGGCTCCCCTGCCTTTGTGAGACTGGGTCTACCTACCTCCCGACAGGAAGCTGCCAAAGATCCCTACTCAGCGTCTCCTAGGTACCTCCTGCAGACAGCCTCTTCCAGGCCATTAACTGCCTAGCCAGCTGCTAAGCCATTTGGAGATAGGGCTGGGGCTTCTCTACAAGGCCTGGGCCTCTGGGCAGCTTAGGCTCTGCAGGGCTCACATAGTGGGTACTGTGAGCATTGTAGAAGCCGGAAGGACAGGCCCTGACACCATCACTGATGAGTACATCAGGTACATCAGTCACCCTGGCTGGTCCTCCAAGTTTCTTCACCTATTGGAGCTATGAGGCTAGTGTGAGTGGATTTCTGAACTGGCAGGGAATTCTGTGTGGACAGTTTGTTACACATTAACCATGAAGGACAGACTGTGGTGGGACACGTCTGTAATCCCAGCACTTTGGAGGCTGAGGCAGGAGGAATACCACAAGTTGGAGGTCAGACTGATTCTACACAGGGAATTGAGGGCCAACCAGGGCTACATAGTAAGACTATCTTTGCTGCTATACAAATGGCCCTGTGAAGCTTTCATCAAGAGCCAACCTACACTGAAGAGTAACCTGTGACTCAGTTCATCTCCTTGGCATTCACGTGTCTCTCCCGAATACCACAGGGCAATCCGATAGCCAGGAGGAACGTCCCTTCTGTTGTGCCTCGGGGAAGCATGTTCACAGGCAGCTCTGAGCCCTTATGACCTCCAACGCTCTGAGTGAGGCCTGACGCGCCCAGCAACCGCCCACTCAGCCCTTTAGACACACCAAACTGTAAGACAACGTGCTCTCTTTTCTACTTAAGAAACCCAGAGAGTCCATGTATCTCTCTGTGTGCCATTGATCTTTCCTTCTAGGAACTCCAAGGTTTAGCATTTGCTGCACTTGCTGGCTGTAGCATGTGTGTGTGTGTGCGTGTGCGTGTGTGTGCGTGCGTGCGTGCGTGCGTGTGTGTGTGTGTGTGTGTGTGTGTGTGTATTAAAGAGGCAAATACAGGAGCTGAGCAATGAAGAACACTCACTGCTCAGATATGAGGATAAGAAGCTGGAATCCAGCACCCGTATTGGGCAGCTCACAAACACCTGTAAATCCAGCTTCAAGGGATCTGATGCCCTTGCCTGGCTCCTGGCTCCTAGGCATGCTTCACACTGGTATGCCACACACTCACACAGACACAAGCATGCACACACATAAGTAAAAGAAAACAAATCTTCTTTGAAATTATTCTATTATTTTCGAGGCAGCATCTCACTCTGTAGTTCCTTCTCCTCTGGATCCCGACATGTTCTTGCTTCCCAAGTGCTGGGATCAAAGGTGTGCATCACTAGTGCTGGGATTAAAGGCATGTGCCACCACGCCTGGCTAAAATGAATTTTTTAAAGACAAAATGAACAGGTGAAAAAGAAACAGAAGCTGTACTTTCAAGTCTTCTTGTGTGAGTTTCCCTGGTGAAACATGTAATTTTATACAAATTCACATTGAAAAGACAAAGACCAATGCAGACACTCAAACCTCTCCCAGGATGTCACAAGGAAAGAAGGGTCCTGGAGCACTGACCTCGGATCTTAATAGCCATTACATCATTACGTCTTCATCAGAGCAGCCGTGGTGACCTACAAGAGACTCAAGATGCAGCCTGTAGATGCTCCCAGAGAGGGAGGGGTGAGCACGAATGGCCATAGATGCTTCCCTGAGATTCCAGCCACCTACCTGCATCTCTCTCAACTGTAGGACATTCTGCCCCAGCAGCATGTGGTCTCCACAGGTGTGAGGATATAGAGGAGGAGGTTAATGAAGATGAGGGACTCCATCTATGTCACTCTGGGGCAGTAATCACTTATGGTGCAGAGGGATCTCTGGAAAGAGAACTCAGTGCTCTTAACCTCTGAGTCGTCTCTTCAGCCCCAATAAAAAGTATTTTTGAAAAGTCAATGTGAACCACCCCTATTAACAGACAAAGGGGAAATGCTATGTGACCATCTTAACAGAGGAAGAAAAGAGCTCGTTAGGAGCATCCAGTATGCGTGTGCGTTTGAAACTCTTTTGGAAAACTGGGAGTACACGAAGCTTACCAAAGTGATGGGCATGTACAAACAAACAAACAAACAAGATGCCTGCAGCCAGATCAGTTTTTAATATTATATATATATATATATATATATATATATATATATATATATATATAT